>CM069530.1:2167500-2767500 GCA_035773235.1 Eospalax fontanierii | reverse complement strand
ATTTCCAGGACTGGGCATGTCTATGCCATGTATTGCCTTGCCTAGATTGCAGCACATAGCTCTTTACATGCTATCTCTTTTGACCATGGTATTACATCTAGACTCCCTTCCCAGGAACCTTTATAGTGATTCAAGTGGCCACAAAAATCAACCCCCACTCCCGCCTAAGCTTATGGCCACTGTCAAGGAAGAAACTGGAGCAGAGCCTCCAGAGCTCCTGACATATGCAAACACCCTCTGGCAGCCAGGGACAGCAGAATGAACCTCTAGAAAACTCCAGACTGGTTTGACAAGACTCACTGGGCCTAGCCTCCAGATTTTAAACAGCAGTTTGTCATTGCTTAGGGCAAATGGAGACACACTGAATACAAAAGGTTCTGGTAACAGAGTAAGACTTTATTTTTCTTATTATCCAGTTAAAACCCTGTTTTTAAAGACTCAAATTTAAACACATACCATATATAAACTTAGACCTCATTTCTAACAGAGACTTTGGAATAAGAAGTTCTATGAAGGGCTTGTCTGCTCTTTCTATGACTCCAACCCAGTAATGCCCGCCCAAGTGTCCACATGCCTCTGTGGATTAACACAGTAGCACCTATGCAACAGCCTTTCTACCTCTACACCTACCCTGCATACACTGATTCCAGTTTCACCTTTACTGACAATACTCAGAGGCCTAAACTGCTGCACACCTGTATGTTCCATTCCTCCCAGCAGTCACCATAGCTGAGTGTGTCCTCCCTCCTGCACCTCTACTGGTTAGTTCCCAGGACAGGAGCCTTTGTCACAGAACAGAAGTCCAAGATCTGGTATCTCAGACTCTTGTTGGATTGAATTATACAAGTGTCAGACTGAAAGAAAATTTGGGATTTATTCTAATCTAGTTTTTAAATGCCAGAGACAGACTTTCCTGGGAGCACAGGTTTCTCTACCTCAATACAGGATGACTCTACAGAGTCTTCTTTCCCCTTCTGGCCAGAGAACTGGTCTCTACATGCCTCAAGCCTGTTCCAGTGGGTGCTGCCCTTCCTCCCACAGGGCCTCCAGTCCCTGAGCACTGGGGCCACCCCAACCACCTAATGGCACAGGAAGCTAGGTCAGTCAGCACCAAAATGCCAACCTTAAGCTAACATCAAGCTGGACATTACAATTTGCTTCCCAGAGAGTACATGAACATGGCAAAGAGATCAGGTCTCAAAATGTACAGAATAAACAGAACTATAACTAATGGAAGAGAGGCAGACACTGAGGGGCCTCCTCTTCTACCTCAAGAGCTGGGGGGACAGCAAGGGGCTCCTACAAAAGGGAAAGGTGAAATTGTGTCTGCTTGAAACCAGGTGATAACACAGACAGAAAAGGCTGTAAGTGAAGAATTCCACTTTCGAGCTCCTGAACAAGGAAGTATTTAAGTTGATTTTCCTGTAATAAGTCCGACCAGCTACTTATGTAAGGGGCAATAGCATGCAAAGGGAATCAGTTAAGCTCCAGAAAGAATTTCATGTCAATTTCCAGTTCTTTATACACTTGATTAGGCTGCATAGAGGGCAGAGAAAAACATGAAGCTGAGATCCAGCTTCTCTTCCAAAGTCCAAATTGTTTACTTTTAATGTCCTCCGAAGTCTTGCAAGGGAAGTTTTTAACCTCTAAAGCACTTAAGACTACAAACTATTAAAACAAAACCAAAATTCAGCTCTGCTGAAAGATCACACCAAGGCCGGCCTAGTGCTTTACCCAGCTCTGGAAGTCAGGGACCCAGTCTGGGAGGAACTTTCGCAGATGCCACCTCAGCACGGCCCTCCCACCGGCCACGAGCACCCGCAGGCGGGGACAGGCTTAAAGGGACAGTATCATGCATGGCCTTCCAGCCTTCCATCCAAATTCGGTATTTTTCCGTAATGCCTTTTTTACCCATGGACCCTGGGGCACATCCAAGTGGTTCTCAGGGGCATAGCCACGTAGCCTGCTACGGCAGGTGGAGGTGCGGCGTCCTCTGCGGGAAGCCCGACCAAAGGCAAAGACCCCCTAGCACCCCCCCCCATCGCCGCCCCCTTTCCCCAGCGGCCCAGATGGGGAAGAGGGTGCAGGGGAGGGACCGCCGACTGCCCACGTCACCGACCTGGGCCAGGTTGCTCCCCTCCCCCACCGCAGGGGAGGCCTGGGCGCAGGAGGCCCGGTGCTCGCGGAGCACTTGGGAAAGTTTCTGCGCTCCGGCGCGGCCATGCGCAGAGTGACACGTAGCGGCCCCCGCCCGCCGCAAAGCGCCGCACGAGCCCCGGCAACAGCGCCTCTCGGCGAAGGGGACCCGGCCTCCCGGCCCGCCCGCACCCCTGCCCGCCCCGCACCCACGCCCCGTCCCTCACCGAGAGTCCACCCGCCCGGAATCCGCCGCGCGGGAGAAGCCGGGTCGCTCCGAGGCGCGGCGCCCGGACCGCCGCTGCTATATAGGGCGGCGGCTCCAATCCCGCCGAGACACGTCAGACCGGCCGCCCGCCCCGCCCGCCGCGGGGTCCCCGGAGCGCCCGCCCGCCCCAGCGGCCAACTCCAAGGAGCTCCGAGGCCTGAGCGGCTGCCCTGGAAGCAGAGCGGAGCCGGCAACCCCAGGGCCGCCAGCCAGGGTCGCCCAGGGAACAGCAGCCGGCAGGCAGGACCTCGCCGCCCGCTCTTCCTACCCCAGAGCGCTGTCCGGGTTCTGGCCCTCCGGCTCTCACTTCTCCACAGTGCCCGGCTCCACTCAACACCAGCGAAGCCCTCCTAAAACACCTTTCTTCTGGGTTCCGTCTGCACAGACCTGCCGACCGCTCTCCCCTACCCCAGATACCAAGCCCCGGAGCTCAGGGGCTTCCTCCTCAAGAGGTACGTCCGTCCTGTACTCACGGTGTCGAAAACGTGACTGGCTACTTTAGAATCTGTGGATAATCATTTTGAGCCTCTGTCGAGGTGGCACACTTCTGACCTACACAGGGCAGATGTCTGTGGGACAGGCCAGCACAGGCTGTGGCCATGAGATAGGTATTGCTCAGGATGACTGGAGGCTGGTTACCAACAGAAGGCATGACCAGGAGTCCCTCTCACCCTCCTTTGACAAGGTTTCATTCAGTATGCAGAACCAGCGATCCTCCTGCCTCAGCCTCCCTCCTTAGTGCTTGGATTATAGGTATGTGCCATCAGGCCTGCCTAACAGGATTTTTCTTTTTCTTTTTCCAGGTGCATTTTTAGTGGGACACCGTATGTGGAAGGAGAAGCTCTCTATATAGTTTCCAGTCTAAGGCTGACAAGAGTTTCATTATAGCCGGATGGATAGCAGTCAGCTCTGAGACACAGAAGGTAGCAGCAGTAAAGAATGGCATGGGGCTTCTTGGTTTCAGCCACGGGGAAGAGCTGACCTCATTGGGCTGGAGATTAAAGGATAACAGAGAAAGGAATGTGTTGCAAAGCATCAGGAGTTCGAGCTGGGGATGGTCAACTATATGGGACTTGAGGTCAGGGTTCAGAGGCCCAGATGCCAGCAACATGGCTGGCAGGAACAACACAACCCTTTCTAACATAAATCACTGAAAGCAGATAAAGTCCATCACTCGAAAAAGCTAAGGGCATCTTTGACAGAGCAGTGCCCCAAGCTGCCAGCGCTGGGCAACACAGCTACTTAGCCTTGTTAAGCACCAAGTTACCTTCTTCTTATTGTGATCTGCAGGCATCTTTCCTTGGAGATGAACCAGCCAGCAACTAGAACAGTGTGTACTGTTGTCCTTGTTACTGAGGGCTCAGGGCTGTGCAGAGGGAGATGAAGAAGGGTAAGAGGGATGAACATTCAAAACAGTCAGGAGGTCTACTGTCAAGGGACTTCCAGTGGGACTAGGATGACAAAACAGATATACAAGCTGGCACAGTGCCTGCTGTAAAGGAGATTGATTCAAAGAGTTGTTTAAAATACATGTATTTAGGTAGTTAGTAGTAGTGTATATCTGTAATCTTAGTACTTAGGCTGAGAGGACTGGGACTTAGAGGTCATGTTGGGATGAATAAGAGTCTCAAAACGAAACAAAACAAACCACCACAAAACAAACAAAAACAGATCTTGGAGTGCTGATAACTATGACTAGCTAAGTTTAGCATACTCAAACACTAGCTGCCTCAAAAAATGGACACTGGTCTGTGATATTTAGGTTTTCATCCCCCAAGGAACATAGGATAAGCTTCCAAACTGCTCAAGGTGTTAGAACACAGACATTCTCTAATTACCCCAAATCATGATTCTGTAAAAGGACCATACCCTAAACAAAAAGTAGGTGGTCTAAGGGAAAAAAATTAAAGCCCAGTAACATGAGAACAACTAATTGGATACTTTCTAGTTGACCTGGGAGATGAAAGCGTCTCTGGGGAGCTCTCAGAGATACCGGGACTATCACTTTGGTCTGGGTTCAAATCCCCACCACTTTTTTGCCCATGAACCCCAAGCCCAAACTGAAAAACTCTCTAGCAAACACTGGAATAAATCTTACACCAGGATAAAAAGGACATCCAAATATCAACCGACACTACAAATGCCAAAAGTACAAAGTCCAAAAGTAAGATGAAAGGGGCTGGCTCTATGGCTCAGTGGTTAAAAGCACTTGCTGTGCAATCATGAGGACTGGAGTTTGGATTCTAGCACCCACAGAATAAAATGGGCATCCCCACAAATGCCTGAACTTCATTTCCAAGGGGGCCTGAGACAGATTACTGGGGCTTGATGACCTTCTACAGAGCTTAGTTGAGAGGCCTCTAAGTATGTACCCAAAACACATGTGTACACTCACACACATACATACATACATACATTTAAAAATAAGGGGTGAAGTGTGTAGTCCAGTGGTTAGAGCATTTGTCCAACATTCATAAAACCCTGGCTTTGATCCCCAGCACCAGAAAAACTCAATTTTTAAAATTACAATTGAAAAAAACAAAAAAAATTAAGATGCTGATAAAGGTTTGGAATCAAGAACTGAGATGGCATAACCATAGACTATTAAAAAGCAGAAAATATATAAATTGCAAAGATGGCATTGAAAAAAAAAATCAAAAGAAGAGAACCACTACCCAGGAATAGAATTTTAGGGCTGAGGACATAGCTTAGATCACTTAACTAATACATGCAAAGTCCTAGGTTTGCTCCCAAGCCCAGCAAAATAAATAAACAAATAAAATGTTAAAAAAAATTTCTGGGCATGGTGGCATACACCTTTAATCCCAGCACTTGGGAGGCAGAGGCTGGTAGATTTCTGAGTCTGAGGCTAGCCTGGTCTACATGGCTGAGTTCCAGGCAAGTGAGAGCTGCATAGTGAAACCCTGTCTCAAAAACCAAAACCAAAACCATTTAAAAATCATGAACAAGAGGACGAGACAGACCAGTATGTTCTAATAGGAGTCCTAAAACAAGAAAAATACAAAGACTAGAGAAGAAATAAAGGGAGAAAATTCTAGGACTTAAAGATACAAAAATTCCCTCATTTTAAAACATGACAAGTCTGGAGAGATGGCTCAACAGTTAAGAATACTGGCTGTTCTTGCAGAGGACCTGGGTTCAGGTCCCAACATCCATATGGCAGCTAACAACTGTCCATACCTTCACTTCCAGGGGATCTGATATCTTCCTCGGGCACTGACACATGTGATGCACTTACAGACATATAGGTGAAATACACACACAACATAAAAATAGACAAAATATTTTTAGTGACAGAATAATTTAAACTGATCCACACAGACACACTATACTAGCTAGGGGTTGCAGTATTAGCACAGTTTGGTCATCCATACTGAGACTGGTAATTAGATCAGGACAAACAAATGTTTTCACCTTTCTTAAGTTTATAAGTATATATGGCTCACGTATATAATATTATACTTAATATAAATCCCTTCTATGACTGCATATTAATTTTCAGCATATTCTAATATTCAATGTACCCAAACTAGACTTCTTTCATTCTTTTTTGGGGGGTGAGGAGAGATTGCCTACCTCTGCCTCCCAAGTGCTGAGATTAAAGGGGTATGTCACCATACCCAGTCCTCACTCGTATTTATTGTCACCTGTACATACTGTTCAGCAGGCTAAATAAGTAAAAGTTCAGACCCGAGGTTTCCTTAATATTCAACTAATTTTTTTCTTAAAAAAAATTTTTTTTTTACATTTGTTTATTTAGCATGGAGTCCTATCTTGTAGGAGTTGGGTCTTTCCTACCACCATGTAGATTCTAGGGATTTGTGGTGGTTTGAATGGGAATGTTCCCGGTAGGCTCCAAGTATTTGAATACTTGGCCCATGGAATCTCCAGGAGGTACAGCCTTGCCAGAAGAAGCACATCACTGCGGGTGGGTTTTGAGAGTTTAGTAGCCACAACCCATTTCTAGTTTCACTGTCTCTGCTTTCTGAGCCTGCTTGAAGATGTGAGCCCTCAGCTTTTTGCTCCTGCCATATCTCTGTCTTTACTGGACCTTTTAAGACATAGAAACTCTTCCTTCTATAAGGACACCATGCCTTGATGATGGTGTTTTATCTGTAAGTTGAGGTGACATGTAAAAGAACTTAGCTAGAATAGGTATCTTCTGTTTGGGAAGCTAGTGCTTAATTGCACTTAATAAGCATAATAAGCCACTAAACAAATATATTTAGTATTTAATAGAGCACTCTACAACATTAATTTTATAAATATTGAAATAACACATATATGGTATAGCTAAGAAAATAAAGAATACAGTTAAAAAAGTCAAAGTCAGATGAATAAACCATCTACTTTTTAAAAAGAGGATGGAACAAATGTTAAATTCAAAACAGTAAGTTAATATTTACAGAAATGAAACAAGATATTCTCCAGAGCTGACCTGGCTAATAATGTTTTGGTCTACTTGTGGATATTGGCACTGAGAGGAGGCTAGTTCGTGCTGATGTGTGCTGTGAGCCTAAATGCAATCAAAACTTTCAAAATAGTACAAAAGACATAAAAAACGTACTAATCTTGCTACTGGCCACATATTAAACTGTATTTGGGGTAGACCGGGTGAAATATTAATGTCACTTGCTTCTTATACTTTAAAATGGATATGAGAAAATGTTAACATTACTTAAGTGGCTCCTCTTATATTCCTACTGAGCAGTAGTGCTATAGACTCCAAATCACTGTTGAAATATAACCTGACAGTTTTTTCTTATTAGCAAACTTTATTTTTATTTGAGATAGAGTCTTTTTGTATAGGCTGCCCTATAACTATAGCCTAAGCTCGCCTCAGACTTACAATCCTCTTGTCTCAGGTACAAACCACTATAACTTGGACTTTAAGAATATATTTTAGGGGCTGGAGAGATGACTCAGTGGTTAAGAGAACTGGCTGCTCATGCAGAGGACCCAGGTTTAATACCTACATGGTGGCTGACAACCATCTGTAACTCTAGTTCCAGGGGATCTGATACTCTTTTCTAATCTCTGCAGGTATTGCACGACATGGGATCATTTACATACATGCAGGCAATACACTCATATACATAAAATAAAAATAAATAAATAGAATCCATTTTAAGGCCAAGGCTTGATGGCATATGCCTATAATCCCAGCATTAGAGAGAGAGGCAGACAGAGGATAGGTACAAGTTCCAGGCCAGATTGGTCTATACAGTAAGATCCTATCTCAAAAATCAGTAAATAGTCTTTTTAAACAATTGGCAAAAGATACAAACAGACCACTCACAGAAATGTAGAAAAGTTTATTTATTTTGTATAAAAGAAAGGGCAAATAAATAGGCTGAGATTCTACAAGGGACTTCTCAGTTTGGGGAAAAAAAGTTTGATTTCTGATAGCAGTATATTTAAGAGGAACAACTGGTATGATCTCAGAAAGCACATACTGGATTACACACTGAAACCATTTTGAATATTCTTTGATCCAAGAATTCTCACATCTGAGACTCTCTCACGGGTGCCCAAAAGATGTGTACACTGCAGCATTTCCATACAATCTTGGACATTTGTACCGCTCTGTCAGCAAGGAGTGGAGCAAACAGTCAAAAGCTGTATCATAGGCACCCTCTAAGAGACCTTACAGACCGAATTTCTACCCCTGTGACCAAGTCTGATGATGCCAGGCTCTGCTAACTAACAGTCTGCTTTGTGGTGGCCCTGAGCTATCGCTCCCATCAGGGATGATGTAGCTAAGAGAGACTCCACTGGGCTTAATCTTATACCTGCTTGTTAATGTAATCACATGTAAAAATAGTACAAATAGTGAAATACAAGTGAAATATTTCTAAGCATTAACTTTACCATAATAAATATCTTAGGAAAGGCAAATGGCTTTAAAAAATGTCAACTGGGGGAAACAATCTTTAAAATCTCAAAAATCCTAGATTTTAATTGCTTTTAAGTTTCTTAAGTTCTTGATCTACTTAAAAAGAAACGGACATTGAAAATTCTAGACGATGTATCATAAGTTTGATTTATGGAAGAAAGTTAAGTGGATGGAATCCAACCAGCAGACCCACTCTGCTTGGGAAGCCTGATGTCTCAGTGCCTTGTTCAACACTAAGATGGCAGTAAACACCAGGGCCTTGACTACACTTCTGATCCTCAATCATATACCAGTGCCAAAGAGAAAAAGGCAACTAGTTTTTTATGTTGAGACAGGTTTGTGTATATGTAATATCTCTCTGGATGAGTATTCAAGTTATAAAAAATAGAAAAGAAGGGCAGGGAGTGCAGAGCCAAATCCTGAGCAACAATCAATAGCAGAAACTGGTAGGGAGGCACCAGATGGACTGGAAAAATCCCACAATTCCATGGTGAAGCCAGAGGACATGAAGTTGGGAAGACAATGCACACACAAAGATAGTACATATTCATATTTACCACTCCAAGAGCATTGTAGTGCAATGCTCCTTACTTTCGATGGAGACACTTCCTCTTAAAAGACAAGTGTAGAACTAGTTACTGCATAAGCAAAGGGCAGTCTCAGGATTGTCTTATTATATAAGTATTTTCAGAGAACAAGTAAAATTTTGTTATTATCAATTTAGAGATAGAGAGACTGGTGACCACACAAAAGACTTGACTTGACTTTAACCCATTAACTAGGCTGGGTACAAATACAGCTCAGTGATAGAGTACTTGCCTAATAGATAAGACCCTAGATTCAATCATCTGTGGGCATTCGGAAAGCAATTCAGTGCTGTCTGAGAACCTGGAGAGCAACACAGGCTAAATTCTGCAAACTACAAGACGACACCCAGAAGTAACCTGGTAAGATACACTTCACCTGTGTACATACACACCCATACCCCAGGCCTTGAAAGTATGCAAGCTACCCTGTACTTGCACCCTGGAAAAAGGTGGGCAAAACCAATGCCCACCTGAGAGGTATGTTTAACCATGATTACTTGCCTTGCATGACATCTTAGGGGTGTCTTTACCTAAATGTCTGTTGCCTGATTTGTGAGGGTGACTAACCACTGCTTTGAGGTAAGATGCCCCATGTGATCTCTAGGCTTCTGCGTTAAGTCATGGGAATAGGTCTGGAAGGAGCTCCGAGTACATACACACACACACACGCACACACACACACACACAAAACTCAACAAGGGTCTAAGCTCACAACAGTCCAGCCTCACACACACACACACACACACACACACACACACACACACACAAAACTCAACAAGGGTCTAAGCTCACAACAGTCCAGCCTCAACTATTAATAGTGTTTCTAGGAAGAGGACAAGAAAAGGTAGGGCAGAATCTAAGGTAGAACTTTCCTTTTTCAGCTGTGCAGTTAAAGAAATACTTTAAATCCTCTCATTCTAAATCCCACTAAACTAAAAGAGAAACGCTAATCAGGCACTTCAGCAGGGGAACAACACACTTGAGGTTTCTTCACTCAACTTTCACTGTTCTCTACTCAGTTCCTTGAGTTAGATTTAGCTCATAGTTATAAAAAGCTTTGTTGTGGATACAAAGGTGAAAATACTTAAAAATGTGAAAGATAAAGGGCTGGATCTCGACTACCTATAGTTCAAGGTCATTCTCAGTCACACAGGGAATTCTAGGTCAGTCTAGGATACAGGGGATTATGCCTCAATAATAAAACCCAAAAGAAAACAAAGAAAAAACCTGAAAGACTACGCTTACGACCAGTTCTATCCAAATAGCAGTACAATTCCTTCTATAAAAGAAACAAACATTGAAAAACCAAATGTTAGGTTCTCGCCTTTCCAGAGTGTAGAGCTCATAGCAGTCAAAGTGCCATCTGTCTGAAAACACTGAGCACGTCTCCTCCTCCACTTGGCCTCTTCCTCCTTTGTCAAATGAGCTGGTTGGACTGCCTCTTCTCTTGTAGTACTATCTTTCTACCAGATCATGGACTCTTACTTTTCCATTTAAAGACTTCCTGGAAACCCTTCACATCTATGTAAAGAATTAATTCAACATTAAACTGCACTATTCATACAAATATAATATCCAGATAAGCAAAGGCATTTTCCTCAATCCTGAACTGGAGATTAAGGATACCATGACTCAAGAGAAAAACAGATTCATACCTGGGGAGTGGGCACTTGGATGTTTCATCTGTCAATTGGATGTTTCATCTGTCAATTGAGAACACTTGTGTGTTGTATGAAAGCCAGAGGGCAACCTTCAGTTAGGTTTGGCTGGCCAGGGAGGGGGCCCCCAGATCTCTGTCCATCTCTACTTCCATAGTTCTGGGATTACAAGGGTATAACACCATGCCTGGCTTTTAAATGGGGACTGAACCCAGGTCTTCATGCTTGCAAGGAAAGTATTTATTTGACTGTGCCATTTTCACAGGTCACAAACTGAAATTCTTACTAGAAAACCAGAACCACACCAAAACCAGAAGGAACCAAGAACAGTAGCAGCAGATATCCAAAAGCAGGCCGAGTGTCCTTTGTAGCACCTGCAGGCAGCATCAGACACCATGTGGGACAAGAGCGGTGGTGGCAAACTCCAGAATTTGATAAAGAGCATGTGAATAATGATTTAGAAGGACAAGATCAGACACAATGGGAAACACAACTTCCACGAGGGAATAGGGTGAATAAACCTCATTGGGTCCACAAATGAGGTAACACACAGGATGGGAGGCAGGGGAAGACCTCCTACTGTTTACAAGGTAGCATTTCCAAGGTACACAGTAAAAAAAAAAAATAGTTTCTTGGCAGCTCTGTATACACAGACTCCTTACCATAGGCTTTAGGTCCATAATACTCAACCTCAAATATAATGGTGCAGATGATACCCTATAAATTATTATTTGAATTGAAAATAGCTCTATGTGTCTTTTTAAATTTTTTTGTCTGAGGGGCATATTTCTTGTGTTTGTTTATGTGAGAAGCAACCTAGTGACAGCACCATTTCCACTGAGGGGCGAAGGATCCTTGAGAAAGGGCTCTAGGTCTGAACAGATAAGGACAGTAGTAGTCAGCCTGCTGTGGTTGAAAGCAAGCAGACATGGCACTGGGGAGATGGTTCAGTGGATAAAATGCTTGTCCCACAAGAATGAGAACTGTAGTTTGGATTCCCAGAGTCCATGCAAAAACCAACCATGGAGGCTGCCTGTAATCCTAGCACTGGGGAGGCAGAGATAGGGGATCTTTAGGGCAAGTTCTGGGTTCAGTGAGAGACCTCTCAGTAAATAAAACTGGAGAGTGATTGAGGAAGAACCCAACACCGACCTCAGGGCTCCAATTTGTGCCCTCATAAGTACGTATACCACACACATTCACTCACACCCAAAGTAAATAAATAATTTTTTAAAAAGCAGCCATAGCAGTTAAAAATCAAGGAACACAGAGATCAACTTGAACAGTGGGTTGACACACAGCCACCTACATATCAACAAGTCTGTAATTTTAGAGGTGAAAAATTAAACAAACAGACAAACTCCACAGCTCACCTCGGGGGCTGCTAGTTCCAATGCATTTTGAATACCGATAAAAGAAATCTTGTTGTTGTTAGTGGAAACTGCATTTCAGAATCAAAATGACATAAGAAATTGGTTTATATAAAAATTCGAGCTAGTAAATATACAAAGAAAACTGGAAAAATCTTTCCAAGTCCTAATTCCCAGAACCTGTAACTGTTACAAATAAATTAAACATCTTGAGATGAGATTATCTTGGATTTATTAATGGGATCTTAGTACAAACACAGGTGTCTTTTAGATTATGGAAGAGCTATCCTAGCATTCTGGAGGAAGACAAGAAGATCCTAAATTTGAGATCAAGGGCAATCTGGGTAACATTGTAAGATACTGGCTCTGGGCTGGAGTGAAGGTTCAGTGGCTAAGAGTAATTGCTGCTCGTGCAGAGGACCATCAGAGTTTGTTTCCCAGCATGTTTCTCTAGCAGTTCACAACCATCTATAACTCCAGTTCCAGGGAATCCAATGCCCTTTTTTCACCTGCATAGGCACTCAAATGTACATACCCACACACAGACACACAATTAAAAATAAATCTTAAAAGAAAAAAAGAAAACTTGCCAGGCATGGTGGTGCATACCTTTAACCTCTGTACTCAGGAGGCACTGGCAGTGGACCTCTATGAGCTCAAGGCCAGCCTGGTCTACATAGTGTGTTCATGTCAGCAAGGGTTATAGGGAGACCTGTTACAACAAAAAACCCAAAATCTGTTATCCTTTAAAACTTAGCCAGCTGTGGCCTTCTGTGGGCATCACACTGTTGTATAAGGAAGTTTCACTGGTGAGAGGTGAGTGATGCACTAGTATTCTCTCCACCCCCTGTTACACTATATTCCATGAGCTTTAGGTGCAGAGGTTCCACTATAGATAGGTGACCTAGGACTGGGCATCTCTCAGACATATATATATTCTCTATGTTTGACTAGTTGTGGAACTCCAGTTGTAGTAGCCTCCATCAATTGCAAAAAAGAGGCTTCTTTGACAAACTTGTGGCAATGGTGGTGTTGAGCAAAAGACCCATGCAACTCAATCAGACAAGGGCCCAGAGTGGAATGACGGAAATGGGCATTGAGCCAGCCCTAGTCTGCCAACGGCTGGAGACTGATTACTGCTAGGTGAGGGAGAGTTGACCCTCCTTAAGTTCTCCAGATAGGCTGATTAGACTCCAATGGGTCAACTTGCACCCAAGTACATCTGGGTACAAATGCTTTATCAGACAGGACTTAACATGTATGGTGGAATGCTCTGGTAGGGTGGGGAGGAGCATGGATGGGAGAGGGAGGGCCTAAGTTTGATTATAAACTGTTGTATGAAATATACAAAAGCTCAATAAAAAAAAAAGGCTGGGCTGGGGATGCAGCTTAGTCAGTAGAGTGCTTGCCTAGTATGCACCAAGCCCAGGTTTGATGTCTAGCACCTGTGATGGCACACTCTTATAATCCCAACAAAAGCAAAGGTAGAAAGATCAGATGTTTATGGTCATCATGTACATCCTGGAGGAGGAAGGGACCATAAGATAAATAATGGCTTTTAATAAGGGAGTCTCCAGAAGGAGTTATACCAATGACACTCTGACTCTATTACTGGAAGACTCATTTCAGTCACACTCAGGGAATCTGAACAGTTACAATAAGAAATCAATACACCAAGAAAATAATTGATCCAAGAAACAAGCAAAATGATTAACCCTATAACTAGTCAACAGAGAACTTCACAAATCCACCTCTGTTACTGCAACCACTGACCTGGCCTAACACCAGACATCATACTTTCTGGTGAATCACAAGAAACATTCAGCAATGTTTATGACATATTCTTGATGCCCTCCAAAGAAGGGGGGAAAATACCTGAAACTAATTAAATTGTCTAGATCTAGCTGCCAATTTACAGGAAATGTAAGGATCTGAGACTCATCCGGAAGAGCAACAATTCAGTGAACTAAATCTAGAATGTGAACATCCTACAGCACAGATGCCTTATTGTCTTCCTAAGTAAATAGCATTAAGGGAA
The DNA here is from genome assembly GCA_035773235.1 of Eospalax fontanierii. Taxonomy (NCBI): domain Eukaryota; kingdom Metazoa; phylum Chordata; class Mammalia; order Rodentia; family Spalacidae; genus Eospalax; species Eospalax fontanierii. The sequence goes on along the minus strand of CM069530.1, from coordinate 2,753,526 downwards.
AATTTTATTAATAGGAAAAGAATTGTTACAGATTTTCTAAGAGCTTAAACAAAATAGAAGGGAAGAGCCTTTGGATTTGATTCATATAAGCCAAATATACAAATACTTTTTGTGATATTTGGAGAAAAATGAATACGCAATATGTATTAGTAAGGTATACAATGGTAAGTTGGCCATTATTTAAGCCTCTTGTCTACTAAAGATAATGCATTAAAGGGGTAAGAAGTGATACAAAGTTTGAGATTTACGTTAAAATAGTCAAGCCAAAAATAAAAGCATAGATAACAGGTGAGCAGAGAAAGGTAAAACTGCACAATGTCAACAACTGTTAAAGTCGGGTGACACTATTTGAAATATTATTCTTTGTTTTGGGGTATGTTTGAAGGTTCTCTTAAAAAAGATTTTAAAAAGAAAAAGAGCAAAGTCTGCAGGATACAGTTAAAGCTATACTTAGTGGGGGAATCAAACAGCTTTTATTTCAGGGAAAAATGAAAATAAACTAATCATTCAATCTAACCTATTCAAGGTAAGACAGAGAAAAACAATAAGCAGAAAAAATTATTAACAAAAGAACTGGTCAAACAGAAAATAAAAGCAGTAACAAAAACCAGTTGACTTTACTAATCAAAACCCAAATCAGGCCAGATGGGGCAGTATATGCTTATAATCTTAGCAATTTAGGAGTCAAAGGCAGGAGAATTGCCAGAAGTTGCAAGGCAGTTGCAGGCTATACAGTGAGACTCTGTTTCAAAAAGTCCAAACCAACAAGCAAACATATGCTGGAACCCACCCAAGACAGGAGAAAAAAAACAAACCCAAAACACAGAAACAGACACACACAAGGTCTCAAAGATACAGTATTATATGTGTCTGGTTCTGAAATAAGAACAGTGTTACAAACAGCAGTAATTATATCTTCCTAAGGAAATAAAGAGCTTCTCTGCCTCATGGGAGCCTTACTAATTATTTTGGTATCTCACGGGCAGTAATTGGGTTCTGAGCCCATTAGGAGACCAAAAACTGCAATCAAGGGGCCAAAGGGATGTGATATGTCTATAAGCCACATTCAACCTACACAGCTGAGCCATTCTATCCAAAACTTTTACAAGGCCTGTACTTGGTGGAAAGGAGGTTTCCCCAGAGCAAAGTTTCACCTCCCCCAAACAATGAGCAGATGTTGCAAAGATCACCAACTAAAAACATATGCAGACATGTAAGACTTTAAGTAAAACATTTACCTAACAAATCAATCACAAAATTTAGAGTAAGACACTAAAGCTCGGTAGGACCTATTCTGTAGATGTAGAAATTATTTAATCCCAGTATATTTGTATTTATACTTAAAGAAGGACAAATGTACAACTGACAGAGAATCATTTAAAAATACCCAAAGACTGAGGAAATTCAGCATTGATTCCTTGCTCCCTACAGAGTTTTAACCTAAGGAAATGTCTATATAAACAGTATTTCCCAGACATAACATATTCTATTAATGAAAAGCTACAATGATATTAGAATAACTAACAAAATTACAAAACCATTGTCACCATCACAGACTAGCAAACATGCAATCTACAGAGATAAGACTAAGAGGACAAGTAGCCATGCCTGAAATGACCTATGTCTAGACTAGCCCCACAGTTACACTGACACCCTAGGACACTGACCACAAGTTAAAGTTCCAAGCAAAATTCAAGTATTTCTACATACACACAGGATCCTGTGTGCATGCTGCAGGAAAGCTTGAATCACAGAAGTGGAGTCAAATCTCAGACCAGGATACTTTACCACAAAAGATGCTTGGTCTCCTCTATGTTCATTATGAGCTTTGAGAGAGAAGCAGAACAATAAGACAGACATAAGGAGCAAGCCATGCAAAAAGAGGCAGAAATGGGGTGATATGATTTTTACCAGAAACTGAGAGGAAATGTAATCTCTCCAGATTTCAGAAAAGCCTCCATAATTGTGAGAAAATAAAGTTCTGTTGTAAGCACCAAGGTTGTAGTAATTTTTATGGCAGCTACTGGAAACTAACACAACATGCCACCATGTTTAAAAAACAAAAACAAATCAATAACAAAAACCCAGAAAGGAGTCCCAAATTTATCTAAAAACAAAACCAGCTTGGAAAAATTCTGGAAGCACACAACACACACACACACACGCACACACGCACTCACGTGTACAGGTAATCACCTAAACTTAACAGAAGTATATATTATAAAATAATGGTAATTAGTACATGGTGCTACTGGCTAAGGAAGAGGCAGATTAATGAATCAAACAGAATTATATGCACCATGAGTGTTATCAAGTGTCATTTTGAATCCATAGAAAGGATGTCAATAAATAGAATTTGGATAATTTGCTACCCACTTTGAAAAAACACAAAATTTGATTCTTATCTCACACCATACTCCAAAATAAATCTGAGTTGGATTTCAGATCTAGATACAAACAATTAAGCCTAGAAGGTTATAGAAACCAAGAAGACTAACTCACTTGACCACACTGGAGGCCAAGCACTTTGCACAGCAAAGAGGAGCTAAGACAAAGTTAGGGGATGTTAGGAAAAAGAGGCAGGAGTCTGAGGCTAGTCCCATCTTAAAAACAAAACAACACACCGAAAGTGGAGATTCAAATACTTCTTTTGTTTGGAAAACTCAATACTAGTTTGGAAAACTCAATAGTTCCACACATATAGACACCTAAATCACAAACAGTTACTTAAACTGTCCACCGACACACAACATAGACTCACCCTTGAGCAGCTCTTACACTCTTGAGACTGGCAAAGATAACACGGAGAATCATATAGTTTTTGCAAAGGGAAGAGATGACTCAATTGGTAAGGGTCTAAAAAATTCAAAGGCAATGAAAAATGCACCACAGGAGCTAACGGGTGAGAGTCAGTGCACAGACAGAAACTTCTATCACCGTGGTCCCTCATCATGATCTGCTTGCAGATCTGGCTCTAAAACTAATAGTACAGCTTGGAAAACATAGCTCCTCCTTTGGAAGAACATGTTCCCCTCCCTCCCACCCATTGAGGGCATCTTCTGTACTCAATTAAGCAGACCCCAATCCCAGCTAGTCAAAGACAGGAAAGTGAGGATGGCCACAGCAGCCTCTGCAACACTGCTTTGAAATAAAAGCAGCTTTCATAATCTTTCACAGGATTAAGGGAAGTTACTACCAGCCTTCTGTTGATTCTTCCAAGTTAACATCATCTTATTTTCCTTGCACTTACCATTCTCAAAGGGACATGATGACAGCCCTTTCTAGAACCTGTGCAGACTAAGGGTGGCTCCTTACTGGGTGCTCTAGCTCTCACTGAGATGTGCCAAAGACTGCCAGGGTAAGCCCTGGAAGTCCACAAGAGTCCTGTGTGAGCCTGCCCCACAACCCCATAGGACTCAGTGTGCAGGCAACAGAGGTAATAGAGAACTTCAGTCCTCTGGGGCTAGTAAGTCAGCTCCCAGCAGGAACAAATGCATCAAAATAGAAGCCTTGTTCCAAAAGAAAAAACAATGTGTTCTTCAAATTGATGTCTCACACACAATGATTTCAGCCAAGGCCGTGAGACCATCTAACAAAATAACCTTTCTGGAAAAAATATTTTTTTTTTAAGTTTTAACCCTAAGCTTTAGGTAACTCTGTCAAGACTAAATATTTCAGTTTGTTAACTTCTAAAAGTAAGGAGAAAGGTTAAGAGAAAATAATCACATATCTTGATTCTCTGTATCCATCTCTTTCTATACAAAGGAGCTGACACAAAGACCACCTTTTGGAGTCACTGTGAGGATTAAACGAGTTTATGCACATGGCTTAATCCAAGCCAGACACAGATAAGTAGTATAGATCTTCTATCACCAATACAATCCCCGAGGACACCTACACTAAAGGCAACATAGCTCTAAATCATACCTGCAAGTGGCTTTACCCCACCAGGCTCTACTTCCCCCAGCTGAAAAACAGGGCCTCTGACAGATCCATTCTACTACACTTCTAAGAACTGACCCTTGCTGGTCCTTGTGGCACATACTTTTAATCCCAGCACTCAGGAGGCAGAGGCAGACAGATCTCTGTTGAGTTCTAGGACAGCTGGTCTATATTGTTAGCTCTAGGCCAGTCAGAGCTACAGAGTGAGACTGCTTTAAAAACCAACGAAAATAGATGGATGTGGTGGTGCATGCCTTTAATACCAGCATGCGGGCGGGGGGAGGGGAGGATGGGGACAGAGGTGGATCTGTTTGAGTTCCAGGCCAGCCTGGTCTACATAGGGAGTTCCAGACCAGTTGGGGCTACAGGGAGACCAAGTCTCATAAAGACCAGACCAAACCAAACAACCAACCAACAAAAAAACCCCACAACAAAGAACAAAGTAAAAAGCAGGCAGGTGTTTCAGCGGGCCCAACATCTCAAAATTCCAACTAGTCAGGGATAAAGAAGCAAGGCCTACCATTACGAATCTGAGACAGCAAATACTGTCCAGGAACTTCTGAGAACAACAACACAGGAAAAAAGGACAAATCTGAAAGAATTTTCAGAATCTTACTCAAAAATAATTCATAATTACTGCTCACTGCCACTTGCAAACTTTTGGTTTCTGCATAAATAGCTTCCTACCTTTTGTCACTCCAGACACAGCCTGTTGCCACAGCAAAAGGTTTCTAGCTTTACCTCCTGAGAGTCTTGTGCCTACAGCAGGGCTTGGGATAGGACAGGAGGGCTACATTAATATTGGTTTAAGACTGATGGAATGAATGGACTAGTACTAATATGTGGCTGGTCTACCAGGGAATGAGATTTTTAGCATAGAGATATCAAATACATTCAACAGAAAGTATAAAAAAATTGACAATTTCCCAGGTTTATTCTTTACATAATGGCTCCAAAATCAGTGTTCAATCTTTTGTAGATATTTTCTGTACATATATTAGTACATGGCTTAACTAAAAATAAGATCTCACTATATATACTGTTCATCACCTGCCATACCTATTTCCATCTAAAAATAGGCCATGGTAGTCTTTCTAAGATTTATGTATAACTAACTCTACCTCATTTCTTAACAACTGCATGTTAAATAGAAAAAAAACAAAACAATAAACCCCTGTGGTAGTTTGAATGAAAATGTCTCTACAAGCTCCAAGGATTTGGATATTTGTCCCCAGTTGGTGGCACTGTGTTGAGAGGTTCAGGAGGTGTGACCTTGCTGGAGGAAGTATGTCATTGGGGGCAGGCTTTGAGTGTTATTAAGCCCTTTTCAGTCATCCTCTGCTTTCTGTGCCTGTTTGATGGTGTGACTGCTCAGCTTTCTGCTCAAGCCACCTCTGCTGCCATGCCTCTCTACCCTGACCGATTCTATTCCCTCTGGAACTGTAAGCCAAATAAACTCTTCCTTTTTTAAGCTGCCTGGTTCATGGTGTTTTATCACAGCAACAGAAAAAGGGCTAATACATCCTTTACTGATGGGAATTTTTGAGTTGCCTATACTTTGTTCTTTTTTTAACTACTGAAAATGCTGAAAAGAAAATTCTCTGGCTGGCCATGGTAGCTTATACCTGTGACTTCAACACCTGGGAGACTGAAGAAGGAATGAAGATAGGGAATCCAAGGCTAGCTTGGATAAATAGTAAGATCCTGACTCACAGGGAGACGAGTCGCAGGAAAAAAAAAGGAAGGAAAGTCTGTTCACTTGGGCTAGAACCTCCACCGGTCAAAATGTTAAAAATAACAGGCAGTACACTCCCAATGAGCCCAACTATCCACAGTCACAACCTGTGAACATATCTATCCTTGTTACCCTTGACAACAACTAAGATGGTCATATGAGCCTATTTTCCCAAGCATGATGTGAAGGAAATAAATTTTAAGACAGTTCTTACTGCTGTCTGAATTTCTTGACTATAAAGCCTGAGGCTTTTATAACTTCTGTCCACTTTCCTATCAGGGTGACCCAGCAGACATTTCTTAAAACAATGCAAATGCAGAGTTAGTTCACAGAACGGACAGAGAGGTGATGATCTTAAGTTGTAAGCTGAAAATAATCGAAGGCCACCAAAAAAAAGCTTATGAGAAAGCACCATTGAAAACATCCTCTTTTTCTTCAACTATTCACACAGTAGCCTAGGCTGATCATCTGAGAAATACAAGCCTGTCAGACATCCCCTGCATTTACAAACACTAACCTATTCTTTTCTAAAGAGACTATCTCTCCAAAGAGTCATGAATGTATGCAAGTTTTGGGGAGCACACAACCCTCTGAGTAAATGGTGGAATGTAACAGACAGGGCCCAGCTGGGCATGGCAAGAAATCAAGTAAAGAAGCAGACAGCTCTCTGTTACTCATCAACTGCCACTACCCTGTGGCTATCTCATGTGTCTAACACCACCATCGCTGGGTCACTTTGCTGCAGTTCTCCAAAGGCCTCAAGGTGCTCTGAGTACCCTTTCTTCTTGGTCTCCAGCTCTCCAGCCACTCACTTGGCTCTGTTATGCATAGTCTTCTAGTACCTGGTGTCCCATATTTCTCTAACACACTGAACATATTCCCACCTGTGTGTTTGCACTTCCTCTTCATAGCACTCAAAATGCTCTTTCCAGATGGCCTTTCATAGCTCGTTCACCCACTTCAAGCTTGAATCAAGTGTCTCTCCATTGGCAAGGCTGCCAAGTAGTCTATGTCCATGACGACTGCCTTCCACTGCTCTACCTCTTGATGCTATTATTTCCTCCTCCTTTCTAATCTGTAACTGACACACTACATTTGCCTGTCTCCCCATACTAAAATATGATCGCCATGAAAGCACATCAGAACATTCCTATTTTCATTCCTTATGGCATCCCACCTCTTATATAAGCTGTGAGCTTGAGGCAGTTTACATCAATACATTTACTTGTACTCTTTTGAAGTACTATGAAAACAACAATTAAGAACTGTTTTTTGTTTGTTTGTTTTAAAAAAACCCACCAAAACAAACCCAAAAATGTCAGAGATAAGAACCTTAAAATACAATGGCCTAGTAAGAAAAGACAGATTAAATCAAGGGGTAGGGGGTAGGAATGAGGGCTGGAGTGACACCTCAGAGGTTAAGAGCACTTGCTGCTCTCACAGAGGACCTAGGTTCAGTTTCTGGCACCATCATGGTATTTAGCTCACAATCATCAGTAACTCCAGTTCCAGGGGACCCCACAGGTACCAGGCATATACCTGATACACATACATACACAGAAAAAAAAAACACAAGCATAAAAACAAAATAAATGAAACGATCAGAATACTGCATCTCATCATATAAAAAGGACTATATTTAGTGAAAGGAGATTTAAATATCTGGGGCAGACTGTAGAGTTGGAGTTTAGAGACACATACACAGAAAATTAAAAAAGCAAACAGGACATGTAACAACCTTACTTTATACCATTTGGCCTAGTTGTGATATACTGTAACATAAACATTAAATATTGTCAAAATATAGTCATAATACAGACATTAAATACTGACTCCAGGCAGCCACCAGTCTGCACAAAAGTGACAGAAAGCTAGAAATTTCACATCACTCTCTATTTTAAGTGGAAAGACAATATAACAAACATGGGTAGAAAATATAAGTCCTGTAAACATGATCTTCAGAGCTCTGCTGGGACTAAAGCTATGCACCACCAAACCTAGCTAATTAAAAAAAAAAAAAAATTTGTGCCAGTACCAATTAAAAAGTAGTAAAAGGTACTGAGCATGGTTGTTGACATTTAGAATCCCACCACTTGGGAGGCTGAGGCCTATCTGGACTAAACTGTGAATTCTAGGTCAACCTGGGCTATACAGTGAGATAGCTCAATAGGGAAAGGTTCTTGCCATCAAACCTGATGACCCGAGTCTGTTCAAAACCTGGGACCCATGTAGTGAAAGGCAAGAAGTCTTGCAGGTAGCTGTCTGGCCTCCATATAAATATTGTCATACATACTGTATCATGTGCATACCTCCCTTAAATCAATTAATCTCTCTGTGTCTCTCTAAATAAATATAATTTAAAATTTAAAAAAAAAAAAGGGGGAAGACTACCCATAGTCAAAGTACTGTTGCTCAATTAACAGTATGTATCAAGATAGGCAACGTAAGAACAAGATGCCCAGACTGCTCTCAGGAGAGATGTCTTGTTCACTTTCAATAGTTTACAAGGTGAACAATGCCTAGAACAACAGCTCAATAGGGATTTCAGCATTTATCATTCTAGAAATTAGAAAAATAAACTTGCTTTAGTCCAAAATAACATGTAACCACTTGTAACTTATACACATGAAAATTTTCATTATTTTCTTGGTTTCCAAAAGTCACTGCTGTTGTACTTTTTAACACATGGAGGGAAAATGCATTCTGATACATTATATTGTCTGGGGTTCTCGGCTGTGTATCTTGCTTTGTGTTACAGTCAATCATAACTGAGAAATCAGCTGCTTTCTTAGTACCACTTGAATGTGGGAAGAACACACACTGAAGAGGCCATTGTAAATACGTGCTTCAAAAAACAGGTCTTCACACTCTGGTTACAAGACAAGAACATTTAAGCTGGAACTGATCTGAAAACGTCACCCCTGCTGTTTAACTTTCATAGTGCCCAAGGAGCTGTGCAGGCTGCTGGGGAGGAAAGACATCAATGGCTTTCAACCAGTTAACCTGTGTGCTACAAGTACATCAACCTACCAGGCAAGATGCAATTGTGGCACATTGGTTATAGGAATAATCAATTGTTTTTGGATTGGATTTGGGGCCTGCACAAGGAAAGAATTCAAGCTTGTACTATAAACCTAGTCAAAAGCCAATGGCTCAGGGGGAACCTACTTCTATTGTTCTGCTACCAACACACTGTCAAACTGCCCTCTAAAGTTATGCTTATACCTACAGATTGGACCTGCCTTTAACCTTGGCCAGCAGCTAACACAGAGACTCACTGTCAAAGTGCTGAGAATAAATGTCTACTGAGTGCTCAGCCCAAAATGGGACACCTATCAACCCAGTCCTCATCACTGCTCCATTGCTCAGGGAACACCTTGAAGAGGGGCAGAAAGAATGAAAGAGCTGGAAGACTGGAAAGGGTGCTGTGAAAGGCTGTCTTTGGGACAGGATGAAGCCACTGCACCCACGAACTCAGTGTAGCTGTGGTTATCTGCACAAGATCAAGTCAAGATGATCAGTCAGCATTCCTACTGGCAGCACTAATTAGACTCAGTGGGTTATTAACAACAAAAAAGGAGAAAATAGGAAGGGGGAGGAGTGTTAGTTTCGGGGAAGAGGGGAGACTTGGGTATGCATGTGATCACTATGCATTTTTATGTGTATGAAATTGTCAAAGAATAAATAAAAGATATCCTATCTTTTAAAAAATGGGGCTGGACAGATGGCTCAGCAGTCAAAAGAGTGAATGAATACTGAGGACCTGTATTCTATTCCCAACACCCATGTCAGGTGGCTCACAACTGTTTTTCACTCCAGTTGTAATGCCTCTGGCCTCAGAGAGCTACCTGTACCCACATACACACTGCCCCAACCATATACACTGTCTAATAAAGGCTTTATAATAAGCTTTTTAGGTTTCTCATAGATGTTACAGATTTACTGTGCCTGTGCACACATACACACATTTAACAACCCACATGTATGCATATGTATGTACATGTATATGTTCGCACATGTTTGTATGAGCAATCAGTTCCATTTTCTTTTCTTTTTTGGTATGAAGCCCAGAGTGGAGAGAACTCATCATATGTCCCAAGCTTACCTCAAACTAGTGATCCTCTTGTCTTAGCCTTCTGGGTGCTAGGATTACAGGGTTGTGACACCATGTCTTGTATCTTATTTTCTGCCTGGTTACTTTTAGGTATAAGAAATTGAGATTTGTATATACTTAAGTGTTGGGTCAATCACCTTACCTACAACCTTGTTACTAATAGTTTTAATTTTCTAAAGTTTTCCAATTAAGCAATATAAGAAATAATGAATAACCATTTTGCCTCTTTCTATGATCTGCACTTGGAATAATTATCAGATTGTTCACTGAAGCATTATTTATAACTTTTTAAAAAGAGTTTCATGTAGCCAAGGCTGGCCTCACATTCAATGTGTTACTGAGAATAGCCTTCAACTCCTGATCCTCCTGCTTCTACCTCTCAAATGTTGGGATTACAGCTTTTACATACATATGTAAAGATGTACTCTGGGTGAATGAATGGGTGGAGATGGTCTGTGTGTTAAAAGTCACGTGTGAAGGTCAGAGAACAACTAGCAGGAGTCAGTTCTCTTCTATTATATGAGTCCTGGGGATTGAACTCTAGTATCCTTGGTAGCAAGAACCTTTGCCTGCTAAACCATCTTGCTGGCCCTATGAAGCTGTTTTTAAATATAGCATATTAAATATAATGTTGGGTGCAGTGAGAAGAAAAGTGAATTCACATCTATCTCCCCAAGAGCGGACTGTTTTCATATGTCCAAATCAATGTTTACTGAGAACCTCAGCTCATTCAAACTTAATGATAAATTTCCACTGTGCCTGTTTTTATATTGTATTTTTACATTCTTATTATTTCCTAGTATGTGACTCATATTATTCATGAAAGAATGAACTTATTAGGAAAGTGAATAGTTGGACCTGGAGAGATGGTTCAGCAGTTAAGAGCACTGGCTGCTCTTGCAGAGGACCTCAATTCAGTTCCCAGCACCCATGTGGTGGCAATAACAGTCCAAAACTCCAGTTCTTTGATGTCCTAATGATGAACATTATTTATTAAAGTCTCTAACAGTCACTTCCTGTTATTCTAAGATAATAAATTTAATTAATGAGCTTATTTATTTATTTTTGTTTTTTTGAGACAGGATTTCTCCGTAGCCCCAGCTGACCTGGATTTCAGAGAGATCCACCTGCCTCTGCCTCTTTCCTGCTGAAATTAAAGAAGTGCACTACCATGCCCAGCTAATCTTTTTGGTTTTTCTGAAACAGGGTATCATTATACCCCTGGCTGGCCTAGAACTTGCTATGTAGATCAGGCTGGCCTCCAACTCACAGAGTTCTGCCTAACTCTGCCAGCTGAAGGTTGGGATTAAAAGTATCTATCACCATACCCACATAGGTAACAGAATTTGAAACTAAGATTCGACCTTGAAACTGGAGAGATGGCTCAGTCGTTAAGGATGCTTGCTGTTTTTCTAGAGAAACCGGGTTCAGTTTTTAGCACCCACATGGCAGCTCATCCATAACTCGTTCCAGGGAATCAAGATACCCTATACACTCATACAAATAAAATGAAAAAATTGGTCCTTGTTGAGTGCTCAGCCCTAATGGGACATCACTACCAACCCTCCCCCAGGCTCACAAAACACAGCAGAAAGTGGTGGAAGAATGGAGAAGAGTGCTATGAAATGCTGTCTTCTGAACAGGGGCAGCCATTACCTAACCTCACAGCAGCATGGTTACTGCACAAGATTAAGTCAGTCTCAACATAGACAGGGAGGAGCTCATGAGACTGCATCCCTAACTGAAAAGCTACCGGCAATTTTTACTCCAGATTGTGGATGCTGTAGGTTCTCCTGCTTAAGCAGGCAGCACTCAAGAAATGACAGGAAGGTGAGAGTTGGGCATCGGGAGGGTCAGGGGTATGGATGGTGGGTAGGATCAAGACACATGGTATATATGAAAGACATTCATCAAACAACTTTTTTAAAAGCATGTTCTCTGCCCAAGACTTTCAAATAATTTTCAGTTGAGAAACACTAATGGAGAATCGAACATATAAGATCAGAAATCACCCCACTGGTCAAAATCCTGTCCACATCAATCTCCAGGATGGGCTGAGTATAGGCCACAAAGTTAGTTCTAGTTAAGCCCTCTGCTATTTGAGGAATTAGAATCTCAACCTTTTGCTGTATGTATCACACTAGCTCAAGCTCTGAAAGCTATGCCTTCCCTTTCCTAGTCTTCCTCTCTACAATATTTCATTCTGCCAACTACGACTGGAAACACTCTTTTAATCATCCTTTAAACCACAGTCCAAGGACCACCTTCTTTTTTGGAGGGTAGGAGTGAAACAGGGTATCATGTAGCCAAGGGTGGCCTCGAACTTACTATGTAGCAGAGACTGACCCTGAACTCCTGATCTTCCTGACTCTATCTCCTAAGTGCACATATCACCATGCCTGATTTAGGGCCACCTTTTTTGGGGAGGAGAGGAGGAGCCCTGGCTTGGAATTTGCTATGTAGAACAGGCGGTCCTCACAGAGATCCACTTGCCTCTGCCTCCCAAGTGCTGGATTTCAAGGCATGTGCAGTCAGGACATTCTTTATGAAGACTTTCCAATAGGTATCACTGTCTATACCTATCTCTTTTACTTGTTTTCAATGGTACTTATTAGACTGTAAAATAAACTTTCTCTCACGAGCAAATTTTCTACAATAGACCATAAGCAGCTTTTCTCAGCATCCTCTGGATCCTTAACAGTTGGTGACCACATGTTTTTTTTAAACATGGTAAAGAAAGGAGGACATCAGACTGAAGTTGGAAAATTAGATCAAAACAATACCAAAAGAAATGTACTTGAAGTCAGCATGCCCACAGAGAGGCACTGATAAGGATCTGCGGTCTGATCTTTCAGGGCTAGGTGCCTCATCCAGGTGCTCTCAAGGTAAGATGAGGCAAGCCTCTAAACAATGCATAGCACACAGCAGAACTAGCAGACTACCAATAAAGCTTGACTGCTGTTGTGAACTACTAAACTAGCTTTCAAATGCTGTCCTTGAGATTTCAAAGATACGTCCCATTTTCTCTAAGTTTAAAACTCTCCTGCTAGATTAGTGGTTGTCATGACTCCACAGATGAGCTTTCATTTGTAACTAAAAACCTATCCAGATACTTTAAAGCACTGCTTCCAAGTATCCCAGTGTCCAACAGAATGCGTTTGGCTTACGGGTACTTCAAATGTTCAAACAGAAGCCTAAGCAATCGGTTTTAACCAACATTTCAGCATTCCACACCTGTTTCCGTAATGAAATTAAGTTTACGGAGTGTGGCTAGTAGTACCCTCAAACAAAATCCCGTCAGTTTCAGAAATGTTGAGGGCTAAGAAACTGACATCAACCATGTGTGAAGTCATTGCTTGAGGGCTTAAGGTGGCTACAAACCACAGACATCCAACAAAACTGAACGCTGAAGGGCAACACCGTCTAAGTAAAAATTACTAAGCCTGCAGTTTTTTCCATACCTTTAACGTTTGTCTGTAAATGGTTTAATATAACTGTTTCTCCTTAGGTTTACAGTTAGACCGAATGCAAACACCATGCCAAATCTGCTCGTCTCCTCGCGGACGTCGGACAGAGCACACAGCGGCTATAAAAGGGGATGCGCGCAAAACCCCTCACAGCAGAATGTGTCAGAACAGCTTGGGTCGCGATCCCCGCTTCCTCCCAGGCCGGGCGCCCAGCCGGGGCCGACCGCGGGGCCTACTGCCAGGCCTGGGAGTGGACCTCCGACTGCGGCCGCGTACAGCACCGCCCGGAGCCCAGCAAAGGGCAGCCCGGGCCGGCCGCCGTCCAGCTCCGCGCCCCGGCGGCCGGAGGCGGCTCCGCCCTCCCCCGCCTGGCGCGGACTCCCGCCGGCTCGGAAGGCCGCGTCCCCAGGGACCCGCTCACTCCGAGGAGCGGGAGGCGGCCCACGTGACAAGCGCGCAGCCAATCCGGACACGGCTCCGGGCCAGCGAGACAGCCGAGGCGGCGGCTAGAGCTGCCCACCGGCAAGTGGCCAGCGCCCGTCCAGCCCGGCTCGGGGCTGCTAGCTCGGTGCTGCCGCCATCTTTCTGGAGGAGAGGGCCGGGGCCAAGCCCTCCTCCCGCTTCTCGCTCCGCACTCGGGCCTCCACCGGGCCGCCTCTGCTCCGCAGGCCGCCTCCGTCCTTCCTCAGAAATGCCCTCTCCCCTAGTCCGGTCTCCCACCAGGCGAAGCATCTCTTTACCTGTTCCCCTCTCTTATTAGCGCGAGGAAGCCAAGCTCATAAGGTAGGAACTGTGGCGAAACGGGGACAAGACGCCATCTTGGTAAAGGAGAAGAGGCTACGCTTGACCTCCCCCCGCCCCCAGCCTCTATATGGCCAACCGCCGTGGGAGGGGCACGGCGCCTGCGCAGACGCAGACGAGCGGCCGCTTGTAGGCCTGCGCGCGGCGCACCGCCTCGGGGGCGGAGCCTGCTCGGGCCCGGAAGCGGTTGGCAAGGGGGCGGAGCTGCGTGATGACGCGATCCGTCCGCGCGCGCCGCGGGGCGGGGCAGGGCTACGCCGTGGTGGGGCCGCGCGTGTGCTCCGGTGTGTTGGTGGGTAAGTGTGCGGCGCTGGGCGTCTACCGCCGCTCGCTGGAGCCGAGCGGGCCTTCCTGAGGCAGCGCGAGGGCTCCTGTTCTCCTTTCCCCTCGGGCGGTGTAGGCCGGTTCGGACGGGCTCGCGGGAGGGGCGTCCGTGGGGGAGGGGCGGCCGCGCCCTGAGTCCGCGGCCCGGCCACTGGCAGGCGCGGCCGGGTCGGCTTCAGGGCGACCTGCGATTCGGGACGGCGGTGGTCGGACCCCGAGAGATAATCCCGCAGGCTCCAGACCTTGGGCGGGCGCAGTGTGTAGCTGCAGACCCCTTGGGAAGCACTAATGCAGACCCCTCTGTGCAGCCGTTCTCTTGTGCAGTCTTCTCACTTAACGGAGCGGTGGACCAGTCGGCCACTCTGGGAAGTTTACGAGGTTCCCGGACTGGGCGCGGTGTGAATGAACGCGGGGAGGAAGGACTGGTCATGTCTGCGGCGGCCTTTCCGCTAGACAAAGGGCTGCAGCAGGGCAAGAGACAGGACCCGGTGTGGGGGTGCCAAGTGGAGATCCTCGAAGATGAGATACAGTGCAGTCCGACTCTGACGCGGGCCTGAGGCCCTGACCACCTTGTCCCTTTCGTACCTTCGGTCCTGTTTTGTCTATAGTCCTAGCCTGTGGCCCTGCCCCACCCCGCCTCGGCATTAAACCTCTGTGGCCTGTGCTCCACTCCTTCCTCCCGACTGGAGCCCATTTACCGCCCACGTTTTCTGTCTCTTTGCTCATCTGTTCAAGACTGACTGGATGAGATTTTTCTCCAGGACAGATTAGGTCGGTACTCACCTGTGGCTCTGTGTGATAGTACCAATTGCCTAGCCAGGGACTCGGGTATTTCCTTAGTAGCTGAAATTATTCAGTACTTCTGATCTATTTTTAAAGTAGAAAACATAGGATGCTGTAGAAGTTTGAAAGTTGTTTTATGATGCTTCTAATGTGAGACTTCGTTATTTTCAGTGGCTTTTCATTTTTTGGTAGTTCTCATTCAGGGATTCTTGGCCGTGCTGCGTATTCCAATCGGTAGTGTGTACTGTTAGATCTAGTTTTGGTAAAGATTTTCTTAGTTGCAAATGTCCTAGTAATCTTCCAAACTTTTAACACTTTGAAATTTTTTCCCAGCACCACAGCTCAGTAAAACTTTTAAATGAGATCAGATTCTCATTCTGGGGAAACCAGGGGAAGGGTTTCCCACGATGATTGTGAGATGCTGTCCCAGCCCTATTAAGAGTATTCTGTTGCATACATACTTGTGCTGTTCACAAATCTAAATCTAAATGCCAAGACAGTCCGGGTACTTTGAATGAAAGATTGTTGAGAACACTTTGAAGAGACATTGGGGATTAAGGCTATTGCATGCAAGCATAGTTATGTACATGGCGTCTATTGAGTATTGATGGTTTCTGTTGAGTATTCCAGTACTATAATGCCACTAGCAAAATAAGCTTATAATGTCAAAATAGTTTTTTTCCATCTGTTCTTTTGTTTTGTATTTTATTTAAGATGAGAGCATTGCTCTCTGGAAAAAGGGAGTCATGGGTCAACAATAAAGAACTTACAGTTAACTTGTCTCAAATACAGAGAGTAATAGATTAAATTTTTAGTTTGACCATATTTCTTAGATGTGGACAGTCTAATTGATCTGCACTTGAGGTTTAAATTACTCAGTGCCTGGCAGCAAGTTGCTGGATCAAGATTTTCTCACTAAAACCAGGTGCTTCGGTAATTCACTGTTCCCTTTCAGTTTTCATTTTGTGAGACTGGGAATGTAGTTCAGTTTGTAGAGTGCTTGCATGTGTAAATCCTCAGTCCTTAGCATACACCCACACACAAAGCCAAGAAAAACTTTTGTTAGAAAACTTTTGGATCCAAATTATCTTAAGAGTGGGGAATCCCCAATGTGAAACAAATAGAGGACAGGAAAAATAGATTAAAGCTTTAAAGAATCATAGCCTAGTTGCTGGGGAGGTAGCTCAGAGGTAAAGTGCTGGTCCTCAAAACATCAAGACCTGAGTTTGAACGCCAGAACCCACATTAATACGAAAAAGCTGAGTATAGACTTGTCTTAGTACTGGAGAGGCAGAGGCAGGTACCCAACTTGGGGAACTCCAGATCACTTAGAAGCCCTTTCTCCACGAAGTGGACCTCCTTACAAAGAATTCATAGTCTAGTATTCTCTGCTTTTCCTCTATCAGAACAGATCTTGAGGGAAAACTGAGAGTGGGGATCACCCTGCTTTGGTCAGAACCAATCCATGTCCTCAACATGGCCCGAGTGGCCAGGGGCCTAGAGTCAAGTCCGCAAGGAGTTACAGAGGTGTAGAAAAGGTACTACTAATATTCCCATGTCTGTCTTTTTTTTTTTTTTTTTTAATTATCCAGATTAAAAAATTTTTTATTATTTTTATTTTATGTGTATGAGTGTATTTCCTACATGTAGGTAAGTGCATCATGTGCATACATTGCCCTGAAGAGACCAGAAAGGGTGTTGGATTCCCTGGAACTTAAGTTACAGATGGTTGTTAGTACCCATGGTGCTAAGAACTGAATTAAGGACCGTACTCTTTGGGGCTGAGCCATCTCTCCAGCCCCACATTCCTGTGTTTTACTGTATTGGTTTGCAGTCCTGTAATAGTAGGAAGGTACTGTTCTACCCTCAGGCATTTTCCTTCTCTGTAAACAAAGGTTCTTTTACTCAGTACTTTAGGAAGCATACCATTAGGGATTCCAGTTTAGAATTGGAGTAATTATACTAATTTGGGGAAACAGAAATGACTTGATTCATTTTGGGCCTGTTTTCTCTACTTGTAAATCTGTACCCAGCCAAATGTAGTGTAATCCCAGTATTTAGGAGGCAGACGCTGGAGGATTGGTAAATCAAAACGACCCAGGGGTTATGAAGATGGTGTCTCAAGAACCAGGTTTGGTGGCACATGCCTTTAATCCCAGCACTTGGGAGTCTGAGGCAGGCAGACTAGTCTACATAGTGAATTCCAGGCCAGCTGGACCTACAGGAGACCCTGCCTCAAAAAAAAAAAAAAAGACTTTGTCTCACAGCAAACAAAAAACAGAGAACCCAAAATCTGTTCTTGTCTGAGAGAGTTTTGTCCTGGAGTTCACTATGTAGACCAAGTTGGTTTCAAATTGTTATTTTCCAACCTCAGTCTCTGATCTATACCTGCCTTGATTTTACTTTTATTCTGGTGAAATATTTCCCCCATTTCCAATCCTAAATATTTACTAGTATAGAAAGAAAATTTCAGTGTTGGAATGTTAGCTGTGTGGTAGAGCATTGTCTAGCATGCATGAAACCAGGGCTCAGTTCCCAGTACTATACATAGACAAAATTCAGAAACTTCTGGGTCTCTGTGTGTAGTCCAGGATGGCCTCCAGCTTGCCATCCTCTTGTCTCAACTTCTTGAGTGCTGAAATTACAGACGCACACTGCAGAAACTTGATTTACCCTTTTCTAGACCCTTTAACTGATGACCTTATTCTAAAATTCCTTTTCTGTTCAATTTTTGGAGCTTAAGTCTCACTGTGCTATCCTGGACTGCATGTGTTCAAGTGGTCTTCCTGCTTCCACCTTTGGGTGGCTGGGATTGAAAACCTATGACACTGAGCTTGGCTTAGTGGGGTTTTTTGTGTTTCTTTTTAAGTATTTGTGTTTTCTGTGTATTCATTCCTGTCAACAAAAACAAAATGTGTTTCATGTTTTTACTTGATGAAATAAGTAATATACTTGGGAAGTAGTCAATAATCACGGTCAGATTATGTCTGGATCAAATCCTGATTCTCATGGAAAAAATTAAGATGTTGAGTATTTTAAAGGACTCTAGTTACTGTTCCCTCAATATAATAGCTTGCCATTTTTAGGAGTATGTAAATGAAATGTTGTATGTAGTTTTTGCTTTACAGTAATCCAGAAAGCATAGACATGAATTTGTTGAATCTGAATAAGAAGTAGTATCTGGGGATATTATTGCAGTTCTTCTGTATGTACCTGAAATTTAAAATTTAAAAATAATTAAGCTAGTACTAGGCATTCTAAGTAGGTATAGTATTTCATTGTTTAAGGAGTAGCATATTCCCTGTTTTTTGTTTTGTTTTGTTGGCAACAACCCTGAATTATATTTAAGCAGTTTTTTAGTTTTTATGAGGATTGATAGCTGAATTTAATTATAAGCCTAATCAGCATCTATTTATGGATTTATGAATTTCTTAATTCATTTTAGTAACTTACATTGATAAATACTTTTGTTGTGATAGGATTTTTGTATGACTTTTTTTGAGACAGGTTCTCCTTATAACCCCAGCTGGTGTTGGCCTGGAATTTGCTATGTAGATCAGACTGGGCTTAAGAGATACTGTTGATACTTTTTGGATCTAATTGTGGCACATATGTAAAGATTTTGTATTCATGTTTCTGTGTGGGATTGCCTGCTCCTTACATTGTCAGTTTGTGTCCATTGTTGTCATCCGGGATTGTGCCTTTCTGTCCGTTCTCATTCCTTTTTAACTAAGCTTTTGAGAAACTTGTTTAGAAGAGTCAACTTTTGAATTTATCGTATTTTTCATATAATTTAATTCTTTTTATTAATTTTCTACTGGTTTACTTTGTTATTCTCTTCATTTCTGGATATTTTTAGGAACTGATTTATTTTTGTGTGTTATTGATAAAAGCATGTTTGTATTATAAATATGGGCATCTGCATCTTCCCTCCCTGGAGTCCTAGATACAGCTGTGGTTTTGCTTTTGGATCTTAATTAAAGAGTTGAATGTTCCAACTTGCTGAGTTGTTTTGTTTTTTTCTGTACACCCTTAGTTTAAACAGATTGTGCATTGAGAGTATCTGTCAGTTACAAAAAACGGTCATGGGACTAGAGGAATGGCTCACAGTGCATAAAGACCCAAATTTTGTTCCCAACACTCACATGGAAAAGTTCACATCTGCTTGTAACTCCAGCTCTAGGGGACTGGACCCCCCTTCTTCTGGCCTTCTTGGATACCCTCACGGACACATATACACATAAATAAAATAATAAAATCTTTCAAAAAGTATTTCTTTTGAGGGGACTGAAGAGATGGCTCAGTGGTTAATAAGAGCACTGACTGTTCTTGCAGAAGACCAAGGTTCCCAGCACCCACTTGGCTAACAGCCGTCTGTAACTCCAGTTCTAGGGGATCCAATGCCCTCTTCTGTCTTCCTTGGGCATTGCATGCCATTGGTGTACTTGCACACATGCAGGCATAAGACTCATATTCATAAAATAAAAATAGATTAATCAAAAAAATTTTTTTTTGAAAAGGTTACATTTTGTGTGTGCTTTTTAAGATGTCAGATTCATGATTTTATTCATTTCCTATTCCATAAAGCTTCTTTATACCAATTAAGAAAGATTTATTGGTTCTATTTATTTATTTATAATAAATTTATTTTAAATTATCTGTTACTGCCTCTGTTCCTGCTCATAGTGCTCTTGCTTATTTTGTCCATTTTTGCCATAAGCCTATTAATTTCCTCATTTGAATTGTATTTTTATTAAGTTAACTTGGCATTTTGTCTTCACTTTGTTTTTTTTTGCAATTAAGTCTTTGATTAGAACTGTCATATCTTCCTCACAAATTTTTCCTTAATGATTTTCATTTAATGCTGTTCTGTTTCTCTCTCTCTCCCTCCCTCTCTTTCTTTTTAACCTTTAATTCCGAGAGGCTGACATTGGCAGTGTTGCTTTGCCTCTGTTGGCAGTGGCCTGGTGTCTCTTCCCCCTTTATTTTCACTTCCCCCTCCTGCTTCCTATGTGGAATGTGACAGATTTATGCTAGTTTGATCTCTGTGTTCTAGTCCCATCTGTTTCTTTTAAGGGAAGTTCTTTTCACGTTTCACTCTATTGTTTTAATTTAGGGTTCTTGTTGGTTTTGTTTTCACTTACTTGTTCCTTACTTTTTGCTGATTTAATTAGGTTGCCTTTTGTTACCTTTATTACTATTATTTCTTAAATACCATGTCTTACTTACCCAGGGCTGGCCTTGAATTCAGGATCCTCTTGCCTCAACCGCCTTCATGCTGGGGTCATGGGTATGGACCATGACATACAGCTTTTTTCTGAATTTGAAAATTCTTTTTTTTCATTAGTGGCTACCTTTTCTTTATTTCATAGTCAGATTGGAATCTCTATTTTTTGAAATCAGGGTGTAGCTTCTGAGAAGCTGATATAGTCCTTCTGACCCCTCTTGCCTCTCCCTTTGAAAGTTTTATTTACCTGCTTTTGCTGCTCCCTACAACTTTTTAGTTTGCTGAGGTAGTTTAATTTTTTTTTATTTGTTGTCTATTAATAGTATTTTCCAAGGATATCCTTTCTATCCAAGAGACCTTAATTCACTCTTATATAGTCCCAGAAAGATAGTTACTTGTCAGGAAAATTTGTTCTTTTTTTTTCTTTGCCTCAATATGTCTCCTTGAGAAGCTCAGTTTCCTAGGTTTTCTTTGGGTAAGACTTCTCTAGGCCAATGGAAAAGAACTGAAACTATCACCTAGGTTTCCCATGAGACATAGTATGTAAAGATAAAGGCTTTGGTGTTCTAACCTTGGCCAACCAGGCCAAATACAGTGACGGGCAGGACCTTGTTTTACCTCAGCAGCTTGGGGACATTTCTGTTCAGGAGGGAAGCATGGGGTATGCAGTATTCAGGAATGCTACTGTCTGTGGGAGGGCACATCAAAGATACATTTTGTTAAATTTTTTAGCTCCAAAGGAAATAAAATTTGGCTAGAGTACTATCTCTTGACCTTGTTGTTGAAGGCAAGTTCACATATACTCCCTGTTTCCCAAAGCTTCAGGGTTCTAAAATTTATATAAAATTCAACCCCTCCCATATACTAAATGAACTTTGCATTGCACCCTTGCCCTGTGCTGAAATTTAATTCCAGGTTACTCTAGGGATCTCCAGGCACAGTGTCATCCTTTTCTCCTGGAAGAGTTTCAAAAAGTGTAGGAAATTTAATTAAATTAGGACATTGTCTTTTTCTTTCATTTTATCCTTAATGTCTTCCATGTAATCAGTACTGAAAGAAAAAATTCATTGTGGAGATGCATATATAGTTGCTTTAATCAACTTCTCTAATTTTATGTTAGGAGTGATGGTTACATTATTTCTTGAGGAGTGTTTGAGGCTGTTGAGAAGCTAAATGAAACAAGCTGCTGATGTCACATGCATCTATGTTTAATAGATGTGTTAAGTATGTATATACACATCCAAACATCTGTGTCTTTTTTTTTGTTTTAACAGAGGGGAAAAAAACAAGCAAGATGTCAAAGGTAAGTTCATTCTTCATCCATCTACTGTACAAAGAACTACTTTATATTTTCAGACAGTTCAAAGCGAAGATTTCTATAACTGATTTGTTAAGATAGAGTTCTGGTTTTGGGTTATCATTCTAAAAGTTTTGAGCTTCCTCCTTATCCAGACTTCTTTTGTCTGACACATCAGTATGAATCCTTTTAGCCTTTTTAGTTGATCTTCAGCAGACCAATCGAATAATTCCTAATTCTAAACATTTATATAATTGAATTGATGTGGCCCTTAGAAGACCTGATAATCTGCTCTTGTAAACTGGCCTGGAGCCCTGAGAGAAATTAGTTTACTCTTTAGACAAACTGAGAAAAGTGGAACTTGTAGTTAAAACTGCAAAGTTGTCGTTTTTCTTTGCTATTTATTTATTTATGTTTAAACTTTTTTTTTTTTTTCATTTTTGAGTCAGGATCTTTATAGTTCTGACTTGCCTGGAATTAGTCTCAGGCCTGCCTGCGTATGCCTCTTGAGTGCTGGGGTTAAAGGTATCTGCCACCACACTTGACCTCACCTTTTATTTTTGAGTCTGTGGGTATTCATCAATATCCAGTAACAAATCATATCCCAAGTTTTTGCTTTATGTCCAAGTAATGTGGAACACAATTTTTTTAAAACCATTGTTCTACCACCTGGAAACGAACATTAGTAAGTAAATATATATATTAACTGTATGTGCATGTGAACGGACATTTACAAAGTAATCCTAAAAGAAAGGCTATTATATTTTGCCTTTTTCAGCAAAATCAAGGTAATGAATTTAAATTTTTTCCTTCTCACTTCTCATTTTCTTTTTTTTTTTTTAGACAGGGTCTCCCTGTAGCCCCAGCTGGTCTGTAACTCAGTACGTAGACCAGGCTGGCCTTGAACTCACAGAAAGATCTGCCTGCCTGTGTCTCCCAAAGGCTCGCCCAGCTTCCTTCTCCTTTTTAGTATGCTGCTTGCCTAGGTTGGCTTTTAATTGTGCGCACGCGCGTGTGTGTGCGTGCGTGTGTGCGCGCGTGCATATGCACTTACATGTGGAAGCTGGAGGTCAGCTTCAGGTGTCATTCTGCAAACACTGTCCACCTTGTTTTATTTTTCGTGAGACAGATCTCTCACTGGGCTGGAGCTTCTTGAGTGGGCTAACTCACCAGGGAGCCACCTTCTCTACCTCCCTAGGGGTGGCATTACAAACACATGCTCCCATGCCCTACATTTGGGGGTAGGGTAAGGGTTTAGGAATAGAAGTCATGAAGTCAGGTCCTCAGCTCAGAAGGAAGGCCTCCATCTGTCTTCACTCTTACCAGGAATTCTTTCATTAAGGAATGTTGATGTGAGTGGGGCTGGAGAAGTGGTGGCTCAGGCATTAGGAACACTTACTGGTTCTTCAGAGGATCCAGGTTTGGTTCCCAGCACCTACATGGCCACTCTTGTCACCCTCTTCCAGCCTTCCTGGACACTACATACATGCCAGCAATCACAACACTTGCACGAATAAAAAAAAGTCAATTTAAAAAAAAAGAAAGAAAGATATATTGATGTGTGTTTGGCATGGGAACACACACCTATAATCCCAGCACTTCAGAGGGTAGGCAGGAAGATTGCTATTTCTAGGCCAGCCTGGAATATGTAATGAGCCTGTCTCAATAAATGGATGCATGCCTTGATATAGTTGGATGTGATCTTGGTTTTTTTCTTTAATAATTTTTGAAGTTGGATTCTCAACATCTCACCCCCAGATAACCTTTCTTTCTCTAGGTAAAGCTCTGTGCCATAGAGGAAGGATAGTAGGAAATGCCTTTTATCCTAAATACTTTTCATAGACCCATCATGCCTGATATCTGGTTGGAGGCTATTCTTTAGTTGAGTGAAAACATTCAGTTTCCTGTAATTCTTTTTATCCAAAGCCAGAATTTTAAATTGTGCTAAGATGAATTAAACTTGTATCTTTATATGTTTTTTATTTTGTGTGTATGTTTTGCCTGTTTATATGTAAGTACACCAGTGTGTACAGTGCCCAAAGTCAGAATAGAGTATCAGATTACCCTGGAACTGGAGTTATACATGGTTGTCAGCATCATGTGAGTACTGGGAATCAAACTCAGATCGCTTTCCAAGAGCAGAATATTGGGTAACAAAATATTAAATGAGAGTCAGCTTAGCTAGGAGCTATACTGTTTCTCTTAATCCTTTTAAGTGAATTCCCTGTTTTTTGATAGATCTGAGTTTTTGAAAATGATGATGTGTGGAGTTTCTTGTTTTTAAATTTCTGAGAACTATTTACCTATGTTTATCACAGGTCTGATAATGTCTTAAAAGGAGCCAATTGGTATTTATTAGATCTTTTTAATTTTTTAATCTTATTTTAGCAACAGCCAACTCAATTTATAAATCCAGAAACTCCTGGCTATGTTGGATTTGCAAATCTTCCCAATCAAGTTCACCGAAAGTCAGTGAAAAAAGGGTTTGAATTCACACTGATGGTGGTTGGTAAGAAATCTTCTTAATAATATCTCCCTTTCCCAACTGTGAGAAGCAGTAGCATGATCTGTAATGTAAGAGAAATTTCCTTCTTTGCAAAATCAGCTTTGGAATTTAAAGTATTGTCCAGATTTTCATGTACACACATATTTAGGGAATTTTGTTCAATGTAAAATATAGTTTTTATGTCATTTCTTCATTTACATACAATGAAAGTTTCTTTGTGATAACTAGTTTTCAAAGTGGCTTCCAGCGGTGATTCTAGTAGGGTGGTTTTAGTAGGGGTGATTCCAGTATTAGTCCAGTAGTGATTGCCTCCTGGTGTTTACAACCCTACTAGTCCTTTCCCACACCGATTAAGTTTTTAAAAAATTTGTGTATGTGCACACATACCACAGCACTCTGGGACAACTTTTTTTTTGTAAAGTTGGTTCTCCTTCCATCTTTATATGGGTTCTGGGCATAGAACTCATGTCATCAGGCTTAGAAGGCTAATGCCTTTACCCATTAAGCCATCTCACTGCCAAAATTTGCCCTGTTTTTTAAATAGGGTTTAAATACAGCCCATGGACATTGAGGAAATGATGTGACTTCCAAGATGAGCTAATGAAGGACACTGGCTCCTATCTTGTCTTTTGAATCATTCATTCTAGAGGAAGATAGCTGCCATGGCTTCATCAGGAAGTCTGGAAGGCAAGGAACTGGGCCTGCCAGTAACTGTATAGATGACAAACTTTAGAACCACCCTTCAGCTCCAGGCAGACTTCTTTACATGACTGCTAGCCCCGCTGACACTGACCACTGTCTCATGAGAGACTTCCAAGTGGGAACTGTCTTCTCAAGACACTGTCATATGTTTCATCTCTCGAATCAGTGTTGTCTACTGTGATAAGAAGGAAGAAAAGTCATGCTGTCTGGAAAGGGCAGAGGCCCCCTGGATGGACGGTTGTTAGCTACCATGTGGGTGCTGGGAATTGAACCCAGGTCCTCTGAAAGAGCAGCCAGTGCTCTTAACCGCTGAACCCTCTGTCCAGCCCCTGCAACTGATTTTTAAAACAAGCATTGCCCACACTGTTGCTCAGTGTCTCCTGTACCTCATTCTTTTACAGCTGTAACACTCGCAGCTCTCCAGAAACTGGTCAGTGATGGCAACTTTGTTCTGTAAAGTTCCATGTAAAGACTTCTGTTCATTCTATTCTTGGTTAAGTTCTGGAGTCTGACCTATGCCAACCACACAAAAAAGTCATCCGGTTTAACAACCATCATGGGAAAGGACATGACAGGTTTTCATTTTCATTTAAGGTGAATCGGGTCTAGGAAAATCGACTCTCATCAACAGCCTATTCCTGACTGATCTCTATCCAGAAAGAATTATACCTGGAGCCGCAGGTAAGTTTCTCATTATTATAAATGTAATTCTACCTGAAAGTTGCTAGAGTGTGTGATTGACATCATGCCTTAACCATGTACTTTTGTTCAGTCACTTTGTAAACTGCCACCTAACTAGGGAAAGTGAACTGCATCTGAGATTTTAGGATCTTGGTTGTAGATTTTTGTTCTACACATATCTATGTATATACCCTTTCTTTTTGAGTTTTATGTCTTTTAAAATGTTACCTGTAACAATGCAGATGTAGTTCACTGGTAGAGTGTTGGGGGTCCCTGTGCTTGGGGCCAGCCTGAGGGGACGAAGGGTCTCCACTGAAAGGGGGTGAGTAGGCATGGAATCAAAACACACAGACTCCGGGACCTGAGTGAGACACATGTGGAGGGCAAGCCGCTGCAAGCTCATTTATTCAAGGAAGTGCAAGGGGTCTTATAGGTCTGGTTAGCCAATCGCCTTATGGGTGGGGTTCTGACTGCAGCCAATAGTAATTTGTCTGCAGACAGATCATCTTGGTGCAGGTTCTTTCCAGATGCTGGGCAGAAGCTGGCCTCACGACTAGCCAAAGTAGAGCGCTACGCCCACAAAAGCCATTCCTCTATTCCTCATAGCAGGTGACCTGGCTAAGGCCCATCCTGCGTTGTACCCTACAGTAGAGCCCTTGCAGTATGCATGAGGCCCTAGGTTCAGTCCCTGATATGGCCTGAAATTATTTTTAAAATATTACATGCATAGGAAATTATTATAGGAATTTATGTGTAAGTCCTCTGTTGTCTGAGTGGTGCAGTATAGAACACTGGCATCATAGATGTATGTTGGTTTTATAGTGTTAGACGTTGAGTCTGGGGCTCTCTGCATGCTGGCCTGTGCTCTACCACTCAGTTGTGTGTCCAGCTCCATAGTACTTGCTTCTGTGAGTGTCCTGCACAAAGCCCGAGCCTGGGTCTTGTGCTACAGCAGTGAGAATGTACAGCTTTTTGCCAATATTTTTTATTCAGCATTAAATTAATTCATGTTTTATCACAGAACTAAATTATTGTTTTTAATATTTATTACATTTAGTGTATTTGTTACATGTGTATTTATGTAGTGTATGTACTTGTATGGGCATGCATGTGCTGTGGCGAACATGTGGAAGTCAAAGGACAGCTTGTGAGAGTAGTTGGTTCCCTCCTACCATATGGGTTCCAGGATTAAACTCAGGTTGTCAGGCTTGGTGGCAGGTTCCTATATATACTGGGTCATCTCACCAGCCCTAGAAGCAGTATTTTTAATGATCTTAAGCACCACCTTAGAATCTTTAGCATTGACATTTGCCTTGCTGACTCTGTGATTGTTTTAGACAATCTTTGTGTTACTTTCTGAGAACCTTCCTCTGAAGACCTATAGTGACCTTCTAAGTCATTTGTTTTAGGAAGGTAAATAATGGAAATTCTTCTTTAGCATACTGACTTGATTATGAGAAACTTTTTCTATTAAGTTTGTTTCTTTTCTAGAGAAAATTGAAAGAACTGTCCAAATTGAGGCTTCAACTGTTGAGATTGAAGAGCGAGGAGTCAAGCTGCGCCTTACAGTGGTGGACACACCTGGCTATGGGGATGCCATTAACTGCAGGGATTGGTACGAACCCACAGAGTGCAGAGCCCCTACAGTGCCTGAGTACCATGCGTTTGTTTTCACTAGCTTACTCTACCATCTTTAAATTTATAGACAATGGTAATGGCACTCGAAGTTTCTGTGTCTTAATAATCTAAGCATTAAGTATTGGCTATTTTGGTTTTTTGTTTGCTTTGAAATAGATCTCACTAGATAGTCCAGGCTGGCCTTGATGAGTTTTTTCCTGAATCTTCCTGCCTCAGCTTCCTGAGTACTACAAAATTACAGGAGTGAGCCACTCCGCTCAGCTTGAGAATGGTTTTTTTTCTCTAAGAGCACTCTAATGAGATCTCAGATGGAAAAGCCAGCCAGCCATAAATTGCTAATATAAAGGAAACACTATATTGAACTGCAACCATGTAGGAGGAACTAAAACTGGTTTGTGTCATAGTGCTTGCAAATGGCTGCCCTCTGGCATCTTTTTCACAAATAAGAAAACCAAGAAGGTGTATCCCACTCTTTGACATGCTTCCTCCCTGTTCTGAACCTGCTACCAGAAAGCATTGACTGCAACATCGAATGAGAATAGGAAGGGAGGGGCCAGGTCCTCTGCTTGCCTTTCTTCTCACTGTCCTGTGAACATGCTGTTCTGTCTGGCAGCTCACATAACCTGCCTTGGACTTTATGCCTCCTGTTTCTTGGCCTCTTGTGAAGCAGTTATACTCTTGGAAAGGGTTGACAGCCCTCTAACCTTAGAGGTCAGCCATCGGATAACCTTGTGTGTTCAGGCTTTTGGCTCCCAGTGCTTCAGGAAAGCCGCCTAGTACTTGTCACAGTTTCAAGAAAGGAAAAAAACAAATGCAAGGAGTCTGTTTCTGTTATGGGTGTTGTGCATACTAGGTGGAAAAGGGAAGAGGAACCTATTTTCCCTCTGAAGTTAGAAACTCCCTGTCTCTGTGCCCCATGATTACTGTCAAATCTGTGTTTTAGTTTTAAGACCATTATCTCCTACATCGATGAGCAGTTTGAACGCTACCTCCACGATGAGAGTGGACTGAACAGGCGGCACATCGTTGACAATAGAGTGCACTGCTGCTTCTATTTCATTTCACCTTTTGGGCATGGGTGAGTTCTTGTTTGCTGTGGAAACCTGCTGCATGCTGCTGCACAAGAACGGAGGTGATTTCATGTGTCTCTGCTTTCCATAAATGTGTAACCTTAAAACATTGCTTTTAGGCTGAAGCCCTTAGATGTTGCATTTATGAAAGCAATTCACAATAAGGTGAATATTGTGCCGGTCATTGCGAAAGCTGACACTCTCACACTGAAGGAACGGGAGCGGCTGAAGAAAAGGGTGAGTGAGAGCCAGCTGCTCAGGAAGTTGGGGGGAGGTGTCACCTCACTTGCCAAAGGCAGGACTGCAGAATGCACTTGGCATTGTGTAGTGTAATTCAAAGAACATTTAATGTTTTTAGGGTTTTTTTCCCTCATAAAATAATCAAATTTGTATTTTTAAATTCTTAGATTAAAAGCAGTTTCAGCGACTAGGAAGTGGCTGAGTACAGGCACTCCCATAAGCATCAGGTGAATGACAGGAGCATGGAATGTGATCTCTGTGAAGGCCTTATTGTTTCACCCCAGTGCTTTACTGAAAGTGGTCCATTTAAGAGTGTCTAGCTAGAATTGCTCCCTGCATCTGCATTTTGAAGATTGTTACAGCTGTCCACTGGCTGGTGCATCTCACCTCCCAGCCTGTCCAACACTGACCAGTCAGCTCTGTGATATCCTGTGTATCTATAAACCCTCTTTGTTGATTGCACTATATAGTTTTAAAAATCATTTATTTGGGGACTAAAGAGGTGGCTCAGCAGTTAAGAGCACTGGCTGCTGTTGCAGAGGATCCAGGTTCAATTCCCAGCATCTTCATATGGCAGCTAACAACTATCCTAATTCCAATTCTAGGAGATCTGACGCCCTCTTCTCACCTCCATGAGCATTGTACAACATGGGTGCACTTCCATACATGCAAGCCATACATTCATACAGAGTAAAATAAAATTAATTAATAAGATATTTTAAAAATCATTTGCCTACCCCCTCCCATCTTTTGTTGCTCTTTAAGAAAGAACAGTTGAGATATCCTAACCTTTGAAATAATAATTTTTAACTATCTGCAGGAACAGCTGTTAAATATGTATCTTTCCAGAACATAGTCTGTATTTGCTTGTGTTTTTATAGAATAGAGCCATATTTTGGTTTTGAGAAAGGTTTTCCGTCTAGCCTCAGCTGACCTAGAACTCCCTGTGAAGACCAGGTTTCCTTTTTCTTCTTCTTTTTTTAAAGTATTTATTATTTTAATTTTATGTGTATCGTTGTATTGTCTACATGTATGTAAGTTTACTTGTGTCATGCAATGCCCACAGAGGTCAGAACAGGGCGTTGGATCCCCTGGAACTGGAGTTTTGGCTTCTCAGACCCTGAAGATCTGGGATCTCTCCTTTGTTCTCTTACACATTTCACAAGTTCAGACTAGTACCTGGCTAGTAGTAGGGTCTCACTGTTATTTGTTGAGTAATTGCTATAAAGAACATTGGTATTCCTCTATCTTCTCATAATTACATAAGTCAGATGAAGTCTTAGAAAGGAAATTAATACATTTAAAATCTATTGTCTTCTCAAATAGCTTGCAACAATTTACTTTCTCAAAAACCCTCTCTCCTCCACCATGAAGTTCCTTATTTTGGACATATTTCCAAGTTTTGTAGCAGTTCCTTCCTAAAGCATTGGACTGTATTTTGCTGGTGTTCTGGTTTGATTTCTCTTGCCTTGACAAACCACTCTGACCCAGAACCACTTGGGGAAGAAAGGGTTTATCTGAGCTTACAGGTTACAGTCCTTCTCCAAGGGAAGTCAAAAGCAGGAAATGAAAAGAGATGGCGCAGGAGCACTGCCTACTAGCTTGCTCCCTCTGCCTTACTCAGCTACCTCTTATTTGGCCAGTGCCCACCTCCTAGGGATGGCACTGACCACAGTGGGCTGGGCCTTCATACATCAATTAGCAATCAAGAAAATGCCTCATGTGGTCACAGGCCAGTCTGTTGTGGAAAATCTGCAGGTTAGATTCCCTCTTCCCAAGTGACTCTAGGTTTGTGTCAGGTTGACAGCTGAAGCTGTGACAATATCTGCCCTGCTGTGGAATGCCCATTGGTGTCTCCTTAGTGCACTTTTTATTGGCTTAAGATAATTGTCTTACAGATAATTTTGCTTTTGTATTTTCATGTATTTTTTCATACCTTTTGCCATGGCAGAGCTCTTAAACTGTATGTAGTTGTGTTGGTCAGCCTTTCCTTTATCATCTGAAGTACCTGTCAGGTATTTTATTTTTGAGATTTATTTATGTGTATGTGCCCGCACACTGTCTGTGATGGTCCACAGAGGCCAGAAGAGAATATTGGATCCCCTGGGCTGGAGTTACAGGCTGTTGTATGAATGCTGGAATCCGAACTTAGCCCTCTAGAAGAACAGCAAGTGCTCTTTTCTGTGAAGCCATCTCTTCAGCCCTGCCTATCTGGTTTTGGGGAAATATTTGGGCTTAGTCATTTTTATGCTTGACAAAAGGCATAGGAAAATAAAAGCAATATAATTCCCACTTAAAGTACCATCACCTTATGTATGCTAGTCCATTAAATTTCATTGATGTCAAAGTTAGAAAGCTTATAAAACATGTGGGTTTTGTTGTTGCTTTATGTTTGTTTGTTTTGGGAGTAGAGTTTTACTATGTGGTCCAGGCTAGCTTGGAATTCAGAATCTTCCTGCCTCTACTTGTCAAGTGTTAGGGTACTGGCCACACACTACTGTGTCTGGCTGAGATGAACTGAAATATGCCGGCCTTTGTCACTCTTGCTTCCTTACGCCAAGCTTCTGTTAGCTCATCTGCCTTTCTGAGGAAGCTTTATGTAGGTAGTCCTCCTTGCCTCCCGCCTGTTGTTGCCATCCACTCACTTCATGACCTTTTTCATTTCACCTCATCCATCTGTATCTGTTCTGTCCTGGGCATGGCCCACAGGTCTGTGCTTCTCCTGGGCCACACCTGTGGCATTTCTCCTCCAGTAACTTCTGTTTCTTGGTTTTGCTTTTCCCAATTCCTGTTTCCTGCCTGCCTGCCTGCCTCCCTGACCTGAGTTCTCTGGTCCTGGTCTGACGGCAGCATCTTTGTAGATTTTGCCTTCCCTTCAGACATCTTACTTCCACATATGAGTTGCAGGAGCAGCCAGGAGTCTGCTTTACACACTGATCCCAGCTTCAAGTGTTCTCACAATTTTTGCAATCACCCAGACAGAAGTGTGTACTTTTATTCCATCACTTTCTTCTTTTCTCCTCCCGTGTTAGTCTACTTATTCGTTCTCACGTCTTATCATTGTAAACAAGGGACAACAGGTAAACCAGAAAAGGGGCAGTGAAGTGAAGATGAGGTCAAGTTCGTGCTCACAGATCAGTTTTCCCCAAGAATAAGACCATTCCTTCCATCAGAAATCAGGGTTTATGATAAAAGGGAAAGTCAGATTGCAAAATAAAGAATGTAGTGAGCCAGGACTTATTTGGAGTCCTAATTATGAAAAGTAGTTTGCTAACAACAAAATCTTGGGGGCTTGGGAGATTGCTCAGTGGTTAAAGCTAGCAGGAAAGACCTGAAGTCAAATGCTCAGAACCTGGGTAAATGCCAGATGGGTGCGGCTTCCCAACTGTAATTCTAGTCTCTGAAGTCAGAAATAGGATCCACAGAGTGAGTTCACCAGTTGCGCTCTGAATTTGTCTTAGAGACCCTGCCTTAATGAATGAGGTGGAAGAGCTATCAAAGATGATTTCTAGCATCAACCTTGGGCCTCTACATGCATATGCATACATGTGTGCCCATACATGGGAATACATATACCACACACATACATCTGGGGGAAAAAAAAACCCAGATATTGCAAGACCCAGGAAATCACACTAAGAATTTCCATTATTTATTATTTTTATTTTATGCGTATGAGTGTTTTGACTGCATGTATGTAAGTGCACCACATGCGTGCAGTGGATATAGGCCAGGAGAGGGTGTCAGATCTCTTGGAGTTATGGATGGTTGTTGTCTTCCATGTGGGTGCTAGGAATCAAATCCAGGTCTTCTGGAAAAACACATGTGTTCTTAACCACTGAGCCATCTCTGCCACCCCCAAGAAATTCTGTTCTTATGGCCCAAAAGCCAAAACAATGCAGATGTGAAGCAGAGTCTGTCATGTGCATGTTCTCTCCCCTGGTGTCATGGATCTCTGTGAGATCAAGCAGAGCTTCAGCCTGCTGTGTACTGGTGGAGTGCTTGGCTGGCATTACCTACTAGACTGGCTGGATGACTCTTTGCTGACTGCTTAGTTCAGCTCCAGTCCAGTTTTCTTCCTCTAGGCCTGGTTCATGTCTACTGCAAGATCTCCTGCTGACTACTTGCTATTTGTTCTACCCAGACCCCTGGGTTCCTTGCCTACTCATTTCTTAATGTACCAGACTTTATTCTGGTGTCCAGTCAGATATCTTAGGATGCCTTAGAACCAGGCATGGGACAACATGCCTACAATCTCAGGAGCCAGAGTCAAGAGAGATTGCAAATGCCCGCAGGAATTTTAAAGTAAGACCCTGTTTCAAATAAATAATCAAACAAACGGTGGCAAAACCAAAAGAAAGCCAGACATGGTGGCAAATTTCTTTTATCCCAGCGCACGGGAGGCAGATCGAGGCTAGCCTGGTCTACATAGCAAGTTCCAGGTTATCTGGGGTTATAGAGACACTATCTCAAAAACAAAACAAATAACGGTGGGGAGCTAAATTTAGGTTCCACATTCTTGATTTCTTATTGTTCTCTAAACACACCTCTTGCTAAAATATATTTCCCCAGCATTCTTTATGTTTGTATAGCATCCCCCTCCTTTTGCACTCTAGCCTCTGTGTATGAGACACCTGCCTCTTGCCAAAGGACTTTATGTGCTTGTGGTGTCTCTTAGGTCTCTCCACTAGTCCTGGCAGGTGGTTGTGAGAATATTTTCAATTTAGTTTTTGTATTGGGGCTATTATTAGCCTTCCTACTGCTTTGTATGTTGGAAATAGAGGAGTATGGTTGTTACTATTATTGTTGTTATTGTTATGGATAGAAAATCCCTCAAAATTCAAGCTTTTTTTTTTTTTTTTAGCAGTCCTTTGAAATTACTGGAAAAATACCAAATCATTTTGATCATTAATACATGGATAATTCTTAAGTATTTCTACTATAAGCTAGAATTAACTAAAATAATACTGTAGTTTCTTAAAATTGGTTGTTTTTGTTATTCTTTGAGATTTTGGATGAAATTGAAGAGCATAACATCAAAATCTATCACTTACCTGATGCAGAATCAGATGAAGATGAAGATTTTAAAGAGCAGACTAGACTCCTCAAGGTAAGAACTGACTCCAGGTACACAGTGGGAGCACCTTCCATTTCCTTTTGTCTGTGCATGTATAGGAAAGATTTGGCCATAAAGGCTTCATCATCAAGAAATTGGGAAGGGAACTAGGGAAATTGACTTAGTAGTTAAGAGCACTTGCTATTCTTGCAGAGGACCTGGGGTTTCCAGCACCCACATGGCAGCTAACAGCAGTCTATAACTTCAGTTCCATTGGGTCTGACACTCTGTTCTGGCCTCCACAGGCACATGTAGGCAGAACATACATATACATAAAATATAAATTTAAAAAAGAGATTGGGAAGGTCCTATTACAGTTGTATTTTTGATATCAGTATATATGGAAAACTTTTACTTAAGGTTTGGATGTGTTAACTGCAGCCTTAATTTGCCTGTAATTTGTCCAAGGGGAAAATATAGAGCCTTTAGCTCTCTGTTAAACACTGTAATTGATGCTGTGCATGGTAGTGCACACCTTTAAGCCCACCTGTTGGGAGGCAAGAGACAGGCAAATCTCTTTGAGTTCAAGGCCATCCTGATCTACATAGCCAACTCTAGGCCAGCCAGATCTATGTAGTGAGATCCTTTCTCAAATACCACATATTATCACTAAGCAGCAGTGAGCCAAATCTGTGTCCATTTCTGGGTTTACAATGAACATTGGGATTCTTTACTACCTTGTGTTTCTTTATAGGCCAGTATTCCATTCTCCGTGGTAGGATCCAACCAGTTGATTGAAGCCAAAGGCAAGAAAGTCAGAGGTCGTCTCTATCCATGGGGTGTTGTGGAGGTGGAGAACCCAGAACACAATGACTTTCTGAAGCTGAGAACAATGCTCATGTAAGACATTGGTGTATACCTTCAGGCAAATAGGACATTCAGAAGTAGGGTATGCAGGCATCTCAGACCAATGGGGCCACTGCAGTTTGGCACTGAGGCCCTTCTCTGAGTCTTTGCAACACTGGCCAATTCAGCCCATTATCCTGGGCACAGTGTACTGCGGTGCTTGTTTTTCTTACTGTCTTTCATCTCAGTCACCAGTGCTAAAGGGAGATTAAACCTAAACTGGCTAAGAGGCCTTAACCTCCTGCAAGAAGGTAGCCAGCCTCCTACAAGGCTCTGCTGACAATGGTGCTCCTGCTTGTCAGCCTGGGGGTCTCACATGGGATGATCTCAGCTAGTCTTGAGAATTCAATTCATTTTTAGCAACTTATAGACTTTTTTCCTTTAAAATTGAGTTTCATTTATAGTAATAAACTTGTTGGTTGGACTCAGACTCACTGTGTAGCCAAGGATGGCTTTGAATTTCTGGTCCTCCTGACTACCTACCTCTCTGTTGCTAATAGTGCAGGTGTCACCACTGCCCTGAGTTTATGTGATGCTAAGGATTGAATCTGGAACCTTGGTACTTGCTAAGTAGGCATTCCAACGACTGAGCTATATCCTCAATCCTGTAACTGTAATCAGAAGTAAAGGAAAGCATATTGTTTAAAATCAAAAGCTTTTGGAGGGCTGGGAAGATGGCTCAGTTATTAAATACTTGATACTCAAGCATGAGAACCTGAATTTGAATCCTCAGCAGTCATGGAAAAAAGCTGTGTATAATCTTAGCAAGAAGAGGTAGAGGCAGGCAGCTCTTTGGAGGTCACTGGCAAGCGAGCCTAGTCAAATCAGTGAGAAACCTTCTCTCAAAAATAAGATGGAGAGAGCTAGCAAGGCATGCCTCCACAGGATGGGAGTGTTTTGCTGCCAAGCCTCCAAATGAGGACTCTGATGTGAGCACATGTGTACATACACACAACACACACACACAGATAATAAAAGTGAATATATAGGGTCCAGCAAATTGGCTCTGCTTATAAAGATGCATGCTCTTCCAGTTCATTTTCTGTTGTGTGGAAAATTTTTACACCTGTGTTTGTTGAAGATTTGGGATCTGCTGCTATGGTGATGTCCAAGATCTTGGTCATTCCACTAAATGTTGTTGAAGGTATAGGATTAAAGTAAGACTATCCTAGTCTACTTTTCTACTGTTGTGGTTTATAAAGACTTGTTTGTCTCTTTCTGGAAGCTAGAATGCCCAAGAGTGTGGTGCTCGTACCTGGTGAGGTCGAATCTATCTGGTGAGCTCATATCTATCTGGTGAGCTTGTACCTGATGAGGTCTTCTTACTGTGTTAAAATACACAGAGGGTGCCACATGGTAAGACAACAGACATCTTTCATTTTTTTAGCATAAATTGTACCTATTTATGGTATACAGCATATTTAATGCCTGTGTAGTAAAGAATTTACATCTCCCTATCACTTTTTTATGAAACCTTCAAGCTTTCCTATTACTGTTTCCCATAAAATAAAGATGTTTAGTGAGAAAAGTTCAAAAAGGAGTGATCTGGGTAAGTTAATACTTTGATTAGTTAAAAATTGCCACCTATCTCTTAATGCTAACAGTGTTTAGTAAGAACTAGTCGGATGTCACCAACTAAGCTATTAAAAAGGTAGCATAATAGTTTGTGAATAGGTAAGGCTCACTTGGGCCCTACAGTGCTGACCCCTTGACTCTTCTAGACCCCATCAGTTAGGGAATGTGGGTACACTGGGTGCAATATTTCTGTTAGTACCAGTTCTGTGTAAGGGAAGTCCATCTACCCCTTACCAGCATTCAGACTATTTCCCAATATTCTGAGTAAACTGGAATGTGTTGTAATGCTCTCTTGTTCTTAAAGCTAGGCAGAAAACACATCAAGATATTTGAATTGCATGTTTTCCATATGATCTTTTAGGATCCTATGCTCTGAGTCTGGCAGTTGCCAGCAGAAAGGGTTCCCTCCAGACTGTGTGTTTTATTCCTTGTGATTTCAAAGGAGAGCTGCTAGGCATTCCATGGTCACATGTCTTAGCCTGAAATTTTAGCAACCTTGTGTACTGTACAGTTTACCAGATAATCATTTGGGCTCTAGATACTGATGTTTCTTATGTGTTCTTTAGTTTGATTCCCCCGTGAGAATGTCATATACCTAAGCCCCTGTTGGTGTGTGTTTCTTCTCTTTCAGCACCCACATGCAGGACCTCCAGGAAGTGACCCAGGACCTTCACTATGAAAACTTCCGTTCTGAGAGGCTGAAGAGAGGCGGCAGGTTGTCACACTCTCTCCCCCTCTGTATAATTTGCCCCAGAGTTACCTTTCTTTGTCTTTTGTGTGTCTAACTCAGACCTCTTGATCCTAAAGTAAGATGTGCTCTACTGAAAAGCTGTTAGGAGAGCATTACTACTTATTTAATCAAATCTTAGAGCTGGGAGAAAGGGTTTTGCAGTGTACACATCAACAACAGGTTTAGATGGAAAGGCCAGAGCTTACATTAGTGCTTCAGAAATACTGCTGTGTCTGTGAGGACAGGCTGTTTGCATTTTGAGCTTTAGAAGGGCAGCTCATCATGAGTGTCTCTGGACCAGCAGCTCTGCTCCCTGTAGCCACGTACATTTCCCTTTTCTTTTTCACAAAGATATGTGCTTGTGACCCATTCTGTATCAGACTAAATCAAGACTGCTTGAGTAGAGCTGAATGAGTAAAGGATAGCTGGGCAGTTAGGAGTACGTATTGCTCTTGCAGAGGACCCAAGTTTAGTTCCCAGCACTAATGTTGGGCTGCTCACAACCACCTGTAACTCCAGTACCAGGTGATCCAATGCATCTGGTGTCTTTGGGCATCGGCACTCATGTACACACACCCCCTCCTGATACATACACATCATTAAAAATAAATCTCAGGGCTTTCTCTGAGGCCTGCCATGCTGGTGTAATCAGAGTGGTCAGGAGGTAGAAACAGAGGGTGTCAGGTTCAAAGAGATTCTTAACATCTAGTGAAATCACCTGGTCTCAGAAAAAGAATGTTTCTGCATTTTAAAATGTGATGGGTCTGGTAGAACACACCTTTAATTCCAGCACTTGGGAGACAAAGGCAGGCAGATCTCTTACATTCGAGGCCAGCCTGGTCTATGTAGCAAGTTTGAGGCCATCAAGTGCTGCACAGTGAGACCCTGTCTCAAAAAGAAAGTATATAATGTTTCTTGAGAACCAGGCTTTGACAAAGGTTTTAGAAGCAGCAAGAAGCAGTGGAATAGGAAACTTCAGCATCCCTGTGCTTTGAGGTGAGGCGCTTTCTTCCATCATGTTCTGTCAAGTGTAGTGGTTTTACTTATAGTGTAGTCATAACAGGTTGCCTGCCTCTAACCAGCGCCTTCTTCAGGTTAGACCTGCTATTTTTTGACTAATAATTAATCGTCTTCTTGGCTTAGAGAAATGAGTCTCCTGAATTTCCCATTTCATGTCCTGTCCTTTTTCTTCATTCTGTTCTGTCTTTAATTTAAAAAGTGGTAAATGTGATTTTAAATGGGTGTTCTTCAGAATTCTAAAGCAGTTTTTCTTTGGTTAACTGTATTCAGAAGTAACCACCACATCCATTGCAGTGTTATAATCCTAAATTCGTTTTACTCCTAGGAAAGTAGAGAACGAGGATATGAATAAAGACCAGATCTTGCTGGAAAAGGAGGCTGAGGTTAGTTGAAAAGTAGTGTTCTGGGGTATAAAAGCTGTTTCCTGTCAAAAAATATTTGTATTTTATTACCATTTTTCTTAACTTTTTGAAGATCTATACAGATTTGATAGAAATGTATAGAGCTCACATGGAAGAAAAAGGGAAAAATCACTGATCAGATCATGAAGATGACAAAGGCTGCAAACCACAGGAGTGGGGAGAGGGAGAATAGGATACGAATTCAGAACTCTAAAACCTAAATTTAGTGTCATCTCAAAAACCCTCCAGCAGCCAGGTGTGGTGGTGCACACCTTTTGACAGGAGGCAGTCAAATGCATCTGTGTGAGTTTGGAGCCAGCCTGGTCTACACTGCGAATTCTAGACCAACAGGACCCTGTCTTAAGAAAAAGAAAAGAAAATGCCCTTAGCAGAGTGGTGTTTGCTCTTTCGTTCTTAGGGGGACTGCTTGGTAAAATCCTTCTGATACTTTAGGGATTAGAAATGAGAAATTCAGGGAGCTCTTTGCACTCTGCACTGAGAAGAATCTGCTTTCCTGGTTACAGAGACACTAGAGAGCAGTGGTTGTCCAAATAACTAGATAGAAATAGATTTGGAATATAGAAATACCCTCTAGAAAAGGTGCGTTCAAATGTGGTAGAGCTGTGCAGTGCAGACAGACAGATTACATTGTAGTGATATGGTCACAAGGGCATGACAGCCATTTGCAGACAAAATCCATTCTTTAGCCAAGTTAATTTAGGTGGCTCAGATATTCATTTAAAGTCATCACCTCAGGCTACTTAAATGATTTGAGTATTTTATAGTATTTGCCTGGAGCCTTTTTGAACACATACAAACCACAATGACAAAAGTTAGTAAGGAGGCTGGGTGTAGCTGTTTGTAGAACGCTTACCTGTCATACAAGAAGCCCTGGGTTCAGTCTCAGCAGGATATAAACTGGACATTCTGACTCCTGCCTAGAATCCCAGCACTTGGGAAGATCAGGAGTTCAAGGTCATCCTTAGCTCCATAGTGAATTTGAGGCCAGTCTGGGTTACATAAGACTGCGTTTCAAAGCGGGGCGTAAAATTTAATAATGGTAACAATGGGAAGTATTCATTGTTTTCATATCTAAGACTTTCATTCCCTGCATAAAAGGTGCATTATTCCCATTTTTTCTGTGTTCCCAGTGGATACTATTTTTGTCTGTTAATTATTACTTTTGTTTATTGATAATTTCTATCTTCAGTTGTATATTTTTGTCATTTACATGGATTTGTGATGAATTGTTGATCCTTTTATTGATTTATAAAAATTCTTTTTATTTGAACATAATGTCATGTTTGGGGAAAGCAATAAAAATGAAAACTTTAGGAATCACAGAACATCCATAAATATTGATCAGAGACATCAACACCGTGTCTGACATATGCACTGTCTGTAGCTCCGCCGCATGCAGGAGATGATCGCAAGGATGCAGGCGCAGATGCAGATGCAGATGCAGGGTGGCGACACTGACAGTGGAGCTCTTGGGCATCACGTGTGAGGTGAGGTTTACATGGTATTCAGTTGGGGGAGGTAGACCCCGGTGTGAGCTAACAAGCATGTGTTACTGAGTTGTCTCCTAGCTAGCCCACCTGAATATAATACGCTTTTCTGCCTTACCCATTACCATTTTACATTTTTTGTCTCTGCCATTAGCTGTATGACTAGCAGGGATTCCTGCTAAAAAGCTGAAGCTACTCTCTACCGCCACCTACTGTCTAGTAAAGACATTCATATTTTCTAAGGCTGTAAATATGATTTATATTAAAGAGAAAATTTAAATACTTTGATTAATCATACTGTTGGAAGTTTTCTAATGTTGGAAACATCTTCAAAAAGAATCTTTTTAATTTATTAAAAGCTTTTCAAACAAGTAAAGATGCTACAAGGAGGAATTAGTGCCAGGCAGATGTGGAGTCCCTTGCTATAGACCACTGGCTTACAAGTCCTTACAGCTATGCTACAACCCGTGTGATTAGTGTGTCACATTAACTTCTGGTCTGCTGTATTTCTGTACTTTC
This sequence comes from Eospalax fontanierii, assembly GCA_035773235.1. Taxonomy (NCBI): domain Eukaryota; kingdom Metazoa; phylum Chordata; class Mammalia; order Rodentia; family Spalacidae; genus Eospalax; species Eospalax fontanierii. Next base: position 2,713,284 of record CM069530.1, on the reverse strand, counting down.
CAATTTTACAGCACCGGGCAGTTTCCGAGAGGTCATAAGTGGCATAAATACATAAACTGGACATAAATACACAACATTTTGTGCAATTTTTGTACTTTGTTTTATATATATAAATAAAGTATTATTGGTGATCAAAGCAACTTTATTGAAATTTTTTTGTTTTGGCTTTCTAGAAAACACGTGGATAAAAAAGAAACCATTCCTGATGAGTGCTAGAACTTCAAATTTCTTAAGACCCTTTTAAATCTGCCCTTCAGATTTATGTACCCTTTGCCTGAAGATTTGTTTTTAAACTTTTGGTGTTTTTTCTTTTATATGAAGTACTTTAATATTTGTATTTCATTGCTTTGTTACAATTTATATTTTGCAAGATAAACTCTCATTTTCTTTTTCCTTAACCACTGATAGAATTTTTTGTAAGAATCAGTCACCTTGTATACTTAATAGTGAATTTCTCTGACTTCTCTGGCCTAACTAACTGATTGTTCTTGAGCACTCTTGATTTTTATCTAGGGCATTTCCATTTGCTTAGAATGTTCCTGTGGTGGACATGTACCTGTGACAGAAAAGACTATGCATTCTTGGTGACAGAATATGTGCTTATTATAATAGAGTCACACTGTTTGGAGAATTTTAACTTTATAGTTGTGCAGAACACCTAAAACCAATTTTGCTGCTATGGTTAACACAGTTAACACATCTGCACATTTATCTGTTACAGGTAGAACAGAGAGTACCTGATGAGATAATTTTTATACTTAGTAGCTTTTAAAAAGCAGGCTTTCAGGATTGAATTTTAAGAGCTCTAGATTCTGATATTAGATCACTTTCAGACCTCTGTGTAAAGAACTGACCACAAGGACTCTACAGTTGGGATGCTGATTATGCTGTGTTGTGTTGAAAAATCAGAGCAGCTATGCACTCCACTTCGCATTGTGAACAAAACTCTTCACTCAGTAAGAGTCAATAAAATTTTTACTCAACTGAAAAAGCAATAATTTTTTTAAGAAACCAAACATTTTCTATTTTTTACTGCACTTTAATGTACTTTTCTGTAACTGTAGGTGCAAAAGGTCTGTCATGGCAGTGGACATCATAATTCTTGGCTGGTTCTAAACCCAGGCCTCAGCCTCGGCCCCATGAAGCCCAAATTGTTCCCTTTTTGAATGATTTTCTGTACAGAGGAAAATAGCAGTGCTGTTTTTTATGTGCAGCCTGTCTCATTGGCTTTTAGCCATTGTAATTACCTTTATTTTTAGAGTACAAATTTGCTCAAGAATATAAAGCATTGGCACTCTGGCCTCCCTCCACTGTGCTGCCTTTTTTCCTGCCATCATGTCCCCTAATGTCAGTTAATGGCCATGGACAGGGACAAATGAAGGAGACAGTGGTGAGCAGAGTGTGCTGCTTCGTGCTTTCCTTGTCCTGCAGAAGAGTGGTCGAGCAGAAGAAAGTGCTTGTATGGTAATACAAGGGTTTGGAGTATTTATTGTTTAGGCACCAAGTAATAGTACTTATAAGATGAACTAAAAAATGATTAATTACAAAGATCTATACATGTTGGCTCACATTGCCATTCAATATTGCATTATTGTAAATGGTCAGAGGTTCATTGTGTGACGTTTCTGTGAAGAAAAGTGTTCTTTGTGACTTTGAGTACAACTATTGGTCATTTAGCTGGGAGTTTTTGACATTAACTTTGAAAGCTGTTTTTAAAAACAAAGGCATTTCCACACTCAGTGTGAGCCTCATGCATGTGAATTAAAAGATACTTAGGGCCTGCTGCTGCCTGAGAACAGCAGGATGTATTGGGAGGTCCTGAAGCCACACTTATAAATCCACTTGAGTTTACTGCCATACTCTGAACATTCTTGCTAATAAATAAATTGCTCCTTCACTAAGAGATAACCTGAACCTCTAGAAATATATTTTGAAAACACTTATTTTACATGTTTGTATCCATTTAAACTAACTTTTTTTCAATAAAGCACTATCGTTTAGAATTGAACGAGCAGTTCTTGTTTGTTTTGTTTTTTAATGTAAGGTGTGAGGTCTGTGGGGAAGATTCAGGGCCCCAGTGGCATCTTATAGAAGCAGGAATAGCATCTGTACTACGTATGTTTTCATTGGAGATAATCCCAAGCAAAGGATATGACTGGAGCAGAACTATGTGCGGGTTATATGATCGTATACAGGATTGTCTGGTAAAAACTGAGAACTAAGTGGTAGGTTTACTAATTATAAAATGAAGCAACAACTTCGAAATAATGGGAATTAAAGGTGACCTAAATGTGAAGAAATTTCTAAGAAGAAACAAGTTAGGGAAGCAACTTTTAAATCTTGAACTTAGGCTGGGGAGATACATCAGTGGGTGAGGGCACCTGCCAGTCAGAGTTCAATTCCTGGGACCCAACCCACATGGTAGGAGAGAGGATCTGGCACCAGTGTGGATCTTGGCCCGCTGACACCCACAAAACAAACGACAAAACACAACCCCTGAACTTCATTCTAGATCACCTCCCCTCCCAGGCCTCAGGATCGTCTTGGGCAGCACTCCCTCCTGCTTCCTGAACTGCATCTGACTCCGGGGTGGCTTGTTCATGGCTCCCCATTCCTGTTCTGTGCAGTCCCCTTCCTTTCCCTGTAATAGAGCTAACAGCTGATTAGAGGGAAAAGCCAGGGCCAAGGAAGACTTGGAAGCCTCCACACCGTGCTAAGCCCAGTCCTCCTGTGCCCCGAGGCCCTCCCACCCTGTAGTGGGGACTTCTCTCCAAAGGCCTGGGCCCTCCGAGCCGCTTGAGCCTGTACAAATCGATCCTCCGTTGACCTAGCCCCCGCAGGGCCCGGTCAGGTAACCCCTGGAGGAAGCCGACGAGCAGGCCCTCCTGTCATCTTTCTCAAGCAGGAGCAGGGCGGCACAGGCCTCTTCTGTCTCCCGGGCGGGACCTCCGAGGCGACCCTCTGGGCCTCTGTTCCAGTATTCCCCGGTGGTGCGGTACGGGATAGGGAGGAGGCTGCAGTGAGGGGAAGGGGTGAAGCTTGGAACCCTCCAGACCAGAGCCCTGGGAACTAGGCGGCCCCGCGGTCCGATACCAATCTCCCGGAAAAACCCAGGTCCAGGTCCGCCCCAGACCAAGTTTGACCCCGACAGCCCTCTGGATCTAGAACTCTACCAGCGCTCCAAAGTCCAGCCTGAAGTCCACAGTGGAACAGCTGCCAAAGCCCCGCCCCACCTGCAACCTAAGTCGCTCCCCTCCCATTAAAGCGCCGCCCAGAGCCGAGGGACGGCCCAGCGTGCCGCAGCCTCATTGGGCGGGCGGAGGCTGCTCAACGGACTCTTTCCTGCACCTCCCCCGTTGCCTCGCCCCTTCTCCATCTGCTGACCACTCAGGGCTGGCAGGCGCGTCGGGAGGACACGCCCTACTGGCCTGCCGGCCAATCGCCCGCACGTCCGCGAGGGGGCGTGGTCACGACGGACGGGCTGGCCGCGGCTGGGGTGGGGGACGCACTGGCAGTCGGACTCGGGCGGCGCCGACGTGGGACGCGGAGGCCCGGCTGGTGTCGGCGCGGGCGGGTCGGGCGAGGTGAGGGCGCGGCGGCGCGGGGGTGGCGCGGGGGCGGGCGACGGGAACGGCCGGGGTGGTGGGATTCGCGGGCCGGCGGTGGGAACGGCGAGGTCGGCTCCTCAACCGTCTGCGTTTGCCGCGCTCGGCGGCGGGCCTGGGCGGACAGCTCCGCCAAGCGGCCTGCGGAGGACCCGGGTATACGGCCCCCGCGGCATCGCGCGCGTAGGCCTGATGCCCGCCGAGTGCGAGGGCGAAAGCGAGGGCGAGGGCGGGGTCCGAGGTGGCTGGGCCTGCTGGAGCGCCCGGCGTGCGGGCCAGGCCCTACGCCTGCGCGCTGCGGAGCCGGCGGAGCCGGGCCACGCCTGCGGGCTCTCGTGGGCCTGGGCCGGGACGGACACCGCTGTCAGGAGGAAGCTCCCTGCCCCGCTACGCTGCGTTCAGTCGGTCGGCGGCCTTGTCGGCGCACCGCCGGCCGCGACCCCTCGAGACCGCTCGCGTCCTTGATGGCGGTGGAACCAGAGCTGAAGCGGGGCCTCCCTGGGGCAACTGATGCCTTTGCGTGGTGTTGGGACGGAATGGGAAGACTTGGATTTCGGGGCATAATCCTGAGAGGGTGGCTCTTCTTTCGAGTTTTCTTTGTTTCCATGAAGTGTTTTTGGCTGGGCCACTATGGACATATTTTGGTAGCTACTGACTGGCCCTGGAACAGAGTTGGTCTTGTGTAGTCAGAATTGTGACATGCGGCACCGATTTTTCTCTTCCCCTGAGAGCTGGGAGCAGACAGTCAAGGAAGGAAGGTGGGGAGTAATCTTTTCATGAGGCCCAGATAAAGTGTTTCGGCATTCTGGGACACCAAGTCATCTGTGAAGCACTTCGTGGCTATTACCCGGTCAGCCTCCCTAACACCTCCCCAGCTCCACTCCACTCCCACCTCCCACTTCACCCCTATTCCACCCCGCTTTTTATTGAGACATTCTTTGTAGTCCAGCCTGGCCTCCAACTCGCCATCCTTCTGCCTCAGCTTTCTCCTAGGCGTGTATTCATCTCAATTATGTGCAAACCCAATTTAAAGCCAAGAGAAGTTGGCTGGGGTTTAGGGTGATATCTGGGACATATGCAGAACCAGTCACCATCACCCCTGCTTCTCTAATGCTCTCAGGCAGTCATCTCAGCAATGCTACTGATGAATTAAATGCTGATGGTGCAGTTTGTTGAACTGAGGACTTGGTGCTTGTTTACCTGTGGGACTCTTGAGTTCTTTCTTAGAATGCCCTCAGCTTCCCTCCTGCATTCCTTTGCAGGGAGGACATGATTTAAGGTATATTCATTTATTGCTATCTTAGGTTCCTTACCCATAAAGTGGGTTTAAGATATTCCTACATTACAGGGTTGTTGCAAGAACTAAGCATCAGTTTTTAAAGTTGTTAAGATGCCTTACACCTATTAAATGCTTAATGAGCTTCAGTGATCATTATTGTCGATGGAATAATCCTGAATAAATAGTGGACCTAGCCAACTCCGGTATTTACAAGAACAGTTGAAAGATAAGTAGACCGGGATCCTACAGTTAACCTTGGAGGGGAGGATATGCACTGGATTGCCCAAGCAGAGATTAATTCATGGGTAATTCCATGGGAAATCATTTGTTTCCTTGACCCAAAGGGATTCCATCCCTTTCCAGACACTCCTGCGTCTGGTCATGTGAGTACCTCTTTGGAGTTCAGATTGTAGCAGATTCCTGAGTGCTGCTCACCCTTTCAGTTGCATCCATGTTTTTCTTTTTTTGTCTTCCCATCAACTTCCCCGATTCCCCTTTTACACTCCATGAGCTTTGTATATACAGTGCAGTGCTAAGTATGCAGCCCTGTTGTAAAGTTGGATGTTCTTGTCCTGTTCTCTAAGATCAAGATATATAGTCATTTGACTCTAATGTGTCTTTTGCTGTGAGTATTATTTTGTTAGTGAGAGTTGCAAAACTGAGGGTCTCATAAAAGTTAATATGATAAAGCCCAGTGTTTGATACTGTTCTTGGGAATGTTTGTGCTGGTGGCGACTCTAATCTTATATCTTTAGAAGGCAACTATCAGCATGTTATGTTTTGCTTCTGGAACCCACTTTTCAAAAATCTAATAAGCAAACTTTTGTTGTCCCGGTAAGGCAAAGTAAGCACTCCTTTGGCCAGTAAACATACTTTAGCAAGCCCATTCCTGTCCTTCCCTCAAAGCAAAATTTGAACCATTTTGGTCCTGGGAATACAGGCTTTAAATATGCCTTAACTTAAAGCTGAAATGGCAATTAATGTGCTGTATGGGGACATAGTATCAGGAGGGAAATTGAAATGATGTAAATTGTGCTATTTTAGAGTTACAGATTATTTTCCCCTAAACCTGGTATTTTAGTTTAAAAAAAAAACAAAAACAAAAAACTGGTGCTGGTAAGATGTCTCAATGGGTAAAGGAACTTGCAGCCAGGCATGATGACCAGAGTTTAGTTCAAGGACTCACATACTAGGAGAGAACCAGCTCCATGCATACTCATACACAAATAAATGTAATAAAAATAGTTTATAAAGTAAAAAGTTACAAAGGCACTATGATGCTAAAGGTTCAGTGGTAAGCCTTGCTCATCTTTCCTCCCCAGCTCATCCTGACCATACCCCAAATTAAGTCTCATCCTATTCCATCCCATCTTCAAAACCTGCTTCAGTAGGGATCTCCATCTGGTTTGCCTGCTAGAGCCCTAACAGCCCAGCCCCAGGCTGCCGCCTCTGCTCTCCTCAGGTGTCTCTGCCTTTTCTCTACCAGTGTACATACACAGGAAATGTGTCCACCTGATCTCTTGTCTCCTGTGAGACGTAACCCTATTCTGCCTGTGAGGCCACTATTGTAGTTAGGGACTTGCCCCTCTCGGTGACTGCAGTGGACGAGTGGTCTTGTTCACTCAGTTGTTTCCCTTTCTGGATTAAACTCTTTCCTTGGTGTGCACATCATGGAGTTAGGGTGGGGTTGAGGCTTCCTGTGATGCTGAGTAACTGCCAAGTCATTCACCTCTGTGAGGAGTCACTCACCTCTGTGAGCTGGAGTTCTTTGAGTTGCAGTGTGGGAACACTGCCACCTATGCAAGGTGGTTGTATGCAGTGAATGACACAATGTGAAACAGAGGGTTTGTCTGGGCCTACTGGCAATGGCAGTCACTTGGGACATGTTAGCTACTGTCATGTGTGTTAGGATTGACTGGTTATTTTGTGAGACTGTCTCCTCCTCCCAGCTGCTCCTCCATCTGCCAAATTCCTCTTTGCCATCCTCACTTATCTAGATTATTCTCACTACCTAATATTCTGACACCCACTATATTGGAATGGATTTTTCTGTCTTAGAAAGTCTTATATCTCCTAAGCATTTAGAGTTGCTCAATTCTTAACAAATGATCAAGAAATGTTTGAATACATTAATACAAGTTTGTCTGGGGCAGGGATTGATACCAGATTTTTGGAAACTGAAGCATATATAACTGAAGGCAGGTGGAGATTTAAGGAACATAAAATTACAAATAAAATAAATTCATTAAGTAAGCATCTATTTAGTCTGAGAAAAAGAAAGGAGCTAAGGATGTCCTCAGTTGACAGAGCACTTGCTTAGCACTCACAGAGCCCGGTTTGATTTGATCCTCAGTACCATATAACATAACATAGTGGTATACCACTGAAATCTTGGCCCTAGGGAGGAGGAGACAGGGGGATCAGAAGCTCAGGGTCCTCAAATCCAGCCTGGGATACAAGAGGTGGGGAAGCTTGAAAGAAGTGACCAGTACAAATGAACTAACTTGAGAAAAAGAGTACACTAGTTACCTGACAAGTGAGCAACCTCAGGGCTTTGTGATACACATGGGTCCAGTGGCATTTGGCATGTGAATGCATGGGTAGTGAGAAGGAAACAAGGTTAAAATGCAGGGAGCCAGAAGTTCCTCTGTGGTCAGAGTTCAGTGCCCAGGAGTCAAAGTACAAGTCCTTACCTATTAGAAAAATAGCTCAGTAATGTAGAACTGCCATGGAATATATGCCTTAGATGTGCATTTTTTTTCTTCTCAAATGCACTTGTGCAAAATAAAATAAAAACCCCTGTTTTTTGTTTTGTTTTGTTTTTCCCCTGAGACAATCCTATGGCGCTATTAGAAACAGAAAACATGCATCTGTGAGACTGAATTATGAACCCTACCAATAAAAATTCATCAGCTGTGCTGCAGGTATCAGTGAATTCTGTTTCCTCACTGCCATGTGAACAGGCAATTAAAAAGGCATACTGCACAGAGTCTTCTTGTTTGGCTCCAGGGGAGAGTGAGGGAAGTCACTATCCCTCTTCACTCTTCAGTCATTCCTGAAGCAATTGTTTCCCCTGCTCCGCCTTGGAGCTCCATCCCAGACAAGTTACAGTTCAAGAACTACTTGGATGAGCAGAGTCACTTAAGCCCCACATCTCTGGCTGAAGGACTGAAAGGAGAGCCTTTTGCTACTGAAACTGTATCATATATATCAGAGAGATTACAGAGAAAAAGAAGCTGGGGTAAGTTGCCCCTTAAAGTTTTATGAACTTAGGGGGCTCAGCACTGAGTGTTTGTGGGTCTGACTTTGAACAGCTTGTCAAAAACTAGGAGCCCGGGGGCTGGAGAGATGTCTCAGTGGTTAACAGCACTGACTGCTCTTGCAGAGGATCTGGGTTCGATTTCTAGCACATGGTCAATAACAACCATCCATTTATTATTTTTATTTTATGTGTGTGAGTGTATGGTCTGCACATAAGTACACCTGTGTCGTGCAGTGCCCAAGGAGGTCAGGGGAGGGTGTGGCATTTCCCTAGCACTGGAGTTATGAATGGTTGAGGGTGCTGGGAACTGACCCCCGGTCCTCCGCAAGAGCAACAGGCACTCTTAACCATTAAGCCATCTCTCCAGCCCTATAAATTTTTTTAAAAAAGCAAAAACAAATAAAAAAACAAAGAGCCAGCTAATGAGTAAACAACTGCCTTGCCCTGCAGTTAACTGGCACTTGGTTAGTGGCCCACACATGGGGCTTTACTAAAGGCGCTGAAGTTGACGGTAACAGTGACAAAACACTCCACAGTGGATGAGCCTGAACCCTGCCAGCCCAGTGTTGGCCCATTAGAAACATCATCAATATGCTCCATAGGACTTCAGCAGGACCCACACTCCAATAGCTCCAGGGAAATACCCACTGTGAGAAGGGACAGGCTAAAGCTGAAAGGATGCAGATATTGGACTGATCTGAGGTCCTTATAACCAGCAATATTGTGGCCTAGTATTTATCCTCAGAGGGTGTGTAATAGCAAAAGCACTTTGCAAATGTAATGAAGGGTGCTAATCAGCTAATCTTGAAATAGCGAGGCTGTCCTGGATTATTCTGATGGCCCATGTAATCAGGAGCAGGGATCTGTCACCAGCTGGTACCAGAAGGGAAACATAAAGAGATTCACAACATGAGTTTTCAATTTTCACTTTTTGGATTAGAAGAGATCATGAATCAAGGAAGCAGGTAATCTCTAGAAGCCAGGAATGACCAGTGGCTGATAGTCAACAAAGAATAGAGACTTATTCCTAACTTGCACAAAAACCAGTGACCTTGAAAATAAATTCTCTCCCAGAGCACCCAGGTAAGACCCTAGCCTTCTGACACTTGTCGAAAGACAAGCCCAGTCAGTCCACTGCACTTAAGCTGTATTCCCCACTACTTGGCTGTTGAATCTGGATTTTCATGCATGCTAGGCAAGTGCTGTACTACAGAGCTGTATCCTAGCCCATTTCACTTTTTATTTTCAGACAGTCTCATTAAGCTACCCAGAGTGGCCTTGAATTCACTTTGTAATCCAGAGTGCCCTTGAATTTTGGGATCCCCTATTTCAGTCTCCCAAGCAGCTAGGATTATAGGCCTGCTACCACTAGGCCAAGTCAGAACCCAAAGTTCTGACCATCAGAAAATGATACTGTTAAAGGCTGCTATTTTACGTTGTTAAGTTTATGGTAACTTCTTAAGGCCACAATGAAAAACATTAAATACACACACACACACTTAAAAGAACTATTATTAGGGTATTCCAAGAAGTAAACCACTCTTGAAAGTTGTGGAAGCATGTAGGCATGGTTGATGGAAAGTAAGAGATGTAAAGAAGAAACTTGGGAATTTCAGTGAGAATAGAATAACTGGAATAAAATGAGAATGGGAAAGAGAATTAACATGATGCATAGCTACCAATCTTTAAATCAAGGGGCCTTTTTAAATCCTGAGGAACCTACATTATTGTCTGTTGGACTGGAACCCAAGTTGTTGGATACTAATCTGGCCTTTGCCACAGATTGGGTCTGTGGCCCTTAGCAATCACTCATGTTCTCTGGCTGTGGTTTCCCATGGAAACTATGGGACAGGGCCTGCATTCAGAGTAGGAGCCTCTTTCCTCTGTCAGTTGTGAACTGACGCAAGGGTTCCTGAATCATTTTGTGCATCAAATTATTGCTAGTTTTTTTAATGTTACTTTTTTCATGTATTATTTAATTTGTGGGCTAGGGGAGACATGCCATAGTGCACTTGTGGAGGTAAGAGGATAGTTACAGGAGTTGGTACTTTTCTTCCACTGTGTGGGTGCTGGCAATTGAACTCAGGTTGTCAGGCTTGGGAACAAGTTCCTTTACTCAGCCATATCACTGGTGCAGCTAGGGTGCCTTCCTTCCATTCATCCTTCCTTCCTTTCTGTTTAATTATGTTTGAGACAGGTTTCACTATGTAGCCCTGGCTGGCCTGGAGCTCACTGTGTAGACCAGGTTGGGCTAGAACTCACAGATATCCACCGGCCTCTGCTTCCTTAGTAATGGGAATCAAAGCCACTATGCCTGACTTTAGGTTCTCATTTTAAGTTTGGGGAAACTCCTAACTTTTGAAGAAATATAGCAGTGTTTTAAAGCCAAAGTAAAACTGCAGTAATTAATACATAAAAAATCTTTTTGTGAGGCTGGAGAGATGGCTCAGCAGTTAAAAGCACTTGCTGTTAAGTCTTGAGGACCAGAGTTCAGTCCCAGTACCTGCATCAGGAGATTCATAAACACTTGTAACTCTAGCTCCAAAAGACACAAATACCCTCTTCTGACCTCCTGGGGCACCAGCACACACATGGCTTGCATTCACACAGACATACACAAATACATATAAATAAGTAATAAAATCTTTTTAAAAATCTTTTTATACCTACTCCTATCCACAGATTTCTCAGTTTACTAAAATAAATCCTATATATTATGTTTTATCTCTTAACTAATATATATATATATATATATATCTAAGAAATAAGGTCCTTTCCTTTTCATATTCTCATATTACTGCCAAAATAGCTAGCAAAGAACATTAATTTATTAATGTCAGCTAGCATCTAGCAATCAGTATTTGAATGCTAGTTAGAATGCAGATTGACTTAATTGATCCATATATATTTGAGTCATGATTCAAGTAAGCACCACCTAGCACTTGGCAGATAGTATCTCCAGTGGTTTTTAATCCCTCTGCCTTCTCCTGCTTTCCACCTTTATAAAAGAAACAGGTGTTTATCCTAAAGAAAATACTCAATTTCTTGGTAGTTCTTTGATCTCTGGCGACATATAAAGAAGCTGTTAGATTTTAAAGCCATTGTAGGTAATTCTCTTTGTAATTAGTAGTTTAGCTGCTGTTTTAATACACACAGTTAAGAAAACGTGTTTCATTTTGTTTAGGTTTTCAGGGCTTTTAGAAAATACTGATGAATTTTGCTTTCTAGGCAACACAAGAACATTTATGAAATTCCCAAGTCAAACTATTAAATACAGTGTATTGGAAAAATATAGTTCGGGACTAAAAAGATGCCCCAATGGTTAGAGCACTGGCTGTTCTTGCAAAGGACCCTGGTTCAGTTCCCAGCACCTACATGGTGGTTAACAACCATAACTCCAGTTCTAGGGGATCTGACGCCCTCGTTTGACCTCTGCAGGCATTGCATGACACAAGTTCACTTACACACATTCAGGAAATAAACTCGTCCACATAAAATTTAAAAAGCCAAAATAAAATTAAAAAAAAAAAATCTAATTCCTGACATCATCATCTCCTACTCTTTCCCTTGCTCTCCCATAGGTCAGAAGCTCTTTTCATTAGTTTTCGTTTACCCTTCTAGTGTTTCTGTTTGGCTGGTTTGGGGTTTTGACAGAGCCATGCTCCATGTGACATGCGCCTTGCTTTGCTTTACTTCTCAAGGCAGCATGCAGAGCTCTTCCTGCGGTGCTGGTGAAGGCAACAGTGTTCATTCGAACACTTTCATACCCCAAAGTGTCAAGATGCAGACAATTACCTGGATTCATTTCAGCACTTAAGACTCTTATTTTTCAGCACCAGGGAGGTTCAGTGATAGAGTGCACTCACCTAGCATATATGAGGCCCTGGGTTCAGTTCCCAGCACCATAGAAAGAATTTCTTTTTCAAATAGAGAAGTCTTTTTTGTTTGTTTGTTTTTCATAAAGTTAAAACATCTGGAAGTTTCTGAAGCATCCACTATAGAAACGATAAATATGTTCAGATGCACAAACAAACTAGAGTGAAAAAGTTGTAACATTAAAAAATACCAGTTTGGACCAGTAGTCTTGTTTCTGCTGTGGCATTTGTCAGCAGGCAGTCTTCCTCTTGTGTTACCAATGTTGGGCATGCTTATGTAGAAGACCATAGGGACAAGGTTTTATGAGGCTTATTTCATTATTTTCATTTTTGGCTGCTAAGTACTGTAAATTACCTGGCCTCAAAAGCACTTCAACTTTTGGGTTATTTTTACATTGAGCTGCTTAGAGTCATGGATCCTTGAACTTGAAAAGGAATTGGCTGTCCTTTCTGCACCCCTTCCATTTTCCAGATAAAAAGCTAGGGCTAGGAGTGGAGAAGAGACTAAGTTGGTCAGTGGCAGAGTTGGGACTGGATCCTGTGTGTGTGCTGGCTCTCTGGCTTTTGTGGGTGCATACCATGTGCATACTGTGGGTGTGTGTGCATATATGTGCATATATGTGCATGTGTTTGTGGAGGATAGAGGTTGACTTCAGATGTCTTCCTCAATTGCTTTCCAACTTATTTTTTTGAGACAGGGTCTCTTACTGAACCTGGAGCTAACCAATTCAGCGAGGCTGGTAGGTCAGCAAACTCTAGGGATCCGCACTGAGATTTCAGACACATTTGGCTTTTTACCTGGGTGGTGGGGATCCAAACTCAGGTCCTTATGCTTGTACAGCAAGTACTTTACCAACTGAGCCATCTCCCCAGCCCTCTCTCTGGCTTTTTAAAAGTCTTGATGATCTCCAAGTATCAGACATTCTTGATTGGTCTTGCTTAGAATTGAGGGGCCAGTGTCTTCTGGCAGGTTTAGTTATTCACATTTGTGCATAGGCCGACTCCATATGTGGCTTCTGTGATGCTGAGGCCATGTCAGCTTCCCTCCAGCAGTGCAGCTGTCTAGGGAGGAGGTGTGTGTTTATGCAGTCAAACTCCTGGGAAGGGTGTATATGCTCTCACTTGCCCATCTTCCTAGCCAGCTGTTTGTCATCAGTTCTTTGAGCCTTGCCCAATGTCAAGTGTAAGACTTAACATTGGTTTTCAGTTTCTTCATATTGATTAACTTACTTAGTTGCTAATAATAATAATAATCAGTCATGGGGCTAGAAAGATGGCTGAGTAGTTAAGAGCACTAGCAGAGGTTCAAATTCCAGCACCCACATGGCGGCTAACAACCATTCATAACTCTGGTTCCAGGGGGCCTGACGCCCTCTTCTTACTTCCTTGGGCATTGCATGACACGGGCACTTACATACATGCAAGCAATACACTCTATACACATAAAATAAAAATAATAAATAAAATATTTTTAAAAATCAGTCATGCTTAGAGAGAGAATGAAGGACCCATCTCTTGCTGTTATGTGGTAATACAGCTCAGGGTTGAAGGGCTAGGTAGGAGTCCATTATCATCAGCTGTTGTTGATTCATGGGCCAGTGAGATAGCTTTGCCAATAGAGGTGTTTGCCAATAAGCCTGATTGACTTGAGTTCCATCCCCAGGACCCACATAATAGAAGGAGAGAACTGACTCCTGCAAATTGGCTGCTGACCACCACATACAGATGTGTCCATATACATACTCAACACACATACAAAAATAAATCAATAAATTTGATTTTTTAAAAGTTCATTCATCGGGGCTAGAGAAATGACTCAGTGGTTAAAAGCACTTACTGCTCCTGAAGAGGACCTCGGTTCCTGAAGAGGATCTCAGTTTGGTACCCAGCATCTACATGGTGGCTAACATCCATCTGTAACTCCAGGTCCAGGGACTCTTACGCCCTCTTCTGGTCTCCATGGACACTACACACTTAATAGTGTACTTACTTACATGCAGGCAAAACATTCATATACATTAAATATTTTTTTAATTTTAAGTTCATTCATAACACTGAGTAGATTTTTTAAGCCTGTTAGATGAATTTTAGGGAAATTATAAGCATCATATTCTGTACTTTGCTTGGTCAGTTCTGAAGTCCGCCTCTTGATTCTCCTGTAAGGACCAAGATTTTCAAAAAGGTCATTCATTGTGCACGTCACAGCAGCAGTTTTAGCCAGCTCCCTTCCCCGTGAACAGTGGGCTGTGCTTTTTCAAGGGAGAGCGAGTGCTGGTGTCCAGACCTGGGCCCAAAGTGGATTCTGTCACTTCAGGAGGCTCCTTGGCAGCCTTCTCTTTTTTAAAAAGCAGTTTTAGGTTCACAGAAAAAAAATGAGCAGGAAGTGCAGAGCTCTCCCATGCATGCTCTGTTCTACACATCCACCATCAGCAGCCTGCACTGTAGTAGACATTTGTTACACCACTCAAAGCCTTTGCGAACTTTTAAGCTGAATTTCCCAACTTTAGAAAATGGCATAACACAGGTGATGGTGGTGGTATTGATATTAAATGGGACTATATCCAGAGCAACCAGATTTGTAGTGAGTAGGACAAAACATTAGTAGTGGAAATCAGATCCAGGCACCAGAGTTATTTTTAGGAATGCAGACTGCAAAACATTCCTTTCACATGGAAAAAAGACAAGGAAATTACTTAAGTTCCCGTATAGGGCACTGGTTCTTTACACTGCCATTCTGTGGGCTTCTGGGACAGTACTCTGACAGGAACGGAGGCAGGGCAGAGCCTGACCGTAGGCTCCCAGGACTTCAGTGGCCTTAGTGCATTTCTTCCTAGCCTCCTTAATATTTGTTTATAAGCACACAAAGTAAAATAAAGTTAATTTCTATTAGGTAATAACTTATATAAAAGCTTCAGTACACACATTTTTTTCCCTCATTTCACACAAATGTAAATGATACTGAAGCAGCCTGTTGTGTCTACAGCAAGAGCCCAGCTGTTTGCTTGTTCTGAAGAAGTTGGAAGATTGAGACCAACCAGCATTCACACACACTAGGGTTGCCTGTCAGTTTTCTACTAACACTAAACTTAGTAATAACCTTAACTTGGGAGTCTTAAACTTAAGTTTTTGTCTTAAACATCATCTTAAAATCTGAGTAAATGGGTAGTTTATGCCACATTACTATTGTAGAACAACACACAGACTTTTCTTTGAAATAACAGAGTGCCTCAGGGTCATTTCTTATCCAAATCAATGTGAAGAAGTGTCTTGTGACTCTAGGCCTCAGCTTCCACTCTGTGTGTGTCTTACTTTGGACCAGATAAAAAGGAAGACATTTTTCAATACTCAGGTGTGTGAACCTGCATAGATTTCCCTAGTGACACATAGACTTCAGGAGAATTTTGATACCCTTTGATCTTCCGTGCCTTTTGGTCTTATGACACATGGAACAATATTACATGAAAAGTTACAGCTAGGATGGCTGTAGTGGTTTGAATGGGACTGTTTCCCAGAGGCTTCAAGCATTTAGACATTTTGTCCCTAGTTGGTGGTGATGTTTTGGGAGATTTTAGGAGGTATGGCCATACTGAAGGAAGCACATCTCTGGGGGCCGGCTTTGAGAGTTCTTAACCATTTTGTTCTGGCCACCTCTGCCATCTACCGCCCTGCCCTCCCCGCCATGAAGGACTCTTAACACTCTGAACTGTAAGCCAGACAAACTCTTTCTTTATAAACTAACTGCCTTGGTCAACAGTGTTTATCACAGCAATAGAAAGTACCTAATACATTGAAAAGTAGCTAATGCCAGGAATCGTGTTTTGCTATGATAAACCTGACCACATGGGCTTTTGGAGAAATGTGGACGACTTTGGGAGTTTGGATTAGAAAAATGGTTGAATGTGGTAAGCAGAACTTAACAGGCAGTTCTAGTAGGAGCCTGGAAGAAAGTAGTGCTGAGAACAGTGTAATTCCAGAGGGGAATAAGGACTTAGGTAGCCACTGGGGTATTTTGGTAAAGATTCTGACTGCAGTCTGCCCACAGCCTAAGAGCTTGCTTGAGGCTAAATTGAAAAGTAACAGACTAATTTCTTTGGCAGAGGAAATTTCAAGGACAGCCTAATGTAGAATCAGTGGTGTGGTTATTAATGGTGAATCTTATGCAGATCTACAGTGAAAAAGAGCAAGTGCGGCAGAAAGAAATGCAGACTGCACAATTTGGATTGAAAAAGAGCTCCAGGAAGATTAATGCTGGGGCCAAGGCATGTGCTAAAGAAAGGCTCTCTTTGATTAGGAGATTAGAGCCATAGAGGAGAGGCTACAGATTTGCACTTAAACAATGGAAAGGGCATCCTCAGGGCAAAACCCTACCCAGCTAAGCTTTCTTGTGAAAAGAAAAAGTCTAAGGAGTGTTCTCCTAGAAAACTGCAATCCACAAAAACTGCCATAATGTAGATGAAGCTGGCCAGGGTCCATTCCAAACTGACAGCCAAACTTAGTAGTGTTGTTCACATGGTGCTGAATTTAGAAGCATGAAAGATGCAAAAGTGAAAGGGGTCATCCATTCTTCCTCTGCAGTTTTGGAGTCATTAGGCCAGACAGCGTACAGCAGGGAGCCCTTGCATAAAGAAGACCCTGACAGTCCATTGTGTGAAGCTGTGAAGTTGAAGCCTGGTTGGCAGTAGAGACCCCAGATGCCAGAGATGCTAGAGCTGTGAGACATCTGCCAAGGAGAGCTTTGTACAGGAAGTGGAACCAGCCCAAGAGAGAGACATATGTCGCACACAGCAGAGCTGGAGGGGCTGAGCCATCTAAGCCCTTCAGAAGTAAAGTTCCAGAGGTTGGACATGGAGCTGCTGGGTTTGGTGTTTGCCCTGATGGTTTTGGTCCAGTATTTCCCCAGTGTGCCCCCATTCCTCCCTTTTGGAATGGGACTGTGCATTTGGTTTCATTGTATGTTGGAAGTATATAATTTGCCTTTTGATTTTACAGGGATTTATAGTTAAGAGATTGCCTTGAGTCTCAGAAGAGACTTTTTTGGACTCTAGACTTTTGAATAGTATTGAGACTGGTAAAGACTATGGGGACTTCTGAAGATGGACCAAATGCATTTTGCTTTTTATATGATCACGAACCTATGGGGGCCAGGAGTGGAATGTGGTAGTTTGAATGAATATATCCCCACAGGCTCCAAATATTTGGACGTTTTGTCTCCGGTTGGTGGATGCTGTTTTTGGAGGCCATACTGGAGGAAGCACATAACTGGGGGTAGGCTTAGAGAGTTCGTAAGCCTTGCCAGATTTCCAGTCCTTTACTACTTCCTGTGCCTGCTTGAAGATGTGATCACTTGGCTTTCTGCTCTGACCACCTCTGCTGTCTGCTACCATGCCCTCCCCACCATTATGGACTCTAACCCTCTGAACTGTAAGCCAAATAAACTCTTCTTTCTTAATTTTTTAATTTTTTATTGTTTTATTACAGCAATAGAAAAGTAACTAATATAGTTGGTTATAATTAGGCTTATTTTAGATATACTTTTATTAAATTTGTATATATAGCATTAGTCAAATGTATGAATTGATTTTGTGTTGTGGTTTTGTTTTGTTGTTGTTGTTTTGGTCTTTTTGAGACAGGGTCTCCCTGTAGCCCCAGCTGGCCTGGAACTTGCTGTGTAAACTAGGCTGGCCTCAAACTCACAGAGATCCGCCTGCCTCTGCCTCCTGAGTGCTGGGATTAAAGTATGCACCACCATGCCTGCCGTGGGTTTTTTTTTCTTGGCTTTTGTTCTTTTATTAATGGGGCCTGGAAAATTGGATCAGCAGTTAAAAATACTTGCTACTCTTGTAGAGAATCCAAGTTCTGTTCCAAAACCCCTACCAGGCAACTCACAACTCCCTGTAGCTCCAGCTCCAAGGGATCTGACATTCTCTGGCTGCTGTAAGTACCTGTACACATATATACACAAAATCAAATAAAATATTTTAAAGATTTATTTATTGTATATGTGTATGTGTCAGTATATGTGCGTGCCTGAGTATATGTATGCATACAGGTGTCTACAGAGGCCAGAAGAGGGCATTGGATCCCCTGGAACTAGAATTACAGGTGATTGTGAGCTGCCTAATGTGGGTGCTGGGAACCAAACCTGGGTCTTCTGTAAAAATAGCAAATGATCTTAACTGCTGAGCCATCTCTCCAGACCCATTTGTTTTTGAGACAGCATCTTACTGTGTAGCCTAATCTGGTCTTCAGTTTGTAATCCATGTGCCTCAGCCTCCTGGGTGCTTGGAATTACCTGTGTGCACCACCACATTTGTATGGCTTCATGACTTAGGAAGTTAACAGTAAATGCTGTCACATTAAGAAGTAGAACTGTGCGGGGTATCCAAGGAGCCCTCCTCAAGGCCTCATTTGAGAAATAGCCCTTCTCTTCCCCCAAGAAAAAGGGACCATTGTATTGAGTTTGTACATAATAGCTTCTGTTTTGTTTTTATCATAGTCTGTACTTCTAAGCCCCGTGATTAGCCGTGTTCATTTTCTTAGAACTATGTGGGGAGGTGTAACTTTCTCATAACAAGTCGAAGAGAAAACTTGAAGAATTTTTCCCCTAACAATATTTAGAAGCTGAGCTCAGTGTCATGTACCCACAAAGCCCAGCAGTTAGGAAGCTACAGCAGGAGGATCACTTGAGCCGTGAGCCAGGGAATATAACAAGACTGTTTCTAAATAAATGCATGTAAAATATAAGTGAAAATTACATATTGGGATAAATTAAACAGACAACTCTTTAAAGTATATTTTGCCTTTACATTTCCAGCATTGTAACCTAACTGAGAGGAAAATGGGCTTTAATGACCAGAGTAAGTCTCTTACCTTGTTCAGAAGGACTCATGTATGTTAATCAGTTGTCTTTCCCTGTGACAAAATGACTGAGCAAGCAAGTTAGGGAGGAAGGGCTCATTTTGTCAGTTTCAGGGTTCAGTTTGCAGTCACTTAGCTCCAATGTTTCTGGGCCAATTTGTGGTGAGGCAGAGCATCATGGCAGGGAGCATGTGCTGGAGCAGAGTAGCTCACCTCAGGGAAGGAAGAAGGTAGGACACAGATATGCACTTCCAGAACATGTACCCTCTGACCTACTTCCTTCAGCTAGTACTCCATCCCAGGCTGAGTTTCTCCCATGTACCAGTAATGCCATCCAATTATGAAGCCATCAATGGGTTAATCCTCCATAGGATTAGAGCCCTCAAAATCCAGTTACTTCTTAAAAGCCCATCATCACCTGGTAGCCAAGCTTTTAACACAGGAGCCTTTGGAAATAGGACTCCTTAGCAAGAGTCTTGATGGTTCATTATTTGGTAAATATTGTAAACTGACCAAGAACATAAAGGGCTGCCCAGTACCTAGCTTGTCTCCCTTTACCAGCCCAGTCAGTGGTCTTAACAATCTAATACAAAAACTAGAGTGTCTGTCCCAGTAAAAGTAACAGCCGCCAGAGGGACATCATCATGTGTCAAGCAATCTGAAACTTTCAAGCTGTGCATCTGTCTCTCACCTCCAGCTGAATATGCAGAGAAGGCTGCTAAGAATAAGGCTAAGGTATATGAACATAGTCAGGCTTGACTTTGCCAGTTTTATAGTTCTTATTTCTTGCAGGATAGAGCAGTTGCCAGTGAGGTATGGCACTGAATGACAGCCTGGACAAGGATTTGGTATATTCAGATACCTGCCCCAGGCTAGTTTCAAAATGTGCCCCAACTCAAACCCACCATAACATTGTTGTCACTACCCAAGCCCACTTAACAGATGACACTGGAGGTTCAATGGGGCCAGGGTTCTTTTCTATCTTTCCTGTTACACTGAAGGTAAGTCCTCTGTCTTTAAGCTGTTTGGTCTAATATCTAGTAGGGTAATTTCTTCATTTTAACAAAGAGCAAGCTAAGTATCAGCTAGAACTTCATAATATTGGTTTATTTTTTATTATACTATGGAGTCACTACTTATGACAACTTTCCTTCTTAAATATATTACCTTTGAAATTCAAATTTAAAAAAATATTTAAGGGTTGGGGATGCGGCTCAATTAGTACAATGCTTGCCTAGCATAGTCCAAGTCCTGGATTTATCCCCAGTATCACATAAACCTGTTGTCGTGAAGCATGTCTGTAGTTCCAGCTTTAGGGAGTAGAGGCAGGAGGACGGTGCAAGTTCAAGGTCATCATCATCGCTATACAGGACTCTAGTATACATGGGACCATCTCTCAAAAAAAGAAAACAAAGCAAAACAAGAAAATGTTTAACAGTAAAACACAGAGGGCAAAAGATAAAGCCAAAAGCACTAGAAGGGAGATGCAGCACAGATGTTCCATCAACAAGGAACAAAGTCTACCAAGCTGACTTCCTGTCTCTTAACCCTTTCCAAATGTCTTCTACTAACTGCAGTCACCTCTTACAGAATTGAATTCACTTAGACTGGGGTTGAGTAGCTCAGAGGTGGAGTGCCAGCCCAACATGCACATGGGTCTGAGTTGAATCTTCTGCACTGAAAAAATGTATCTCACTAAGTACCCAGGCCATTTTCCCATATAGTTGTGGAGGGTCCTTGACCCTTTTCTGTTTCTCAGGCATGTCTTATCATGAAAACAAACAAAGATTTTTATCTCTGAATTACATTTGAAAAGCTTCTTCATGACTCACTGCCAGTCAACTTAAAGCCCAGGCCCACAACGACCTTTCTGAGGCGCTGACTGAGAAGTGCTGCATGCACTCGTTCACCAGTAGCTAAAATTTCTTGGCGAGTGGGATGGCTCAGCAGGTAAAAGTACCTGTTGTCAAGCCTGAATTTCTTCTTCAGGACCCACATGGTAGAAAGAGAGAACCAATTCCTACAGTTTGTCCTCTGTACTACACCCATGTGTTGTGACACATGGGCACCCACATATACATACACACATAAATAAATGTAATAAAAAAATTTTTTAATAAAGTACTTCGTGAAAAGGAGCAAATGATGAAGTGGTACATAATTATGTCAAGCAAATCCCCCATCTCAATTCCTGTACAAAGTCGATTCAAAGAGACTGATTGCTCACATGTGAGAGGCTCAGATTAACCATGACCTATCATTTTAAGTTTTCCAGTTTGCATGCTCTGTGAGAGTAGGGCTAGCTTCCCTCTATATCTGCCTACTAAGTACTTACTTAATGTTAGTGGCATCAAAGACTCTGATTATGCAGTTACTGTGTGGACTGCAGTAACTTAAGGCTGAAGACAGACTACAACACATCAATACTTCTGTGAGTTGTTCTCCACACCACCAATGTTAACAGGATGATGGGGTTTTGAGAACCATTCAAACATGAGCCTTTTCATTTCACTTTCACAATTTTTTATTTACTGAGTAGTTAGCACAAAAGTAAAAGAATGTAAATGATGGTTTCCACTTTATGGTACCTCCCAATTGACTTGTTAGAGGTTCAAAGCATTAATCACATGACTGGCTCAGAACACCTGGGAAATGCTGTTAGGAGTTGCGTTCATTTTGTGCTACAATTATATGTACAGGAGAAAAGAAAACTTCTTAAACTTCTTTGTGTAATTTCTGAGTCACAGAAGTTAGATAAATAGTATTAAAGGTATTGTTTTAATATTTAAATAGCGTGGTAATTCCTTAATGTGTTTTTCTTTTAGTGGTTTCTTCACTTTCAACTAATGAAGAATGGGAGAGATAGAAGGAACATACAGAGCCTTACAGACTTCAGGGACACGCTTGAGTGGCCAGATCCCTGTTGGAGTGAGTACCCTTGAGCCAGGACAGACACCCTCACCCAGGATGCAGGAGAAGCATCTGCACATCAGAGTGAAGATGCTGGACCACACAGTGGAAGTATTTAACATTGAGGTGAGACATAACTTTTAGGGCTTATCTCGTTCATCTTCTCAGTGTTATGTACCAGATTCCATTTTGCTGGTAAGAGTTTGTGTATTTATCCAAGTAACCAGGAGTTGCTTTGGTGAGTACCCACAGAATCTTTGCCAACACTAAATCTAAGTTCTTTTAATTTGAGAAATGGTATTCTCTTAATTTTTAGCTAAAATTATGATAGGATTGACGGATTCCATTCTTTTGAGAGGATGGTTAAGATGATGACTGAAAGATATAAACTGCAACCAAATTGCTTTTACCCAGACCATCTGTATTCTACCATGTAGGTGCTTGGTTCCTGCTGCCTCTGTAAAAGGATGTGTCAGCATACCTGTCTAACACTGACTCAGTTCTTTCTGCTGAGGGTACTGGTATAAAGACTGAACAAGCCCCAAGAAGAAAACCTGATGTTGGCCAGGTGGTTTACAGTGAGGACTGACCTCAGGAGGCAATGCACAGTGAGGGCCTGATGTGGAGAGGCCTCACTCAGTGAGGACTGACTTCAGGGTGGTGTACACAAAGGACCTGACATTGGGCGGTGGCATGCAGTGCAGGCTTACATTGGGAGATACTTTGCATTGTTAGTGCAGAACTTACTTGTTCAGCTTAACAATTAATATGGGGTTTTCTTTGGGATAGGATCTCATGTAATCCAGACTGGCCTTGGATTCTCTCTATCTCTAAGGATGACCTTGAACTTTTCTAGAAAAAAATACCTGAATATAGCCAAAATATGTATCTATTTAAGTAGCACTACTTTCTAGACCTATATGGTCTATTAGAAATCATATTCTTAAAAAAAACCCAGAAAGCATTTTCTTTAAATGGTATTAGGATAAATGTTCTTTTTTAAAAACTACTAAATTATTTTCATATATTATATAGAAATCCATTTCTCACTGGCATTTACATATCACTTTAAGCTTGTTCACTTTTGGTTTTTTGAGAAAAGGTCTCACGTAGCCATGGCTAGCCTTGAACTCACTGTGTCATTGAGACTGGTCTTGAAGCTTTGACCCTTCAGCCTTCCTCTCCTACATGTTAGAATTACAGGCATGTGCTACCAAGTCCAATTTTATTTTTCTTGCTCTTTGAAATAGGGCCTCATGAAGCCATGGCCTTGAATTTCTTATCATGTTGTCCCTACCTCTCTACTACTGGGTTTGTGGGATATGCCACAATGCCCAACTTTGAAAGTTTATATTTAAAGTGTAACCCTAGGGCCTGGAGAGTTCAGTGGAGCACATCCTGCTCTCCCAGAGGACCCAGGTTCAGTTCCAAGCACCCATTTCTGGTGGTTCACAACTTCTTCACTAACTCCATCTCCAGGGACCTGCAGCTTCTTTAGCCTCCTCAGGCAGCTGCACTCATACTTATTCCCACACCCCATATGCATAATTGAAAATAAAGTGTAATTCTAACACTTGGGCTGAGCTACAACAGCGAGAATGATATTAATGCCTAGCAGGATCTTTGTTTGTGCCAGGAAATTTCTTTTGAGTCAAGATAGTTAGAGAGGTACCTTCCTATGGCCCCAGCACTCTCAGACTGAGGCAGGAGGCTTACCATGAGTTTTAGGCCAGCCTGGCCTATAGTGAGACCCTATCTCCCAAATACCACAACCAGCAAAAGAAGTCCCACACAGAAAGTAAGACAACTGGCTATGGGCAAGGCTGTGAACAGTGCCTTAATGTAGAAAGCAGGGGAGTAGTGGGTAGGGGGATCAGAGGGAAATGCCTTCAGCTCTCTGCCTAGAGCTCCAAGAAAGGTGGCCTCTCCCTTGGGTGTTTTTAACTGGCTGGTGTCTAGTGCTGAGATTCAACTCAAAGGAACCAAGTATCATTTCATCAGGGCAATGATGACTTCCCTGATCACCTGTTTTTAGGATTCTGTGTTGAAACTGGCAACCTTTGTACTTTGGAGAGTTAGTGTTGGTTGCCCTTCTGCCAACTCTTCAGTGACTCTCCCATATTTAATAGGTCAAAGGTCTGAGAATTTAACTGGGTTCCCAAATCTTTTCCAAGCAACTGTTTGAGTTTCTACTGTGTAACCATCCTATAACAAAAGTATTTGCCAGGTGAAGGCAAAATGTTGTAATAGGGTCAACATTAAAAAAATGTAGAAGAAAAGTAACTATACTAGTATTTATTTCTATAGTGTATTTTTTTTATCCTGCCTAAATGTCTTCATGAACTAAAACTGAGACCTAAATGGGAAAAGCACACATTTTTTGAGTCATAATGTAATGCTTGTCTGAGAAATTCACTTTAACTCTGCATATTGGGTCATTTTACACTTAAAGAAACCTTTGTGATAGTTTCAAAATATTCAGAGATAGTTGGTTTAAATAAAATAAGATAGCTTAGCAGTTAAGAGCACTAGCTGCTCTTGCAGGAGACCTGGGTTCGAATCCCAGTACCCACATGGCGGCTAACAACTGTCTATAACTCTAGTTCCAGGGAATCTAAGGTCCTCTCTATCTAATCTAATTAATAGAAACAATAATCTTATCTTAAAAAAATTTTATGTGTACAAGTATATTGCCAGCATGTATGTAAAGGCAGCTGTGTTGTGCTCTGCCCATGGAGATCAGAAGAGTGTGTCAGAGCAATCTCTCCAGCCCTGACTGAGTGAATTTTTATCTTGTGGTTGTCAATAATGTACACCTTTTAGGGAAAGTCAAAATAAAAATATTCTAAAAAGTATATTTGTATTCTATTTTCTTTAATCTTTTCAGTTTCTTCCTTTATGGCCGTGTTCTGACCACAGGAACTTCTTTTCTTTGTTTTGAAGCTTGTGCACCTATCTTGTCTATTTTTTTCACTTCCTTAAGTCTTACTATCACATTGTAAAACATCAGCTTGATTGCAAAAGTCATTTCAAAACACTGGGATTGCATGGGATTGTGCATTATAATTAATATTATTTCCAATGTTGTTGTTATTTTTGTGATAAAGTATTACTGTATAGTCTAGGCAGGCTTCAAACTCATGACCCTTCTACCTCAGCCTCCTGAATGCTGGGATGTCTGACTTGTGCCACCATACCCAACTTTCAAAGTTTGTTTGTAAAGAACCTTTTAACTTAGGGAAGAAGTTGACATTTAGTGGGTTTTTATTTTTTCAATGGTTTTTAAATTTGTGTGTGTGTGTGTGTGTGTGTGTGTGTGTGTGTGTTTATGTGGGTATGAGCACGTGAATGTAGATACCTGTGGAAGCCGGAGCCTGAGATCCCGTAGGAACTGGAAGCACAGGCACTCATGAGCCACCTAATGTTGCTGGGAGTTCTACTCGGTCCTCTGCAAAAATAGGATGTGCTCTCAACTGCTGAGCCATCTCTCTAGCCCATTCTGTAGGTTTTTAGATGCTCTTTTTTTTCTGTGATGAAAAGAGAGAAAACAGCCCGAAACCCTCAACTTGAGTTTGTGCAGAGCCCATGGTCACCGTTATCCTCTAATGTCCTACATCTCCCGGAGCCTATTTTCTGTCAGCACTGACTGCCACAACAGTGGCAGAGCTGATGGCAGAGCAGGGCTGCCAGCCCAGAGTGCGATGTGCTCTATTCTGATTCTCACCGGTTTGACCTTTGTACTCCTAAGTAAACGTGGCTTGAAGCTAGAAAATCTAGTAACATTGAAAAAATTTTAAAATAAAAATATTTCTGCATTTTTAATGGTTTCTCTTTTTAATGTATATTTTTATTGAGTTTTGGTGCATTTCTTATAATAGATCTTAATCAAATTTAGACCCCTCTCTGGACCTGCCACCCCCTCCCGGATTTCATGCATTCTGTCATATATATTATATGTAACAATCAGTTTATAATAATAGGAATGAGCCATCTGTGCTTGTACTATATATTTATATCAAAATATATTCCAGGTATAAATATAAATGTATCCCTAACTTGTCTTCCATCTGTCTTTTATATTGACATGTGCTTAAAAGTTTGTGTTCATGTTTTTAATGTAGGTGTTATGTAGTGTGATACACCTATTAATAGAGTAGATTTTTCTAAGGAAAGAGACATGGAGCAGATAAAAACTTTTATATTGTATTTTTTTGTATTTTCTTCCATGAACATTATTTGCATGATATGTTATTAAAATATCAGATTTATTTTAATGAAGTTTTATATAAGAAAAATAAAAATTTAAAATAATAAAATAAAATAGAAAATACTTTTTCATGTCCAATATTTAATAGTGTTGGAAGATAAAGTTATACTGAAACATTGTTTGTTTTGAGACAAGGTCTCATGTAGCCCAGAATGGCCTCAGGTTTGCTGTTTAGCCAAGGATGACCTTGAACTTCATATCCTACTGCCTCTACCTCTCTACACCTCTATTACACCTAGTTGAACTGAAACTTTTTTTTTCAGGAAAGGTTTTTTTAATTGAGCTTTTTCAAATTTAATTTAATACATTTTTAGTCATATTTAGACTCCCTCCTCTATCTGCAATCCCCATTGTACTCTCAACCAGATTGCATGTACTCTGTCATGGATATTAAAGCCTATTGAGCCAAGTTTATGTCCCCAAATGTCCCTTTGTGTGAGTTCATCCACTGGGGCCTGGTCAGCCTATCTAGTTCCACTCTCTTGAAGAAAACCAGCTCTCCCTCTCCCAGTAGTCATTAGTTACCAATACTTCCTCAGCCAAGGTTGGAGCTTCCTCAGACAGGTTTGTAGAAGTGGGAACTTTATTGATTATTATATCTGTCACTTTGTCTTTTTCCTCTAGGGTCTTATTATATAGTCCAGGCTAGTCTAGAAGTCACTATGTATTAGTGCAGGCTGGCCACAAACTTAGCTACAAGATTAAGTATTGATTTAAAGTATCAGTATGTATGGTGGTGCACTCCTGTAATCCCAGCGCTGGGGAGACTGAGTCAAAAGGATTGCCACAAATTAGAAACCAGCCTAGGCTACATAGGAAGTTCTGGGGTCAATCTGGGCTATAGAAGGAGACTTTTTTTTTTTTTTTAAAGGAAAGGAACAGAATGTTGCTCTCTTGTAGTACTCCACTCTTGGGAATTCTTTCTCACTTTTTCTGAATAAATCTTGCTGTGCTTACTCCTTGTCTGATTTTCCTTATTCTTCTTGGACATGAATTGGCTTCCTGCAGAAGCCTCTTGCTGCAGGTAGATTTGGTGGTCACGGATTATCTAGAACCCTGACACCTTGAGCTAAGCTCACCAAGAATCATGCCCCCCCCCCAAGATTAAGTTCAGTGAACCAAGATTGCTACAGGGATCTAGAACAGTTAAACTCAAATACCTTAGAGAAGCCAGCACAGTGCATGAATATCAAAACCCTGAGAGTGATGTCACAGCGGATCACTATGCTGCTGCTTACAACATGCCTCTTTAAGGAAGTACCCGGGGAAGGCACAAAATGGGTTTTCTGTTCTTCAGTTACAAGAATATGATATGTTTTGTAAACTGACTGCAACTTGTTGAAGATACTTTTCATTCCTGTGAGCTTTTCTGTATGTCCTAGTATTTCAGAATGTGTCAGATTCTCTGTGAAAACAGGTTTTTCTTCTTAACCCCTTGCCTTCTGTGTCATTGCCATGTTGGCTCTCATGTCACTGCCATGTTGGTGTGTGTGTCATTGCTGTGTTGGTTACATGTCATTGGCATGTTCGTTAGTATGCCAACACCGTGTTGGTGCGTGTGTCAATGCCGTGTTGGTTATAGCTTCTGTGCTTTGCTAAATAGAAAAGCTGAATAGAAGCTGCGCTTGTTCCTCATCTTAAGGGAAACATTTAAAATGTCTACAGTAAGCATGTCTTTTGCTGTTGGTTCTTGCAGATGTCTCTTCTGTGTTGACAAGTCTCTATTCCTAGCTAGCTTAGCAGTCTCCCCTGCTTTGTCGAACCATGTGTTGAAGTTTATCAGATTCTTTGTGTTAACTGAAATAAGCATTTGTTTTCTTTTATTCTGTCAGTAATGATGAATTACACTATTTAGTTCAATGTTAAATCAACTCACACTTGTTGTATAAACTCCACTTCTTCATAATATCTTGTGCTTTACTTATACGGCTGGATCTAGTATGTAAATGTTCTGAAGGAGTTTGCCACGAAGTCCATGAGGAGCACAGCTCTGTGATTTTCTTGCAATGCCTTAGGTTAGCTTTGGAATTTGGCTAATACTTCTTCATTGTCACAGCAGTTGCTATTCCAAAATCCAAACATGTACTTGTCTGAGCTTTTGCATGCAGTTCCTGTTAGCAGGAAGTGTGTGGTTACTTGGCTTCATCACTGCATATCCCCACAGCAGTCATCCGAGAGCTGGAGTCCACTTCCAGTCACCCTCAGTCTGCCTGCTTGCTTCTCAGTCATATTCCATTACACCAAGTGTCTGCTTAAGGCCTTTCGAGGGCTTCCTGCTGAACAGAGAATATAATACAGGATCTCTGCTGTGGCCTGTGAAGCTCAGTGCAATCAAGTCCAGGTGCCTTTCTCTTGGGATTTGTCTTATAACTTTGCCCTCACTCTTACTCATTTCCTTCTGGGCATATCCAGGAATCCCCAGCCCTGTCATGCCTCACATATCCCTGATTCCTCCAATACCAGTTATGTAGCTAGATCCTTTTTATCCTTCAGTAATCAGCTGAACTGTCACTTCATCTGGGTGGCTTTCCCTGAGCCCCCAATATATTCCTCCTCATTATTGAATTTAAGATTAAGATTTCCCCCTGAAAAAGAGCCAGTCTTGATGGTGCACGTCTGTAATCCTGTACTTGGGAAGTGGCAGCAGGAGGATCAGGTGTTCAAGGTCATCTTCAGCTACATAACAAGTTTGAGGCCAGACCTCAGGCTGCATGAAGCCTTTTATTCAAAAGAAAAAAAAAATCTCATTTGTAAATAGAAGCTACCAGAACTTAGGATTCTCTTAGCCATAGTTATTAATTGTAAAAACAAATTTACTAGGATGTTATAAGACAGTGAATGAAGTAAGGTACACTCTGAGGTTCTGTATAATTAGACTGAAATACTTCTGTTAATGGAGAAGGACATTATAATGGTGCAGAAACAGAGGGGGGTAGATCTTTATGGTAGGTTCAGAGTTGGAGCTCCCCACCTGTGGATGTAGCTTTAGTTGCAGCGCATCTTATTTTAAGATGTGCCACATTATTGATGTGGTATTTGGCTATCGAGAGGTCTGTCAGGGACTGGTTTTCTGATTTGATACAAATCTTTGTTTCAATTAACTGAATGAGTTATATGTGACCTCAATTCTAGGAGGTCTTAGTTTTAATTCACAAATTTGTTTTTAAAACCACGTGGAAGAAAGTTGGGCATCAGCTTGCTTTGTCCCCCATGCTAAGCTGCACAATCAGAATGCTTTCATCTCTGGCCCTGTCAGTAGGACAGTGTCCAACTCTGTCATTCCTGCAGGATAAAGAGAGGTTCAGTGGGTGAGTAAGACCTCACTTAGAGCCTCTCCAGACTTCGAAGGACAGGGTATTTAGGGCAGGTATACTTTCATTGATTTATAATTTGCCATTTTAGGTTTAGGAGTTAATGGGGGGGGGCTTTCTATTATTTGAAAGTTAGTATTATGGCAAATGTAGTTTTTAATGATTAAAAGAACAATTTGTGGCTAGAGGATATAGTTTAGTAGTAGAATACTTGCTAGCCTACTGCATAGTGAGTACTAGGCTGGCTAGGCTAGAGTGCGAGATCTTGCCAAATGGAATGATGTCTGGTGCCTTCACTGAGAAGTGGGGATCAAGTTCTAATGAGCATTCAGATTTTCTTTGTTACTGCTACTCCACATCCCACTATCCTTTTAGTATATTCAAAAATTTTAGTGTGACCTTTAATTTTCTTTTAAGAAATATACAAGTAGGCTGGGAATGTAGTTCAGTTGGTAGAGTGCTTGTCTAGCATACACAAAGCCTTGAGTTCAGTCTCAGCACTATAGAAACCAGGCATGGTATTGCAGGAGGATCAAAAGTTCAAGGCCAGCCTGGGCTACATGAGATTCCTCTTAAAACAACAACAAAAGAAACAAAATAACTGCATAAGCATGAGCTTAACTATGTGACAAGAAAGATAAATTCTCAGTCATGAAGTTCTGTGCTAGAAGACTGATTTTTCTATTTCAGTTAAAGTGCTTTCATTCTGGTCAGAAATAGTCAAAATTCCAAAAAGTATGGTAGACAGATGTTTGCAATTGCTCCCATACGGGCATCCTAAATATGGCAAATAAACGGCCTTAGAACTTATTTTGGCCTGACCTCAGAAGAAAAAAACAGTAATTCAGCATCTTAAATTTGGGGATAATGTAGGTGTTTTGCAAAAGCTCTTAGGCGTTTCTAGGATACATAGCTATTATGTGACTCTGCCCTGGATCTTAAAACCTGTCATTTTGTCCTGGGAATTTTATTTATTTATTTATTTGTACCCTAATTCTAGGAATGTGGTAGGGTGGTACATAGCAGAGACGTGGACATTCTTATTCTTAGTTATTCAGATTTGTGGTATTGGAGCTCTTGGTGCCAGCTCCCCCCAGTACACCCCAGCATACACATAAAGTTGATGTGTACTAGATTAAAAAATAAGATGACTGGTGAAGAAGTTAGGTCGGTTACCTGGGCTGGAAACACTGTTCCTTGAGCACTGAACAGTTCTAGCAGTTGGTGTGATCGTCTCCTCATCAGCCACCCAGTCGGAACCCCCATGCCGTCTTTAATTTGTATGGCCAAGAAAGGACTCAGGAAGGCTTGTGCTTTCTTTATCTGAGATTTCTTTCTTTGAATTGCCATTATCTTTCAGTTCTTCCCATCTCTCTGTGCTTTCAGACACTTACATTCTTGGCTCAGCTCCTCACAGGTGGGTTATCTACCAGAGCAAGAGGGTAGGTTATGCTGCCAGGCATGTTTGCTCTTCTTCCAGACCTCCACTGCCTGCGCGCTCAGTCCTCGATACATCCATTTTTATCTGGGCCTGGCTAGGACCAGGTTTTACATGTCAGTCCATAACCACCTAATGGAGGATGAACATGTATCTCTGCAAATCTGGGAGAGATTAGGTGGGGCAACTTTGGTCAGGTGTCGCATTTGGACATGCTGATGTATGTTGGAGAGTCATACTCCTGTCATATTTCCTGTGAGACCAGGTAGATTGTAGGCCAGCTTGGTCCCAGAAGTCAAAGGGATCACATTTCTTCTCTGCAGGCCTTCCCTCAGCTGCCCGGAACACACACTGTAGTGTCGCATAGTGCGTTCAAAACTGCCCATTTTCCCTTAGCTATTCTGCTGACACATGTTGAAATGGGTGCCACCTACTGAGTGTCCTACAATTGTTTCTTGTTTCTGTTGGTAAGCAGTAAAGTTGTTACCATCGCTCAGCTATGCCCGGCAGACTTGCCATGCTCATTCATTTGCATAATCATGTGTTCATTTTTGTTTCTGAGTTGTGCTGTGTACCCATCTTGAGCACTACCAAGGTGTTGTGGGATCACTCAGGAAAGTGGGCTGTTTTGTTTTGTTTTCTGTAGGCTCTTGACCACACAGAAGTGTTCCCAGCTGTTCTCCCTTGCCCCTCGCCTCTACTGATGTCTGCTGCTTTTTCTTTCTCAGCTTTCTCAGAGCCTTTCTCTCTTCTAGTACTACCCACCACCTGGTCTGCTGTAGGGCCTGTAGGTGCTTCAGGCCTATCCTGGTTACTGCCTCCATGAAAGCTTTCAAGTATAGTCTATAAGCCCAGGTGTCCTACATCCGGTGGTCTTGAAAGCCCAATGGCAGACAGGTGATTGGTGGGTGTCACGTTGTTGAGTGTACGCTGGACAGAAGGCTATGGCTATGAGAAAAGCTGATGATCTCTGGAATGGGACCCTCCAGTCACAAGTTGCCATGCCTGTCACATGGTCCTTCAGGAACCTGCTGGTGCTATTTCTCTTGGAAGCTCATTCTTCCATTTGCTGTTCTTCAAGAAGATGGCTCCCCTCTTCTCCATGACTGTGCTTCCCTCAGCTGTGGAGCCTTTCTGGGTCACATCAGACCCACCTATAGTTAATTCAGTTTCAACATTAAGGAAGTGAATTTCAAGTGAGATATGGTGTTGCATACCTGTAATCCCAGAGCTGGGGACGCTAAGACAAGGGGATCAAGAGTTCGAATCTAGCCAGTGACACCCCATCCTAAAACGTTTAAGAGGGCTGGAGAATGGCTGCATGGTTAAAAGTTTGAACTGTTTTTCCAAAGGACCTGAGTCCAGTTTCCAGTACTCACTTTAGGAGGCACACACCCTCCTGTAACTCCAGTACCCTTTTCTGGACTCCTGAGGCACCTGCACTCAGACACATTCACGTGTACATAATTTAAAAGTAATAAAAATCTTAATTTTTTAAAATTCTGCTGTCTGTTGCTTTTAGATATAGAAAGTAATCAAGATTTTCCAGAAAGCTGAGGGTATAAGTACAGTCATCTCTGTTTTCTAGAGCCAGTGTTCTACTTTCCTACTTTGCAGAATACAGCTTTCAAGTTACTCTGTTATTTTACAGGTAGTGTGTCCCCAGTGGGTTCTGCTTGCGCTGAACCCTCCCTGGCTTTCCAGAGTGTCCTGTCCCCTCACCTTTGACAGGCGCTCTGTGCAGTGCTCGCACCCCTGCACTACATGCCGCCACCATGGGTGTCTCAGGACTACTCAACCTTCAGAGTTTATTCTTTTGTTTCGTTTTGTTTTTTTAAACATCTTCCATATTTTTTATTTATCTTTATTTTATTGTATGAGTTTATTGTCTGCATGTCTCTAAGTACACCTGTGCTGTGCACTGTCCATGGAGGACAGAAGAGAGTATTGGAGCCCCTTGTTAGCTTCCATGTGGGTGCTGGGATTCAAACCATGGTCTTCTCCAAGAGCAGCCAGTGCTCTTAACTGCTGAGCCATCTCTCCAACCCCCTGAACTTTCTGTTTTTACAGAAGATGCATCTAAAATAGAATTCTGTTTCCATTATGCAGTAATGTATAGTCACTATGGAAACAGAAAATCTCCGTGGCCCATACTCACAGATGTGGACCATGTGTTCAAGTGAACAGCCATGCCCAGGTTTCTGGGGAGCTTCCCAACCTTTTACATCCATACATATAGGAATCAAATGAAATTGGGAGTAAACTAATATTTAGTTACCATTCTGCTGATAAAATTTTTACATTTAAAATTAACATTTTAAATTTAAATTTGTGTGTCTATGTGTGATGTACATGTGTAAGTACAGGCATGTGCCATGGAATGTGTGTTGGAATCAGAGGACAATTTGCAGAAGTCTCCTCTCTCCTCACCGTGGCTTACAGTGATCAAACTCAGGCTTTCAGACTTGCATGGCAAGTGCTCTTATCTACTAAACCATCCCACCAACTCTTAATTGCTCTTTTAAAACTTTAATGGCTTGGGCTGGAGAGATGGTTCAGTGGTTAAGAGCACTGCCTGCTCTTGCAGAGGACCCAGGTTTGATTCCCAGCACCCACATGGCAGCTTAACAGTTGTCTGTAACTCTAGTTCCAGGGGATCCAGTGCCCTCTTCTGACCTCCATGGGCATTGCACAACATGGGTGCACATACACACATGCAGGCAATACACTCACACATATGGAAAATAAAGTTTATGGCTTGTAGTTTTCTGTTCTGTTTCTCTGATCTTTGTACACATTTATATACCTTCTCATCTCTGGTAAACATTGGACATGGAAGTTCTACAATAAAAGCAGTGTGTGGCACAGATGTCTTTGATATACCTGGAAATTGTACTCTGAGTACCAGGAGCACTCCATGCCCCAATGGCACGTGCAGGTGTTCATGCCTTCATTTTCTTAAGGATTTTTGTTATTTTAATAATAATTTCCAGGGGCTGGAGAGATGGTTCAGTGGTTAAGAGAACTGGCTGCTCTTGCAGAGGACCAGGTTCAAATCCAAGCATCCATAAGGCAGCTAACAACCATCCGTAACTCACTAAAGCTGACAGCAGCACTAATCTGTGGGTGTAAACATAGCTACTGAGAAGGCAGTTTGGCAACCTTACCATTTCACTTTAACAGAACAACAGCAGTAGCTTCCCCTAGGGCCTATGGCCTCCTAGTCACTGACTTTTGACTGGATTTATGTACTACATGTGAATTCCCTCCTATGGAGTAGGCATCATGTTCACTCAGGACACAATGGTTATTCCCATAACAGACTTCCCACTGTAGCACCAGTGGGCTCTTCTTGCCTAACCGGTTGGTGTTTTTGTATACAACTTCCCCAGCTGAGTGAGACTGTTGATGGAAATTGTCCCCAGCAGCTTGCATGTCAGCTTCCTATGCTAGCCAGAAAAAAGAAGCTTTCTGCCCAGTTCTATCTGGATTTTTCTATGTCCTGAAACCAAGGCCTGTACTATCTTCAGCACAAAGATATTTCCAGGTAGTTCTGGTGGACAGCCAAGAGCAGTGGTAATTGCTCATATTGTTTGGGGATCTCCCTGGCCAACAACTGATAGGGAAGCCCACCCCTGGCACTGGGGAAGTTGTATACTGTGACTTCTGAGGTAGCCCACCCCGGGCACTGGGGTATTCATTTAATTACTATGACTTCTGCAACCCACACAGGTTACCTCTGTTCAAACTATTTTTAACTTTTTTTCTTAGCTTGCCAGGTAAAATAAAGTAATTCTTAATGCTATGGACTGAATATTTGAATCCTCTAAAATTCCTGTGTGGAAGCTGCCAATATGATATTTGCAGATGGCGACTTTGGGAGGTAATCAAGTTACCAGGGTGGAACCTGTGTGAATGGAATACATGTGGGGCTACAAGAAGAGTTCAATCTTTAAATCAGGTTGGAGCTGTCATTACAGTGTGTCTAATGTCCCTTTGGTCTCAGACTTTCAGCCTCCAGAACTGTTTTTCTGCTGAGTGTTCACCTTACATTTGTTTTCCTTATTCTTTTCTTCTTTTATCTTGGATGTCTGAATATTAACAGTGATTTTCTATTTTGATCTTCCATTTTTAAAGCAAGTAAGTTGTTTATGTATTGGCTTTTTTAAGAAGGTTCTTATGTGGGGTGACTGGTTATAACCTAGTTGGAATTTGAGTGTGCCGTGTGTCTGGAGGTTGGTGTGTAAGTCTGTGTGGCTTGCATATGCTATTTCTAACCCTACCACCTCTGTGTCACCAAACCATCTTGGGCTCATATTTGGATTCTGCTTCCATGGTCTATCCTCCTGTTCTTATTTTAATAAGCAAAACACATGAGTTTTGCTAAGGTTATGCTGATTCTACTGAAACTGCACCTGGCATCTGGCCTCCTACCTGCAGATACCACCTGGCTTTTACTGGCTTCAGACATTCCTACCAGTTTTGGATTTGGATTTAGTTTTCTTAATTTTGCTGAAAATGAAGCCCTTCCTTTTTATTTTGAATGATTTTGGCAAATGTCTGAGTAAACAACAGTTTGTATGCTCTCTCTTTGAAAAAGGATTTGTACAGTATTCACATACTGCACTGTCCTGTACAGCCTCTTCTCTGGACTCCTCGTAACACATTTTCAAGTTCTAGATTTGAATATTCTTTTGCTATTGACATGTCTAGAAGAATGTGTCTGCTGTTTTTCCATTCCACTGACTCTGGTTCACATCTGGCCCAGCTGGTTCAAGTCTTCTGTTGAAGGTTAATTCTGTTGAACTAGAAAGTTGTCTTTTTAATTCTCCTTTTCTTTAGTTTTTTTTTTCAAAGTGTCCTCTTATGTCAAGAAAACCTTGATCTCTTACATAGCCTTTTCATTTTTTATTTTATGTATATGAGTGTATTGCCTGCATATATCTAAATGCACCCATACCATGCAATACCTGTGTAAGTTAGAAAAGGTCATAGGATCCTCCAGAACTGGAGTTACCAGCAGCTGTTAGCTACCGTGTGGGTGCTGGGATTCCAACCAGGTCCTCTGTAAGAGTAGCCAGTGCTCTTAACCACTGAGCTCTCTCTCCAGCTCCATTTCATAGACTTTTAAAAATCATTTAATTGTGTGTGTGTGTGTGTATGTGTGTGTGTATGTGTGTGTACATGTGAAGTCAAGGACAACTTGCAGGAGTTAGTTCTCTCATTCCACACTGTAGGGT
The DNA here is from genome assembly GCA_035773235.1 of Eospalax fontanierii. Taxonomy (NCBI): domain Eukaryota; kingdom Metazoa; phylum Chordata; class Mammalia; order Rodentia; family Spalacidae; genus Eospalax; species Eospalax fontanierii. Next base: position 2,677,239 of record CM069530.1, on the reverse strand, counting down.
TTCATTAGGCTTGGTAGCAAGCACTTCGATCTGCTGAGCCATCTCACTGCCCCACACAGACTTTTTGAAGACTCTTTTTAAAATTAAGCTTTCTCTTTTGTTTGCCACATGTGTTCTTTTTGTTGGAGCTTATTTTCTACTTTTCAGGAAAGCATTCATAGTTAAGGAGTTTGGCATCCTATCTGATTAGTCTTACTTGTCTGTTCCAAATTGGTCCCCCATGCAGCAGGGAGCAGTGGAACTGAGCAGGTCCCTGTAGGGTGAGTGGGCAGGGCATGCAGATGGATGGGTTCCATGTCTGTGTATAAGTTTTCACAAGTGCTCCCAAGGAAGGGCAGAGAAGCCAACTAGATGAAGAAGGGAATTAGCCAAGGACAGTTTCCTTTGGGGAGTTTTTTGTAAGCCAAACTGCCTTTCTGTTTTGCTTTTTCTCTGAGTTGAAAGATAAGGAATAAAAGAAAGCTCTGTGTCAGTGCCCAGAGCTTAAGCCTTGTCTGATCACAGATTGCTTCTCTGGCTGCCGCTGTGTGACAGAAGCTCTATGCAGAGGTATGGAGAAGACCAGCTGCAGTAAGCCTGAGGGTAGGTCCTTCTCTGCACCTTTGCCCTTACTCAGAGGCAAGACCTTAGCAACCTCTTCTACTGACAGGAGAGCATTTCATGGCCATCTGTGCTTATGTTCATATCTTAGATGCCACACATCCTGGTTCCTCTGGTAGGAAGCTCATCACAGGTTCTTGGTCGCAGGCCCATCACTTCACTTATAAGAGCCACTGACAGCTGATAAACTTGAGAGCATAAGTAGGTAAGGATCTGGGGACAGATACCTGATGGTCTCCATTGAACTGTTCTCTGCGCTATAAACCTCTTCTAGTTTCACAGCACTTCTCTATCATGTCGAAGTATTGTGTTAGCAACTTGACTTGGACATCATCAGGAGTACCACACAAAAGTGTCTTGAGCTTTTTCCTGTCCACCTTGGGATCCCCTTTTCAAGCTAAAAAAAGTTAACACTGTCCAGTGCAAGAGCATTTTCTAGAGTTTGTCCATTTCACAGTCTGGTCAGGAGACAGACATTATTCTACACACACACACACACACACACACACACACACACACACACACACACACATACACACAAGGTCCTTACACTGGGAAATTTAACAGGAATAATCATTAACTACTTACAAGAGATTAGCTGTGAAAGCCTGGGGTGGGGAGATGCTAAAGAAGACTGGAATGAGTCTTAAACTCTGTGGATATCCTGAGGGTTAAGGGAAAAGAAACACAGTGAAGCATCCAGTTTAGAAAGGCCTCCTCCCTCAGAGCTGAGTCTCAGAGCCACTGGACCATGGTATAATCCACCACAGTGATGTCACGGAGAGGAGGTTAGCAGGCCAGGCCTGGAGTGGCAGGAAAACTAGTGGTATAGAAGCCACTGGCCGTGCTGTGTACAGTTGGCAAGAATACCCCAAGTTCCCAAATAGGAGAGAAACCCTTCTCGTATGCCCTGCTGCAGCACCACACAAGCCAAGGAGCATGGATTTGGGATTAGGAAGCAGTAAAGAAAGAAATGTCTCTCCCACATTAATAGGTTCCAATTGGAATTTTCAGGTACAATGTTTCCTTGAATAGTTTGAGAACTGTTGTCAAAAAAACTAGGGGATTCATGGTTCCACTGACAGGCAAGTTCATATTTGCCCACATCCCATGATGAAGACTAATTTGTGTCTGTTAGTCCCTTCTGTTTTGGTTTGGTTGGTTGATTGATTAATTGTTCTGTCAAATTGAGTCTTCCTATTTAGTGCCACTTAGAACCCTCCTCTCCTACCTTCCTGCATGCCAGGATTATGGGCATGCTCCACCATGCCTGTCTTCAGTTGGTCTCATTTATCTTAAGAATGTAGAACACATGGAAATCACCTCTCCCACTGTGTACAGAGCCTTTCCCCAGAACCAGAAGCACCCATTCACATCTTTATGCTCCCAAATTTAGCACCTATCCTACAACTCTCAGTGCTGATTGGAGTTGATCTTTGGGGAATATGTGAGAACCTACGACTTGAAGTCTCCAGATGTGAAAGTGAAGATGCCTGTTAACAATGTTGGTGACCTTTCAGTGAATCTAAAGTGAATGAGTCTACAGTTCCTGTGAGCACTCAAGATTATTGTCATTGTGCCTTAGACTATGTTATGAAAGGGAAATTGGGATTGACCTAATTGTGAGATAAGAAAAATCTTAAGTATTAAAGATAATATTCAGATACAGATTTGTCACAGGAGCATCTTGGCATGAACTATAAACGGGCACATGAGTCAAACAAGCTGGAGGACAAAATCAAGCTGTTTGCAGAAGAATTTTCCCACAGCTCGAAGACAAAGGATAAAGAAGCACTTTGTTAGCTGAGCTTTTGTGCCCATTTCCATCTAGTCAGAATCTTTAATGGCACTTTTGTAGATGTAGATTTTGAACAATATGCTTTATGTCTAAGCTTGGAGAAGGGCTTGAATGTCATGACCAATTAAAGTGATGAAACACTGAACAAAAAGTTTTGCTTTGTACCCTGTAGTTCACATGTTATATTCTGACCTGTGTAGCTGTATAGGCCATGGTTATGACAGTCGGTTTCTTTTCTGTCTGTCTGTGAGGTGACATTAATGCGGTAGGTAGATGGAAGATCTCCCACTGTATTTCAAGGAGAGTCTTATTTCCCTGATCATGCTTTGGAGACAGGCAATTACATCTGAGAATGAACTCCTTCATTTCTAAGAATAGAGGTAAACCTTTAATATAAGAGATGTTTAGGCTGGAGAGATGGCTCAGTAGTTAAGAGCACTAGCTGCTCTCGCAGAGGATCTGGGTTCAGTTCCCAGCACCCACATGGTGGCTAACAACCGACTGGATCTCCAGTTCCAGGGCATCCAGTGCCCTCTTGTGACCTCTACAGGTACTGCATGACATGGGTACACTTATATCCATGCAAGCAATACACCCGTACACATAAAATAATAAAAAATAATAAAGAAGATGTGAGAGGATAAAAATGGGCATGTGAGGTCTGCAGAGGTGGCTCAGTGGATAAAAAAGCACATGCCTTGCAAGCCTGACAGCCTGCATGAGGCTCCCCCAGAGCCTAGCTATAAAAGCCAGACACAGTGGTTCCTGGCTGTAATCAAGGCACACCTTCAGTGAAATGGGAAATCGAGACAGGAAAATCCCCTGGAAGCTCTTGGACCAGCTAACCTGGAGTATGAAGCACAGTCACCAGTCAGGAAAACCTGCCTCAAGGTGTGTGGGAGGTGAGGACAAGCTCCTAAGGTGATTCTCTGACCTCCACACATGTGCCATGGCTACACACACCTGCAGTCACATGAATCACACATTCACATAAAATGACCATGTGACAGGTATATGTAACACTAAAAATAGAGCTGACTATGACATTTAATAAGGTATCATCCAGGTCACGAGGTACCTGTAAAAATCCAGGGCTGTTTGCCTATGAAAACTTATTTTGAAAATAATGTTGGAAAATATTCCAAAAGTTTGATATTTTTGAAAGCACATTATAGCAGAAATAAAAATGCTTGTGTTTATGATTTTCTTCCAATGCTGGAGAGCTAATCCAGGCCTTGCTTGTGATAGGCAAGCACTCTGCCATTGAGCTCCACCTCTAGACCCTATTGTATATATGTATTGTCCACAGGAGGAAATGACAGAATGCACTGGATGTGGTGCTGCACATCTTTAATGTGTACTTGAGAGGCAGAGGCAGGTGAACCTCTGAGTTTTGAGGCCGGCCTGGTCTATACAGAAAGTTCTAGGCCAGCTACTTTGTGAGATTCTGTCTTAGAAGAAGAAAAGATTTGATACCATTTTGAATAAGTGCATTCGTGGAAGGGCTCTCCATCTGTGTTGCCATCTTAGGAGACTCTCCTTGAAAAGATAGTTATCCTACAGCTATCATCTTAGGAAGGGTGTGTACCCTCTGTGCATGTGGCTGGTAGATATTTTCTGGTGATGTCCCATGCTATTTTCTCTGTGCATTTGGCATGCAGTGGCTTTGGACTTGGAGACCTGTCCTGAGGATGGCACAGAGCCTTTTCCTACATTATTCTACTGAATCTCCACAAATTCCTTTCAGAGTAAGAATAGCATGTAGTCTTTGAGGAAAACCAAGCTTAAAATAACCACATCTGGAACACCAGAAATCAAACTCCAAAGTCCATCTTGTGAGTGTGTAATGAAACTTGACTTGCTGTTAAACATGGGTTCATGTCATACCTGGAGAATACCTGATTGAGTTCACTGTGATCAGAGATTGATCAGCCTTCAGGGAGGAGCTGCTGGCAGTTTGGAGATGACTGGCAGCACAACCAAGAGTCAGAGGATTGGAGAGAAAGGTTATACCTTATTGTATGTCTCATTATCTGTACTGTATATTTTGATTCAGATATGAAGTGTCTCCCAAAAAGCCTCATATGTTGAAGGCTTGATCCCCAGCTGGTGGCAATATTGAAAGGTGATTGGATTATGAGAGTGCTAACTTTATCAATGGATTAATGTGTTAATTGGTTCACAGCTAATTGGACTATTAGGCAGTAAGGTGACTTTGAAGGGTATATCTTGGTCCCCTTGGCCCTTTCTTTCTCACCTGCCTACTGTTCCCCATGAAGTGAGACACTTTGCCCTCTGCCATGTTCTCCCACACCATTCCTAGGCCCAGAAAGTGACCATGCAGTGAAACCTTTGAGACTGTGAGCCCCAGAGCGAATCCATCCTCCCAAGGGTTATTGTTCTTATACTGTGAGTCCCAGAGCGAATCCATCTTCCTGAGGGTTATTGTTCTTAGATATTTTAATCATAGTAACCAAAAGAGACTAACACATCATACATACTTTTAGAGATTAGCTATAAAATCTAAACGGTTAAGATTAATCCTGTTGGGCTAGCAGTATGACTCAGCAAATAAAGGTACTTGCTACCAAGCCTGATACCCTGAGTTCAATTCCCAAGACTCATCTGGTAAATGGAGAGAAGTGTGTCTCACAAGCTTTCTTGACTTACACATGCATGGAGTAAATAAACAAATAAAAAAATGTAATTTAAGGTGGCCCATACCTTTAATCCCAGTACTCGGGAGACAGAGGAAGGTGAATCTCTGTGAGTTCAAGGCTAGCCTGGTCTACATATTGAGTTCCAGGCCAGCCAGGGCTGCAGGGAGACCCTGTCTCAAAAAGACTTTGGTCATCTTCAGCCTTGGTCAGCATCTTCCTAAAGTTGTGGACACCCTTGAAAAGCATGTGCGAATGCCCAGAAGACCCAGAGCCTGCACGGCACTCTCTCCGTGTAGCAATCTTGTTCCCAGATCTTCTTTGTGGCCTACACCACGCCTGTGCAGTGCCTGTTAATTCTAGTTGTATCATCTACAAATTTACATTGGGTCGGACTTCAGCACTTATGCTTTTAAAGAAGGTGTTAAGTGATTGGTTCATTCATTAGCAGGTGTCTGAGTGTCTGCTATGTAGAAAGAAAAAGACAAACTAAAAACCTGTGAGAGTCAAAGAACGTCTGACCAAAAATTTATAATTTCAGGTGAAATCTCAAGAGCTGCCTTGTGTCTGTCCCCAGGGAGAGCACTTCCTGTTAAAGTGTTTCACACGTGTGATTGTTAATTACTAAACAAAGTTCAGAAGCAGTGACTGTACTTCTGAAGCATGTAGACTAAAAGAGTCTTTTATGTTCAGTTAGTTCTTTAAAGATGATTTGTTTCAAAAATAGATTGGAGTCTGCCTGTTGTGGGATACACCTTTAATTTCAGCACCCCAGAGGCAGAGGCAGGTGGATCTTTCTGAATTCCAGATCAGTCTGGTCTGTATAGTGAATTCCAGGCCAGCCTGGTCTATATAATGAGTTGCAGGCCTTCCAAGGCTACATGGTGAGACCTGTCTCTAAATTAATTACTTAAAAGTATTCTAAAAACTAGATTGGTATGTATTTTGGAAAATTTTCTGTTGGGTCCCTCGACCAGCAAGGAAAAACCGCACTCAAGATGTACCGGTTGCAAGCACCTTTATTCAGTTCTCTTCCAAAACAGGAACTCTCGTTCCTGGGCTTCTTCTCCTTTTTCTATCCCATAGTTTAGCCAATCGCCTAAAAGGTCAAGTCTGCAAGCAGCGGGCCTCCAATCATAACAATCATCATGCGCAGAGCACGAGGCATGCATGCTCTTAACAACCAAACATACTTTCTTCCTGTAACTTTGGTAACCTCCCGGCTCTAGGAGGAAGCAGCAGCGAGGTGCCATCTTTATTTCTCTCCACAATTCCCCCTTTTTGTTTTTCTTTAAGGGACCGTGCCTGTCTTAGGCGCCCCAGGTTTTGCTTCTCCTTACCTGTCATCGACTACCCCTCTGGCTAAGGGGCCTGTCTTAGGTTGGTAGAGCATTACCGGGTGCTTACCCGTCACTGACTACCGGTCCAGCATAGTAAGCCATACTTCTGGGGAATCATGACGACAGAGAGCTAAGATGGCCTGTGCCAGAAAAGCCTGCTGCTGTTTTTGATATTGCTCGGAAGCCAACTGCCACCAGAAGGACAACAATTATATTTAAGCCAATCATTCCGGCCCACTGCTTAACAAACGAGAATCTTTGCATGATCCATTTGGTTCATTGGTCAATAAAGGCTACATAATTTATAGCGAGCATCTGAATACGCAGCTCAGCAGTTAAGTTGTCAAACTGATATGACCAGGATCTGTTAGGACCTAGCATATAACTAATTTGTCAGGACAAATTTAATACCTTAGAGGCATTATCAACAAATGAAGGCGTAACACAAAGCCCAGGAAGGTTTAACACACAGGAGGTGCCCATGAACTGGAATTAGGTCAACCCTTTGATTAACTAACAGCAGTCCTGTCTTCGGGTGAAGGTTCATGGCCTGTTGAACCATCATAGTACTGTTCCAGGCAACTCAACAGTCCATAAGATTCTTCTTTAGCATGTCTTTAGGGACCAACGGAAGGCCAGTGGACCCGTTGGTGGTGAAGATGGGTGGCAGCAGGGAGGAACTGTTTGTAACCGGTAGTGGGACCGGTCACGCCTTGGCTACAGCCCACAACTCCAGCTCCTCTGTAAAACTATGTTGTGCCATTATGAGGATCCCTTCTATTCTCAGCCAGGTCATCTGGGTTGTCATTTTCTGAATATCCTTCCACTGTTCTCACCAGTCCATCAAGAATCCACACTGGAGCGTCTGCACCCTGAGGAAAAACACAGACAGCTCCTCGCGTCCGTGGTAAGACTGGATGCGGGCCCTTCCATTGTTTTGTCATGACATCCCTCCATCTAACATATTCACGCAGGGAATCATGGCCTCGGGCATGACGTTCATCCGCAGATAGGCCAAAAGCATCCAGCTTTAAAAAATTAAATATATATATTATAAGAGCTAATTGATGTTTGGGACTCTGTGGGTATAATTTGGCTCCTACTCCCCCTTTTTGCTTTATAAGAAGGGTTTTAATTGTAGCGTGTGCTCACTCGACCACACTTTGACCTGTAGGATTATAGGGGATGCCAGTAATGTGGGTAATAGCAAATTCTTTACAAAAAGATTTAAATGCCAGTGTGGTATAGGCTGGTCCATTATCCGTCTTTAGGGTATGTGGCACCCCCCATGCCGCAAAGGCCTTCAAGCTATGAGCAATGACATCTTTTACTGTTTCTCCAGTATGAGCAGAGGCATAGACGACACCAGAAAAGGTATCAATTGAAACATGGACGCAAGAAAATCGTCCAAACTGAGGGATGTGTGTAACATCCATTTGCCAAATATAATTAGGCAAGAGACCTCTGGGGTTAACTCCTACCATAGGCTGAGACATATAAGGAACACAATGCTGGCATTCTTTAGTAATAGCCACGGCTTTTTGTTTGGAGATAGAAAAGTGTCTTACTAAGGTTTGAGCGCTAACGTGCCAGCGTTGATGAAAGCATCATGCCTCTTGTTCCACTGAACATGCCAATAAAAAAACGGGAATGCAAATCTGCCAGAGCATTCCCCTGCGTCAACGGGCTAAGAATGGATGAATGAGCACAAATGAATCCTATGTAAATGGGATGTAGGCGTTGTAGCAAAAGGTTTTTTATTTCAATAAGTAATTCCTGAACAGTCGAGCGTGATGGTATATAATCCACCAACTCAAGACGCCTAGTGGCGTTGACAACATAGAGGCTGTCTGATAATAAATTTAGAGGGCCTGGTACAAGTTTCAAAGCTAAAGCCACTGCAGCAAGCTCCGCGGCTTGCGGGGATGGGGAGGAAATTGCTAATGGGTAAACTTTATCCTTCAAAACTACAGCACCGGTGCCCCCTTTAGCTCCATCCGTGAAAACTAAACTTGCATCGGCTAGTGGACGGTTGTGCACCACCTTAGGAAAGCATAGCAGTACCTGATTGCAAAATTGAATCCAAGGGTGAGAAGGATAGTGGGTATCAAAACATAAATTAAAACATGCAGCCAATATAGCCCAAACATCTATATTCTGACACAACGTAAATATAAGGGAATTGGAATACGGGGTAATGCAAATAGCGGGATGGACACCGAAGATCTCCTGTGCTTTTTCAGTTGCTTTCAGGATTACTTGGCCCATCAGTTCTGGAAAGGTAGGTAAAACCTTTGAAGAATGCATAGCTAAATATACCCAAATTATAGGTCCGCCCTGCCATAGCAAGGCGGCAGGAATTGACTCTGGGATAACTAAAATAGATAATGGCTGAGTGGGATCCACGCGCTCAACCTGCATATCTTGCAGGCGGCGCTGCACCAGCTCTAGTGCCTGGAGTCCTGCAGGTGTTAACTTTCGGGGGGAGTCCAAGGAGATGTCTCCTTGTAAAATGGTAAATAATGGCTCTAATTCTTTTGTCGTTAACCACAAATAGGGGCATATCAAATTTATGTGGCCTAATAATTGCTGAAAATCATTTAAAGTATGTAACTTATCTAGACGCAGTCGAACTGTTAATGGTCCCACTTGTTTAGGAGTAACCTTCAATCCTAGATATTTAACCTCTGTCCCTTCCTGAACCTTCTCGGGGGCGATGTGAAGGCCCCATTCAAATAAGTTGGTTTTAATCTGTATTAATGCCTCATGTACTTGCTCAGGCCGTTCCCCTGCAATAAGGATATCGTCCATATAATGGTAAAATTTTAAGGAAGAAAATTTCAATTGAATTGAAGATATGGCCTGTGAAACATATATCTGGCACATGGTCGGGCTATTTGCCATGCCTTGAGGGAGGACCCTCCATTGATACTGTTGGTCAGGCCCTTCATGATTAATGGAAGATAGGGTAAATGCAAAACGACAAGAATCCACTGGGTGCAATGGGATAGAGAAAAAACAATCTTATATCTATTCTTAGAGTCCTCAAGAGTAGCACTGCACATGCGTTTGGCTAACCTGTCGAGTTCATCACCCGACTTTTCACTTTCAGTATCTCTTTCTGACTCCAAGTCTGATGGTTCCTCTCCCGCTGTAGTGGATGCTTCTTCCTGCATCTCACGCAGGACCTGAGCGCCCTCTGACAGCAAATCTTTAACCTTCCCGACTTATCCGTCAAGCAGGATTTCACCAATGTCCAGAATCCTGCTGTCCCTGGTGGGAGAGGGTTCTCACGATCTGCTCGAGACAGATCTCTGCCCAAGTGATCCCATTGTGGGACTGTTAACAAGCCTTCCTCTAAAAACCAAGGAGTGTGCTGGTGTGCCATCTGCAAAAACGAAACTATCGTTTTTGTCTTTACTGGAGTTCCATTCTGTTTAAGGAGATGCTGCACAAAACCTGCGTACGAGCTGCAGAAAATAAATTCCCCATGACGTCCTGGGCTATTGCTTTCCCAGCGAACCTCACGTACGTGTTCCGCCTTCCGCGGCTCCCTGAGACTATCTCAGCTAATGATTATGGGCCCTTCCCTGTCGTAACAGGCTTATTGAGTACTCTTAGCTTACCTCAGGATACTTACCAATCCGAGGCATGGCACCATCTGTTGGGTCCCTCGACCAGCAAGGAAAAACTGCACTCAAGATGTACCGGTTGCAAGCACCTTTATTCAGTTCTCTTCCAAAACAGGAACTCTCGTTCCTGGGCTTCTTCTCCTTTTTCTATCCCATAGTTTAGCCAATCGCCTAAAAGGTCAAGTCTGCAAGCAGCGGGCCTCCAATCATAACAATCATCATGCGCAGAGCACGAGGCATGCACGCTCTTAACAACCAATCATACTTTCTTCCTGTAACTTTGGTAACCTCCCGGCTCTAGGAGGAAGCAGCGAGGCGCCATCTTTATTTCTCCCCACAATTTTCTATGGTAAAATGTAAGATTTTGCTTCTCTGGATAATTTTCACGTGGTGATCTGGTTATTTGGTTTGGTTAGACTTTTTTAGCCCAGGTTGACCTAAAGGTCATGATGTATGCCATCATACTGGCTCAGTGATCTGTTTTAAGTGGGTAAACTATGTAGGTACTGCACCATGCTTGTGTCTTGAGAAGATCTCTGTAATACTATATCCAGGCTGACCACTTTTTTAAGGTATATGAATGCTTGCATGTCTGTAAGTACAGCAGGTATATCCCTTGCCTGAGGCCAAAACAGGGTACCAGATCCTCTGGGACTAGAGTTTTGAATGGTTTTTAGTTGCCATGTGTGTGCTGGGAACTGAACCATACACACTACTCACAAGCATACATCACATGTGTGCACACATATAGCACATAATGCACATATAGTGCATATACAAAACACATGCACACACACAAGGGATTGAAAAAAGCTAACTTAAATACCAAGCTTCATTGAGTTATTTTTTTTATTCACTAAGGTGTTTGTGTATGTGTGGTGCTGAAGATCAAACCAAGGCCCTTGTGCATGCTAGGCAAGTGCTCTACCACTGAGCTACATCTCTGACCCTTGTTTTATCTTCCCATATTCATATTGAGTTAATACATGGTGGGACATTAGGAGTCAATGTTCATTTTCTTACATGTGAATATTCAGTTCTCCTAGCACTACTGGTTGAAAGGGTCGACTTGCACTGAATTTCAGTGGTATCCATCTTTATAGCAAAGATGTGTGGAGGTCTGTTTTTGGACCCTTAGGTTTCATTGGTCTCTTTCCCTGTCCTTGCACCAATTCTAGACTGTCTTAATTACTGTATCCAGGACAAGTCCTAATAGCTAGTGGTCTCTATCCACCAGATTTGTTCTTTGATGTTTGAGGCTTCGGGAATCACATAGTGTTTTAATCTGCTTGTCAGTATTCAAAGACACAAGCTGCTGGTTCATTGGAGCAAAACTAAATTGACTGATTACGTAGGGAGAAGTGACATTTTATATGAATGTAGACATACTCAGAATAGAATACTCAGAATCTTCTCTTGGAAATGTTTTATAATATTCAGTATAGCTGTTTGTAGATACAGACATGCTTTCTCATGAATTGGGTTTCTATCCTGTGATAGACACATGACCCTGTGGGTGCACAGTCTCCTCCCCACAATGCTCAACATATATTTTTTTATTTTAACTACCCAGGTGTAGTAGCACACACATTTAATCCCAGAAAGTGGGAGACAAAGGCAAGTGAATCTCTGTGAGATTGAGACCAGCCTGATCTATATAGTGAGTTCCAGGCCAGCTGAAGCTACAGGGAGACGCTGATCTGAAAAATAAGTAAATAAAGCTATGGGGCTTAACAGAGAATTCCTAAAAATAATACAAATAGCTAATAAGTATTTTAAAACTGTTCAATACCCTTAGCCATTAGGGAAATGCAAATTAAAGCATTTTGACATTGCGTCTCATCCCAGTCAGGATGGCTGTTGTCAAGAAAACAAGTAATGACAGATGCTAGCCAGGGTGTAGGGAAAGGGACCTGTTCACTGTCGGTGGGAGAATATCTGGAACAGCCATCAGGGAGGTAAGTTTGAAGGTTCCTCTGAAAATTAAGACGAGAACTACCATAAGAAGCAGCTATCACTCCTGGAAATATTTCCCAAATACTCTGTACCTGCTACACAGATATTTGCTCATCCATGTTATTACTGATCTGTTCACAATAGCCAAGAAATGGAATAAACCTAACTCTAGCTGATGAATGGATAATGAAAATGTGGCTCAGCTGCACAATGGAAGTTTAATCAACAGTAAAGAAAAATGAAATTATTAAATTCTCAGGAAAATGGGTGGAACTTGAAAATATTAAGTGAGGTAACCTGGCTCAGAAAGACAGTGCTGAGTGTTCTCTCTCATATGAGCAACCTGGCTTCTAACTTTTTAAATTTTGTATTGAGTTTTTGTACGTTTCATACAGCATTTCTTAATCAAATTTGGACCCTCCCTTTCATGTCCATAACACCCTTCCCCCAAGCCAGACCTCATGAATTCCACCATACATGTTAAGTCCTATCCAGTCCAGATGTCCTTCAGTGCAAATTCATCCATTGGTGTCTAGTCAGCCCATCTAGAGATCATAAGTAAGGTCTACTGTCCCTCACCCAGTGATAATCAGTCTCCAACAGTTGCCAGACTAGGGCTGCCTTCCACCCATTTCCCTCACTCCACTCTGGGCCCTTGTTTGATTGCATTAGTATGGGTCTTGTGCTTGATGCCACCATTGCCTCAAGTTCACATGTACAAACTTCCAGTGTCCTGAAAGCCTCTGCTTCCCTATGTTCATGAATCAACCCTGGCTCTTAAAATCTTTCTGCTCCCTCTTCCGTATTGGTTCCTGGGTAAGGTTTAACAATAGGAGCCTATCCAGGGACACACACTCTGCAGTCTCTTTTTCTATAAAACTTGACCAGTTGGGACCTTCTTGTGTATCACACTCTGTTGTATGAGGAAGCTTCGTTGGTGAGAGTCAAAGAATGTATCAATATTCTCTCTACCACCTGTTCCACTGTATTCCATGAACCTTAGGTGTAGAGGTTCTACTGTAGATATGTTTGCTTAGGGCTAGAAATCTCTCAGACATAAATTCTTTGTGTGTAACCAGCTGTGGAATTCTGTGGTAGCTTCCATCTGTTGCAAGTAGAAGCTTCTTTGATGAGTGATGTATGGTACATTTGTCTATAAATCTAAGGATTCATATTTAGGATATGGTAAGAAATTTCATCTGTCTAGAGATATGAGAGAGATAGGGTTTTCTATAGGATCTATGACCTCTCTAGCCTTGTGTGTTTGGCTATATTTACAGTGCCACCCATGAGTTCACTCCCATTGAGATGGCTTTATGTTCAATTAGTTAGCTGTTGATTGCCCTGCCCTCCGATAACAGAACCCCTACTGTACCAGTAGAGATAGTTTGCTGTGCCAGTTGTTATAATTAGTTAGGCTTTAGGACTGGGTTGGACCATTGATTGATTTTTCTCCCTTAGCAGCTTACATAGTATCCTCCAAAACAATTTAGAGTTAAACTTCCAGGTCAGTTCCTGCTCCATTGCTTCAATCCCAAACCATGTCCTGACTTTAACACTAGTGTCTTATCTTCCAGTTCTGGGAGTTAACCAAGACCTCTGGCAATAGCCTGTGTTATTTAGGGAGTCTCCTGGACCACTCTGACCAACCACTCTAAGGGAGGTCTCTCCTGTCTGGCACTGTGCTTCTTGACATACTGCCCCCAGGCATACACATGCATTAATGTTCAGACACTGTACGTGCATTTCTCAAGAGGTTCCAGAGCCAACACATTTCTCTCTGCTTTCCCTAGCCCCCCATTATCCCTACTATCCCCCAATAATATCTGCCTCCCACCACCACCCCCTCTCCTGAGTTCTCTGTTTCCCTACCACCATGGCCCCCTGCATGTCCCCCCTCCTCCCTTTCCATCCAAACACTCCCACTTGCGCCAACTCCCTCTGGTAACATCTGTTCCCTTCTATCCCCCCCTTTTCGGACTCCTTCTTTCTCTTTACCTCCATGTTTCTTTTCCATTTGCCTGGATCCTGGTGTTACATCAGGATATATATTCACATATAAGGGGATTGGTACTATGATCTGCAAATGAGGGAGTTCTCATCACTTCTCTGAGTTTGTGTTACTTCACTTGGTATAACAATCCAGTTACCTGCATATTTCATAATTTCATCTTTTTCTAACTGCTGAGTAGAACTCCATTGTGTAAACAAACCACATTTTCATTATCTGTTCATCAGTTGAGGGATGTGGGGATCTGGGTATTGAGCAAGGCAAGCAACTCCAGATAACCTAAAGGGATGGCAGGTGTCTGACCTGCTCTGCCTGTGTGATAACCTGGCCCCAGGAAGCTACTGTAGATATGAATCTTCCTTTCCCCCACCCTAGACCAGAACCAGGTTTTTGGGTTTTGTTTCCTCGTTCCTGAACTTCCACAGCCTTCCCACCCTTTACCCCCAAAACCCCACCTTTCCCGCCTTCTGTAATGGTCAGGAGGCCTCCCCATATAAGCTCCTGCATTTGGCTCTAATAACCGAACTACCCACTGATGTAGCCTCCCGGGAGGGAACTCCTCCCGCCGCACTCTGAGCCACCTGAGGTCCCGTTCCATCGTCCTCCATTCTCTGGCATGGCTGGAGCACAACAGCTGTGCTGGAGATGGAGACCCACCCACAAATGGCGCCCAATGTGGGTGGATAGAGACCAACAATGACAATTGAACAAGGGACACTCCAGGAGGCGCTGAAGAAAGTGAGTGCTCCCCACGAGGGACATCGGCTTTGGCCCCTGCCATCCCACTCTGAGGAAAGGCACGGTTTCTTCTAACTTCCGTCTTTTCTATCAAGCTGCAGGTAAGGGACTGAGAGCCATTAGTTAGAGCTTGTTATGCCTCAGGGCAGGTTAAAACTGTATTGTCTGTGTCTGTTTTGGTTTTGTCTTGTGTTGTGATTGCTTCGTAGTGGGCCAAAGTGAGTCTGAAAGTGTCAAAATGTTGCTACTTTTAAATGTATGGTGACCAACTTTTCTAAATGCCTTTATCTAGCTTGTTATCTAAAAATGTAATTGCCTCTCCACAGAGAAAAAAAAAAAGGTTTTAAAAGTTATTTCTTTCCTTAGACTTTTTCTCCACCATGGTTCTCTTCATGGATAGGGGAAAAGAGCCGTTAGAGGGCCTGAACTTTGGACCTCAGTCACCATGGTCCCAAGACAACTGCTCTTCTAACTAGAGCTAAGCATTTTAAGTTTTCGTGAAGAGGAGAGTCATATACCATGCAGTATAGAACATTTAACTGGGTACCTTTTAAAAGTAAAAAAGAGGTTTCTATTATATACCATGTGCTTATTCATGATCATGGCTCGTGCCCTTACTAGGAGAGAGGAAACCATGTGGTCTGGTCTCCATATCTTATGTGTGTAATTTCATCAATATGGTGACAGTCACATGGCCTGACTGCCACCTTGGACAAAAATTTTCAAAATGGCATTGACGTGCTTGACCTTGTTGCCATCTTAATCCAGCCACATGGCATAGTTCAAAATGGCCACACCTAGGAATTTACTGGTTCTATGGAACTCCAGGAGATCATGATAATCTGGGAATTTCCTGGACCACAGACATTTAATCCTATGTCCTAATCTTATTGCAATCTATGTTTTTGTTTTGGTTTTCATTTTCGATTCTTGATGGTATCATAGAAAAGCAAGCAATTTCTCACATGGTCTTTTGTCACAAGGTTAATACATTTAAAAGTATTTTAAATTTTAACTTTTAGTATGGTATTTACTGGTTTTTAAATGACTATTTTTACATTGTCTTATCCATTTACTGGTTTTTACAAGGAACTATTTTAAATTCTGATATTTGTTTGTATAACATCTTTATCTGTTTTTAAAGGAAATTATTTTGGATTGTAACATCTTTATATGGTATATTTGTTGATCTCTAAATGTAACTATTTAAAATCTTACATTGTTTTGCATAATGAATTTGTCAGTTTCTAAAGGGAACTTAAAAAGGGTTTTCTAGCCATAGCCCTCCAAGACTAGATAGGTACATAGTGAGCTGACGTTTTGTGATGGCTAAACCTAGGAAGCTCATGTGAATTTGCAGTACTCCAGTACCAAACTTTACACGAGACAAGCTGCTACCAGAAAACAGCTACAGCAATTGGGAGGTAAAGAGGAATAGCCTGCTTGGATGGGAGTTATGAGATTCAGCCTTCACTGGTTTTAATTCCTGCTTTTTGCATTATGATTCAAAGCCTGTTTTTCTGAAATAGAGTACTTCCCTCTCTGATGTTTAGTTGCTTCAAGCTTGCTTTTCCATGTCCTGAGCATCACTGCTTTTCACTTTCTAGTTACAATTCCCTACACAGACTAATGCAAATGTATAGATAGATAGCACCCTCTATCAAAAATTCCTCAGTTAGTGATTTATGCTGGAAATTCTAAACTCAAGTTGATAATGTATTACTGTGTACCAGTTGCTTCTCTCTATCTAGTATCTACATTCTCAAGACCTAAAGCAAGGTTTTGGTAGACCAACTCACTAAAATAGATAAAGTAAAAAGGATTTTAATGGTTTTTATGTTTTCTATAAGGTTTTACTAGAAACTTATAAAGTAAAATGTACATTATCTTATGTGTGTGATTTATATCCCATGTTCTTTATTAAGATGATGCTGCACAGCACTCCTGAGTAACTGCCATGCTCGTGACTTCAGCTGTGCCTACTTACAGAAGTTCATCACAGTTGGTTTTGCTAACAGTTGTATTCTTCAACTGAAGGAGGAGTAAGCTGGACCCCCCACCTGAGTATCCAGCTACTCTTCCCAGCCAGCTGTATGTAATTTTGCCCTAATCGCAAATGGTCTCCTGAATTTGGGGAGGAAATTTGGGAAAGGCTAAAAGAAAGGACTTGATCTATGAGGTTATAAAAAAAAATTAAAAATCAACATCCATGCTAAAGACTATGGTGCATCTGCTCTCAGGTTACCTATATACCTGTTAGTAACACTTCACCCATCTGTATGTGTAAAGTCATTCATTTCACAGGGTGAACTTTAATATGATCAAACATTGGTTTGATACTAGAGCCCTAGAAAGGGAATAAACATTGCTTAATGCACCCAGGAAGAAAATTTTCTTAATGTTATTATGTCTCATGATCTTAAGAAAAGAAAATGAAGATGAAAATATATATATATATATATTTTATTAAAAGGGGTTTTTGTATAAGAAAGTCTATACAAGTGATTAAAGATCTAAATTTATATGTTATAATATAGAAAGCATTAGATAAATAATGTATAGATAGTGTTAAAGTTTCTAAAGTAATAGTTCAGTCAAATACTTTAAGGAACAAAATATATGTCTAGTCAAGACTTATTAAAGAATGTTTGGCTTTTGCCCAAGCTTTATCTACATAACATACAGTAATTAATAGTTCAGTATTGGTGGGACTAACCTTCTTGGGTGTCTAACCATCATATTAAAAGGCCTCTAATCTGGTCAGAGGGACTTAAAGGGACAATTTTTTGTCTCTTGCCCTCCAAGGTCAACTAAGTTCCAGGGGACTACAGGGCATCTCTCGAAATGTCCTATAACTGTGATGTGTCACCTGTCTTCCTATTCAGGGAGGTCGTGGAGACCCCACTAGAAGGACTTGAACCAGTATCCAGTCTGCAAAGAAGAGGGTCAGCACAGGAAAACGTTTCCTTGATTTGCTTCAAAGTGAAGCTATGGTCTAGCAAGACCTTCTGACTTATCTTCACATAGATGGAACTGGTAAAACAAAGGCCTATGGAGCCAGGGGCTCCTCAAGCCCATGTGATCCCCCTGAGGAACAGATACTCAACTGACCTTAAGAATCAAATTAAGTTGGTTTATTTGGGCCAAATTATATGATCTTAAACACCCAAAAGGAAAGTATAACCAAAAAATTAAAGTGATTAGTATGCTTCTTTAAGACTATAAGGAATTACACTTCCCAGACATTAGGTTTAAGTTTATATAAGATGTTATTTATATAATCTCTCACTAATGATTTTGTTTTTAATAAGAAGATGCCACTCAGATGTAAGACTTCAATTCTTGGCCTACCTCAACACTGCAGTGCATACCTGTGGCCAAGAAAGGCAAGCCCACCATTGTTCTAACCCCAAAATTAAATGATTTCTTTTCTCTCCCTGTCTAGAAGCCATTTGGGAGGGAACTCATCCTGATTCTAGCCACTCCAGCTATCAAGGTGCCTGAAAACAAATCCTGACTTCAAGACTCTCAAGTTCAGCCTTGGCAGTCAAAAAAAAAAAAACACACACAAAATAAAACAAAGAGGAACCCAAAAGATGGAAGCCTTTGCAAGTCCTTAAGCAAGAAATTCTAATGGACTTTGAACTAGACATTTGAACTCTTTCCTGTTATGACTATTTTAATTTAATCTTCCAGGGACCAGTTAAGGACTTTCTTTTCCCCTACAGCTAAGAGTTATGCAATTCAGGGGTCTTTTAGATAGACTCACTGAAGGGGTACCCCTATTGTCACAATCTACGACCCTATTCAGCCTTGAAGAAGCCAGAGCGGTCAGCACCCCAATTCCCTATTGGCAGTTAGGGTGACCTCTTCAGAGAGTGGTGTGATGAGAATAGGAGATAGAATTTGGCTAGGCAGTTTAGGGTAAAAAGAGCCCAAAAGACCAAAAACTGCCCTTGTGCCCTTCAGCAGCCTACTCTATATCAAAGGCCAAATATGTCCAAGGTATTTGGGGGCTCTTATCTAATTCCTAAAAGATTTTAGGGTTACCTCTTCAAAAGGGGAATGTGAGAGAACAAATAGCTAAGTGAGAGACTATAAATTCTCTCACTTATACCTTTCAAGAATGAACTTAAAACCCATTATCCCCCCTGGTTTGCCAATCCCCTCATGGCCTGATTCCTCCCTTTATTGGGCCCTTATATACCTCCCCATTATATATAAAAAAAAGGGGGAGATGTGGGGATCTGGGTATTGAGCAAGGCAAGCAACTCCAGATAACCTTAAGGGATGGCAGGTGTCCGACCTGCTCTGCCTGTGTGATAACCTGGCCCCAGAAAGCTACTGTAGATATGAATCTTCCTTTCCCCCACACCCTAGACCAGAACCAGGTTTTTGGGTTTCGTTTCCTCGTTCCTGAACTTCCACAGCCTTCCCACCCTTTGCCCCCAAACCCTACTTTAACTTTCCCGCCTTCTGTAATGGTCAGGAGGCCTCCCTATATAAGCCCCTGCATTGGCTCTAATAACTGAACTACCCATCAATGTAGTCTCCCGGGAGGGAACTCCTCCCTCCGCACCCTGAGCCACCTGAGGTCCCGTTCCATCGTCCTCCATTCTCTGGCATGGCTGGAGCACAACAGCCGTGCTGGAGATGGAGACGCCCCCACGGAGGGACATTTAAGTTGATTCCCTTTGGTAGCTATTGTGAAGAGAGCAACAATACACATGAATGAACAGGTATCTCTTCAGTACGATGAATCCTTTGGGTATATGCCAAGAAGTGGTATAACCAGATCATATGGTAGGTTGATTTTTAGTCTTTAATGAGTTCTCCACACAGCTTTCCATAGGGGTTGCACAAGTTTGCATTCCCACCACCTGTGAATGAACTTTCCTCTTTTTCCACATCCTTTCCAGCATCTGGTGTCTTTTGTTCTCTTGATCTTAGCCAGTCTGACTAGGGTAAGATGGAATCTTAAAGTGGTTTTTATCTGCATTTCTCTAATTACTAAGCATGTTAAGTACTTTTTAAGGTGTTTCTTAGCCGTTTTTGTTTCTTCATTTGAGAATTCTCTGTTCAGATCTATAAAGCATCTTTTTAATGGGTCATTTATTTTCTTATGTCTTTGTTTTTTGAGCTTTTTGTATATTCTGGATATTAATCCTCTGATGTGTAGCTGGTAAAGGTTTTCTCCCACTCAGTGGTTTCCTTTTCATGTCCTGGGTTGCTTCTTTTGCTATACAGAAGCTTTGTGGCTTAATGAGATCCCACTTGTTGATTGTTGACCTTAATACCTGAGCATCTGAAGCATTAGAAAGTCCTTTCCTACGCCTATATCTTGTAGGATACTGCCTATGTTTTCTTAATTTTGTGAAAATTACCATCTTACCAAAAGTAATCTATAGATTCAATGCAGTGCCAGTCAAAATACCCACAACATTCTTCACAGAGGTAGAAAAAAAATCATACTAAAATTCATATAGAATCACAAAAGACTCTGAGTAGCCAAAGCAACCTTGGGAAAAAGAACAATGGTGGGGGGTTCACCATACCTCATCTCAGATTATATTACAGAGCTATAGTCATAAAAATGGCATGGTACTGGCACAAAAGTAGACAGGTAGATCAGTGTAATACAGTAGAAGACTCAAACATGAGTACATGCAATTTCAGCCACCTGATATTTAATCCAGGTGCCAGGAACCCACAATGGAAGAAAGACAGCAAGGTGCTGGCAAACTGAATCTCCACCTGCAGAAGAATGAAATTGGACCCTTATCTTTCACCCTGAACAATAGTCAACTCCAAATGGTTCGAAGACTTCAATGTAAAACACAAAACTCTGAAACTGCTCGAAGAAAGCTTAGGCAGTAGCTTCTCATTTTTATATGTGCACTTGTGTGAGAGTGAATGTTTGTGGAGCCAGGAAACTAGAAAGGGGCCGATGAAAGATGAAAAAGAGAGACTTTAAGTATAGGGGCAGGTAGTCCAACACACCTGATAGGAAAGTGAACAGGAGGATACTGGAAGTGGACGGGTTTAAGCAGGGAGGACAGCAGAGAGATGGGAGTGAGGAGAGGATACTGGGAAGGGTAACCAAAACTAATGATGCGTGAAAATGTCACAAAGAAATCCAACCCTTGGTAAAGCTGATAAAATAGTAAAATTTTAAAATTTTAGACGTAAGGGTGGTTGCATGTCTATAATCCCAGGACTTCGGAGGCTAAGACAAGGTGATCATGACTTTAAGACCAGCCAGACACATTATGGTTCCTGACTAGGCAGGGCTGCATAGCAAGCCTCTGTCTCAAAAAATAGATGTAGATATATGTGTATGTAAAGAGAGAGAAAAGGTTTAGTGCATATTCATGATATAAATTTGAAAAATGGACGAAGGTCTGAGGATGTAGCTTACTTGTCAGAGTGCTTGCCTCTAATACTGAGGCCGCAGATTTGATCTCCAGTATGAGAAATATAGACCAGGCATTGTGGAGCATGCTTGTAATCCCAGAACTTGGGAAGTAGAGGCAAAGAATCAGGAATTCATCCTTTGCCTACATACCAAATTCAAGGCCAGCCTAAGCACTTTGTCTCAAAAAATAAATAAGGCTGAGTGTGCTGATGCGTACCTTTAACCCAGCAGAAGCAAGCTGATCTCAGTGAGTCTGAAGCCAGCCTGATCTATATAGCAAGTTCCAGATCAGCTAGGGTTTCATAGTGAGACGGCCTCAAAAAAATCAGATAAATAAATAGCCAGATATAGTGGCACATGACTTTAATCTCAGCACTCCTGAGACAGAGACAGGAAGATCTTTGTGAAATTGAGACCAGGCTGGTCAACAAAGCAAATTCCAGGCCAGCAGAGGCTACAGGGAGACCCTGTTTCAAACAAAAATAAACAAACAAATAACATAGAAGAATTTGTAGTCGCATTTATGTTGTCTGGAACCAGCCACTGACCTTAATTATTATAGACGTTGCAAAGAGATGCACACACACACACACATGCACACACACACACACCCGCAGGTTCCATTGCCATATACACGCTCCCCTATTGCACATGCTGTATGTATTTATTGACTGATTATTTGATTATTTTTTAAGACACAGTGTTCCTGTAGCCCCAGCTGGCATGGAACTGGCTGGCCTCAATCTCACAGAGACCCACCAGCTTCTGCCTCCTAAGTGCTGCTGGGATTAAAGGCGTGCATCACCATACCTGGCAACATAGTTTAGGGAGGGTTGTTTTATTTTTATTTTTTGTCTTTCTGAGACAGGGTCTCCCTGTAGCCTCAGCTGGCCTAGAACTCATTAGGGAGACCTGGCTGGCCTCAATCTCACAGAGATCTACCTGCCTCTGCCTCCCAAATGCCAGAATTAAAGGAGTATATCACCATACATAGGCATATACCACCATCACACCTTGCATTTTCATGTGGATTTGGGGGTTTGACCTCAGGTGCTAAAGTTTGAAAATAGTTGGCTGACTGAGCCATCTCCTTACTTTACTTTTTCACTAACAGTATATCCTGGAGGGCCTTCTATTTTAGTGCAGAGATAGAAGCCTTATGTTTACTGTACCTAGTGAGTCCATGTCTGGACAGTCCCCCTGACTGGTTTATGTTTAAACCAGAAGCATTATTGTAACAAATACTGTTTTGTTCATGATTTTGCACTTGTGAAATTTAAAAAAATCTGAGTAGAATTTATTGTTGTTGTGTTGTGTTTGCTTGTTTGTTTGAGACGTGTCCCCCAGTAGCCTCAGCTGGCCTGGAACTCACTATATAGACCAAGCTGGCCTTGATCTCACAGATCTGCCTGCCTCTGCCTCCCTAGTGCTGGAATTAAATTAATGTGCCACCATGTCTAGCAGAAGTGGAGTTTTTAAGATAGTGGTGTGAATATTTGCATTTGGTAGATGTACCAGCTTGGGGGTTCCTCCAGTGCTGATGTTTTACTCCTCCCAGCACCATGAGCGTGCCCATTTCCCACGCTCTCCAACACAGTGTACTTTGAGAGTCCAAGTTTTTGCCAGTCTAATAGACCAGGGCCGGGAAGGTGATAAGTGTAGTATTGATTTGCATATCTCTAAGTGTGAGTTCAGTAAGCATCTTTTTACATGATTACCTGCCTGTTGTCATCAGTTTATCTTCTTCCTCCTCTTTTGTTTTTCTCCTCTTTCTCCTCCTCCTTCCTTCCTCATCTTCCTTTCCTCCTCTCCTCTCTTCCTCCTCCTTCTCTTCTTCCTCCTTCTTTCCTTCCTCTTCCTCCTTTTTCTTTTTCTCCTTCAATTCCTCCTGCTCTTCCTCTCCCTTCCCTTTTCTTTTCCTGGTACCACACCCAGGGTTTTACACATGCTAGACAAGCATTCTTCATCTGAGCCATGCCCCAGTTGTCTGCTTTTGTATCTTCTTTGGAAAATGTCAGTTCAGATCCTCTGTCCATTTTTTTTTTCTGGTCATTTGGTTTGCTTGGGTTTTTGTTTCAGAGTTCTGTAAGTTCCTTATGTATTTTGAGCAGTAACTCCTTGTCAGATACATGGTTTGCATCTAGTCTTTCCCCCTTCACAGGCTGCCTTTTTTTGATAATTTCCTCTGCTGTTTAGAAGTTTTCCATAATTTCCCATTTATCTGTTTGTCTTTGGGATGACGTCCAGAAATTATTACAAAGACATTGTCAAGGAGGCTTTCTGTTCTGGTTCACTTCTAGGAAGTTTTGGGGTGTGTATGTGTGTATGGTAGCTGTGAGGCAGGGTCTCACTTTGAAGGCTTGGCTGGCCTGGAACTCACTCTAAACTATCCTAGTTTTGATCATCCTGCTTCAGCCTCCTGAGTGTCAGTATTACGTATGTGTACCACCATGCTGGGCCTTACTTCTAGAAGTTTTATGGTTTTAGGTTAGATATGTAAGTCTTTATTTTGAACTGACTTCCATATATGGTGTTAGGTAAGAGTTGAACTGCCTTCTTTAGCATGTGGGTACTCAGTTTCCCCATACCATTTGTTAAAGAACTTAGTCTTTCCCCTTGTGTCTCCTTGAAAACATTTGTTGACCTAATATGCTTGCTTGTTCTGAGCTCTCTACTGCACTGGTCCTTGTGTGTAGCTTGGTGCCAGAACCATTTGTTCTGACTGAGTGTGATGCCTCCGGGATTGTTTTTCTTTTCAAGATCATTGTGAGTATTTTGAGGCCTTCTAGGGTTATATGCAAATTTTAGACATTTTTTTTTCTATAAAAATTCCATCAGAGTTTTGTTGGGAATTGTGTTGAATCTGTAAGGTGCACATGCACTGTCTACAAAAAACACAGATTCAAGGGTGCACACAGACTAAGATGGGACAGGACAATGTGCCGTGAGAATATTAGCCAGAAGAAAGAAAAGCATCCATGCTTCCCAGACAAACAAGAATGAGGAAAGGGTCAGTTCAGTATGAAGGGGAACAGTACAGATATGCACACACCGCGCATCACAGCACCTAGTTGTACACAGCAAAACGGACAACGTTTGAAAGGAGAAAACTCAGAAAAATTGGAGACTTCAGTATCCTCCCTCCGGGAATAGGAAGAACGGACAGAAACCCAGTAAAGAAACGGATAGACTTGAACAGCATTATCGACCCAGCATCTTGTTCCATTTATGTCTCTTTTGACTGTGTTAAAACATCAGCAGAGGATTGGGGAGTGGATTTTATTACCTTTTGAGATGTTAAGTATCACTTTTGGGGCTGGGCATGGTGGCTAATGCCTGTAATACCAGTACTGTGGCAGTGGAAACTGGAAAATCAAAAGGTCAAGACAAGCCTTGGCTATATAATAAATTCAAGCCTAGCCGGGGCTACATAAGACTGTTATTCCAGCACTGAGAGGCAGAGACAAGAAGATCACGGTATGCTCAAGACCAGCCTGGTCTACATAATGAGTTCCAGGCTAGCCATGGTTATGTAGTCAGACCCTCTCCCTCCCCTGCTGCTCCCCCCCAAAAAATGATATCAGACTGGGGATTTAGTTTGGGACCAGCCTAGCCTGCACAAAGCCTTGGGTCCCATTTCCCATTTTTTTATATCAAAGTGTAGTGGCTACATGTAGCACATGGAAGTCAGAGGACAACATTTAGAAATGAGTTCTCTCCTCCTTCCTGGAATCCAGAGACCCATCTCAGGCTTCTGTTACAAGTACTTTTGCTTGCTGAGCCATCTCACTGCCCCAGCCATAGGATTTTTTTTCTTTACAAACTCATTGACATAACATAGCATTAGGTGTCCTAGTATTATTTTGGGCTATCCTATCTTCAGAATAAATTTTGGTTTGTTTTTAGTGCTCTTGTTACTGACTTACATTTGCCTATGTTTTACTCGGAATGTTTTCATTAATATCCATCAATTTGAACTTTTCTCTAGGGATGTATTTGAATGTATGTGTTTGGGTTTTGGAAATGCTACCCCAACCCCAGTTCTTTGAAAAAATGTAAACTTCTTTGGAAATGTCTCTTCCTTTGTGGTTTGTAAAAACATGTGAATGACTTTTGGGGAATTGAGTCTGATTTCAGGTGGCACACAGGACATGAGATTCCTTTTGTTACTAGTCTTGGGAAAACTTATACTTATTAAAATCATACTCCAGTTTTGGAGGCTACATCCTGAGATGCATATGTCTTTGTGCATGTACAATACATGTAACTAAGTGGGAGTAAGACACTGCTGCATATAAAGGTGCATCATGAGTGTGCCGCTGTGTGTCTGCATGGTAGCATAGGGCTTCCCTGGTCTGGTGGAAAGCCCAAGCTGTGCCACATGGGATAGCCAGGAAGTAGGAGAGGAAGGAGGGCCTGAGGAATGAAGTGCCTCCTTAAATTGCACCACTCACTGTATAACCCAGGCTAGCCTCAAACACACAGCAGTTCTCCTAGCTCAGCCTCCCCAGGTGCTGGGATTACAGGTTGAGCCACCGTACCTTACTGCTGCTACTTGTTTGTCCAACCAACAGTAGTATTTGTCCTTGTGTGATTAGCTCTGTGCAGCTTATGAGAATGTCTGTAGAGAAAAGTTCTAGAAGTAGACTTGTTGGGACAGAAATGTACATTAAATTTTGAAAAGTTATCTTAAAATTTTCTTCCCAAGAGTCTCACATATCAACTTCAAATCTTAAAAAAAATTTTTTTTAATGGGGTCAGCAAGATGACTCAACAGATAAAGGTGTTTTCTTTGAAGCCTGACGGCCAGAGTTCAATCCCTAGAACCTACAAAACCCACATAAAGGTGGAAGAAGAGAACAAATCCCACAAAGTTATCCTCCTACCTCCACACACACCATCACACATAGCCCCTTCTTCTCCCTGCACACAGAAAACTTTTAAAAAGAAAAGGACTTTTAAGCTCTTCACTGTGTAAAAGTAGCTCACGGGCATTTCTTCTGATCTTCTGTGATAGGCGAAAAATTAAATCCCACTGTTTTAATTTATCTTAGTACTAATTTATTAACCCTAAGTACTGTTTATTTTTTCACTAAGCTTATATGTGAATAGGAGACAAATTATGTTTATTTAGTATGAGTCTAGACTTATTATAACTTGCTTAAACATCTTTTTATTCAGAAGTTTTTCATTTTGAAATGCTATCAAACAATAAATTACTCACTAGAACCCTATGTAAGACTTTGAAACTCTGCCTTTTAGCAAATATAAAATTTTTTATATATCAACTGAAATTAAAAATGGTTGCTGTAGTCTAAAATTACAAAGAAATATGACCAAAACATGAAAATGAGTTTTTGTTTATATATTTTGCTGTCAATTTCTAAGCACAAGATTAATTCAGTTTGCTTAGTGATAGTTGTAAATTTTATTTACACACTTGAAGCAAGAAATTAAATGAATTTTTATGTGGAATGTGTAACTTTATGCCCATTTTCATAAATCTTGGTTGTTCTCCATCCAGTCAATGAGTTTCTTCTCACCTGTCTCCTCACAGCCTAAGTGTGATGGCCAGGTCTTACTGAAGCAAGTGTGGAAGCGTTTGAATCTGATTGAATGTGACTACTTTGGACTGGAGTTTCAAAATATCCAGTCTTACTGGGTATGTCCTTTTAATTTGTCTTTGGAAATAGGTTCTGGATGTATTGTAGAGTATTTATGGTGTGCACAGTATCCAAAGAGCTTTTTAGTACATCTCATAATGTACTAAATGATGGAAACAAGACATTTGATGATTGACACATTGTTCTTATCAAACTGTGCTATTAAAGTATTTTATTTTTAGCTGTAGGGAATCTGTCTATCTTTCAGTCTGAATGCACATCCTCCTTAAACTCATTTCATCCATTAGCACCCGTGTCAAGAAAGCCCTCGCTCAGTTGCTGCAGGAATGGCTAACGCACCCTCCTAGGTAACCCTGTTGCAAGTGAATCTTGAGCAAACTGAACTGGTTTTGCATCATTCTATTATTAGATGAACTGTAAGCAGTGTGGCATTTTAATATTTAGAGATATACCTGCTTTTAGAAACCTGTGTCAGCCCTTTAGATCAGAAAGCACATCATGGCTTTGAGCTCTGTCCATGGGGTCTCATGGCCTCTAAGCGGCACAGTGGACTCACCTGAGCTTCTCTGCTCTGGTGCCACAGGAGACATCTTTCACACGTCTTTCTTGCCTACAAATACCATGTATACCCAGTATTTATTTGATATCAGTATGCCTCCAAAACAATCATTGCTCTCTGTTTTGTGCGGTCCTGTAGAGGTGTCCATTGTGGCAGCAAGTTGCTACTTTCCCAGCTTCTTGATGTGGGCATGGCTTGAGCTTCCTGAACAACCTGTTAAGATTTGATTTCTGTGTAAGAGTACAGTAGAATCAAAATATTCTGTTGTAAACAATTTCTCTTCTAGATACTTTTGTATTTTATACAATAATAAATTAAGAAATTATCTAATAAGATTGTTCTTTTCTCTTAAAATCCTCTTTAGATTTGGCTTGAGCCTATGAAACCCATCTTTAGGCAAGTACGAAGTAAGTCCTTTGGCTGTTTGGTTTGGTTTTTGGCTTTTTGGTTTTTTTTGTTTGTTTGCTTGCTTGAGACAGGGTCTTATGTAGCCCCAGCTGGCCTGGAATTCACTATGTAGACGAGGCTGGCCTTGATCTCACCAACATCCATGTGCCTCTGCCTCTGGTGTGCTGGGATTAAAGATGTGTGCCACCATGCCCAGCATAAGTCGTTCATTTAACTCTTTTAAAATCTTACTCATTTAGGCGGCTGGAAAGATGGTTCAGTGTTTAAGAACACTAGGGCTGCTCTTCCAGAGGACCCAGGTTCAGTTCCCAACACGTACATAGTGGCTAACTACCATCCATAACTCCAGTTCCAGAGGATCTCGTGCTCTCTTCTGGCTTCCTTGGGCTTTTGTAGGACATGGGTGCACTTAGGCATGCACACAGACCACTCATACATATAAAATAAATGAATCAAGAAAAAAAAGTTTTTAAATCTTACTTATTTAAGAGACCCTATTGTGGAATGTTCAGACTCCAGGCATGTTCGCACAGTCCCTTTCACTATTCTTTCTAGGTGGTACTAAAGTGATCACAGTGGTTAAACTTGAAGTCACTTTGATTTTTAGGTTTAAACTACAATAAACAGGCATAGGACACCAGATTTAACTCACGTCCTCCTAGATAGCTTGCCTCAAATTTGAAAGTCAAGATTTTTTTCTTGGGACCTTAATTTTTTGCCAGTATGCAGTTGCTCTCTAAGTTATGAGAAGATACTGAGATGCTGCCTCTAAGAAACTTTTTCTGGGGATTAGAGAAATGGTTCAGTAGTTAAGAATACTCCCTGCTCTTACAGAGGACTCAGGTTCAATTCCCACCATCTTCATGCAGGCTCACACCTGTCTATAACTGTAGTTCCAAATGGTCCAACAGCCTCTTCAGGCCTTTGTGGGCACTGCATGCATATGGTGCACATATACACATGCATGCAAACACCATACATATAAAATAAATAAATAAATAAGGGCTGGATAGATGACTCATCAGTTAAGAACACTGACTGCTTTTGCAGAGGACCTGGGTTCAATGAAGTTATGAACAACCATTCATAACTTCAATTGCTGAGGCTCTAACATTTCTGGCCTCTGTGGTCATTGCATCCACATGGTAGCCTAGATACATGCAGGCAAAACACCCATATACATAAAAAATTTTTGAAAATTTAAAAATTTTTAAAATCAGTATTTTTTTAAAAGAGGCTTGTTTGGTTTAGTTTGGGGATTTTTGTGTTTCCTTTGTGTTTTTGTTGTTGCTCTTTGTTTCTTTTTAAAAACACGGTCTTTTCCACATAGCACAAGATGACCTTTGCTTCATGATCCTCCTGCATCAGCCTCCCAGGTGCTGGGATTACAGGCATGTGCCACCGTGCAAGGCCTTGACTGCAGCCTGTTTTAGTACTAAATTAAGGAGAAAAGGATACACAAAAATACTTTGTTGTGTACTGAGAAGAGAAGGCCACTTAGGGCCGCAGCATTAGCAGACTTGCTCCTCATTCTGGTAAGAACTACTTAGCCTTGGTCTTAAATCTCAGTGACACGAAGATATTTGGATCAGCTGTATCTTAAGCCTTTTCAGTAGTTAAAGTCTTACAGCTCAGTTAGTAAGTGGTGATGACAGTGTTCTTTAAATATATATATAAGGATTTCAAAAATGTGGGATTTTTTACTATTAAAAAAATGGTATATGCACCTTAATGTCATTCTATACTGAAACATAAACAGGAAGCTATTTTGTTTTATGAATTTACTTCTTTTCAAGACAAGGTCCATCTGTGTAGCTTAGTCTGGCCTTGAACTCGTGATTCTTCTGCTTTGGCCTCCTAAGTACTGTAATGTTCTAGCACTCTTGGTCTAAATTCTCTCTTGTCTAAATTTGTTGTTGTTTGTTTTTCAAGGCAAAGTCTTGCTCTATTGCAAACATGAGCTATGATGCCTGGCTCTTATTTAAAATTTTTTTTTTTCAGACAGACTCTCATGTAGACCAGACTGACCTCAAACTTGCTATGTAGTCAAGGATGACCTTTAACTCTTGATCCTCTGTCCACCTCTCCAGTACTGGAATTACAGGCCTATACCACCATACCTAGTTTTTATGTGCTCAGAATGGAACCCAGGGCCTTGTGCATGCTAGGCAAACATTCTGCCACAAGCATTCTACCAATTAAACTATACCCTCTCCAATTTTAATTTTATTAATTGTATTTATAAATATGTGTATAAGTGTTTTGCCTGCATGTATGCAAGTACACCAATGTCATAAAGTGCCCACAGAGGCCAAAGTAGAGTGTTAGATCCTCTGAAACTGGAGTTATGGATGGTTGTTAGCCACCATGTGAGTCTTGGGAACCAAACCTGGGTCCTCTGGAAGAGTAAGCAGTGCTCTTAACCACTGAGACATCTTTCCAGCCCCTAACTTAATTTTTTTAAGTAATTTTTTATATTTATTTTATGTGTGTGAGTATTTAGCCTACTTGCATGTAAGTGCACTATATGTATGGAAACACCTGTGAAGTCCAGAAGAGGGCACCAGATCCTTTGGAACTGGAGTTATAAACAGTTGTTAGCTGCCATGTGAGTGCTGGGAACTGAACCTGGGTTCTCTGGAAGAATAGACAGTGCTCTTAAGTGCTGGGCCGTCTCTCCAGCTCCCTAATTTTATTACTTTTTTTTTTGGTCTTTTTGAAACAGGGTGTCCCTGTAGCCACAGCTGGCTTAGAACTTGCTATGTAGATAGACCAGAGTGGCCTGGATCTCACAGAGATCCACCTGCTCTGCCTCCATCACACCTCACCTAATTTAATTTTTTTAAATATTTTATTTATTTTATGTGTACAGATGTATTGCCTGCATGTATGTAAGTGCACCTTTGTTGTTCAGTGGAGGTCAGAAGAGGATGTCAAATCCCCTGAAACTGGAGTTACGGATGGTTGTTACCTGCTATGTATGTACTGGGAATCAAACCTGGGTCATCTGCAAGAGCAACCAGCACTCTTAACCACTGAGCCATCTCTCCAGCCCTCTAATTGAAATTTTTTAATGTGTACTTTCTTATCTCCTTTTAAGGGTTCCTTGAATAATCTCTACTTAAATCAAAATACTGAAATGTCTCAATATATGTGATTGGTAGTTAAGGACTCATCAGTTGTACATAGAATATTTCTTTTTGTGTTCTGGGGAAGATTTTTTTGTTATTTTTTGCGGGGAGGGGGAATCTTTTTGAGATTGGGTCTCCCTGTAGCCCCAGCTGTCCTGGAATTTGCTATGTAGACATAGACCAGGCTGGCCTTGAAATCACAGAGATCCATCTGTCTCTGCCTCCTGAGTGCTGGGATTAAAGATGTGTGTCACCACACCCAGCTAGAATATTTCTTAATATAATTTTAATTGAACTAAAAATGCTCTAAAAGTCTATTTGAAACTACTAGCCCAATTACATGAGAATAGGCAGAAAGAAAATAAGGGGCTGGAGAGATGTCTCAGCAGGTAAGAGCACTTGCTGCTCTTGCAGAAGACCTGGGTTCAGTTCCCAGAACCCACATGGCAGTTAACAACCATGGGTGACTCCATTTGCAGGAGATCCTCTTCTGTCCTCACACACATAAAAAAATAATAAATAGAACATTTTTTTAAAAAAGAAAATAAACACAGAGCTTAACTTAATATGTGAAATTTTAATTTTTCCTCTTATAGGGCCAAAGAATGCAATGCTTCGTCTGGCAGTAAAATTTTTCCCACCTGATCCTGGTCAGTTGCAAGAAGAGTATACAAGGTAAAGAGTTCATACTAATTAGGAGTTCTTATCATGTTCTCTGTCATGAACGATTAAGAATGAATGAGGCTGTGTATCTGCTTAATTGTCATTGAATGTTGCTGGACTGTATTTTTATTACATTTTCCTTACTATGAAAAAAAATTACAATACTATCATACACACACACTTTTTCACAGTGAATGAAGGTTACTATGATGGCTCAGTACTTAAAGGTACCTGGCACGAAGCTTGACACCCTGAATTTAATCCCCAGAACCCAAATGGTTGAAGGAAAGAACCAACTCCTGCAAATCGTACTCTGACCCCCAGACATGTGTATAAATAATTTTTTAATTACAGAAAAGAATTAAGTGTGGGGCTGGAGAGATGGCTTAGTGGTTAAGAGCACTTACTGCTCTTGCAGAGGACCCAGGTTTGATGCCTACCACCCTCATAATGGCTAACAACCATCCATTACTCCAGTTCCAGGGGAATTTGACGCCCATGGGTATTGCATGACACGGGTATGCTTGCATACATGCAGGCAATATACTCATACACGTCACATATAAAAATAAATATTTTAAAAAGAATAAGTGAGCTAGAATATACACATGTAGAGGGTTATAAAAGCAGAGGCATTAAAAGAAGCATCTTAGCAGTGACTCTTGCACAAACACAAATGTGAAGTTGAACTTGGGAAGATTTATAACATAAATTTGAAAATAAAACTTGAATGGGATGTTAGTAAAATTTCAAGACAATATACTCTAGGTGAGCTTAATGTTTGGGCATATGAATAAAATCTGTAGAGATTTTATTCATAACAAATCAATAAAATGTACCTAATTGGGAGACATATGCCATGCAGCAGTCCTTGGGCAGTGAGGGGCTGGGCAGAGCAGGACTGTGAGGCCATCTCCTTCACCTATAATTCCAGATTGCTTTTTTGCTGAAGTGAGTGAAAGAAAATGTTAACAGTAGTCCTCTGGGTGGTAACAATTGGGAAAACCACTTTCTGTACTTTGTATTACTAACACATGTACTGGTTTCATACGGAGAAACAAAGGAATAACTTTAAAATAAGGTCAAAGCTCCAGGTCAGGTGCAGATGCAAGAAAACAAGGCACTGGCACACTGGCCACAGAATGACTCTTAACTCCTGCATGGACCAGTTCATTGATGAGCCCCAGTAACTCCCTGTAGAGCATGGAACTTTACACAACCTTGGAATGTCACGTGCAGGAAAAGAGAGAAGCCTTTATAAAGCTCAGCTTCTTGTTCTTAAGTTGTGGAGGAAACTGAACTCTAGATGGCTAAGCAGTCCTATGGGTGAATGTAGAACAGGCCTTGGTAGTGTATTGAACATCTGAAAATCATCATGGAGGCCCTTTTTGAAGGGGAATCGATTTTAAATATATAGTCCTAAAATTAAAGATAATGAACTATTCTCTAATTTAGGGTCCTGGGTCTAAGTCTTAGGGTTCAGAATAGGAAGTTGGGTTCATTTGGGTAGGTCTTGTTATTTGTTTTGTTTTTTATTTGTTGAAAAAGGTTCTTATGGTTGAGTGTGGCCTCAAACTCAACTGTGTAGCTGAGGGTGACCTTGAACTTCTGATCTTCCTGCATCCACCTCATGGGGGCTGGAATTATAGGTGTAGGCCACCACTGTCTGTTTATGCAGTGCTGAGGATGGATCCCAGAGCCTCATCCATGCTTGGCAAACATTCTACCAACATCTCTAGCTGTAGGAAGCTGGTTTTACAGTTACTTCTCTCTCATTTTCATTCAGGTCTTTCTTTTAACCAAAGGTACATTTTTGGCAAAAGACAAAAATTTCTAATAAAGTCATATAGAATAAAAAATAGAAATTCTTTATCCCTACACGCCTACCCAACTCTCTGCCACCTAAGTACTTAACAGTGAGCAGAAATCTGCAAAGAATTATAGACATGCAGTGAACCCAGCATGGAGCTTCAAGGAAATTATGTGCAAAATCAAATAATAGATGTGAACTGTAAGGTGGTGTTTTCTCCACACTTCATAGCATGTGGTGACTATCTTTCCACATTGTATACAGCCTGACACCTAATTTATTTAGTCTTTTTCACATCAGTGTGTTGGTGTATTTCGAATTCTTCTGATAAAATGTTGCAAAACAAAACCCTCTCTGTTGATGATCTTTTGGAACTTCAGAAGTCCACCGTGCAGAGGGTTGTGAGGGTGTGTAACCCTGGAACTACTGAGGAAAAAGGGTGTGCACACCTCAATTCCGAAAGACTGTATGAGGACAGCACGTAGGTTTGAGAAGATTTCCATGTTTTGGGTTTTTTTAAATAAAGAATGTAGTAAATGTTAATAGTTTATATCAGAGTGTAAATCTCAGTGAAGATGGGGAGTTGGTTTTGTTCACCAAGGTATTGCTGCACTCCCATTTAGTAATTTCTTCTTGAGAGAATAAACAAACATGCAGGTATCTTTGGATCGCCTTCCCTAATTACTTTCTCACCAGTGACTTCCCAAAGTGCCTGTGTCTCATATCCTAACCAAGACCAAATAGTATCAGTTTGTTAAAAAGTATCACCATTTGGTTTAGCTGCGTCTCACTTGTGTGTTTCTGGTCTTCCATCAATAATTTTGAGTGCAGTTTTGCAATGGGGATTTACGAACTTCTTTGTTGAAGGTGTTGCTGTGGAGTGTGATGTGTGGGTTAGTGGTTTGCTTGGGAAGACTACTCTCTCCGTCCTGTTGTGGGATCATGGTATCCCCGTGTGCTCAGCACTTTCTATGTGCTCTGATGCGTATGCTTCAGTCTTCTGAACTGATTTATCTCCCGACCTTTAGTGTCTACTGACCTGAAAGGGCTTTTGTGACTTTGTTCTGTGAAGACCTTGCATTTTGCTCCCTGCTGGTTGCTGCTGCTTCCCACAGCTCATTCGCTCTCTTGCTGTAGTGGCACGTCTGTGTTATGTTCCAAGAACATCGGGAGTTGATCTTTCTTTACTTTGAACTTCTTTCTAGGTACCTGTTTGCCTTGCAACTTAAAAGAGACCTACTGGAGGAGCGCTTGACCTGCTCCACCAACACTGCAGCCCTCCTCACATCCCACCTCCTACAGTGTTAGTATTATCGCCGCAGAAGGAAGCTTGCATTGGTTCTTCTT
Source organism: Eospalax fontanierii (assembly GCA_035773235.1). Lineage (NCBI taxonomy): Eukaryota > Metazoa > Chordata > Mammalia > Rodentia > Spalacidae > Eospalax > Eospalax fontanierii. The sequence goes on along the minus strand of CM069530.1, from coordinate 2,642,550 downwards.
GGACTCTAACATCACAGAGGCACCATACTTAGTTGCTGGTGCTCAGGCATAGCTAACAATCCTGAACAAAAAGTGGGCATTTCTATTCAGAAATATTCTTTTCTTAATATTTTATTTATTGTTTTTATTTTATGTGTATGAGTGTATTCTGTGCATGTAAGTGCACCCGGGTCATGCAGTGCCCATGGAGATCAGAAGAGGGTGTTGGATTCCCCAGAACTGGAATTATGGACAGTTGTTAGCCACCATGTGGGTGCTGAGCATCGAACTCAGGTCCTTTGCAAGAGTAGCCAGTGCTCTTAATCTCTGGGCCATCTCTCCAGCCCCCAGACACATTCTTGATAAGCTGAAAGCCAACTTGTATAAAGCAAACTCCTTGAGGCAAATAGCCCAGCCTGTAGGCTCCAAGCAGAATCTATCATCACACTCATCCTTTTGAGTTGCCTCTCCTTTATGCCTTTATGCGTTCTTTTTCCTCTTCTCAGGGTTGCCACTTAGCTACAGTCCCAGCTCTTGGTTGATTTTTTGTTATGTTTTGGGGGGAGGGGCATTGTCTTGCTTTTTTGTTTTAGCTTAGGCTGGCCTTGACTCACTCTGTTCCCCAACTCATCTCTGCCTACCTAGTGCTAGGATTTACGGTATGTGCCCCCATGTCCCTTCTGCCTCTAAGTATTTTAACAGTAGTATGTCCTCAGTCTAGAGTTGTGCTACAAATCAAATTCTCAGCATACCAGAAAAGGACCTCCTGAGGGTGAAAGTCACAGTACTCTGTCTAAACATTAACTCTATAGGAAAGAGAACACATTCCTTCTGCATCTCGTATGGAACAAAAGATGGTGGAAAAAGGTGTAAAGAACTAAATTGACTTCAGGAATAAACTGTGAGACATATAGCAGGAGATTGTAAGACATGGCTGCCTTGCAGGCTTATCAAGCTGCCAGTTATTGGGCTAGAAAGGGAAGGATGTGTCTGTTTCTGAACCAAAGTGAGGCCATGTCCTCACATAGGCTCATGCTTCTAGGATTCCAGTGTAGGACATCAGACAGAGTCACAGAAATTTTAGGAACTAATAAGTGTAGCAGTTATCTGCAGACACCTCATCATCCCTCAGACATGAGCCTTTTCCAAGTAGCAGATTCTGCCAGGGGTTTGCCAGCCTGTTCTGTGAGACTTGACTATATTTATAAAAGCTTTCAACATGACTTTAGGATTCTCCATTTGGCCTGAAGGCTTCTCAGGTAGAAAGACAGCTCCTCAGTGCATTCTCCACAACTCCTAGTAGGGCCTCTTGCTGTACATGTCAGGTTAGACGGCAGTTCATAGCAGCTATCCCGCTGCAGCATTCCCTCAGATTATGTTGCCCAGGTGCCAGGGAAGCAGCACAGCATTCTGAACTGGGCCTCTTTGCTACAGACAGCTGAGCAGGTAGTAAAACGTGAAGTAGTAATACTGAGCTCTATACAGCTTTAATAAGTAATAGGGCTGGGGGCTCAGTGAGTACAGCACCTGCTATTAAGCCTGGCAGTTTGAGTGCGTTTCCCAAGAACCCACACGGTAGAAGGAGAGAACAGGTCAGCTACCTCTGACCTCCACACATGCACCATGGCCTGGGTGCATTTGCATACATGCACACACACTAAGTAAATGTAATTTTTTATTTAAATTTTTCTTTGAGAATTTCACATGGGAGAACTGTATTTATATCATGTCCCCCGTCCTCTCCCCTTCAACTTCTTCCACATTCCCCATATATCCCAATAAATTTAATCTTTGAAAATTAAACAGAAATTAGCCTTAAATACATAAAATTAGGGAATTCTTCAGAAAATTTTAAAAGCCCTGAAAGAAAAAATGATATAACTTACATTTTTCTGAAACAATCAATCATGCTAGTGTCATGGTAGCTGTGAGAGAACTTTTTATAAACTGATTTTAAAAAGTAATAAGCACATTATATTCAGGGTTCACAGACAGCCTCCCCAGAAATCTTCATCAGAATCTTGTTCTTCAGGGTTAGAAGAAAAAATCTTTATACCTCCTCTTGTATTTGCCTTGTACAATAAATTTGGAAAAAATACAGTATAAAACATTTGCATGCATAGATGCTTATCGTTTATTTCAAAATCTTAAGTGACTGACTCATTGTCCCATCTCAGCGGAAATAGGAGATTATGATGAAACCTTGGATCGAGAGCACCTCAAAGCCAATGAGTACATGCCCAACCAGGAACATTCCCTGGAGAAGATACTAGACTTCCACCAAAGGCACATGTAAGTCGGTCAGGAGTGGAGGTAGTTATGTTGTGACTGTAGTTGTGGCTAAAGGGTGTTTAGCCAGAAGGGAACTATTGTTCAGTCTTCTACTGGGTTTGGTCTGAAGAGACAGTGGTCATTTTCTGGTCTTGGAATATGCAGCAGCCCCAAGTGGTCTGCTGACAGTGAGGCCCAGGAACTGTGTACTCCAGCAAGCCACTGCTTTAGGGAGAGCTGGCAGGGCCTAAAGAGAGGGACACTATGACCAGAGTGAGCTACCCCTTGCCTACTGAAAAAGTAGGAAGTGTTATGTCTGAAAAGTGTGGCAGGATTTACCTCCTGTGAGAAGCAACCCTTGTGCCAGATAAGACTGTGTCAGACATTGGGCGTCATGAGGGCAGCCACAGTCTTTGATTTGTTGTTTTGGTTTCTCCCAGATGTAACACTGATATGTTTCTCAGACAGAATAACAGAGACTGGAGGAAAGCAGTGTGAGCTCAGGTGTGCAGTTTGGGAGCTCTTGTTCACCAAAGGGGAGTTGGGCATATAAAGATTGTTCTGGAAGGCTTTGCCTTGTCATGAAAAAGAAAGCCTCTTTATGTTGACATATTGTGCCTGATAAAGCCCTAACTCTACCCTTGTCAATGTCTGAATGCCTGCTGAGCTGTGGTCAGCCCCTGCTCTCTACCAAGATGGGTCAGTTTGAACAGCATAGACCAAGATTCCTGCCCCCACAGGTCTTAGGTATCTGCAAGGTAGTGACCACTTATGGTATTTGGAGAGTGCTTTCACTGTATGTTTCACATTTGGACAGGCGTTCAGTTCAGAAGGACACCCTATATGCACTATTATTTAAATTATTAAAATGTGTTTAATAAGGTACCAACATTACCTGGCATGGTGTCACACACCTGTAATCCCAGCACTTAAGAGGCTAAGGTAAGAGAATTGACACAGATTTCAGGGCAGCCTGGTCTCCATAATGAATTCTAGGCCAGCCTAGGCTACTTAATGAGGCTTTATCTCAAAAATAAATTAAAAAAAATACCATTGTGATCTGTAACACTTGCTCCAGCTTACTGTCTGATAGCTCCATGTGATGTTTGTGGAGAACTTCAAGCCAGTTGTAAAACTTATTATCTAGTGAGTGAAAATGAAGCATTCTCCCCTTTACAAGTAGATTAGAATAAAAGGACTGGAGACTAAAAGAAAGGGGCCTATTTCTTTAGCCTGCATATGTGGTGTGTTGTTTTTGTAGTGGACAAATACAGAGGCAGTGAACCATCAACCCCTGAAAGCAAAGCCTTCCATGTTGATTTGTTGGTTGGCTTTATCTGGCCTTGTCACTTTGTAGTATGTTTCCACTCATTTAGAAAGCTGTGGTCATTTGCTAAACTGCCATTCCTTATAGGGGCCAGACACCTGCTGACTCGGATTTCCAGGTACTGGAGATTGCAAGAAAGTTAGAGATGTATGGCATCAGGTTTCACACAGCTTCCGACAGGGAAGGGACCAAGATTAACCTGGCAGTTTCTCACATGGGAGTCCTTGTGTTCCAGGTAGGTGGAAGGCAGGGAAGGAAGGGTGGAGGTTTACAGTGACCTGATGGGTTTGTTGTCATAAATGAGGTGTTGCATATTGCCTGACCTGATCTTATACCAGTCCTTCTCACACATAGTGGAATCCACTGTTTCCCTCCCCAGCAGCTATCACCACCAGGGCCGACCACTGCCTAAGGTATCCATTTCCTTTTTAGTATTCATTCTAGTATTGAACCAATCACCCCTTAGAATTTTAAACTGGGACTCCAGCACTTGTCTGGGGGACTTTGTGCATGCTAGGTGTGGAAATTCCACTGGGCTATGGAAGCTCAGGCATGGATTCAGTGGGCCTGGAAGCAGAAAGCCTGGTTTTGTCAGTGTGAAGAGCAGTTACAGCCCAGCCAAGAGACCCAGGGTATCTATCTTACCCCTGTGATTCAGCAGTACAGGGGTCTCCCCTCATGGTTTGGACCAGAGGACAGAAATAGTATACCTCCCTGAAAACGTAGACCCAGAAGAAGCCTACAGTTAGAATGTGACAGCGGTCCTCCGTTTATCAGCCCCCTGGATGCTGGCCAGGCTGACACTTAGGAACACTTAGGAGATGGACGGCTGCTCTGCAAAGCCTATGGACCTGGCGGGAGTCCTGCAGGTACTGGCACCAATACCTGCACAGCAGCACCAGTGTGGGAATTTTCTTTAAACTTGTCAAAAAGCTGAGAATTAGGACAGCACAGAGAGCCCCATGTATCCTCAACCTGGATTCATTCCTTCTCAGCACTTAGATCATAGAGTGCTTTCTCTCATCTGCACTCAATCCCTGCCCCTGCCTGGCACTTGAGATGCACTTGAGAGTAAGTGGAATGCTTCTCTACCCCTCGGCCCTTCCCATTTAATTTCCTAATGATAAGATGTTCTTTTACATAATCCCAGTAATCACCACTGACACCACTAATACAGTAATCCTAGGACTCAATGGTCTGAGGCAAGGGCTTACAAATTCAGGGCGAGCTTGGGCAACAAAGCAAGCCTTTGTCTCAAAAAAATTACCGGGCAGCAAGATGGCTAAGCAGGTACAATGCTTGCCACCAAACCCGACAACCTAAGTTTGATCCCAAGAACCCTCATGGCAGAAAGAGAGAACTGACTCCTGCAAATTGTCCTCTGACTCCTACACACTTGTTATGCATGCATTCACACTTACCTCATGTGCACATGCACACACACAATAAACAAATAATAGTGTGCTGTTTGTTATGTCAGAAGGCCCAGTAATGTCTTTTTATAGCTTTGTTTTTCCTCTAAGACAGAAATCAGTCTAAGGCCAGATGGAGTTTTATCCATCATATCTCCAGTCTCTTTCCCTTTTCCTTATATTGAAAAGCACCCTCCATTTAGTTTTAATAACACAGTCCTCATTGTGGCTTAGTGAATGATTCAGGTAACATGTTCCCAGCTCGGCCCCTAGGACTTCACACCCAGAGACACTGATGGCCTTCTGTCCTCAGTGTCAGAGTATGTTTCTGGGTGTGCTCTTGTACCTCACTACAGTGGCAGTTTGTCTCTTTCGACTGAGAGTCACCTTATACCTTCACCAACATCCCTCCCTCTTCAGATTGCCTTTTGGTTTAGCGTCCATTGATGCCTATCACCTAACAAGTCCCAACCATGAAAGTCCCAACCCTGGCAGTTTAAGAATGCCTCTCACCCTTAAATATATACATATCAGCAAAGAGTAGCAGATGTCTGAGGAAGTCTGTGTCCCAAAGGGACAGGAACGAAGTTTGTTTAGAAGGAACTCAGCCAGTAACAGGGATGGAAGAGATGGAAAGACAAAACAAAACCTGTCACCTCTTTAGGGGATTGTGGTTCTTGCATCAGATTTTGGCAAGACAGAAAATTTGCATATGTCATGACATCATGAGAGGTGTGCTCACCCCTCCATTAGATGTGTAAAACTTTTATTTTGTAATTTTTACTCCAGCCTTATTTGTAACAAAATCCTGGGAGAGAACCATTAGGAGGCCAGTCAAATAAATGGTAAATGATATGCTTCTATGTTATGGGACACTTGACTGCTTTACAATGAGAATGCTCTTTAGGTACTGACACATGATGAAATATTGATGAAATAATCATTCACACGTGAGAGCAAGAGAGAGGGAATGTAATTTTAAAAAAAGAAACTTGGGCTAGAGAGATGGCTAAGTGGTTAAGAGCACTGACTGCTCTTGCAGAGGACCAGTGTTCAGTTCCCAGGACCAACATGGAAACTAGCAAACCTCCTTTGTAACTCCAGTTCTGAAGGGTCTGGTGCCCTCTTTTGACCTCCACAGGCATTGCATGACACAGGTACACTTACATAGATGTAGGTTATACACACATACACATAAAATAAAAATAGAAACAGAATAGGAGGGTGGCTCTGTTGAGCTGGGAGTGGTGCCTCACAACTGTAATTCCAGTACTCAGGAACCAAACAGGAGGAAGACTGAGAAAGTTCAAAAACACCCTGGTCCACATAGGGAGTTCCAAGCCAGCCTGGGCTATACAATAAGACTCAAAAAGCAAAAAGGAAATTATGGGGCTAGAGAGATGGCTCAGCAGTTAAGAGGGCTTACTCCTTTTGTAGAGAACCCGAGTTTGGTTCCCAACACCTCATCAGGTAGCTTACAACTGCCTGTGACTCCAGCTTCAGGAGATCCAATGTCCTCTTCTGGCCTTTGTTAGCACTACACTCACATGCACAGACAGATAGATGCGCATATATACATATAATTTGTTAAAAGTTTTGTGGGTGGGAAGTTTTGAGACAGAGTTTCCCATGTGGCCCCAGCTAGCCTGGAGTTCTCTGTGTAGAGAGCCCGGTCAGTCCCACAGAGAGCTGCCTGCCTCTGCCTCCTAAGTACTGGGTTTAAGAGCATGCTTACACATTCAGGTTTTTGTTTTTTTTTTCAGAAAGAAAGAGAGGGAGAGAGGGAGGGAGGGAGGAAGGAAGGAAGGAAGGAAGGAAGGAAGGAAGGAAGGAAGGAAGGAAGGAAGGAAGGAAGGAAGGAAGGAAGGAAGCTGCAGAACTAGAATAGGTACAGAAAAAGTTGATGAAACTACAGTGTGGCAGGATAAAGGTACAAGGAAGAAGATAGAGAACATTAAAGAATGAAAAGAACAACCCAGGGTATCTAACATAGAAGTATTTCAGGGATAGGAACAAGGAAGCCAAGAAGGACTGTCAAAGCACACAGGGAAAATGTTCCGGTCCCAAAGCTGTGGATCTCAGCATGAACATACGGAAAAATTCCCATGGTGAATGAACACAGATTGCCAGAGATCTTTATTGTGAAATATCAGAGCAATAAAAGATTGTGGCATCTTCAGAAAGGAGAGAAAAATAGCCTTGAATTTGACAGCAGCACCTTTAGGAGCCAGAAGCTAGTGGAAAGGGAAAGGGAAGAAGTGACTCAAAATTATTTCAAACCTGGAATTCTGTCCTGCCTGGAGTGACTTCTGAGAGGAAATAAAGATTTTTTTCAGACGTCGTCTACAGAAACTTATTTCCTGCTTGTCTTTTTAAAGGATGCCCTCCAGAGGAGTGCTAGGCCAAGAACAAAAATTACAGAGACAGGCCATACATGAGAGGCAAGAAGGGAAGGTACAGGCTATGCCCAGGCTTAGAACATTGCTTCAGCACCAAAGCAAACAGTTACTCCAGGAGGATTATTGTGCCACCAGGAAGACTGACCCAGGAGTTCTTGTGCTAGCCCACACTGGAGCTCTTAGCATTCTTTCAGAAGTTAGTCTAAATTAGTGATATGTACATACAAAGTTAAGCCCATAAAAAGAGGCAGTTAGTAACTAGGAAGTTTTAAAGCAAAAAAATAAAACAAAACAAAATACAGTGACTCTGTTTGCAAACAGTACCTACATATACAGTATCAGTGATGCTGGAGCCAAGCATGGTGACATGTACCTATAGTCCCAGCTGACTGGGAAACTGACGCAAAGGATTAATTGAACCCTGGAATTCAAGACAAGCCTGAGCTACATAGTTGGACATCATATCAATAATTATAAGAAAACCAAACTTAAAATTTGCCCAAAATTAGTGGAGTATAGGTTGGGCTAGATTTGGGACTTCAACACCAAGGTATAGATAGGAAGGAACATAGTCACCAAGTGTGAAAATGTACCAAATGTGGGTGAAGGAACAGATAATGGAAATAAAACCCAGAAAAGGCAAAAGAAAAGATGATGTCTGCTTCTGAGGAGAGGACTCGAGGGAGCAGTCTGTCCTTGCACCAGTGGGGTGTGTATAGGTTACTAGGTATAGAGCAGCATGTCTCTACTTCCGTAGCTGAACTCTGATAGACTGTGCACTGTGTGCATGTGCTCTGTACACGCGCATGTGCATGCACAGAGAGAGAGAAAAAAAACAAACTCATACTCACCTGCCTGATTGTTGCATGTATATTGAATCTCACAATGTGATTTGTGTGTGTGTGTGTGTGTCTGTCTGTCTGACTGATGTCTCATTCACAGAGTTCATCTCTTGTAGTGTGTATCATTCTATTTTGGGGGGAGGGGTTCTTTTAAGACAGGGTCTCCCTGTTTCCCCAGCTGGCCTGGAACTCCCTAAGTAGACCAGGCTGACCTTGAACTCACAGAGATCTGCCTGCCTCTGCCACCCTAGTGCTGGGATGAAAGATGTGTACCACCATGCCCGGCTTATCATTCTTTCTAAAAATATCTTTAATTTATTTTTATTTTATGTGTATGTGTATTTTACCTGCATGTATGTAAGTGTACCTGTGTTGTGCAGTGCCCACAGAGGTCAGAAGAAGGTGTCAGATCCCCTGGAACTAGAATTATGGGTAGTTGTTAGCTGCCAGGTGCATGCTGGGAACCGAACTCTTAAACTCCAAGAGCAGCCAGTGCTCTTCACCACTGAGCCATCTCTCTTGCCCTAGTGTATCATTCTTTTATGATTGTCAGATTCTTTGTCCGTCTCTAAAGGACCACAGCCTTTTCCTTGCTGATGGCTATTTGAGTGTAGAGGAGGAATAAATGGTGATATTGTCAAGCATAGAAGGTAAAATGCCAGAAAGGTGTCTCCTTGCCTTTTTTGTTGTTTTTTTTTTAATTTAGTTTTGTTTGGTTGGTTGGTTTTGGTCTTTTTTTTTTTTTTTTTTTTTTTTTGAGACAGGGTCTCCCTGTAGCCCCAGCTGGCCTGAAACTCACTATGTAGACCATGCTGGCCTTGATCTCAGAGATCCACCTGCCTCTGGCTCCCAGGTAGTGCTGGAATTAAAGGTGTGTGCCACGGATGTTTTTAAAGTCCATTTCAAAATCATAGAGAAGCTGTGACAACAGCACAGAGAAATCTTGTGCTTAAGACTTTGTGCAGGTACTTCAGGGCTAAGTGTGGATTCCACAACTCAACCAACTCCCCTCCAGTCAGGTCACACTGATGTTGCTCAGTGATGTCTCAAGTCAGTTCTTCCTGCCACTGGGAGTAAAGATGTCTTCCCACCTGGTCGGTTTGCCGCTGTGGACTCAGATTCAGATCTGATGCTCTGTCATCTGTTTCTATTAATTTAATCTTTAAATTATCCCACATTTGTGTCACGTTTTCTCAAACTGGCTCCTGTGCTGCTGTGACGTGTCTCCTCATTTTTTGGTCACATATTTTCTTATGAACAGGATAGGCTCTGTACTCTAACTGCTCCCCTGGTATCAGCTGTTTCTCCAAGAAGAGAAGTCTAGAGAAAAGTGGTATCAGAAACTAAGATTTATAGCCAGGCGTCCCTGTAATCCCAGCATCAGGAAGTTGAAGGAAGAGGTCAGCCTAAGGCTTGCCTGGCTGTACTGTAAGACCCTGATTCGGAAGGAAGAAAAGAAAGGGGCCAGTGAGATGACTCAACAGGTAAAAATGCTTACCACCAAGCCTGACAACCTGAGTTTGATCCCCAGGACCCTCGTGGTAGAAGGAGAGAACCAACTCTCACAAGTTACCCTCTGACCTCCACAAGTGATGCTATGTCATGCACATACATACATGCACACACACAAAATAAATGTAATAAAAAAAATTTTAATGAAAGAAACCAAGCTGTGAGCACTGGGTCTGCCCATTTTTTTAGGGGATCATTGTTCCTGAACCCTCTCAGCTACATACCTAGGCCCTGCTCACATACCTTTATTTGGTTCCAAATCTGTCCATCTGTGGGGGTGAAAACCAGGAATTTCTCTTAGCTATAGTCTAGTCCAGCCCTCTGCTCTCCTTCCACCCTGTTTCCTTTCCCAAGGAGAGAAACTTGATACCCCTCCAAGCTAGTGCCACCTGACCACCACCACTGTACCTTCCAGATACCTCTCCTCAAAATCAGTGGACATTCATCACATGTAATGTTAACATTGATTTTTAAAATTGTAATAAAGTTATATGAAATCTATTTATCTAAAACAAGTGGATTATTATGCTTAATGTTGGTATTTTAATTCAGAGATACTCTAGATGAACTAGTGACAGATCGTGTGAGTTGCTGTGCTGCCTGTCAAGGATGTAACTGCTTTGTCACCAAGGAGCGTGTACTTATGTTACACATATATCGCTACATGTTGTCTCCTATATTTCAGGGTACCATCAAAATCAATACTTTCAACTGGTCTAAGGTTCGTAAACTAAGCTTTAAGAGGAAAAGGTTTCTTATCAAACTCCACCCAGAGGTCCATGTAAGTATTATTTTAGAACTTTTAAAATTGTTAAGTAATTATTTTGCTAGAATATTAAAAGGTTAAAAAAAATCTATTTGGTATAAACCCAGGCATGGGGCCATGCAGGTATAATCCCCACATTCTGAAAGTGAAGGCAGGAAGATCAGAAGTTCAAGGTCATCCCTGTCTACATAGGGAGTTGGAAGCCAGCCTGGGCTAGAGACCCAGTTTCCAAAAAACCCAACAAAATAAAACAAACAAAAAACTCCTACTTTGTAAAAATTATTTCAGAATCAGGTAATAATTTAAGGACAGGATTTAGAATTAAGAGAGAATGAGGACAGTGTGCCCATCAGGTCTCACACTGCCACTCAGGGTTGTAGTTTAACAGGCCTGGCTGGTTCTAACCCTCTCCCCAGGGTCCCTGAGAGCTTGAACTTTCAAAGCCACCCTGAGGCAGTGCTGAGAGGAATCTGAATCTGAGCCCTGCAACAATTTAGTGAGGACTTCAGCCCAGACAGAGTTGATCTCTAGTCTTCTCTGTGGTTAGAATTAAAATAATTGACCTCTGACTAGCTCTGGATGAAGACTCCTTCATTATCACGAAATAATTAAGAACTCATTTCCAGTCCCAACTTTCAAGAGGCTAAAGAAGGAGGATTATGACGTTTGAGACCAGCCTAGGACAGACAGAAAGGACCTATCTCAAAAGAAAAGAAAGAAGAAGAAAACACCTTTTCTTTAGAGCTTGTAGTCAGCAACCGCCAACACAGCACAGCAGAGCCATTTCACTGAACAGAAATGGAAAAAGCAAGGTTGTCTACTCATTTGATAATCAAGAAACTCCAGACTGCTCAAAACACTCACATTGTTGTATCTCCTTTGCTCAAAGAAAGTTAGGAAACAAATCATCTAAGCTACTGTCAGGCTCGAGATGCCACCTGAGTGGGTTTAGGGATGCTTCCTGTTATAGTAGAGTCTAAGCCCTTGGATCAACCAGAAATGGCCTTGACTCCAGGCTTCTGTCAGATGTCAGGTTCATGTGCAGTATGTGGGTATGTTGGCTTTTGAAAGAAGCTTGAAAGTGTGTGCCTGTGTCTCTATGTGTGTGTTTGGTTACTTGTTTGGTTGTTGGGGTTTTTTTTCCCATGAAACATATATTTATTTGTTCTATTCAAGTTTTAAAGTTTGACAAAAATGCATTATTATTACCAAAATCCTTCAGACAGTAACAGTTAAGGTACAGAACAACCAAATGACCAAATGTTATTCCACAGTTTCTTGGACTTGTGAATCCATCTGAGTTCCAGAGATAATATAAGCTAAAGGGGCATATCAAGCTGCCTGTAGCTGCTGAGGCTTTGACTGCTAGAATCTTTTTCAGTGAAAGCAACAAAGAAAAGAGTAAAAATAATATTATTTATACAATGTCAAAAAACAAAAAGCAGGTAAGGAGTCAGGGAAGAGAAATATTTGTTTTAATTTTTTAAAAAGCAATGTAGTTTAGAGGCTTGAAAATTTTACCACATCAGGATTACCCGAAGGTTTTGCTGTTTACTGGGCTTTATTTACCCTTTGAATCTGCAGGTGTTGAGTAGGGCCAACAACTTTTGTATTTCTAATGGGTTCCTAAGTGAAACCAAAGCTAGTCCTGTGAGGAAACAGGAGAGAACCACAGGTGAAATAATGAATAGGTCAGTGGTCACAGCACAGAGTCCTATCGAACCATGAGCTCTGGATGTCCAGCAGATTGTTCTCCTAGTCTGTATTCTGCACAGGTTGCCTATCATACTGCCAGGCACACGTCTACTGACAGTTGTTGAACACTATGCTGTTCTAAAATTAGGGTTCAAAGAGTGGCTTAAATTCTTACCTGAGCCATTGTGAACTAAAGCAAAGCACGTTACAAGAAACAAGGGCACTTTGAGGCTGCCTGTGATCATTAATTAACTTTTCCAAGGTAACTTCAGCATTCTTTTGAGACGGCCACAGATCTCATTGATTGTAGGGGTGACTCTAGCTTGGTTGTTTTTGTTGTTTGGTTTTGTTTGGCTTTTGGTTTTATGAAACACTGTCTCACTGTGTAGCCCAGGCTGTGCTGGGACTCTTGATTCTCCTTCCTCCGTCTCCTAGATGCTAGGGTTATTATAGGCCCAACCAGGAGAAAGGATGGTTTGTTGTTTGTTGGTTAAACACTCTTCTACAGATAAAAGAGAAGTAGGAATGCACACAATGCAAATCAAAACTTCTTTTTTCCTCTCTGTGAGTAAAAACATTTCCCAGAGTTATTTTGGAAAGTTGAAAAGAAATGTACAAAAGCAACTATTGTCATAGCATACTTTACAAATTTTGGTTTTTGAGACAGGGTCTCCCTGTAGCCTCAGCTGGCCTGGAACTGGCAATGAAGGCCAGGCTGGTCTTGATCTCACAGAGATCCACCTGTCTCTGCTGGGAGTAAAAGTGTGCCATAATACCTAGCTGGAATACTATATTCTAAAGTTACATTTTAACTCCTAAGCACCTAAATTTCTTAGACTAAATAGAGGAATCAAAGTATTATAGTCTTTGTGGAAAGTAATTTGGTAATATAGAACAGAAGGTTCAAAATGTACATCATCTTTGAGCTCAGAATTTCATTTCTAGGAATTTATCGTAAGGAATCAAAGACCGAGAAAGAACTGTTTCCTCATGATGATATTTGTGATCCTGAAAACGGAAACTCCTAATTATTCAGAAACATTCTAGATTTAAAAATATGTTGACTAGGGGCTGGAGAAATGGCTCAGCAATTAAGAGCAATGACTGCTTTTAATGACCCAGAGGACCGGGATTCAGTTTCCAGCAGCCGCATGGTGGCTAGCAACTGTCCATAACTCCAGTTCCAGGAGGCTCTAACACCCTATTCTGACCTCTGCAGGCACTGAATGACTCAAGTACACCTACCTACATGCAGGCAATACACTCATACATATAAAATTTTAAAATTAAAAATTTTAAAAATCTGTTAACTGGTATGAGAAAAATGCCATAGTTTAACAGCAGGAAAAGAGTGGTCATGAGTACATTAGATGTTGTTCTGTGCTCTTCATTGTGTGTGTGTGTGTGTGTGTGTGTGTGTGTGTGTGTGTGTATACACATGTTGTGTGGTTTTCTTCTCTTTAAGTAAAGGGAACTGGAAATCTTTTATATGATTTTTAGGGCTTCCTAATCTTTAACTTGGAGCTACCTGTTGTATGATCTACTTCCCGAAGTTGATTCCTCTTCTCCAGTACTTTACTGTTGAACTTGCTGCTTGAACCTTTGTGTTTGTTTCTAGGGACCCTACCAGGACACATTAGAATTCTTGTTGGGTAGCAGAGATGAGTGTAAGACCTTCTGGAAGATTTGTGTGGAGTATCATACCTTTTTTAGACTTTTTGACCAGCCTAAGCCAAAGTCGAAAGCTGTCTTCTTCAGCCGGGGCTCCTCCTTCAGATACAGGTAGGGCCAGCCTCAGTTGTAGAGACTGTGGCCACTGGTGAGAAGGAGGTATAGACTGGGCAGAGAACTGTATTCAGGGATAGGTTTTGTGATGGATAGGAAGTGGAGAAAGCTTATCAAGTAAATATTTGAAATATGAGAAAATAAGATGAACAAAAATCTCTACCTAGAAAATAGGTTATACTTAATAAAGTATAACTGAGTTATATACATATGTGTTTATGGGAGAGGACTGGCAAGTCTTTTCCTCTGTTCTTAACTCTGAAAAGACAATGCTGTCAACTACTGTTCTATTTTAAACAACTGAACCTTTTAAGCTGGTCATGGTGGTGCTTGCCTTTAATCCCAGCATTCAGGAGGCAGAGGCAGGTGAATCAATTGAGGCCAACCTGACTTCCACGCCTGCTGGGGCTACAGGAAGACTCTGCCTCAAAAACAAAACAAAAATAAATAAATAAAAATAGAAACTGAATTTGTATTTACAGTGGAAGAACTCAGAAACAGCTGGTAGATTATGTCAAAGATGGTGGAATGAAGAGATTCCCTTATGAAAGGTAAGCTGTGGTCTTCATGATAAAGTGTGCTTTTAAAATTGATGCTTTCATTATTTTTAACGCTTTCTCGAATAAGACTGTTTAAGTAAATAAACATGTATTTCATGCTTGAGGGTTTTTTTGTCTTCTTTTGTGTTAAAGAAAATGGGTTTGCAGTGTCTGCGTGCAGACGGTTGTACTAATCCACAAATACGCTTTATAGTTTCTGGCCTGAGTAGCTCAGCTTATATGATGAGTTTACACAGTGTCTGTGTCCTTTCCCTGTCCTGGTGCTGGCAAAACTCCTGACAAAAGCAGCTTCAGGAAGGAAGGCTTTATGTGGACTTGCAGTTCCAGGTGCAGTCCGTCATAGTGGGGAAATCAGGCAGCGGGCCCTTGAAGCAGCTAGTCACCTCCACATCCACATCTGGACTAGAAATGATGAGTACTTTTGCTCTGCTTACCTGACCCTTCATTCTCAGGGTCCTCTTCCAGGGAATGATTCCGTTCACAGTGGGAGCATCTTCCCACCTCACTTAACCTAATAATATCATCTTCATAGGCATGCCAAAAGGCTAAGTAAGTCCTTATAGGTGTGCCTGGGAACTTGTCTTGTAGGTGATTCCAGTCCTGTCAGCACTGACCAGTACGCACAGTATGGTAAACAATCTCAAAATTCATGTGGCATTTTTCCATTAGTGTGCCTATATAATTTTGCCTCTTCTGGGTGTCATTTTTTAGTTCTATTATTATTCAGATTATTATTTCTATCCTTCCTATTTATTTTTTTTATGTGTATGAGTGTATTGTCTGCATGTACGTAAGTGCACCCATGTCATGTAGCACCCAAGTAGGTCAGAAGAGGGCATTGAATTCCCCTGGAACTGGTGTTAGACCGTTGTTAGCCACCATGTGGGTGCTGGGTATTGAACCCAGGTCTTCTGCAAGAGGAGCAATACTCTTAACCACCAAGCCACCTCTCCAGCCCCTGTCCTTCCTATTTCTAGCTTGCCACCCTTGTTTTAATCATATTCCCTTGTGAGCTTTTCTTCATGGGTGCAGTACATACTTGTGATTCCAGCACAAGGATGGGGGACAACAGGTATGAAGATGAGGAGGTCTAACCCTCATAGCATATTCTCTGTTTTGTAGACGACACAGTAAGACTCGGACATCTATCCATGCTCTGAATGTAGACCTGCCTAAACAGGTTAGTCTTTTCTGTCTGGTTGAAACCATAGGCACTTTTAATTACCTATATGTACTTATTCTGGAAAATCATCTGCAATGATGTAATAAGAGTCTCAGAATTAGTCACATGACATCATGAGCACTTCCAGCTTCAGAAAGAATCCCTTAATGCAAGGGCAGCTGTCAGCTCTGCACTGTACCATAGTTTTGTACACAGTCCACTGGGGATCCTGAACAGCAGCCAGCTGTGCAGGTGTCTTCTAGATATACTATAGTCCATCTAGGTAGTGGATGTGTGCTAGAAGATTGCTATGAAGATGTAGTTGCATGAAGACATCCTTGCCTTTAGAAGACAAACCAGGAAACATCTTTACTGTATATGTTTGGCCTGGCTGCAGCTATGGAGGAATATTTGTCAGTGTTGTCCCCTTAACATAGCTGCTCCAGGCCCCTGTGCTAGACATCAGTGACTGCTCTGTGTTCCAGGTCCACCTCATAACAGCCTCTCCCACTTTCATGCATGAGAGATAACTCGTCCATAAGCATGGCAGTACACCAGAGCCACAGCTTTTGGCCTCTGTTATGTTCTTATTTCTTTGTGTTCCCTCAGCTTGTGTTATCTCTGCCTGCCGTTCATTGTTGATGGTCTGTCCCTGATACTCAGTACGGTTTCTAAGAGCCCACATGTGATGTTTGGGTTACCCCAGGTTTTAATTGAATTTCAGAGAATAAATAGTCTAAAAATCACCCTTGAGCTTTCAATTATCTAACATTATATTTTAAAAGCCACAGAGAATATTGAATATGGTTGGGTGATTAATAAAAGGTGATATGCCAGACATTTTGGCTGACACCTATGATTCTAGTACATGGGAGGCTGAAGCAGGATCATGACTTTGAAGCCAGTCTGGGCTACATAGGAGACACTGCCTCAAACAAAACAAAACCAAAAAAAAGGAATATTTTTTCCCATGTATTTCCACAAGTACTTTTAGAATCATGATCAGCTAATTTGTTTCTAAAAGGTTATTTGCTGAGCCTCCTGCCACAGCATTTGCTTGTATTCCATACTGTGGTGTGAATATACCTATCTGTGCTGCCTGTGGACTTACTAGCCAGGAAATACTCAATTCTGTGTGGGTATATTTCAGTCTAACCACTCTCTTAATGATATCCTATGCACATTTATAATAGAGGGTTTTCTCAACATGATTACATCTTAATGATAGCACACATGTGTAGTGATTCTTAGCAGGTAGAGAAGGTAGGCACCTTGCATGTGGTGTCATGAGTGAGGATACAGGTAGGCCATCCATGGTGTAGTGAGCACCACAGTGATTTCTTCACAGCCCCTCCAGCATTTCCTCACCCTTCTCATGAATCACTCAAACTTGGGGTGCTTCTTAACACTTTGAGAATGCCCAGGGCTCCAGTACCACTGAGGCCTGCAAGGGCCGCATCCCTTTGACCTTCCATTGCATACATGAAAGGAATGATTATGTGTCCCCACTCCTTGGTGCTAGCAAATCTGTAATGGTCAAGAGCCCAAGATTGTAAACTTGGACTTGTCACCTGGTATCAGCACTATGGTAGAGGGCGCTTTTGTCTGAGTAGAGGTACAGACATCCAAACATGTCTGCTTATGGCCTCAGGGTGATGAGGGTTATCATAGACATTTGCGTGTTGTCTGGTTCTCTAGAATGGAGTTTCTCTTTACTATGGGCATTTCATGCCAGAGGCATTGGGGGTGGGAGAAGAATGGGGACAGGCTAAGAACTGTAAAAGGTTGTAAATAGGTGGCTCTGGTTCTGGTTGTAATACTGCACTTTTACAAACCTAAGCCAGGCATGGTGGCACACACCTGTAATCCCAGCACTCAGGAGGCAGAGTGCCATGAGTTTGAGGCTAGCCAAGGCTACATAATAAGACTGAGTCAAAACAAAATAAAGCTCAAATCTTCAGTTTTAAAAGGGAAAGTCTCAGGATGCCTCTTTTAGATTCAGAAAAACTGTAAAAATATGTAGATGTCCAATCCGGGAGTGCTGGCGCATGCCTTTAATCCCATGTCAGGAGGCCATGTCAGGCACAGCTGGGACTCTGGGGAGACCCTGTCTCAAAAACAAAAACAACCCCAAAAAGTAGATGTCCTACATTGACCAAGTTGGCTTTGACATTTATTATGGCGATTTGTAATTTTGTCTATTCCTCTTTTTCTCTTTTCATTCCAATCTCCAGAGCATCGCATTCACCGAGGGCTTGAGAACTTCTGTCTCACTGTCTTCTGCAAATGCCTCCTTTTACCCACTCCCAACCTCCTCTTTGATCCCTCCTGGTCTGCCTGATTTCAAGGACAGCAGCAGCTCCCTTGTGGATCCCCGAGCTCCCTGCATCAAGAGCACAGCAGCAGAGAAGAGCAGCAGAGTGACGTCTGAGGGCCCCAGCACACAGTCAGCCCAGTTCCCCGGACCCTCTGTGCTCCAGCCTGGTTCAGGTGGCGGGTTTTGTCGTGTTGTGAGCAGCCATGGTTCTCTCTGTCCCACAAGACAGAGTCTCAGTGCTTTAGAACTAAATGAAGAGCAGGCTGGTGGGGGGCTCAAAGCTGCCAGCAGAGGTGACAGTGGTGAGGAGGACTTTTCTGCAAGCTCCATCCTGCCCAGTGGGGAGCACCGGGGTGGCCAGCATGGCCGCAGAGGGGGCCCAGTTTTCACATTGACAAATGCACAACTGCAGGTGTCTGAAGAGTTCATAGACGATGACCCAGCAGACATCTCTTTCTTTGCTGGAGGCGCTGAGGCATTTTCTTTCCCATACAGCTCTTTAATCCCTTTGGCATCCCGGGCCCCTGTCCAGTCCACTGGGTCTCCTCCCTTCTGTGGTCCAGGTTCCTTCCAGCATCCAGAGTCTGCCCAGTCCAGCCCAGACAGATACTCCACTGAGGCGGTAGATATGAGTGTAGACGACGATTTTGAATTTGGGGAAGTAAGTGACTTCAACGGCAACACGCACCCCTCAGACACCTCAGAGCTGTTTGAGGTGAAGGCACAGGCTAGCCTGATGCAGAGCCTGCTGAGTCCCTCTGAGACCAGCTCGCTTAGGAACAACCAGTCTGAGAACAGCTCCCTCAATAACCTACCACTGCATGGTGGGCTTTCTCTGCACACATCCAGCTCAGCCAACCAGTCTGAAGCCAGCTCTATGGTTAACTTCCCAGCCTACTCAGTGCGCTCAGAGTCCAGCTCAGCCTTCCAATTTTCTGACATTATCGATCAGTTAGAACAGCTCAGCTACCCACCCACAACAGCTGAGGACTCCAGCAGTACTGACACAGACTCGTGGGACTCTGAGGCCGAGGCCCCCCTAGATATAAGCCTCTTCTTCAGCAATCCCTTTGCACAGACGAGTGGGGAAAGAATCCCTTTCAGTTTTCAACACAATTTAAAGAGTTCAACTCCAGGGGAACAGATAGATAAAAACCCATCTTGACCACTCATAGACTCCTTTACAAGGAGACTCCTTCCCTGTTGGTATAGTTAGAACTCAGAATCTTTTGGCTCAGACATAAAAAGTAAATGAGTTCATGCTAGATAATCAGGGTTTTTTTTCTTATCACTGACCTATTACACTGCTCTGAATGTCAAAGAATTAAAATTTTCACTTGATGATGTTAAAGCCTAGATACCCCGTTTAAGATCCATGACTTTTGCAGCTAGTTCTAGTGACTTATGAGTCGGCCTCCAAAGCTTTGACTTTTGTGACATGTGCATTGAATTCAAGTAAAAACTGGTACTGTACATTTTGAATGTTACACAGTTTGGATTCTTGATGATCTCTGTGTTTTATGCCTCTTGGTGCTGCTTGTAAGATAAGCCATGCTTCCCATACTCAGTGTGTGTGTTTTGTCTGATTTGTACAGCCAGTGCAGTATTTGAAACCTGTGCAGAATGCCTGAGTGTCACCCTAACCCCAGGAAGGACAGTTGGCTGTAGCCTTCTGCGTGCAGAGGTGGCCATGAGACTGTGCTGCTGTCAGGCCTCTGCTTATTGCTAACTTGAGTCTGTGGCAGTGCTGTGTGCAGAGTGGGTTTGCAAGGGTACTGGTCTCAAATCCACTGTGAATGTGGGAGGTGCTCCCTTCTCTTTGTTATTACTGCAGATGTAATAGATGATGTGTTGCAACCAAGGAACGAGACCCACAATGGGCTTGAAAGTCGTGGTACCAGCTGATGTAGGAATCATTTCTTCTACTGATAGAACACACTGTTAGTTTAAAATGATAAAAACATGAGACCATGAGGTCTTGGAATCTCTCTCTAGGACTGATGCTGGGTTGCGTTAGGTGGTTTGTAATGCGCAGCACTACTGTTTCCAGTAGCTACCATTGAAGACATGGTTCTGTTCCAAGGTAGTGAGAGGGCTTGATGAATATAGGCTGAGATGGCCCTGCTGAGTGCCATGTGGAGTCTAAACCACTACGAGTTAGGGCTGGTGCTCCTCATGCAGGCTGGATGTGAATGGCAGGAAAAGCTGCTGCCATGAGGCCAGTGTCTCACAGGTGCTGGGCTGAGGCCAGCCCTGGTCAGATGCTATTAAATTTGTCTAGTCCCCAGGACCACAGGTTGGAACTTTGGTTTGGGGAGGATTTGGGTTGTTATTGACCCTGCTACTCTTACCTAGCAGTGCAATATGTTATTTTCTTCTCAAAATTTCTTATGGAGATTTTTTTTCTGGTACTAAGGATTGAACACAGGACCTTACCTGTTAGGCAACTTCTCTCCTGCTGGACTACATCCCCAGCCTCTCCTGAGAACGTTAAACATTCATTTATGAGACATCTGCTTCTGTGCTGGAATGGAATATCTGTATTTGCACAGAGACTACCTTCCTAGTCTTTGAGCTGTTGAGATCCTGTGGACGTCAGTCTTTTATTAGTGTTGGTTGGATTCTAGCAAGGGGTTTGTAGATAAATGTATCATGTAATTATTTTTCTTTTGTGACAAGGTTTTGGCCTGAGACTCACAGCAGTCTACTGCCTTGACCTCCCAAGTGCTGGGATTACAGGCATGAGCTACCATACCCAGCAGTACCTTTCATTTTTGTAGCTTCCTTAAATGTAAACTACAATCTCATCCTTTCACTAGTCCAGTCAGTCAGGGCTGTCTGTGTATTGAGTTATTCATTATTCAGTCCCCTTTATACTTAGAAGAAAGTGCCACTTTCTATATACACAAGACCACTACTTAGAACAGTTCAGCTCAGGACGGTTGGTTTTCTTTCAGTGTGTCATTCCAAAAGTAAGCCTTGGATTTGTGTTGTAGGGAAGAACTTTTAAAATGTTTTTCCTGAACCTTAGTGTTCATATTGTGGCTGAAGACTACACTGCTCCATCCTCAGTTTCCTCCTAATGAAGGTACTCTCTAACACTGGGAAGCACAAAGTTGTCTGTCTTGTTTTTTGGTTGGTTGGTTGGTTGGTTTTGTTTTTTTAAGTCTTGTATCTCAGACTGTTTAGCCAAAGATGACCTGATCATCTTGCTTCTACCTCCAGAGTGCTCGAATTACAGGTGTGAGGCACCATACCCAGTTTAGGGAGGTGCTGGGGATTGAACTCACCCACTCTGTGCATGGTAGACAAGCACTCTGCCAACTGCTATGTGTTTTTAAAGGAGCCCACCCTACTGTGTGGACTCAAATCAGGTATGGGAGGTTTGACCTCACTTAGGCCAACCCAGAACCGCTCCTTGGTAAAGCTAGTGTTCCTGGCAGGGGTATTCCACCAGAGGGAGGAGAACCTCTGCCAAGTCAAATGTAATACACCCTCCTCTGACAGACTCAGTGAATTCTGTTCTCAACCATCTGCTAGGCCGCCTACAAAATGGGTTTTGTTGTTTTCATTTTCTACCAGTGAAACCTCACTTTCTATAGATAATTTTTTAGTTTATTAGAATGTCTTCAAAGCACAAAAGCAGAAAAAGGAGCGTAATATGCCTCTGCTCTCCACCTAGTATTGGTGATACTTGGTCACACTTACTTTCTCTCACTCCCCATGTTTTCTTCTGAAGTGTGTTTGTGGCACTAGAGAATGAACCTGGGGTCTTTGTATGCCAGGCAAGCACTCTACCATTGAGCTCTGCCCCCAGCCCTCTTTTTTTATTTTTTTGCTTTTTATTTTGAGACAAGTTTGTACTAAGCTGCCCAGCAGGCCTTGGACCTGTGTTCCTCTGTCTGAACCTTCTGGTGCTGGGATACAGCTGTGCACTGCCAGTCAAGCCTCTTCTGAGTTTTGAACTGTAGCATTTTAAAGAAGCCCCTAGTGTGCCTTTACTCAGAATTCTGCAGGCATCCCTGAAGCACAAGGACAGTCTCTTACATGACCTTATACATCCATTTCAATGTAAAATGAATAGCACCATCTAATTCTGAGAACATACTCAAATTACCCAGTTATCTTCAAAATGGTTGGGCATTGTGGCACAGGCAAGCAATCCCAACCCTTGAGAAACAGGAAAGAGGATCATGAGTTCAAGGCCAGCCTGGGCTACATCGTGAGACTGTGTCTCACAACAAGCAGCAACATGCCTGTTGGTATTTGATCTCTCTAAGTCAGGGTACAGGTGAGATCTTCTTTCTGCATCTGCCTGTTATACTTCAGTTAGAACATCCCACACCCATTTTTAGCCAGTGCCTTGTACGAGAAACCAGGCCAGTGATTCTGTCTTAAGTTCCAAAGCCTAGACTGGCCCCCTGGAAGTCAACCAGGATTTGGGGTCTGTTTCTTGCACATTCCATAAGCCCACATGACCTCCAGGAGAAGAGGCTAAGGCTGCTGTGATATCAGCCCAACATCCCAGGAACTCTATGAATAACATTAGTAAAGGGTGACTTTTGGACATAATCCAGAGAAATTTTAAATAACACTGCCTTAGCAGAGTGTTCAGAACATATCACAACTTTTTTCTTTATAGTTTTAAACTCAGTTGTGCCTTCTGAGTTCCTGCTCACAAATGATGCTTTTTCTTGTTGGCTTGAGCTGCTGTGTTACTCTGACCTTATGAAAAGGGGCAGTACAGTCTGAAGCTACTGAATACTGGGCCTTCCTTTTGTTTTCTTGCCTGTGTTGATCAGAGGCTCCAGCATGGGAGTGTGACCCATTAGACAGCTACAGAGACAGATGCTGAGACTGAAGGAACTGGATTCTCTGCTTTGAGCAGCACTTCCCAGACGGGAACAGTTCCTGCCAATGAGTAGGCGAAAGTGCTTCAGTGTTGATAGTGCTCTCCAGTCTATCAGCCTCCTTAGTTATGTCCAGAACCTTGTTAAAGCGTACACTCCTCCCTCCTTGGACAGGCCCCTGTCAGTGCTGTCCTGGTGGCTCCCAGGAAGGATAGGGAGGGGACGGGAGAGAGGGTTGTCACAACCAGTGTATCCATGCAGAAAGGTAACGGCAGCCAGGTGTGTCCACATAGATGATAACAGCCAGTGTGTCAGTGTTGGTAAGGGACAAGACCCTACAGTTGCCCCCTCCAAGTGCAAGGCCACCAGGCAGGTCTGTTCTGCCCATCAAGTCCACCACTAACAATATACTCTGCTTTAGATAGATTATTTTTATTAGTTATCAAGTCCATTTCTGCATTTGTTTCCAAAATCTCAATATTTTATATAAGCCACTATGACTGTCTCAAGACTAACGGTATAGTTACATGTTACTGAGAGTGCCTACACTAGATACATGCAGTACTGTGTACTATGTAGTCTTCTGAACTATCAGGTTTGGGTGTGTGCCCTTTGTACCGCAAAGGCATTCTGTAAGTCTGGCATTAGATTTGGATCCCCTGTCCTCCCCAGCACTCATATGTTTTCTTTAGTGCTAATGACACAGGGACGGACACCAGCACATCCAGGACTTTAACATGAAAACATTTAGACCTGTTAGTTATGCCGTTCCAGTCATTCTCTTACCAAGTGATTCCATCCTTTCTGATTGGCACAGGTAGATTTTTTCATGCAACTTCCACCACTGCCTGAGTGATGTTATATTGTATTTTCCACACCGTGGACATGATAATACTGCAATGCACACACACATGCTAGCTATATCTTCAAAGTACACTCATTCCCTACAGCTCAACTTCAGCAAAGTCCATCATTAGAGCAGTTACTTCATAGTCGATGTTAGTAGTCAGTAGTTAATGTTTGCCCTCATGTCCGTGGACTTGGCATCTCCTGGGGTCTTACTTTGACTCTTGTCTCAGGGCTGCACATATGGAAGACTGTCACAGGTGGCAAACACCTTCTCTGTGGTAGCCCATCCCACCATGTCCACTAGTGCACAAGGCTGTCTTTTGCATGAAAGCTTATGTGTTCATTCCTCTGGGAAATGAAGAAAAATGAAGCTGAAATTCTCTTATGCATTTAAACTTGTTCTCTCCTTAAAGAGACATTTCTGTTGTCTGGTGTGTGGTACTTATGAATTTGTTTTCCATTGAAATGACCATTTATAAATTTTCAGATATGTACTGATAACTTTTAATTGTTTATTCAATAAAATAAGGAAATATTTACTGTGAATTTTTAAACGGGCTTTTTAGCTTTTTTTCCCCTCTGCTTAAGAATTTTTATTTATATAGGTTAAAAATTATTTCACATTAAATTAATACTTGAGATATCTACATAATTATACAACCCCTTCCACTAACATTTCTTTCATTGGCTTTTGAGCACCAAACAGGCACCAAGGTGCTTACATAGATTGTCTCGTTATAGGTGTAATGACATCTATATCGAAAGCCAGTGGTTGGGGGTGGTATTGTGTTGTTTGCTCAGTCTTAACTTTCAGTGTCATCTGCTCTTGCCTAATGTGGCTAGCATGGCCAGTGTGGCAGAGATGGATGCTGGAGCCTGTGATCTGTGTGGAAACCACTTATTGCACCTCAAGGTAAAGCCTCATGCTGCTGACTGCAGTGCTTGGTGTATGCCATGGAGATGTGCTTTTACACTGCACAGAGCAAAGGCTGACTCCTAATGCTGACCACCAGAGCATGGTTTCCATCTGCTCGCACTTCTCAGTGGCAGCCAGTGCAGGAGGCCTGTCCTGGAGGACAGTACTTACTCACCAAGCATAACAGTCACTCTGGTCTTGGGCCTACACAGGTTTTCTGCTGCTTGCTTGGTGTTGTCTGTACCTTCTCTAGCCTCACACACCCCTTGATGGTGTAGCGGGACCCTGTGCCCACCTTCTGGACAGCAATGGCCAGAAACCCTGTGAGCACCTTACCCTTGGAGGCTAGGAACAGAAGAGCCACAACTGTTTGTTTGGAATACCTTCAGCAGGGGTGACTGCACTTCAGGGACCAAAACATCTGACACAAATAAATGGGCATAGTCATTAGGGGTACCCATGACAGCAGTGGGAGGGTACAAGCCCCTCCTGAAGCCCAGTGTCTGTTCTTCTACACACTGGACAGAGGCCTGTGCTGGCACCACTTCTAGGAAAGTGCCCATGGGTAGCATAGAAGAGACCAGTCACAGAAGCTCAGGTCCTCTATTACTTAGCCTGCTCCCTGCTGACACCTCTACTGCCCAACACCTGCTGTGCAGCAATTAAGTGATGAGTCTAGTGTGTGGGTCTCCAGAGTGAAAACTAATCGAAGCTAATCCAGCTGGTCTCTGACTCAGAGCTTCGAGGGGCCCGTGGCCTGAGCTGTTCTACATGATTGGTGTAGAGGTAAGAGCAGTGAGGCCCTTACGTTTTTCAACCTGCCAGTTCTGATCCACATCTTCCCCAGGGAGGACCATCCTGCAGATTCATTCTATTTGACTCATCACAGGATGCTTCTCAAAGATCAACACAAAGATACCAGTTTTAGGTTTGGGGTGTTTTCTTCTGCTTGGCCTGATTTATGCCCAGTGCGTGCTGAGCTCCACCTCCAACCTCCGGTGCATCTGTCCTACTAGAACAAAGTATCAGCGCCCTAGCTCTCTTGTCCGTGTGTGAGAGGAGGCCTCCTGCTCTCTCTCCCCCTACCCCTCCTTTTCCTCCCTCCATCCCTCCCCTCCCCTCCTCTGCCTTCTGTCTCTAAAGAACTTCAGTGGGTCCTTTGTACAATGTGAGGTAAAGCTTTGCCAGCAGGCTTGAAACTGCCTTGGTGCCAACTACAAAAAAGTCAGGCCAAGGCTTTGCCCCACCACTGTCTCCCAGGCATGTGGGAAGGACAGCCCACCGTGTCACACAGGGACTCTAGCCTTGCACAACTTGATCACATGATCAATAATTCTTTAATGGGCTTGACTGGCTCATTCAGGTACTGAGTCACATTGAAGGCACACAAATGGGGTTGTTTTTGTCTGTGGCCAGTTTGTACAGTCTCAATTGTGACTGAAATGCTCTTCTTCCCAGTGGAGCACACCCTCAGCCCTCTCCCAGCTCTTCACCTTGATTCTTGATGTCCTGAAGGAGAGCCGCCTACCTCCTTGGTTTTGCAGCTTTACCAGTGTCTCTTATGGTTCCCCTGTGAAATTCTGGGGATCTAAGTTATTTGATAGAGTTCACAGTCACAGCCACAGCACTCAGACAGTTGACATCCGAGCTGTAGACGTCAAGTTAGTCTGGCAGTTGGATGGTGGTGGTTCTGGCATGCCCATACAGGGAGCACCCTCATTGTGCTAGGAATCGGAGGTGGCCTGCTGGAGCAGTGTGGAGTGCCTTGGATGCCTATGGGTGCTGTTGGGGGTGGAACAGTGCTGCTGGCTCTGAGCAGTCAGCCTGGTGAGGGTGAAGCACCAATACAGTCCAAGCTCCACTGCACCGCAAAACCTAAGGAAGCCTCTGCTTCTTTACTTCCTTTTCAGAGTGCTGGGGTCAAACCAAGTACCTTACCAAGCCCTGAACTCTACACAAAATGAAACGGGACCTGACGCTTAGATCCCTTATCATTAGCCATTTCACTACTTCCCCTTTTGTTTTTAAGCCAGATTCTTTGTGTAAAAGTGAATCCTGACACTCTAATTTAGTGATAAAGCCAGAAATAGTGTCTGCCAAGTTATCAGGTGCAGATTTGCTTGGGTACTGGACGCAGGTCCATGAGTTCGGTGGGTTTGTTTTTCTCTAAGATTGACAGTCTACTGTTCAAGCCAAAGTTTCTCTTCCTGATGTCCCTTACTCTCAAATAACCTTCAACTTCATCTTGAATGTTGCCACACAGGAGTTGATTATACCACTGCTGTTAGACAAACCTTTTCAAGGATTGTTTATTAAAGAATTTAAAGAAGGGTATTTAAAGGTATGAAATAAAAGCAACTTTTCCTTCCCTTCTAAATGTCAAGTTCGTTTTCATCATCTTTCACCTCTAGTTAGATGAACAAAACTGTCTTGAAGAAAAAGGCAAAGGTAAGCACAAAGAGGTAACACTGCATTTTAAATACTTCAGAAATTATCTGGTGAATCCCGAGAAAGTTTAAGAAATAAACCACCTTCTAGAAATGCTGATTGTTGGCATGTTGGAGTAAGTTTTCAGTGTCCTGTGAAGACCGTTTGTAACTGGCAACTTTGAGAACATGTTGAGTGCCACCTCCCTGCATGCAGGCTCTGCAGCAAGGCAGCCCGTGATTCTAGTCGACATTTAGATGTTCCCCAGCAGGAATGTAGGGCTCAGAAAATCATAGCTGCTCTTGATGCTTCTCAGTTTCAGGGAGCTTAATCTTTGGAACTGAAGAGTCCTTTGTCTGCAGCTAAAGAAGTTGATCACTCACACTGCAGTAGGAGAGTTGAACTTCTCTGAGTGTGGGTGTTGGGTCTGAATGAGTTTTTTAATAGGCACTCCTGTAATTCAGAGCAATACTGACTTTCTGCTTTGCAGAGAGGACCCTAAATGTAGTATGTGTTTCTACAGATAGTGGCTTTTCAGTTAAGGTGAGACATTCTAAACCCATCTAAAACTTGGTATTTGGCGTTTTAAAAGTGTTTTAAATTAAATTTTATGTGTATGCATGTGTTGTGTGCATGTATGCAAGTACACCCATGTCATGCAATGCCCAGGGAGGTGAAGGAGTACATCAGATCCCTTGGAACTAGAGTTACAGATGGTTGTGAGTCATCATATAGATGCTAGGATTCACACCTGGGTCTTCTGTGAGAATAGCCAGTGCTCTTAACTACTGAGCCATCTCTCTAGCCCTGGTATTTGGCATTTTTAAAAATCCTAAAGCAACTGTCTTTCAGTCATACATTCAAATATACCTTTGCACACCTATAATCCCAGTACTCAGAAAACAGAAGTAGAAAGATCAGGAGTTTGAAGTCAACTTGGGTTACATATGGAAGCCCATCTCAAAAACAAAACAAAACAAATGTCTTAATAGTAATGGTAAAGGATTTTCCAAGGCAGAAAGCGTTAGGCCAGCAGTCTTTTATATCAAAAAGCACTGGGCAGCAGAACCTGAGAGGCACTAACCTCATTCCATCTACATCACTTCCAGAAAGCACCTGGCAAGCCACACACACACCCACAATATTGTGGTAGTTACAGCTGCAACTGTCCCAGGGACAGATACCTGTTGGACTAATAGGACCAAAAGGCATGTAGGTGCACATTCCACAGTCTCACATTTAGAAACATTACATGTTTACACCAGGTGCTTGACAAAATATCTACCCACAACTTTTGGTGAAGTGTGCTCGTGTGTGTGTGTGTGTGTGTGTGTGTGTGTGTGTGTGTGTGTGTGGTATGCTGGGACTCAAATCAAGGACCTTGCAAGTACTGGATTATCATTTTGCCAGTAAGCCCCAGCCTCGGGTCCTCACCCATATGTTTATTTATCATGATGGTCTGTATTTGTATATTTCAAGAATTATTTGTTTTTCTATAGCTAAGAGTTTTAATTTTTAAAAAACATTTAATGTCACTAAATTTTGAGTTGACAATTTTTATGAAAAGTATTAACAGTGATAATATCAAATGATGGATTAAATTTATTTATTTTTATGTGTATGAGTGTATTGTCTGCATGTGTCTAAGTACACCCATGTCGTGCAGTGCCCAAGGAGGACAAGAGAGGGCATCGGATCCCCTGGACCTGGAGTTACAGGGTTGTTAGTCCCCATGTGGGTGCTGGGATTTAATTCCAAAGAACCAAAGATAGTTTACTGCAAATGAGTGATCTAGTTCAAAGTGAGGTCTGCAAGTCACTCACTAAAGGGCTGTTTACTGGAAGTTTCACCTCACACTCTGATATTGTCTCCCTCACACTGGCTGCAGCCTGTTTGCCAACCCTAAGGCCATCCAAGAAGTGTATCATTTGATGCTGCCTGTGGTTATGCATTTTCTCGTGTGTGTGTGTGTGTGTGTGTGTGTGTGTGTGTGTTAGATTTGGTGGCAGTCTGTTTTGATTTGGTTTCAGATTTGTTTTGTTTTGAGACACGGTCTTGCTCTGTAGCCCAGGCTGGCCTGAAACTTGTGGGCTTCAAGCTAGTCCTCCTGCTTCCACTTCCTGAGTGCTGGTATTACAGGCTGGCTTCAGAAAGTTTGTACTAACTGTCCACTAGAACTTGCTTTGGACTTCCTATCTTGGAGTGTGATGCTTTGATGAACACTAGGAGGCACAGGTAAAAGCAATCTTTAGCATACTTTCATAATTGAGTATAAAACATCATGGTTATTAGATTCTGAACAGTGTAGTTGTTAATAAGTAGGTAAGTTATTAATAGCATCTGGATTTTTCTTTTACATTAAAAAAAAAAAACTCATTTTGCAGTTCTGGCTTACTAAGGACAAAGAGGACCTTGGAGCTCAGTCCTTATTGTACTATCTTTGGATGTGACAGGAAGTAATCCACACATCAGGGCAGCGCAGAGCAGTCAGCTCCACTTTGATTCCTGTATAAGGGACAAAGATTGAACATAGCAGGTGGCGGGTGTAATTTAATACCATTAATGTTATTTAGCATGTTTCAACTAAATGTGTAAAAAAAGCAAATTCCAATAAACTGATTAATAATTTCATGTAACAATATCATCTAATTTTTCTGTATCAATGAATGCTTTCTGCTTTAAAATGTGTTTTGTGGAAAAATTCCAAAAGAGAGTTCAGTCAGGATGCTGTCAGTACATCTTTTTAGTGAGCAAGCGAGGTCTTTGCAGATCTCTAATTTGTCAATGTGAAAACAGGGACCTCCTCTGCCCAACCCTGCCCCACTGGAAGGCTGTCTAGTCAAGGAGCTGAGTGGGACATGATGCTACCTGGTCTGCAGGAAGCTACTGTGCACTAATCTGCCTGACACTTAGGACTTTTAAGTTAAATAATCAACTTTTGGTCTTATAAACTGGTTGCTGTATAGGAGGACTGCACTTGAGTACTCTTTAACAATAATGCATGGAGAGTGCAGAGATGTGGAGTGGCACCCGCGCCAGGTCTAAACCAAGTTGATTTAATAATCGTAGTTAGAAATAGTTTTAGTTTCAATGTTAAAATACTGTTCGTGCCAGGTATGGTAGAGCACGCCTTTAATCCCAGAACCCAGGAGGCAGAGGCCAGAGAATCTCTGTGAATTCAAGGCTAGACTGGTCTACATAGCAAGTTCCAGGCCAGCTGGGGCTATAGGGAAAGAAACCCTTTCTCAAAGAACAAACAAAAATACTATTCACTTGGAAATATAAGGTAAATTTCCATCTTCAGTAGTTTCTGAAATGCATTTACATTTCTGTAAAATGCTGTTTGGGTATGGTATCACACCTGCAATCCTAGCATTTGAGATTTGGTGGCAGGGAGGATCAGGAGTTCAAGGCCAGCCTCAGATACTTACTAAGCTTGAGACCCGTTCTATATAGAAAGTTCTAGACCAGCTTGGGCTATAGGAAGATCCTGTCTCCAAAAGATCATTAATAAACAAATGTATCTTTAAAATTTGTCATTAAATGTACTCAAGAGGTAGAGACAGGAAGATCCCTGTGAGTTCAAAGCCAATCTGATCTACATAGCAGTTCTAGCCAGAGATATATAGTGAGACCCAGTATCAAAAAAGGGGGGGGGGAGCAGGAAAGTTTATTGGTTACTTATTTTGGCATAAGAAATCAAAAAGCCCTCATTAATGAAAAACCCAGGAACTAGAAGACAGAATTGTGAAATGAGCAATTTTATATCATCTCACTTTTTAATGAATGATTAAGTAGTTTGGCTTGAGAACAGACAAGCCTTTCAGGTTTGCCAACACTGGTGCTAGCTCGGGGCTCTGACAGCTCTGTCTTCTGCAGAGCCTTCTGCTTCACCATCCTGCGTTGCTGCTTTTTTCAGCTACCTCTTCTCTATAGAGCAAAAAGAAGCCTAGAAATGGCAGTGCAGGCCCCACAGGGTCATGGGAGGTGTACTGTCTCTTGGTTTCTGATGCTGGGCAGATGAGTCATCACTATGTTTTTTTGGTATCTTGTCTAGGACTGCAGGTGACACACACACATATTCCACAAAGTGCTAGTGGCAGCACATGGCTTGCAGTCAGGCTACTGCGCAGTGGGCCGACCTCACAGCTGTTCTCATTCATGCTCCATCCCACTCCGTTCATTTCTAGGCTTTTCTGTGGATAGTCCTCAGCCTTCTCCCTCCAGCCAGAAGAGCCAGCTGAGCCTGAGCCCTGAGCCTCAGGTTGCTCTGAGCACAGCTGAGCCGGGCTTGGACCCCGCCCTAAGTCCTGTGCTCAGTAGTGCTGGTGTGCCCTGGATGGACAACCAAGAGGAGCAGAAGCACAAGGTGGGCCACTCCTGCAGCTGAGGGTGCTGCTGGGACCTGGTTTGCAAATTGTAGCTGGGGAGCCCAGGGTGGGCAAGGAAGGGCTCTGTGCTCATATCCCATAAACCTGGGACAGAGCCCCAGAAAAATCTCTGATACCGTATTAGTACTGCTGAAACTCATTTCCTTTGTACAGGCAAGTTTCCCAGTTTACTTAACAGTCAGTTTTGGCATCTGTGGGTTCTAAGCATCAGGCTGGATCTTGGAGATAAGTGGAAAGAGGACAGGGCATGCCCTGATGGGCTCAGCTCCCCCTCCTCCTTCCTCCTCACAACTGAGTAACTTGGGAGGTGTGGTTGCCAAAGGAGGGTTGACTGGGGGTCAGGGAATCTCAGATAAGAGACCTGATGAATGAGAAGGGCTCCTGGCCAACGTTGGAGATAATAGAGCCTGCAGTGGAACATCCTGGGCTTTGTGACGGGGCTGTGGGTTTGTGATAGAAGGTTGACACAATTTCTGTGGGTCTTTGTAGTGAGGTACCGGTTGAGTTTGCAGTGGAGAATGACCCAACAGTAGAGCTCACTTACTCACAGATACAGCAAGCCAGGTGTGATGGTGCATGCCTTTAATTCCAGCAACCAGCGGGCAGAGACTGGCAGACTATGAATTTGAGGCCAGCCTGCTCTACATAGTAAGTGCCAGGCTATCCAGGTCTGTATAGTGAGACACTATCACAAACAAAACAAAATTCAGATGCAGTTAACTGCCAGTGGCCTTAAGGTGACCTCTACCTAGCATTACAGCTTTGTAGCTGGGGAAACAAGGTTTAGGGAAAGAATAGACCTAAAATAGTAAGCCATGATCTCATAGGAGGTCACAGAGATGAAGTGGGGGTTTGAGCATCAGCCTAAGAAGATGGGGAGTTGGGCCTGAGTAGGTGGGACCTGCCTCAGGTGCCATCACAGGAAGAATGCTTTTCTCGGGACACCTGTGCTTTTTGTTTGTTTGTTTGTTTGTTTGTTTTTGCTGTCACTGCACAGAAACACCTGAGGCAAATCAAATTATAAAAAGAAAAGTTTTGGAGGTTTCGTACTATAGACAGATTGACTGTGCTGCTTGGGGTCTGGGACAGCACATCTTGATAAGGGCTTGTGGTGGAACAAAACCACTCACCTCATGGCCAGAACATGAAAGAGAGAAGAGACTGTAGACTCCATTATTCTCTCAAAAGGCACATCCTGTGACCTAAAGAGCTAGCTAGGCCTTACCTCGAAGTTCCCATTATAACCCCATAGTACTGAGTTGAACAGCAAACATTTTAACATGTGGGTCTTTTAGAAACATTTCCAGATCCAAACTGTAGCAATACTTGAATCTGAATGATCATCCAGAGGCTGGCAGGATCCACGGGACACTGGAGAGCCCGACCCATCTCCACAGGGTGTGAGGCAGGCTGTCCTTCCCTGTGCTCAGGGATCCTCTGGAACCCCAGCTTGACTGAAACAGCCCATTGAACCAGAAAGTAGGAGTGTGGACACGAGGTGACTATCCTCAGGGCCTATCGGCAAGGGCTGACCTGCTTCCAGGACCACAGATCCTCCTGCTATAACAGCTCACTCTGAAGAAGCCACTAACGCTTCGTTGATGACTTTGTGTTTAGCAGGTAGATGGTTGTTAAATGAACATCTTCCTTTATTTTAGAAACTTAACAGTGTTTATTTCACCATTTCCTTAGTATAAAAACAGAAGTGGATTAGAGGAAATCTTTTTGTTGTTGTTTTATTCATTTTTTTTAAGTGTATGGGTGTTATGCCTGCATGTATGTAAGTGCACCCATGTCGTGCAATGCCCATAGAGAACAGAAAAGGGTCTTGGACCCCCTGGAACTGGAGTTACGGATGGTTGTTAGCTGCCATGTGGGTGTTGAGATTTTAACCCTAGTCTTCTGCAAGAGCAGCCAGTGCTCTCAACCACTGAGCTGAGCCATCTCTCCAGCCCTGAAATGTTTTCAAAACTTAAAGTTACAATATTAAAAAAAAAAAAAAAAAAAAGTTGGTTCTTGGTTCTTGGTACTAACTTGTCACACCTGAGTGGTTGCCTGGCCATTAAGACCCAATCTGAGAACAACAACCTACCCAAGCCTTCTAGGGCGGAGCCCCTCCAGCCTTCACAGAAACATGCTCCTAAGGCCATGGCTGCTTCATGGCAAGATCTGCAGCAGCTCTTAAGGGTTCAGCTCTGCTCTTTCCCCTCTAGCAACCTCTCCTCAGGGGCAACTGTGCAATTCCATGTCTACCTAACAAGGGCAGTATCAAGCATGGGTGGGCATCCAGGCTTGCTCCCCAGTCTCGTCTGTCTCAGGCCCAGGAGGGTTACTGAGCAAACTCTGGTTTCCAGTCAGATGCAGCCAAGGTCTAGCCTGGTGTTAGGCTTTCACCAGAGTCCACTGCTGTGCTGACTTTGTAAACCAGAGCTATCAATGACTCTTGAAGAGCCTGGGCAGCATCTGTTTCTTTGTATCTGGGTGGAAATGAGTTAGAGATGCATGACTCCCATCCATGCCCAAGCCTGGTTAGGTTTCCATATGCACATCTGGCTCCTCAGCTGTTTGTGGAGGAATAAAGAATCCACAGCCTTCCAACCCTGCTAGTGAAAGCAAGGGCAAGCCTCTTCTTCCCCAAGTCTCCCACGTGACATAGTCCTCTTCCGGTCTGATAAGAGACTGTGAAGAACAACAATATTCAGAAGGTAGAATAGCCAGAGGCGGCAGCTGCTTTTGTCCACTTGCTCATGAGGGTCAGATGTGAGCAGTGTTCCCTGTGGTTAAGGCACCAAAGCTGAGTGTTTGAAATGGTATTGTCTTCCCCAGGCTTTTCCTCTTTCTGCCCATGAATCCCTGACCAGCAGCTCAGCTTGCTTGGGTTTAACTTGATCATTCTGGACATGCATGGGCAGAAGAGTTTTGGCTGTTATTTTTCTGGCCTCCTACTTGGTTTTCCTTGGGCTAATGAGGCATGGGTCTGACCAAGGAAGCAATGCCTCCTGAACACTATGCTTCCTTGTGTCCCTTTGTCACCACCACAAGGAAAGTTATCTTCACTGGTACTCCAGGGTTTGGTTTTGGCACATGACTCTGTCCCAGGGATTAGGAACTGACTTAGGACTCAGGAGACTGGTTTCTATCAGAATGTGCTTTGGGGCCTCATACAAAGATAACTGCCATTAGAACATCTTCCCTAACCTGGGCTTCACCCCTGGCCAAGGCCAGTAGTATGCAGTTAGCATCTGGAACCTCTGTCCTACTGTGAGGGAAGCTGGGGTCTCCCAGACCATAGATGTGGGCCTCTTGAGGACAGCTCTCACCCCTGGAAGTTCATGAAGTATGCTGACCCAGGGGAAGAGAGGAGGAATAAGACTTTTTAAAGAAAGATTTCATTGGATTCGAATTTGAAAAAGCTGTGTTTATATAGCACAAAATAGAAAAACAAAAAGTGGAGAGGTTGGGAAGATAAATGAGCCACTCTGCTAAGGAGGAGGGCCGGCACTCTGGGAGCGGCAGGATACCAAGAGCTGGAACCAGGCACCACAGCCATCATGAAGCTGCCGGTCATTTAGGAAGAGCTAATGAGAGAAGCTGCAAATGGCCTCTGAGGAGAGGACAGCAGGACTTGGCACTGAGAGTTATAGTGCTGCATCTCTGGTAGGTGGAAGTAACTGTGCCTTTGCAGCCACCATACCATGGGCTCCATAGCACACAAGGTAAACAAACCATTATTCCTTTATTCTAGGGACTATGAGAAAGAACTAAACCAGGGACATGGGAGAAAATGTGGGCTCTAGATATGGGCCTCGGGTAGGGCCTCCTGGGCTGCTTGCCTCACCTCCTGTGGCCTGCGAAGCATATCCTAGGCTATTGTGGTGCAAACTCTGCCTCCTGCTTCCTCCCACTCCTCCTTCCCACCTCTGGTGACACGACAGCTAGTCTTTCCCTGTGCTGTAACCATTCTTGCTGCCTCTGTCCCTCGTAGAAACATCCCGACTAGCACCATCTCACTGGACTTGTGTAGTAGCCTTTTGGGGTGCGTGGGGGGGGATTTTTTAATGTTTTTATTTATTTTTATGTTCTGTGTGTGAGTGTATTGTCTGCATGTATTTAAGTGCACCTGTGTCATATGGTGCCTGCAGAGGTCAGAAAAGGGTGTTGGATACCCTGGAACTGGAGTTATGGATGGTTGTTAACCACATGGGTGCTGGGAATAGAACCTAGGTCCTCTACAAGGGCAATCTGAGCCATCTCTCCAGATCAGATTTATTTCTTTTAATTTTATATGTGTGAGTGTTTTGCCTGCATGCATGTAAATGCTCCTGTGTGTGAATGCTCACAGAGACTAGAAGAGCATGTTGGATTCCCGGAAACTGGTGTTATGAACAGTTGTTAGCCACCATATAGGTACTAGGAACTGCACCCAGGTCCTGTGTGAGAGCAGCCAGTGCTCTTAAGCACTGAGTCACCTCTCCAGCCCCTGCAGTAGCCTTTTGAGGCTCCTATCTGTCCCTGTAGGTCTGCTTGTATCCTGGAGTATAAGCAGTTTATAATGTATTCATATTGACCCAAAACACCCAAAGCACCAGAAAGCACCAAATAGCTTTCCTAATCCCCGCTTCTTTCTTTTTCTTTTCATCCCTCTTTTACTAGGCGACCTCACTCTCTGGTCCTTCACACCTACTTTATTTACTGGCCCACCCTGTGGACTCAAGTGAGTTTGTGGCCTGACCCCACTCTTTCCAGTCTCCAGCCCTTTCCACCTTGTACTCTGCAGGATTCTATTCTGCCATGATTTGCAACTCCTTCCTTGACCTGATGTGTTGTGCTTTCACATTAGATAGACACAGTCCTGATGGAGGTTGTGAACTCCTTAGACTGGTCCATCTCATGTTCTGCACAAGGGAAGCTGCTGCAAGCTAGGCCTGGAGTGGGTTGAAGTCCGCTTCCACATTTAGGAAGTGTGTGAGCCAGCCGCATACTCCTACGTAGGCACATTTGGGATATATACTAGTGATTATGATGCCTTTCATGAGTTACATTTACTTATTTTAATCACACATATATACTTAAACACACACTTGTAGATCTGTTAACTAGTTATATCACTAGCAGTAATAGAGGAACATAATTCTATCACAAACCAGTAATAAGCTTCAGCTCTGTTTATATATATTGATCTTTGAATAGCAATTCTTTTCTCAAAAAAAAAATATATATATATATATATATATATATACTGAGAAAAAATGTGAAAAATAATCCTGACCTTAATTGTGAGTATATTTTTTTTACTTAAAAGTAAACTGCAAAGCAGAAGAGATGGCTCAGCAGTTAAGAATATTTGCTGCTCTTGCAAAGGACCTAGGTTTGCTTCCCAGCACCCATTTTGGGTAGTTTACAACAACTTATAACTCCAGTTCCAGTGGATATGATACCTTCTCCTGGCCTCTGTGGCTACCTGTACACACAGTGCACATACATACTCATAAAGTAAAATTTAAAAAATATATCTCTTTAGGAATTATGACAGAAAAGCTTGTGATGATATTAACCTGAAATTACAAACATCAGGCTCTCCTTAAACGTGGAAAGTTAGCGCATCCCCAGAAATATGCTCATGGCTCTCTCTGCTTCTTTCAGCGCATGCCAGAAGATGAGGCCTATTTCATAGCAAAGGAGATTCTTGCTACAGAACGAACATATCTGAAGGATTTAGAAGTTATTACTGTGGTATGAAACCAAATTACTTGGATTTCTTTGATATCCTTTAAATATAAACTCAGATAGAGGTTCCATCTTGAGAAATATCTCTTGATGATCATGGGACCTGCATATGTAACTTCTGTTAAATATATCTGTCTAAGTCAAGTTAGAACAATTATATCCAAGTTTTAACAAAACTGTAAAGCTTAGAATGGATCCATCTAAAAATTCTGTCCTAGAATTGTTTTGTTATATTTTAAAGTTGTATGGTGGCTGGGTGTGGTGGCATAGGCCTTTAACCCCAGCACTCAGGAGATAGAGACAGGTGGATTACTGTGAGTTCAAGGTCAGCCTGGTCTACATGGTGAGTTCCAGGCCACCTGGGGCTCTAGGGAGACCCTGTCTCAGAAAGATAAAAATTAAAACAAACGGTTGTATGGTCAGCAAAGAGGATAGCTGGAATTCTGATGTGAGCTATCCTCATAAACTCTGACTAGAGGATCTTTGCTGGGTCTCCTGAGGTCACAAGCCCTCAGGGGCATGGTCTAACAGTCTCTGGCAAAGGCCAAGCCTCTCATCATGCCAAACTCCTCCCACAGTGGTTCCGCAGTATGGTGGTCAAGGAAGATGCCATGCCTGCAGCCCTGATGACCCTGCTCTTCTCCAACATTGATCCAGTCTACGAGTTCCACAGAGGCTTCCTGCGTGAGGTGGAACAGAGGCTGGCCCTCTGGTAATAATGCTGTGTTCCAATGGCCCCATTTCTTTGACACCCTCCAAAGGAGACTCCCACTTTCTGGGATTCCCACATGGCTGACTCCCAAGACCTCTACTGTACACACCAGTGACCCTGAACCCTACACAAACAGTGCCAGAGTCCTGACCTGTCCTTGGGTAGTACCTATCCTTTACAGCATCGCTTGTCCCAGGAAATCCCCAGCTTCAGAGACAAATTCAGAACAACTGTTATTTCAATGAAGTGTATTTTAAAATCCTTTTGATGGCTAGAGAGATGGTTCAGCAGTTAAGAGCACTTGCAGAGGATCCAGGTTCGATTCCCAGCACACACATGGTAGCTAACAATCATCTGTAACTCCAGTTCCAGTGGAATCCAACTTCCACTTCTGACCTCCACAGGTATTGACACTAGTGTGCTTCCATATACACTCATACACATAAAAATTTTTTAACTTACAAAAAATACCATTGGGAGAGGCAGAGTAAACTTTAACAACAAACTTTAGTCACCCTACTCCAGAAAAGAAAATGAGAGGTGCGACAGTGGGTGAACCTGTCTTTGTGGAGTTACTGTCATATTTATTTATTTTCATTTATTTATATGTATGTATTCTTTGCCTGCATGTATGTCCATGCATCATATATGTGTCTGGTGCCCAAGGACGTCAGAAGAGAGTGTTGGGTCCCTTAGAATTGGAGTTAGAGAATGTTTTTAGCTGCTGTGTGATTGCTGGGAACTGAACCTGGGTCCTAAACCAGAGCAGCCAGTGTTCTTAGCTGTAGAGCCATCTCTCCAGCACTAGTTACCATCAGATTTAGAGAAATGTAGTAACTGTTGCTGTCAAGTAAAATTCTTTCCACCTCAACTTTGTCAATTGTTCATGACCATAACTGCTGGGAATAGGGACACATGCCTATAATCCCAGCACTAGGAAGTCAGAGGCAAGAGAATCACAAGTTTGAGGCCAGTCTCAACTATATAGTGAAACCTGGTCTCAAAAACCAAACCAAACCAAAAACAGAACTGTGACTAGAACAGTTTGTCATACTACCATCAAATCAGATATTTTCCACAAACTTTCACTGGTTTTATGAACTTTCTATTCAGGGAAGGGCCCTCCAATGCCCATGTGAAAGGTGATCATCAACGAATTGGGGACATCCTGCTCAGGAACATGCATCAGTTGAAGGTAAGACAGGCTTGTGTAGTGACTCCAGGCCTAGCATAAAAGCTATGGATGGAAACACATAGAATTGTCCTCAGAACAGTGTTCCCCTCACAACAGAATTTGCTAGAATAGAAATCATTCCCAAGAACAAGTTCATGTCACAGAATTCTCAATAACAGGGCTCAGGGGCCCCCTCAGAGGAGCACTGCTCTCAGAGAGGGATTTTGTCAGAGCAGCAAGCCCCTAACTCTCCACCCAGTGCAGAACTCTCCTAAGAATAAATTCTTTTCAAAACAGTGTCCCCCAGAACAAGGTTCTCTTCTCAAAACATGTACACTTCGGAGAAGTGTTCCCGCCCTTAAACCAGCTTCCTCAAAACTGCTTTTTAAAGCAGTTCCCGTTAAAACACAGTTCATCTCAGGGTTCTTTGGGAAGGAATTTTTTTCTACCCTCAAAACACTGTTCCCTAAGAGTAGTATTGTGACTCAAAAGGGTCTTAGAACAAGATTTCACTTCAGTACAAAATTTTCCTCAAAGTAGCGTTCCTCTCAAATTAGTATTTTCCTCAGAACAGCATTCCTC
The DNA here is from genome assembly GCA_035773235.1 of Eospalax fontanierii. Classification (NCBI taxonomy): domain Eukaryota; kingdom Metazoa; phylum Chordata; class Mammalia; order Rodentia; family Spalacidae; genus Eospalax; species Eospalax fontanierii. The sequence goes on along the minus strand of CM069530.1, from coordinate 2,602,895 downwards.
AAAATAGATTCTCCCTAAGAATAGTTTTTTTCCAGAACAATGTCTCCTAAGAACAACCTTTCCCTTCACAGTGTTCCTTGAAACATTGTTCCCCTCAGAACAGATTCTCCTCAGAACAGTATTCCTCAGAAAAGGGCTCCTCTCCAAATACCTTTCCTGTTCCTCTCAGACTAGCATTCCACAGACCGAATGTGCCCTCCAAATACTCCCCTTAGAACAGCCTTCCCCAGTCCAGGGTTACCTTCAAAACAGAGGTGTCCTTAGGGGAGCACGCCCCTCAGAATATAATCCTGACAGCAGGCTTCCCCTCAGAGCAAGATTTCACTTAGGACAGTCTTGCTCAAATAAGGGCCTGCTCAGAAAAATGTTTCCCTCCAAGGGTTCCCCTCAAGTTCCACTCAGAATTGGCCTCCAGAATGCTGTTTTCCCAGATTAATGCTTCTCAGAAAAGGATTCCCCCTAGAATAGCTCTCCCCAGGAAAGGGTTCAGCTCCGAAATAGCTCCCTTCAGAGCAGGAGTCCCTTCAGAACCGTAGTTCCCTCAGGGAGGGCTGCTCAGTCCTGGAGTCCCCTCCAGAAAGCCTTCTTTAGAAGTTTCCTTAGAACAGTCTTCCCTGTCTTTGAACAGATTCTCCCAGAACATGGTTCCCCTCAGACCAGAGTCCCACAGAAGAGAGCTCTCCTAGAAGAGCATACCCCAAATATGTTTCTTTTCAGAACAGTCTTCTCTAGAACTTAGTTTCCCCTTAGTGTCCTTCTCAGAACAGCCTTCCCAGCTGGGTGTGCTGTGTGGCACACTCCTGTGATCTTAGCATTCGGGTTGTAGAGACTAAAGGATCAAGGGTTCAAGGTCATCCACAGCCACATACTAAGTGTAAGGCCAGCCTGAACTACATGATATCCTGCCCCAATTTAAAGAAGGAAGGAGGGGGGGGCGAAGAGGGGGCAAGGATAAGGCTTCTCCAGAGAAGGAGGCCCCTCAAAACAGCACCCTCAGTAGGATTCTCTTGTTTCCCCACCCTCAAAGCATCGTTCCTTAGAAGAGTTCCTCTTCAGAATAGGGTTCCTGTCAACAGCATTTCCCTCTGAGGGTTCCCCATAACATGTCTCCCTTCAAATATCTTTCCCCAGATCAATGTTGCTCTCAATATAATTTCTCAGAATATTCCTTCACAATAGCTGTTTCCAGAGCAACATTCTCCTAAGAACCTTTTTCCCTCACAGCGTTCCTTAAAGCCCTCCCAAAACATTTTCCTAGACACTTTCCTTCACTGAGCAATGTCCCCCAGAATAAGGTTTTCATTCAGAATATCTTTCCCCAGAACACACTCCCCTCAGGATAGAGCCCTTTGAACAGCCCTGCAGCAGTTCTCTAACCAGTCCTCCTCACAGGGATCCTTTCAGAATAGCGTCGCTTAGAATAAGGTTCTCCCAAGCAGTGTTCTCCTCAGAAGACAGCTTATTTCAGAACAGGGTGCTCACATCCAGGTAACTCAGACAGCATTTCCTCAACACAGAACAGTGTTCACTGCAGAATAAGGTTTCTGAAAACAGCTTTCCCCTTATAACAGTGTTCCTCAGACTGGATTTCCCCTCAGAGATGATTTGCCCTCAACAGTTTTTGCCAAAACATGTTTCCCTCCATGACAGGATCCCTTAGAACATAATTCCTCTCAGAACGGGAGTCTTTTCAGATAGGATTCTCTCAAAACAGAATTCTCCTCAGCACCATTCCTCTCAGGCAACACCTCAGAACAGAGTTCTCGTCAGAGTAGCTTTCCCCAGATCAACCCTCCTCGCCAGTGTTCCTGCTCTAGGAATAAGATTCCCCTAAACAGCATACTCCTTAGAACAACTTTCCCAAAACATGTCTCCTTAGAACAACCTTCTCCACGACTGAAGGGCTATCCTTGTGAACAGCACTAGTACTGAGACTAGTACTCCTCAGAGCAAGGTTCTCCACAGAACATTTGCCCTTAGAATGCCGTTCCCCTTAAAGATAGCTTACCTCGCAATGTGGTTCTAACCCCTTTGAACAGTGTTTCCCCTAGGACAGAGTTCTGCTCGGAATGGATTCCTCCAAACAGTTTCCCTAAAATCAGGGTTCTACTCAGAGTTTCATAGAACAGGGTTTCCCTCAGAACCCCTTTTTCAAGAACAGCCTCCCCCTCAGAACAACCTTCCTCAAAATAGCATTCCCTTCATAATAGTATTCCCCTCGGTATAGTGCTCACCACAGAATAGGGGACTCCTCACAACAGCATTCCCTTAAAGTAATGGTCCCCTCAAATCAGGGCTTTTCAGTACACATTCCCCAGAATGGGATTCTCCCTCACTACAATAGCATTCAAAATGTTTCCCCTCAGAACTGTTTCCCCTGGATCCAAGTTCCCCTCGGAACAGCATTCCTCAGAATAGAATTCCCTCAGATTACTTTCCTCGTCTAACATTCTCCTCTGCGAAACATTCCCCTCACAAAGCATTCTCTTCAGAATAGTGTTCTCCTGAGGATAATACCCCTAAAATGGGTGCCCTAGGAAAGCACTTCCTCAGAACACCTCCCACAGGACTGTTCTTAAAATCTTATTCCTTTCAGAATTTTAGCAGAGAACAGTTGTCTCCTCTGAAAAGGACTTAGAGTCAAATCCCCATGGCTGGGGTGAGACTGGCTTGGAGCCTGTTTCTACCTGGGCTGATGGCTCAGCTCATGAGTGTCCATGTTGTATGGCATAAATACATGCAGAAGCATACAAATGAGAGTGACTTCTAGATGGTCATAGTCAGCACCATGGAAGACCAAGACAGCCTTGTGAGAACCCCCAGTTCTCACATCCACGGTACAAGTCATGCATTCACTGTTTGGGGGTCTTTCACTACACAGACCAAAGACAGGCCTCTCCCCAGACTCCTGCTGCACATACATTTCCCATGTGGCTCCCTCAGAGAGGAGCTGCATACCTAGAGTTCCCAAGTGGCCACCAGACTTGCTCTACTATGAATTTAGATAGTACCTGCCTGAAGAGTTTCATCCTGCTCAGATCCCCCCTTTAGTTTCTGAAGCCATATTGTTAATTTGAAAGTTCTTATCCCAGAAGCATTTATACTAATTTAAAATTGAAATATATACAGATACGGTTAATTTACCTTTAATGTTCATTAACATTAAAGCCTAGAAGGTAGGAATTTGTGTGTAACATTCAAAATCCACACATGTATGCATTTGACATGTTAGGCCTGATTGCTCCCTCTCCAGTAATGGAGTCGGCATGACCACTCTTCTCCTCTCCAGTGATACGTCTGAATTGAACACTGAACCTGGACAGCTCAGTGGGGTTGAAATCCTGCCCATTGCTTACTCAGTGTGTCCCATGAGGTGGAACTCTATGCGTTTTAAGCGATTAGGGGAGGATCCGCTGTGGAGGAGCCCTGACCCCCGGGGGTTGGGGAGAATGAAGTGGGTATCAGGGTGGAGTCTAAGACAGTGGAAAAGCTCTGGCTTGTACACACCACACTGTTCATCCCTGTTGTACCCTGTCAGGATTTCCAGCTAGTGTATAAAGTCCACAGTGGGAATTCTGCCCAAGCAGACAAGCTGCTTTCCCACTGTCACCCCACTAATACCATGTCTCCACACCTAAATATTGATCTTGTGTGCCCCAGTAGGAGTTTATCAGCTACTTCCAAAGACATGATGAGGTCCTAACAGAACTGGAGAAAGCCACAAAACACTGTAAAAAGCTGGAGGCAGTCTACAAGGATTTTGAGCTCCAGAAGGTCTGCTACCTGCCTCTCAACACATTCCTGCTGAAGCCCATCCAGCGGCTGGTGCACTACCGTCTCCTGCTGAGCCGGCTGTGTGATCACTACCCACCTGGGCACCACGACTATGCTGACTGCCACAGTGAGTATGGGCAGGCCTTTACACCTTAAGGACTGACTGGCTGTAAAATGGGAACCAGAAAGCTGGGCTTTCTCAGGTGGAAGTGCAGACTGCACTGGCCCTCCCCCAGATCACTGGGCCACCTCCCCCATGGTCAGAGCTGGCTGCCAACCTTTACCTCTTCTCAGCTGTTGGAGGAAAGCAGGTTCTCAGCCACACCTGCTCCTGCCTGTCTTTCTATTCCCCAGATACAGACTTTCTCAGCCCCAAATCCAAACAACAAATGAAGGACCCTGATTCTCTTATGTGGCCATGGAGTGGGGTGCTGTGACCAAGGCTGTCTCTTACTGTCAGGGTCACTTACAGCTGCCACACGTATACTGGGGGTGCAGTATTCCTAGAACCACCTATTTCCTGTGGATGTTTCTGTCCTAGAAGCCTTGGCTCTCAAACTCACTAAATACTTGGGTCAGGAGCCCATTAGAAGTATCTGACATAGATGGATTATCATTGTTTAAAATTTGTTAAAGGGACAAATTAATAAAGTCTGGACGTTTTAAATTTGCAAATAGAATTTTTAATTACAGCATAAATTTAGTACAGGAAATTGCTATTTATAAGTCATTGAGATTGTCATTAAAAATATAATTAGCTGGAGGCTGCATAGTGGCACACACCTCAATCCCAGAACTCAAGAGTTAGAAGCAGGTGGATTTCTGTGAGTTCAAGGCTAGCCTGGTCTACATAGCCAGTTCCTGGCTAGCGAGGGCTTTATAATAAGACTTTGTCTTAAATACCCCCAAGTATATATAAAATTATCTAGGAGTGGTGGCCCATCGATGTAATCCCAGCTACTTGGGAGGCTGAAGCAGGAAGACCACGTGAGCCCGGGAGTTTCAGGCCAGTGTGAGTGATAAGGAGACCCTGTCTCAAAATACTTTTTAAAAGTAGGGGCTGAAGAGGTAGCTCTGCAGTTAAAAGCACTTGATGCTCTTGCAGAGGACCCAGGTTTGTTTCCCAGCACCCACATCTGTAACTTAGTTCTGAGGAATCCAATGCCCTCTCTAGCCTCCTCAGGCACCAGGCACACATGTAGTACACGTATATACATGCAGGCACTCACACATACACATAAAAATAAATAAATCTTGGAGCTGGACACATGACTCAGCAGTTAAGAGCATTTACTACTCTTCAGAGGACCCAAGTTTGGTTTCCAGGACCCACATCTGGTGGGTCACAATCTGTAACTGGCCTGCCTCCTTGGGCATGGCACCTGTGTGCATATACCCACACACAGACATACACACATGCATATAATAAGTGAAAAATGCACAGTACCCCCTCATAGCTGCTCTCTCGCCACATCTGGATGTAAAGAAGGCACTTTCTTAGGCTGTCCATAAAAAACAGCACAGTGGACTAGGCCTGTAATCCCAGCCCTTGGGAAGCAGAGGCAGGAGGATTAGGCATGCAGGCCTACCTCAGCAACATAGTGGGCTTGAGGCCAGGGATACAGGAGGCCCTATCCTAAACAAACAGTCAAGAAATAAAACAGACCCCAAAGAGGTGATAATTATCTTTCTCTTCATCCTAAATCATTTTTACTAAAAAAGAAAAGAACAAAATTATTTCATAAAAAGTTCCAATCCTCTAAAGGGAAATGTGAAAAAATCACAGCATGTTTAAGGTGTTCATATGGCTGAGATGTAGGTCGGGAGGTAGAACACTGCCTAGCATGCATGATGCCCTGGGTTTGAGCCCCGGCATCACACACAGACACACACAATTTGTTACTGAGTGTCATATCCCACAGTAGTTATGGGGCAAATGGGAAGTATAGTGCTAGAAGAGGGGACTGCCTCGACCCTAGGTGACCAAGGAGGCCATACCAGGTAGAGAGGACTAAGCTAGGTACTCATCAAGTCTGTCATGTACTTAGGGGACATACGACCTTGAAAAGGTCACTCTCCTTCAAGGCTTGTCAAGTTCTTCATCATAACATTGCAATGTAACATTGACAATATGTATCCTTCACCTCAATAAAGGTTTCCCTGAACCTCACTAGTGTGTGTTGTATGTTGAGCCATTATTATCATATACCTGCTCTGCACCTGTTAGGGATATGGAAGATACTCATAAGGTACAGATGATATGTCAGGATATCTGCCTGCCATCAGGTCTGAGACCTGTGTCCAACCTTCAGAGCCAGCCCAAGTATGATGCAGAGCCCATGCAGTAGTCTGGGCCTCCAGCCCCAGGCTCTCTAGATGGCATCCCAGAACAGGGTGGTACTGCGTCCTGTCGAAGGGACACTTACGGACAAACAGCACATGAACAGAATGAGGCAAGTCTCTGCCCAGCCAAGTGCCTGCCGAAGGGGCTCCAACGTAAGCTGGCTCTTGAAGGGTGATCAAGCCAGCAGAGGCTGGACAATACAGGAGCTCAAAAGTCTGCAGACTACAGCTACCACGGCTCACATGTAGTGCTGCCAGGTGTGGTGGGGCCTTTAAGCTCAGCCCTGGGGAGACAGAGGCAGGCATAGCTCTGTGAGACTGAGGCCAGCCTGCTCTACACAGCAAATTCTAGGCCGTCAGGGGCTATAGGAAGACCCTGTGTCAAATAAATATGTAAATAAAAATATTTTAATGGCATTGCTGAGATTCTTCCTGATAGTATCAATGTTGCTTACATATCATTTGTAAAAGAGTATTTTATCATTTTCAAGGATGATGATCTCTATGTATGATTCCTTCTTAACTGGCTTTGTCTCTGAAAGCTATAAACACCCTGTGAGGAGCAACTAGCTGGAGCTTTCCTGGGACTCCATCAGGGTGGGGCTGAGAATAAGGGGCATTAGTCAGGACTGGGGACCTTGTCAGGCTGTAGGTGGTGAGAGCCACAAGGTGAAAAGCACTGTGGTCAGGCAGGAAGAGGGTCCTGATAAAGGGGGAGCTGACCCCATGAGTGATTTCAGCTAGAGAGATGAGTTATTACATGCTAGACAGTAGCAAGGCCAGAATGGGGTAAGCCCAGCAGCTGCTCCTGTGTGGCCTGCTCACGGCTGATGTCTGATTCTGTGTTTATCTACTGAGTTCCCTTCCTGATGTTAACCTCTTACATCTCTCCTGTTCCATGAGAAAAATAAACTTACTTCAAATGTTTAAAGCATGGTGAACTGATCTACTTAAAGAACAAATGTTGCTTTGCATTATTTATAAAATCTGTTCTTTCTCCACTAAGCTAGAGTATTGGTTAGTATACAGCTTGGGTTCAACAAAGTCAAAGCTGCCAAGGCACCTACAGGAGCCTGAGTTTGTGGCAGTGGGCCAAAGTTCACAAGGAGTCAAGTACCTTGATGGTAGAGGGTGGAAGGTCTTATCTAGGGCCCTCAACTGAGGCGCTTCTCCACACAGATGCCCTGAAGGCCATCACAGAAGTGACCACTAAACTCCAGCACAGTCTTATCCGGCTAGAGAACCTACAAAAGCTGACAGAGCTACAACGGGACCTGGTGGGCATTGAAAACCTCATCGCTCCTGGCAGGGTAAGCGCTAGTCTCTGGGAGAGATTTCTGTACCTGTTTGTCTTTAATTGAACTTTACTAATGTAGCATAAAACCCACCCTTTTAAAGTAGTGAACCAGTGGTTTTCAGGGTACTCACAAAAGTATACAGCAATCATCACCAATTCATAACACTTTCATCAACCCCAAAAGAAACCCAAAAACCCATTAGTAGTCACTCCCCATTCTGGTAACATCCAGTACAGGAAAAACAACCTATGAGATGTTAGAAGACTGAAGAAAAATAGAGACATGCTAGCCAGAGTGGCGGTTCACACCTGGAATCCCAGCACCTGGGAGGCTGAGGCAGAAGAGTCATGAATTTGAGCCCAGCCTGAGCTATATCGTGAGACTCCCTGTCTCAGAAATTTGGGGTAGAAATCAGCAAAATATTATTTGTAATATTTTCTTCCATTTTCTGAGTGTCTTTTTACTTTCTGAAGTTTATCATTTTTAATATGAAAACTTAATTTTAATGACATTCAAGTTCTCTTTGGTTGTTTGTGCTTTGGGTGTCACACACAAGAAATTATTACCCAACCCAAGGTGTGCCCAACCCACGGTACGTCCATTAGTTTTTCTTCTCATAGCTCTCTCTTACTCTTCCCTCCCTCCCTCTTCACTCCTTTCCATATATATGCACACTCACACATATATACATATATATAATATTTTCTATTTTATTCATTATTTTTATTTTATGTGTATGAGTGTATTGCCTGCATGTAAGTGCACCCAAGTCATACAATGCCTGTGGAAGTTAGAAGAGGGCATCTGCTCTCCTGGAACCAGAGTTACAGACAGTTGTTAGTCACCACGTGAGTGCTGAGACAGGGTCTCATGTAAGACAGACTATCCTCAAACTCACTATGTATCCAAGGATGACCTTAAACTTCTGTCCCTTCTGTCCGTTTGCCTCCATATCCTGAGTGATGATGATCTCATGGGTAAACACCACAACACCTTGTTTATGTGATGCTGAGGATCAAACACAAGACTGTGCATGCTAGATAAGCACCAACTAAGCCACATTCCCTGCCCTCTAACCCATTTAGTCCACTTTATTCTTTTGCATGTGGCTATCAGGCTGTCCCAGCACATTTATTGAGTTGTCTTGTCATCCTTTTAAGAAATAAAAATCAGTGGGCCATAGATGTGTGAGCTTATTTCTTGACTCTCAGTTCTATCCCAAAGGTCTATGTGTCTGTTGGCTCCAGAGTGTCACCAAATCATTTGCTGTTAGCTCAGGAGTGATGGCATAAGGACTGGAGTGAACACGTTCAGTAGCTGGCCCTGCAGAAGTGCACATGTGTGGTGAGGTGCACCTCCCTGTCTCCTAAGGAAAACATTCTTCTGGGGGCTTTTTTCATCTTATGCCCATGACCATGTATGGTCTTCTTTTTTGTGCCTCACTTGGTACATGGAAAACTGCATTCTCCCAGGCTCCAGTCCTGCTTAGGTTGGCCCCTTCCCTCTGATTTAAAGCCTCTGTGATATTAAGGCTCTTGTTCTAAAATCACCAGCTCCCACCCATCTCATGCCTGCTTCCACCCAGCCTTTCTCACAGACAGACTCAGATAGTCTCTTCATAGCCTCACCTCCCCATATCTCTCCCCTGGAGTATAGCTCTTGGCTCCCTTACCTCAGTGCAGAAACACTGTAGATGACAGGGCACTGAGTTGCTATCAGGATAGTCCTTGGCTAACTAGGTGGTGCTAAAGGGTAGGAGGGCTTTCCCAAAGGGCTGTCACTAAGACTTGTTTAAAGAAGCCACAAGTTGTGCTGGTAAGATGCTCAGCAGGTAGGGGGTTTGTACGCAGGCCTGATGCCCCAGTTTTACCCTCAGATCCCAACAAGATGGCAGGAACCAATCCTAAGAGTTGTCTTCTGACCTCCACACATGCTATGGAATGTGTGTATGTGGGCATGCAAACCAGCAAGCCAGCAAGCCAGAGGCTGCTGCTGGCTGTCCCGCCCTTTGGCCCAGCCAGCATTCTAGTGTACTCGTACTCAACAGAAGGCCCGACTGTCTTTCAGGAGTTCATCCGTGAGGGCTGCCTTCACAAGCTCACCAAGAAGGGCCTGCAACAGAGGATGTTCTTTCTGGTATGTTCCTACTCCACCCTAAGCTACATCTCCATCATGGGTCACATACCCCAGAGGAACAGGCAGGTGTGATTCTGTTAGGAAACCTGGCCTTCTGTCTGCCTTGCTGTGCACTCAGCACCTGATGGCTCCAGCCCCAGTAGAATCTCATAGTCATATGAGACCAAGGAAGTCTATGAGAGTGAGAGACACAGAACCAGCAGCTTCGCCCACCCTGGCCAGTTTGTTCCAGTTTCACATTCCAGGCCCCTGTCTGCAGGATGAGTAGAGCTGAAGTAGAGAAATCCATGCTTCTGTAGCTATGGGAATGTTCTGGCAGCCCAGTGGCAGTTAGGGGTCCCAGTACTGACACAGAAACATGGGAGCTAAGGACCTGCCGATGTGTCCCCATCTCACCAAGTTCCTTTCAAGTGTCCCAGACTTGATCCATGCAAACGAGCAGCTGACTGAGCTGTACCAGCCACAGCTCCTGCCAGCTCCCAGCTGGCACCTAGGCCAGGCCGGAGGGGGCTGGAGGCTGGCCCCTTGAGTCTGCTAGCTCATGTGGCTCCTACTTATTTCTGATCAAAAGGGATCAAAGGAGTGAAATAAAAGTTCCTTTTTGCCAGAAATCTCCAGTAACTTGCATAGACAAACACATAATGGCCACCTAGAGTTCAGCATATTCTAACTATAAAGACACTGAAACTTTGTCCCTTACCTTTGCCATAAGCGTATCTAAAGCTTCCCATCTCAGTTCTCAGACATGTTGCTGTACACAAGCAAAGGTGTCACAGGGGCCAGCCATTTCCGGATCCGGGGCTTCCTTCCACTCCATGGCATGCTGGTGAGTGACATCAAGCCTACCTGAGGTTTTAGCCTTTGGGTACTAGGCTGGACCTGTGCCTCATTTCCCTCAAACAATGGCAAGTTCAGATTTTTCCAGTGGTGAGCAGACAGCAGTGTGTTAAAGGAACCTGTTGGAATTTTCTTGGTCTGGCTTAACTCCTCATGGCTATTCTTCCTGACCCTCAGACCACACCATTTTCAACCACTGAGCAGCCTTCCAACCTGGGCCCTTAGACCCTGGCCACAGTCTCTGTCAGCATCTGACAGTATGATCCTACTCCATCCAAGACTTAGAGTGAGTTTTGGTGGTGGCTTCCTCCATATGCTATATTGTTTTAAGATGCTGACCCAGGAACAGGGCTGTCCCTTGAACAGACACAAGTCCTGTGTTCACTGTGCTGTGCTGTGCTGTGCTGTATACAAAGCCTGTCTGGGGCTTGAGCCACTGATGTTACTGCTGTGAATCTTCTGTCCACCCCACACAGAGATCTCCGAAATGGGATAGACACTGGACTTACTGTGATCCAATTTATCAACTTTGTCTTTGAGGGTTAATGAAAATCCTGTTTAAGATCACATAGAGGCTCTCTTTCGCTTCATGTAGATCCTGACACCTGCCCTGGGGACGTTGAAGGCAGGGGCAATGCAGTGTGTGCCAGATGTCCGTAGGTCCAAAACATCTTATTGTAGTGGCCATTTCCCCTTATACTGCTCCTCTTGGTGCTGTTGTCTCACTGCTACAGCATCACACAGGGATTCTTCCTCACTGACTCTAAAGGCCTCTGCTCAGCCTCCAAGCAGATGTTTATAGTATGTGATTCGACTTGGCTAAATTCAGCAGGGGTCAGTTGGAATAGTCTCATATGCCACCTCTGGACACCAGCCCTATTGTCTGATGTTTTACCTTTAAAATACATTTAGAAAAAAATAACTGACAACATAAGGTAGACAGGTGTGCCCATGGCCATGCAGCTTTACCTGTGCTGACTTGTCGGCAGTTGTCACGTCCACAAGCTGCTTTGTGGTTGGTACTATTTTTTCTCAGAAGTTCATCCTAAGTACTTTTCACATTCCCTGGCTTCTCTAATACAGCAGAGGTGAGTGGTAACACAGCAAGCCCCAATGTCCCTGACCTAACTTGGCCAGGTCTGTTTTTTGAAGATCATACACATTATTCGTCTTCTGTCTCTCAAACATCAAGTTCATCCTCACAATGGTCCCATCATGCAAAGCACCAGCCAGCTGTTCACTAACATGATACAATGTGCACCTGACCCACAGAATAAGAGGTCCGTCCCACTACCCTTCTTACCCTGATAGGGTGGGCACCGTCATTTTACCTTACATCCCTTGGATATCTGGTGAGGCTAACACTGTTTTTCCACAAGCAGTAACCTGGTGTGTCTGTTGCTTGGTTTCCATTTGTACACATTGGTGAAACTTTTTTTATAGTAAAACTGGCTAGCTAGCCAACCTTTGCAGATGTGTGTTGTGTGTGTCCATACATATCTATGTATGTGCACATGTGTGGGAGCATATATGCATGTGGAGGTCCACATCAGATGCCTTATGAGTTGCTTGTTCTCCCCCTTATTTATGTATTTATTTATTTGGGGTTTTTTTGAGTCAGGGTCTCCCTGTAGCGCTAGTGGGCCTGGAACCTGCTCTGGAGACCAGGCTGGCTTCAATTTCACATAGATCTGCCTGTCTCTGCTTCCCGTGTGCCACCACACCCAGCTCACCTTATTTTTTGAGACAGGGTCTTTAACTGAACCTGGAACTCATCAATTCAACTAAATTAGATGACCAGTGCACTCCAGAGATCCAGATCTCTGCTCCCCCTGCTGAGATGACAGAAACATACTGCCACACCCAGAGTTTACAGGGTGCTGGGGATGTAAACTCAAGTCTTCATTGCTCTCACAGCAAGCATCTTCCCGGCCAAACCATCTGCCCAGTCCCAGGTCACAAATACTTTCATCAGACAATAATTACCTTTTTTACTTCCTCTACAGTTGGGCAGAACTTAAAACTCAATTCTGGAGAGGTGTCTTATTCTGTAATGGCTTCTGGCAAATGGAGAACCATTTGTTGAAGAAATGATTTCGATACTAGGTCTGCTCAGTTCCTCCAACCTTTTTCTTGAGGGCTTTATTTTTCTTTATAGGCTAGACCTAGACATCCCTCCCCATGTCAAGATTGAATTGACACCTTCCTTATGGTCTCATTTGTAATGAGGGGCAGGTATATACACACATGTGCGGGTACCCTCAGAGGCCAGAAGAGGGCATTGAATCCCCTGGAGCCAGAGTTACAGGTGATTGTGAATTGTCCAATTGTAGTTTGCTAGATGTTATTAGCTTAAGATGGAGCATTTTCTCTCCATACAGTCACTTTCCCATCATTTCTCTAAGCCTCCATTTTCTCACAGATCTCAAAGGCGGCCTGTACCCTGTGACAACCTTCAGCTTCCACTGCTTCCTTAGGGCAGTCTGTCCCTTTCCGTTCTACCCAGTGTTGTTCACACCTCTAATTAGTAGCTGGAGATAGTCACTGTGTGGGGACTGTGTTCCACCGCATACTTGTCCTCCTTGAAATTGTTCTTTGCAGTGCCAGCAAGATGGCTCTGCAGATAAAGTGCTTGCTGCGGAAGCCGGACAGCCTGAGTTAGATCTCTGGAACTCATCCAAAAGTGAAATTGGAGAACCATGCCCCTTCCCCCAAGTAGTAATACTTTTTTAAAATGTTCTTTGCCACACTCAAGCGTTTACCTCTTCCATGTAAACTCCGGAGTCATTTAGACAGATCCCTTCCCCAGACACCATTGGGATTTCAACTGAAACCTCACTAAACTTATATATTAACTTGAGGGAAGATGTAACATCTAGACCTCATTCTGCCAAATGGTTGGCACAATGTCAGTTCAGATCTTTTCTGGCCAGAGTGAGGATGAGTGACTGGCACCTGTGGACCCGGCATGCGGCACTGTCCATTCTCTGGGTCATCCGTCTGGCAGTCCTAGGAGCTATCTAATGTGATCTTGTCTGGAATATTCAGAGTATGGAGGCACTTGGCTTGAGAAAGAGAAGACAGTTTTCTTCTGTTTACTGTCAAAGTATTCTTACTGTAGAGAAATTTTCACTTTTTCTGATGGATTTTGTTACTCAGCTTCTAGTCAACCCATTCTTACATCCCTTGGAGCCATCTTGCTTGGTCCTGGGACTTCTTGCTTGTGCTTTTAGCTTCATTTAATGGTGTTTTATCTTGGTTGTTCCTTTGAGTCACACCTGAGATCAGGCTGCAATGCCTTTTCTTTTTTCACCTGATACTGACAGATTTTGTTGCCAGGGTGACAAATTTTCCAATTTCTTCTAGTATTGAAAATGCTTACCACATTCTTTGCTTGATTTTCAGCTAATAGTGCTGGACCCACCGGTGAGTACCTGGGTACCTTTAGTCCAGAGCTCAGCATCTGGGTAGCAATAGCCATAGCGTAGGGACCCCAACTGCCTCCACTGTAGCTGAATACACTTGGATTGCACAAGCCTTCCAAGCTGACTGCACTCATTTGTCACTTTGTGTGTGCCTCAAGAGTGGGCTGTCAGCACTCTAGCCAATGGGACACTGCTGCTTCTCTCACTCACAGGTAGAAGAAAGCGAGAATGAGTGGTCTCTTCCTCACTGCTTCACCATATATGCAGCTCAGAAAACAATTGTGGTGGCAGCCAGGTAAGAGCTCTCCAGGATTCCTTCCAAGCAGGGCTTGATGCAGGAATGAGGACTTCAGGACTGATTTTTCCAGTCCTCTCTGTGTTGTGACTGTTGCAGCCTCAAGGGACTCAGCTCTATTTCCAAGTTATGCAGGCAAAGGAGTCTTCTCTCCCTTGTTTAAGAGACCAACCAGGGTGCTGCAGAGCAGGTCCCTGCACCCTGGGGTTCACATTGCTTGACAAAGATGGGCCCCATGGCAGGTGGTTTCCTAGGGCACCAGCGCTTCCAGCCCTCAGGCAAGGGGAAGTGTTTTGTGGCCCTGGTGAAAGTACAGGGGCACAGCAAAAGAGCAAATGGAGGCTCTGTCCTTCTCTGATCCCACCAAGCTCTTCAGGTACAGTCCCTGCTCAGTGAAGTCAATCCTGACAGTCCTGTCTCACCAGGAAACGCCTGCTCAGTCATGAACAAAAGCCAATCTTGTTTCAACATGATACTTTGCAAACAGACGCCTGCTGTGTTTTCCCAACTCCTCCCAGCTCACCCTGGGAAACAGGCTGGAGGGTGTATTTCTGACAGTCCTCTGGACCCATGGGATGGGGCAGGTGTTGAGACCACACAACTCCACACACACCAGGTATGCCAGGCCAGGAAGAACTGTCCTGCAAGAGCCAGCTGACTCTCCCTTCTCCTCTACAGCACTCGGCTAGAAAAGGAAAAGTGGATGCAGGACCTGAATACTGCAATCCAGGCGGCCAAGGAAGTTGGTGTCACATCCCCAGTGCTGCTGGGAGGCCCAGTGTGCACTCATACCCCCAGTGAGTTTTGACTTGAGGCACCTAAGGAGATACCCTCTCTGTAGCTCTGAAAGCTTTTCTGGAATTGCCTTCCTGGTCTTGGCCAGCCTGCCAGGCCCTACGAGCTTCCCTCCCTTACATGAGACACACTGGTGGCCACACCCAGATAGATGGGTTCTTGGGTTATTCTGGCACCTTATGGTTTGGTCTGGCTGCTGACCTGGCACCAGGGCCCATTCCAAGATCCTCCCTGGAGGAGCCACACAGGTAGGTAGTGCAAGATGCTGCCAACTCTCCCCAGGGTCCTCTGATGAAGTTTCTATGGAGGAATCAGAAGATGCTCGGGGAACCCGAGGCTCCCTAGAGGTGCAGGGCCAGCACAGAGCCAATACCACGGTGCATGTATGCTGGTACCGGAACACAAGTGTGTCCAGGGCTGACCACAGCACAGCTGTTGAGGTATGACTGTCCTGACATGCATGTAAGCCCTTCTACAAGCTTCCCCCATTAGTGTCCTGGCTGCTGGGAAAGTGCCCAAGTGAGAGACAGATGCCTTCTGTTCCCCACTGACAGATACTAGTTTGGAATGTCTCACTCATCTACCCAAGCTCTTTGAAAAGGAAGCTTCATAGCAGATGTCCTCTGATGTTTCATGAGGGCAGTCCGGGCAGAGGCAGCAGCTCATCTGTGCTGAAATGCACTGAAAAGCCAGCCCACTTGTTGCCCAAGGACAGGACTCTCCCTGGCCTGTCCCAGCTTCTACCTCCCACTCTGGACTCATGCGTACTCATCCCACTTACAGAGTGGTTAGTGGCAATACACATCTACCTTCACAGAACCCCAAGTTCTTCAGCCTATCACTTCCATACACTCTTTCCCTGCTTCCCCACCCATGGCTCCAAGTTCTCCAGAACCTCTTCCCCATTCTTCTGGGCCAGGATCAAGAGGCCTTCCTTGTGGGGATCCTGTATGGGGGTCAGCACAGCAGGTCCTCAATAAGGTCTGAAGATCAGGGCAGGTAGGTTTCCAGGCCACAAATTCGACACAGGCTCTACAGCCACTGCAGCCAGGAGTCAGTGTGCTAACTGAGGGTGTTGTGCCTAGTGCTGCATGTACATGTCTTTCCCCATCACGTTAAAGAGCTCTACACTTGGTTCAGCGTGTTTTCTCCTCACCCTGATCTTGCTCTTACATATTTGTACAGATCTTTTGTTAGAAAACTGATTTTACTCTAAATAAGGGGGAAAAGTACTGTCCTGTGTTTGGTAGACTGGTTCCCAGTCATTGATTTCCTGTTGTCAGATCCTAAGAATTCACAAACCAGCTGACAAGAGATGCATGGTAGTAAGGCCAGGTGGGATCCAGGCCTTACCCTGTTGGCTGGGTGTTCTGGCCACGGGTCAGTCATGGAGCTGGTGGCAGTTGCTGAGTAGGACTTAGGATCCTAGAGAAGGCAGAGTGCTTTTGTCCCTTTCTACTGACAGAACCAGCTTTCAGGATATCTGCTGAGAAAGTTCAAGAACAGCAATGGCTGGCAGAAGCTCTGGGTGGTCTTCACAAACTTCTGTTTGTTCTTCTACAAAACCCATCAGGTATGGAATCCTGACTAGACTCTGGGCACAAAGCCTGGAAGACACACATCTGCTCATCCATGTCCTCTTCATTTTGGTGCCAGACAGCAGTCTATTCCTCACCCACCATTCCGGCACCTTCTGTATGAAAAGGAAAACAACAGCCCCTCTCACCTGTGGTCTCTCTGTACAAACTACCATTTTATTGGGACAGGCAGTGGTATCAAGGGAAGAGCTGGGGAGAGACAACAGTAACGGGCCTGTTCCCAGGGCAGACCTACATCCCAGCCTCCACTAACCTGGTCCCTGTGCTGGCTTCCAGGACGACTACCCACTAGCAAGTCTCCCGCTGCTGGGTTACAGTGTGAGCCTTCCTGGGAAGGTGGACAGCATCCACAAAGACTACGTTTTCAAACTCCAATTCAAATCTCACGTCTACTTCTTCCGGGCTGAGAGCAAGTACACATTTGAGAGGTGACTCTACCATGCTGCTTCTGTTCAGCTGCCAGAGAGCCGAGACTAACTTGCCAGTTCCTATAAAGCAGGGACAGAGGACTGCTTGCAGGATTTTGTTTTTGCAGTGTGTGTGCATGTTTGTGTAAGCATGGTTGTGTGAGTGCTTAAATATATGTGTGCACATGCAGAGGAGTCATACAGCTTGATTTTAAAAATTATTTATGGAGGAAGGGCACATGAGTGAGCATGCATGTGTCTGTAGTATGTATGTGGAGGTCAGAGGACAACTTTGTGGAGTTTGTTCTCTCTAGCCACCTTTATATGGTTTCTGGGGAATCACACCCAGGTTGCCAGATTGACATGGCAAGTGCCTGTACCTGCTGAAGCATCTGGCTAGCCAAATTCACCTTGTTTTTTTTTTTTTTGTTTTTTTTTTTTAAGACAGGTGTCTTACACCTGGAACTCACAAATTAGGTTAGGCTGGCTGGTCAGTAAACCCACTTCTCTCTCACCAGTGCAAGAATTACAAGTGCACACTACACCTGGCTCTTTGCCCAGGTGCTGGGATCAACCTCAGTGCCTTGTACTTGTACAGCACAGCACTTTACTGACTAGCTATATCTTAGATCATTCTTGGAAAGATGTGAGCCCACCAGTCTCTTTTTACAGGTGGATGGAGGTCATCGAGAAAGCCAGCAGCTCACCAGGGAGGCTCCCAAGTCTTACTCAGGACTGCTCAGATCCCTCCCCAGGGCTGGAGGCAGAGGTCAGAGAAGAAGAAGAATGATGGATACTCACCCTGCATGGACAAGGACCTATGACAGAAGCTTATAGTAGTATAGATGGTCCATCATCCTCAGATTTTCTACCTGGTCTTCTTACCAGATAGAAGACAGCACAGATCTTTATCCTGGGCCTCCAGTAAAGGCCTATGACTGAGTGAAAAGGGCTCATAGCATGGGCATGGCCCCTGGTAAGGTCTGATCTTAAAGAGCAAGGGAGGTGGCTCCTATGCTCAGCTGTAGCAACAATGGCATTTCACATTGCCTCAGACAAGTGTCGATGAGTCCCGTGGTGCTCTGGGGCCAGACTCCAGGTCACAGCAAGACAAGAGTGTAGCACAAGCTACACCAGTTCCCATCTCACATACCTCTAGAGCAGACACCAAAGACTGCCCCCCCAATGCCTAGGAGGGTGCTGCTTAGCAACCAGCAGCAAGCCTGTAACTCTGTTCATTCATGTGATGAAAAATAAATGGCATTTTTTTACCCACCAGCATCCCCTCTGCCTGTCTCCTCCAGCAGGCCACAAGAAACTGTCAAGTTATCTGGTACCATTTAGAAGGGTCACTGGCAGAGGCTACAGGAATCCCACCCAGCCAGGGATATACCACAACGTCTCCAATCCAGGTCTTTATTGAAAGTAGTAGGGCTTTCAATGATCTATGAAAACTAACACCTTACTCTCAGAACACTAAACAAGAAGTTCAATTTTCTTTAAAAAAAAAAAAAAAAAAAATCCTGGATGATTCGAGTACTAATGAGAACACACGGTACCTGAACTGACACCACCATGGCCCAAGTCAATGTCCCTGGAGTAGGATGGGAGCCAGAGCTGGCCAACAATTGCTCTGCTCCTTGGTCTGGCAGCTGGGTGTAGGGTGGGGTGGTCCAGGAGTCTAGAATGCCATGCCAACCCCCAAATGGGGATCCTGGCTACTTGACATAGCTTCAGCCAAGCAAGTAGGAGGTGGGTACAAGTGTGGGGTGACTGCCATGTGGCAGCACACCATAGTGGTGCAGAAGGAAGGTGACCTGGCCAGAACGAAGGCGCGTAAGGCCTGCAGGCTGTCCTGTCCTTGCAGTCGCAACACAGCACAAGGGGGCTTCCAGTCCTTTCAGAACTCAAAACAAAAATCATTCTCTCTGAAGAGCAGTGCACTCAGCGGGTGGAGGTCAGGTGGTTCCTGCTGTGTGAGAACCTGTAAGAGAAAGATCTATCACTCTCCTGGACCTGCTGCCTGGATGTATACCTCAACAGCACCTCACAGGTTGGAAGGTATCTCCAGTTTTTTGGGTCCCAGAGGGAACACTGACTGGACCCAACCCTGCTGTTCCCAAGAGCCAAGAGAGACCAGCGTAAGTCCATCCAAGTATGTAGGAGCAGGATCTGGAGGACAGAAGGAGGAGTTAGTGAATCGGCCTTAAAACACTTCCTTCAGAATCCTAAGCCTGTGGGGCTGCTGGGCAGGCCCCGTGTCTGCTCTGCCTGTCCATTCACAGGCATGAATCAGCTCAGGGTTTCCCATTAGCAGCAGGCCAGCCCTTGGTTTGCAAAGCATCCATACTGTCCCTAGAACACAGGACCTCTAGGAAGCTACCAAGTAGAAATGTCAGATGTCAGTGAGACAAAATGCTCTGCCATTGAGTCAGGGACTGTCCAGATGCTGCCTGACACCTTTATGAAGAGCTCAAGGTCACAGGTGGAAGAGGCCAACCTGCCTCTCCCTTCTCACCTCTAAGGCACAAAAAGGAAGATGAGCTGCCCTTCTGCCATGAAGACTAAAAAGGAAGGACCAAACCAGCTGTTCCCAAGAATGAATGCTAGGCTTTACTCTGTGTTCAGCTCCTCCATGGCACCCTGCCTGGGTTGGGGCACCGTGCTTACCTCTGCACACGCTCCACTAGGTGTACCATCAGTTTGTCTGAAATGCCAGGGCAGGACTCCTCAGCCAAGCTGAAGGCATTCTCTAGCTCTTCCAGGGCACCCACGCTCCCACCGTTCTGTTTGTGCTTCTCTTTGAGCTGTAGAGAGATCATGGACCTAACTGGCACCTTACCCTGAGACCCACATCTGGGAGGCCTACAGGAAAGTGGTACTGCATATGCAGTGCATCCTGCCATGTTCCTGGGGGCCGCTTCAAGCCCCTCTTTCTCCTTTGGCCTGGGTTCTCAAGAAGGGACCATTATGGCTTCTTCCAAACTGAGGGTCAGGAAAGCAGTCACGTGGGTTTAAAAACTAACATAGTGCACTATGGGGACTTTGACAGATATCCCAGATCTGTGCCTCAGACTGCATAGCATCAACCATTTCTAGGACCTCAGCTCCTGAGCATCTTCCTAGCAACACAGCCAGGGGTGACTATTTCCTCCTATTCTGGCTGAAGTCACAGTTCAACCCTACTCTACTCTTCCTGTCCGTGGGAGGTGCTACAATCTCCTCACCTCCACCCTTTCCTCTCACCCTGGGCTCTAGGTGCTATTGTCACCCACAGGGGTGGGAACTGATGATCTTGGGAAGGTAAACCTGTACATGTTGCCTACTGCCTGAACTTCAAATCCACATGTGAATATTCCTGGCTGCATTGTATTTCTGAGAATCGCTCTGACCTCCCTCATTTAAGGTCATATGGCCACAAAGCGAATGATCCAGTCATCAATAACCCTTCAAGTCACAGGCCATTATAAAGTTCTATAATGACAGAGAACCTTGGCAGGTCAGGGAACAAAAAATGGTCCTGGCCAGGTCAGTTTGTTCCAGCAGTTTATGGAATGGACCTTCTACTCAAGGAATTGGACCTATAAGCCTATCCACAACCAGCTACAAGATCTAGAAATAGACTGGATTGGAAGCCCAGGCTCAAGGCCTACTAGCACACCCCACCATTGCTCTGCACAATGTCTCTGAAGAACAAAACCACAGCCCCATATGACCACAGGCTCAGCCCTAATCTTACCTCTCCAAAGACAGGTCGGACAAGTGTGGACAAGCACTGGGACCTTGGCTGTCTCTTGATAGGCTCAGCAGGCTACAAGGGGGAAGCCAAGGCACTGGGTAAGTGGAGGCAAGACAGGCCCCTTTCCTGTCTTCTCCATCTCTGGCTTTTAGTAAGCCGACAGGGTACACACCAGGGGCCAACTCCCCAATCCAAGCCATCAATTCTCAACAGGCCTCCACTTTCTAAGCACATGCACCAGGCAAAGACAGCTCAATGTCATTCTGGGCGCAGAGAACACCTGTTTTATCCTGTCCTTGATCCTGTCAAGCCTCTTGCCCAGATACCAGGGAATGAGTGTTTAAAAGGCACACTGGAGCCAACCTTCCCAAGGCCTGGGCACCCAGCCCACCTAGTGATCCATATTTGCTGCCCCAGAGGAGTTCAGGCAGGGCTGGTACATGTGGGGCAGTGGCTCCAGGGCCAGGCCACGAACAGACCTTCTGTGAGCCATGCAGAGCTGTCCCCTTGTGCAGCTTGCTATGTGGACTTGGCCGGATGGTCGGGGGAAATGTCCAAATGGGGCCCTGTTCCCCATCCTCAGCCTCACCATCACTAAAGAAGAAGAAGAATCAGGAAAACTAGTGGGACAGGGTTGGGAGTAACCACGGTAATGGGGCACACTTCATTGCTCTACAGGAGCCTCCTGGCCTACGAGGGGGTCCTAGATGGTGGGCAGGGCTCTACGCTGCAGATGTTGCAGCTTCCAGGTGATAGACAAAGGTCCCATTCTTTAGCCTACAGGTTCTTTGCCCACGATTAGACCTTACCCCAGCAATCAGCCCCAACCCCTGCCTCTAGAAAGGAGACCCCACCCACATCAAAATATCCAGGACTAAAAGGTCTGCAATAAGGAAGCCCTTAAAAACAAACAAGGACCCTACATATCTGAGTCCTCAGAGCTAGACTCCTCGCCGTGCCCCTCAGACTTCCAGCGCTTGTAGCGGTCGATGAGCTCAGTGAGGAAGGAGGTCTTCTTGGTGTATCGTGTGATGAATTTGTGCTTCAGGAGCTCCTTGGCAGTGGGCCTCTGCCAAGGGGACAGAGAGCAGTCAGAGCTCCACCCTCACAGGAATAGATACAAGGCAGACAGGACAGGAACCATGGTGTCAAGCTCTGGGCCCTGTCCCACCCCAAACACCCTCCTTCCATAAGCTTCTCCCTGGCCCTCAGCAGAGTGCCTGGGGGGGGGGGGGGTCCCAGGTGGTGAGGCAGTGAGGGCTCTAGGGGGCCTTACAAATCGGGGATCCTTGTTGAGGCACGCCTCCACAAACTCTTTGAAGGGCTTGCTGTGATGGCCCTCCAGTGTGGGTGGGTTGTTCTTGGGAATCAGGAACAGGACACGCATGGGGTGGAGGTCAGAGTTTGGCGGCTCCCCCTTTGCCAACTCAATGGCTGTGATGCCCAAGGACCAAATGTCAGCCTACACAGTACCACAAAGGACAGTTACTGCATTAACACTCTGAGCTGGCCGCAGTGTCCTTCCACCTCCCACCTAGAACCCACCTTGAAATCGTAGGCTGATTGCTTGATAACCTCAGGTGCCATCCAGAAAGGGGTCCCCACAAACGTGTTCCTCTTGATCTGTGTATCTGTAAGCTGCCCTGCTACCCCGAAGTCTGCCAGCTTCACATCACCCTGCTCTGAGAGCAGCACATTGGCAGCTGCTCAACATAGGACAAGCGGACATCATCCTCGGCTCCACAGGCTCCCCAAGAAGCCCTGCATGCAGCTGACTGACAAGTGATGGGATGCCATCTACACGGTCCCTGGGGACATCAGCAGGGATGTCTTGGAACCTCAGCTTTCCTTGCCATTCTCAAGCCAGGCCACTCTGGGTCAGTGTGCCTCTGCTGGCAGAAGTTTGCAAGCTGGGGGACCCACAGGAGTCCTACCTTTGCTCCAGGGTTTCCCTGTTCGGCTTTTCTGGCAAACCCCAACAGTGACCTCCCACTGCCTATACCATGTCTCCTTCACAGTAACTCTGTTCCAAGGGCACAGCTGACAGAGGCTAGTCTGCAAGATCGTCACTCTGCCCATATCATTCCCGACAGTGGCATAATGGCTCAAGTCCCTCACCAAATCATTCCCTGTGGGCTGATCCAGGCTTATGTGTCCTCAGTAACACAGCTACACAGCAGTATTGCACAAACCTATACTTGATGCTAAGGCAAGGCCCTGTCATACACTAGGTACACATCCCCCCTTCACATATGGGGATGTGAAACTAGGGAGGTTCTGCTAGGCTGGGGAAGTAGCTCAGTGTAGTGCTTGTATAGCATGTACAACCCCCTGGGTCCTGTCCCCAGTAAAGCCAATAAAAAAGAAAAAACAAAAACCCAAGATGGACACTTCCCCTCCCCCATCCAAGTTTCCAGATAGCAGGAGGCCTCCCCATATCCCACACCTCAGGTACCACCAGCCACTCGCCAACATGCTCATCTTTCTAGGTCATGGGGCCCAGGGCAGGAGCCATGCACACCCCTCAGGACCTTTGATGTCTCGGTGGATCTTGCGCTCTGAGTGCAGATAATCCAGACCCTTCAGGATCTCCCGCAGGATGGTGGCGATATAGGTCTCCTCCAAGGGACCAGGTTTCAGCTGGAGAACAGCAAGAAGAGCCTCAGTGGCAGCCCCTAACCCATACTACCAAAACATCTGAGCTCTACCACCCACCAATAGGCCATGAGCTCTGCAGAAGGCTGGGGCCTTGATGTTCCTGATTTCCAAACAGCTTCTGCTATCAAGGGGCATGGGGGATGAGAAAGAATGGGAATGGACCGAGTGGAGATGACCGACAGAGGTTCTTCCTAGACAACATAAGCTACTTTTACCTTTTCTGTAACTATAAAGATGAGAGTGGGTTGCTAGCCACAACACTGACTGCCCATGTTATCTGCCTGTCTCTCCAGGTTAGTAGAGGCCCAGGATCCCATTCAGCACCAACTAGGGCAAGACTAGTGATCCGGTCTTGGAACAGACAATTGCTGATTAACATCTAATGCATAGGTGACCTATAGGAGCCCACAAGCCTGAAAGTTTGGAGGGCAGTGTGTCCTGGGAAACTGAAAGACAACCCCCAACAGCAAGCTGCTCACTATTGCAGCCTGAACTCACCAGGTCCAGTGCAGAGCCACCACCCAGGTACTCCATGATAATCCACAGCTTGGTGCTCTGGGAGCAGAGATACCTGTCAGTGCCTGGCAGCAAATGGAGGGGGCATGCCCAGGTGTGGAGTCCACAGACCAGCTCCCCTAATTCTACCAAGAGAACTCTCACAGGCGCCCAGGCCACACCAGGCTACTCCCCGCCACGAACCCTAAATAGGAAAGCGATCTAGCCAGGTATGACAGTGAATGCTTATAATCCTAACACTTGGGAGGATAAGAAGTTCAAAGCCAGTTTGGGCTACCCTGTGTCAAAATAAGGGTGGGGGGGCAGGCATGGCAGTTTAAGTGCCTTTAATCCTGGCACTTGGGAGGCAGACAAAGGTGGATCTCTATGAGTTCTAGTCCAACTTGGTCTACAAAATGAGTTCTAGGCCAGCTAGGTTTCACAGTGAGACCCTGTCTCAAAAACAAAACAAAACAAGGCTCCTAGCAGTACCCAGAGACAGGCAACTGCATTGTTACAGCCATTTTAGAGCCAAATGACCCCACAGACTCTACCTATGCCCTGCCCCTAGCTGGCACTTCTTAGAAAACAGGTTTTACAGTTAAGCTGAGCTATCAGGCCTCTCCATGTGCCCAGCAATGTCCTACTCTGCTCTCCCCATCTTTGGACACATCTCTTCCCCTCTGGAGACAAGGGAGAACAGGACAAATCTGCAAACTCCACTCCTGCAGACCCTCCTCCTTCCTGCAGTCACCTTCAGGTAGGAGCCGAAGTAGCGGGTAATGTAAGGACTGTCACACTGGCTGAGCACAGTGATCTCCTGCTGGATGTCCTCAATCTCATCTTCAGCCTCCTCCAGGTCAATGATCTTAATGGCCACGACTTCCTTAGTATGGTTGTCGATGCCTTTGTACACCTCTCCAAATGAGCCCTTGCCAATGCGGTCAAGCTTGGTGAAAAGTTCCTCTGGGTCCACACGAGAGTGCTGCAGAAAACAGTGGGGACAGAATATTGGGACAAAACATGAGCGGTACACACCAGAGGAAGTACCAGACAGGAAGACTGAGATTATGATCCCACTGACTGCGTGTATGATCCACAGCAAGAAGCTGATGAACCTCGATTCTTTACTGGCTTTATCCCTTGTTCAGAAAACCTAAAGGTAACTCTACTCTCCAAGGGCAGTGTCCTCAAAGGATCTAATACAGTGAACTCTGATGTAGACCATGGCCTTAGGTAATAACTACATCTTGAGGTGCCTTCATCAGCTGTGTAACAATGTGCCATGCCAAGCAAGGCCTGATGCAATAATAGGAGCCCGTGTGTGTAAGGGGTATTTAAAAACTCTCATTTGGCTATAAATCTACAACTATTCTAAAAAAAAAAAAAAAAATTCTTGGCTAGGCATGATGCCACATGTCTTTAATCCCAGCACTCAGGAGGCAGAAGCAGGTGAATCTCTGAGAGTTTGAGGCCAGCCTGGTCTATATAAGAGTCCCAAGGTAATCAGGGCTACATGGTGAGACTCTGTCACACATACAAAACAAATAAAAAATGTCCATAAAAACAGCATGAGCTGGAGACTAGACAGCTGGCTTAGAGGTTAAGAGCACATACTGTTCTTACAGAGGATCCAAATCTGATTCCCAGCATTCACAACTCCAGCACCAAGCTGGATCCGATGCCTCCGGCCTCTGTGGCACCCACGTACATATGCCCCACACAGAAAAACACACATAATTTAAAAATAAGTTAAAATTTGAGGCTGGCGAGATGGTACAGCAGTTAAGAGCACTGGCTGCTCTTGAAGACTCAGGTTTGGTTCCCAACACTCACATGGTGGCTAACCGTCTATTAACTCCTGTTTTAGGGGATCTGACATCTTCTGACCTCTGCAGGCACTGCATACATGGGTGCACTTACATACATGCAGGCAAGACATTCCTACACATGAAATAAAAATAATAATCTAAAAAGCATGAGCTGCTAAGTAAAGCCACACCCATTCAAAATGGCTTCCCTACTCCCAAAGTGGTCCTCCGCCAACTTCAAACTCATCCCTGTACTGAATGCTTTTTCTGATGCTTGATTCTAGCTAAGTAACACACAAACTTGACCTAGACTATTCTCAGATTTAAACAAATAAGACCATTCAGTGCTAAGCCAACAATGTAGACGGGGTATGGTTTACAGCCCAGTGTACCCCAAGTATAAGAACCAAGCTAGCTAAGATGTGCCCTTGACACAAACCACATGATAGTTTTTGAACCAGGACTACCTTGAAGCATCAGGAACTGAGATGGTTCCCACGCTTCAGCACAGAAGGAAAGAAGCAATAGAACCTCTCCCAGGGCCACCACTAAGAATCCTTGGCCCCTACCCATGAGACCAAAGGCTCCTGAAAAGAACAGGATGTCTATACTGACCAATCAAACTGGCACAAACCCAGGTGACAAGCATGAGGAGGGCCCTAGTGCATTCTAGGGTCCCTGAGGCTTAACAAGCCTGGGCAGGGCTTGCACATGGGAGCCCAGAGTCTCATTCAGTTTTCAGCCTTGCCAGGTTCCACCTCCATTAGCAAATGCTCCCCAAAAGAGGATGCCCCCCAAAAGTATCTTGGTCTCAATTAAAAGAAACCAAACAGGGCCAGAAGACAGCTCAGCTGATAAAGGCACTTGCCACCTAGCCTGAGTTTGATGTCCAGGACCCACAAGTTGTTCTCTATCCTCCACTCACATGCTCTTGTACATGTGCACTCACACTAAATTAATATATAAATAAATAGAACTTTAAAATGTGGAACTGGGTGTGGCAGTACATAACTTTAATCCTAGCACTCAGGAGACAGAAGCAGGCGGATCTCATGAGGCCAGCTTTGTCTCCATAAGGAGTTCCAGGCCAGCTGAGACTACAGAGAGACCCTGGCTCAAAAAGACAAAAATAAATAAATAAAAACAAAGAATGGGGGAGAGAGTTCTTTTGTTTGTTTTTCCCAGACAGGATCTTCCTGTAGCCCCAGCTGGTCTGGAACTCGCTATGTGTAAGATCATGCCCAGGAACACAATTTTAAAAAAGAAAAAGAAAAAGGAGACCAATGCAGCACAAGGTGACCCTTCTCACGGCCTCACCAACTGGTAGGCAGGTCCTAAGACCAATTAAGGTGGAGGAGTGGAGAATGCTTAGACCTGCTGCTTGGACATCATCAAACACAATGCTGACAAGTTTGGCCAGACAGAGAAACCAAGTGCTATCTGAGGTCCCCAGGCTTCACTGGCCAGGGAGTGGCATTGCCCCCAGCCTTTATGCTCCTGATAAAAGTGTACAAAACAAAGGTTAAGAACAAGTCCCCCAGGTAGGGCTGGCTGATAAGTCAGACACCTCAGCTGCTTCCAGATTGGATCAGAACCAACCTGATCAGAAAGAAACACCCCAGGCCACACATTCTCACCACAAGCTCATCAGCCTGTGGACCACCGATGGGGCGAGTGATCTGTGGGAACAGAACTTAATCTCCTGCTACTTCACGTCTAGATAGTAAACACTTGATCCTGCGCAGCCCTGAAAACCAAGTGCAGGAGAGGAGCTATGCAGCCCCTGTTTGCCTGTTTCTGTTCCATAAGGCCTAAAAACACTATCAAACTCCTCATCATTTAGCCCCACTGTCTCCTCAGCTATCCTCACCCCAGCGTGTAGCCGTGAGACACTTTGAGAGCCATCTCAGGGACTCCAGGTGGTTTGGCTGATGACCTGAGGTTACATCGTCTTGTCACTTATTCAGTTCAGTGCCTTCTAAAGTGGACTAAGAGTGGGGAGTGGTGGTACACTCTAATCCCAGTACTCAGGAGACAAGAACAAGTGGATATCTATGAGATCAAGGTTATCCTGGTCTACATACTGAGTTCCAAGCCAGCTGAGGTACAGTGAGACTCTGTATCCAAAAAATAAAATAAAATAAAAATAAAAAGATTAAAGTGACCTAAGAAAACCTGGAACAGGTAGAGCCATGCTGGTGGCATGACCCAGGACCACTCTCCCTCCAATTCTCAGGGGCTCCTTGCGGCAGGCTTCACAGGTTGCTAACACTATGTCCGCCATGATTCCCATCCCTACAAAGAACCGCGTATTAACAGCACTACACAGAGGACCCAGAGTCACATCTGACCATCCACAGCAGCCTGGGAAGGACATCCTCAAGCCAGGCACTCTAACCACCACTGCCTCAGAAGAGAAAGCAGCAGGCCCCAAAACCAGAGTTCTATGCTCAACCAGAAAGGAGAGCACTCCAGTCTCCATATCATGTGCCCACACTGTGGGTAAGTTTCCTTAGCAGAAACAGTGATAGGAATCTTCCTGGTATGGTCCTGGCTATTTGCATCTCAGAAGCGGTCCTAGTCCCAACCCCAGCTGAAGGAAAGCTAAGCAACTCCCTATCTGGGTACCTCAGCTTCCTCTTCTGTACAGTGATGTGCTTTGAATCATCACCCAAGCCACTTAACTAGCTCTGTGCTGTGGAGACCCCTACTTTCCATACAGACCTAGGGTGGCCACCCCTGGGGCCTCTGCCCAACTGTTAGTCAACCCCACAAAACAGGAAGAACCCAGTAGACATCCTCAACTACCACTCAACAGACAGTGCCGGGACTAATCAATCACAGACTATGCTCCTACAGCCACCCTTCCAGGGATGGACAGGGGCCAAATATTGTCCAGTCTAGGCTGGACCTCGACCCCTAAAAAAACAAAGGGTGCTCCTGACCCCTGACCAACATCCCTCTCTCCACCCCCTCAGAATTCACACCAACTAACACAACTAAACTAATTCACACAGGAGCTAATTCTGAGGCTCTTAAATAGAGGCAGACTTTCCTCCCGGTATGTTATATAATTACCAGAGGCAAAATGTCAAAAACGTATTTTAAAATTGTTTGCTTAATTCAGCATCCGTCAGAACGCCCAGGATCCCATCTGTGACAGCTGGTCCAGGAGCCCTGCCCAGCAGCTGCGAGTGGTCGTCCAGGCTGGCCTGGTTTCCTCCAAGGAGTCCAGACTCCAGTTCCTGCCTACACTGGGCGGACGCGCTTCCTGTCCACACAGCCGGTTCTCAAGGATGCAGGGGGGCAGGGGCCTGCTGCCCTGGGCTTAGAGCGCCGACTCCCTCACTGTACAAGTCAGCCTGGCCAAACCGAGGCCTGCAGAACAGCAAAACCCAAGAAAGGAGCGCCGGGGCGATCCGCTCCACTCCACCACCCGCCGTTCGTCACGGCAGTTTTGAAATAACAAAGAGGTGGAGGGAGAGGTCCGGGGCACGTCCCCGCTCCCCGCGTCAGTCCCGGGCTCGAGCTAGGATGGCGTCCCGTTAGACCCGTTCCGGGAAGACGCCCCGCACACCGCAGCATCCGGCACCTGTCCGTGCGTGCGCGGAGCGTCGGGGCTCACAGCCTCGGCTGGGCCACACAGGTCTCCCGCCGCCCTGCAGGCCGCTCGGGGTTCCGGCCTTCGACCCTCCCGCCTCGCGGGAGGCCCTCGGCTCCGCACGAACCGCCGCCCGGGCCGCCGCGCGTTCTCACCTGGTGCGCGAAGCCCCGGAGGTGGGCCATATCCCCACGGGCGCGGCCGTCCTTCGCAGCCGCTCGATCAGGCACCTGCGGGAGCGCGGCCGCCGGGTCAGAGGCCCGAGAAGCCCCCGGCGTGGCCGCCCTCCGCCCGCGCCCTCTGCCCTGACCAGCCCGCAGGGCGCGCCCGGCCTCCCCACCCTCCGGGCGCGGCCCGCGGGCAGCTCCCACCTCCCGGCGGCTCCATCCCGGCCTCCCGGCCCGCTTCGCGGCCCCCGCAGCGGCTCCTCTAGTCGCTCGGTTGCCCGGAACGCCCGGGCCTCGCAGCGCGATAGGTGGAGGAGACGGCTACAGCGGAGTCGTGGCGAGCGCGCGGCTCTGTGGGACTAGGAGTCCTGCCGCTCGCCTAGGGCCCCGACCCTGCAAGCCTCGGACTACAAGTTCCAGCAGGCCGTGCGGTAGGCCGTGGGGCTGCGCAGGCGCACCGCTGAGCGCTGGGCACCGGACTCCAAGTCCTAACCGGCGGTACCGAAGTACTGGCGCCTACGGGGAGGCCGAGTTCTGTTCCGTCAGGTCGGGCCGCGCCTCCCATCAGGCCGCGCGGCAGAAGGGGCGGGGAGCGTGCGCAGTCGGTCCAGGTGTCTCTGCCCCCTTCCTCCCTCAGTCCTCCAAGCCCTTTTCCCTCGTCTGCCCTCCGGGCCACGCTCCTGCGATTAGAGGTGAAGCCTCGCCCCGGCCCGGTAGTATGCCCCCGGAGCCCGAGCCCGCGCCCGCCTTGCCCTGGGTGCCGGCAAAGCAGCTGCGCGACCCCCTTTGCGCACACGTCTGGGCTTTTGCGCAGCAGGCCGTGGAGAAATCGCCCACAGCGGCCCATTCCTTGGGCGAGTGCTTCGCCTTTCTTGCTTCAGTTTCCCTATCTGTAAAGCAAGATTATAGGCCCCCAGTACAGGACCTGCTGCTGGGAAGGCTCGTCTGGGCCCAGAGAGGTTGGCTTCCCAAGGCTGGATGCCCTGCATCCTTTGAGGCCTGGTGGGTCTGAAAGGTCTGGTCAGGTCAACGGTGCCCGTCCCTGGTTCGCTGGACTCGGCATCTGTGATGGGTCAGTACCGACCACCATGGGCCCCCACTCTCCCACTCAGGAGGGCTCAAGCGTTCTATTTCTGCTTCCGGGTGGATTTTCTTCTGTGCGCCACCCTGGGCCCTTCGGCCCTACACACCAGACAGCATCTTGTATTGCTGGATCTTTCATCCCGTTTCTACATGTTGAGCTGGTCTTATTTGTGGTCTCCCTCCAGAAGAAAGTGGGCTTCCTGCAAACAGGATTGTACCCACAACCGTGCCAGCACAGACAGACACATGGACTGTTTGTGGACTGAATGCGTGAGTGTATGAAGATAATCATTTCTGTGTGTGTAAATAAATGCATACTGCATCTCTGGTCAGTAGTGCTGGGCTGTAGTTCAGTGGGTAGAGTGCTTGACTAGCATGCATGAAGCCCTGGGTTTGGTTCCTCAACACTGCGTAAAAAACAGCCCAGAAACCCAGACCTGAATTTGCATCACTCAAGAAATGAAGGCAGGAGGGTCAGAAGTTCAAGTCTATCCTCCAGGACAGGAAGTTCCAGGTCACTTTGGGATACATGAGACCCTATCTACAAAAGGAGTAAGTAAATAAATAAATAGGGCTGGAGAGATAGCTCAGTGGTTAAGAGCCTGGCCACTCCTGCAGAGTATGAGTCCAGCATCTACATGTTGGCTAACAACTGCTTATAACTCCAGTTTCAGGGGATCAGATGGCCTCCTCTGGCCTCGGCGGGCATGCATAGCACAGGTGCACTTACATAAATGAAGACAAAACACTCAAAACACATGAAAATAAATAAAAAATGTTTAATAAGCCGGGCATGGTGGTACATGCCTTTGATCCCAGCACTCTGGAGGCAGAGGCAGGGTATCTCTGTGAGTTCAAGGCCAGCCTGGTCTACATAGTGAGTTCCAGGCCAGCTGGGGCTACAGGAAGACCCTGTCTCAAAAAGACAAAAAAAAAAAAAAAAAAGTTTAATAAAATATAGTCAGGTATGATAGTGTGCATTCTTGGGGCAGGCAATCTCTGTGAGGTTGAGGCCAGCTTGGTCTACATAGTAAGTTCCAGGCCATCTGGGGTTATAGAGAGGCCCTGTCTCAAAAAACAACAACAACAAAAAAAAAAACTGAAACAAAGGAGTAAGTACTGCGGTAGGAAATTCCTGATCATTTACCTCCTCAGAAAATTGTAAGGTAAAGAGGGAAGGTAAGATCTGTTAAGCAAGGAGAGTGTGCCCACTGGAACTTGCTTAGTGCAGCCTTAAGCATGAGGAGGGATGATCTGCCCCTGTTTCTTTCGTCTCCCAGCTGGCATCAGTGAGGATTGCATGAGTGAAATGTTCATACTTTCACTGAGTCTTGTCTTTGGCATCTCAAAACAGTATGCCAGGGCTTGTGAGGCCTTAGCTCTACATAACATCCTAGAGTTCTAAAGCTTTTGTTCTTATGGCTAATGATTTGCTCTTGGCTCCTATGCCAAACTGCCATCCTGACTTGGCCTAGCCATCTCCTCCTGAACCAACCTTACCCAGCTCTCCCTGTTTCTCATTTCCCATCTTCTTCTGTTCTTGTCTTTTTGTTGTTCTGTAACTCTGTTATTCTTCAATCTTCTGTCTCAGCTTTGTGTAGAATCAAATAATCTGTTCAGCAGTCCTGTGCATGTGCACTGTGTGTGTGTGTGTGTGTGTGTGTGTGTGTGTGTATGTGTGCCAGGAAATGCAGCCCAAGAAATGCAGCCCAGGGTCTCCTGGATATTAGGAAAGCACTCTTACATGTAACTGTCCCCCCACCCGAGCAGCCCTATTTTTTTTTTTTTTAACTTTCCAAAACAATTTTACCTCAGTTTCCTCGTTGATCATATAGGTTAGCTCCCTGCGTGTGGAGAAGGAAATGGGAAGAGTGCCTGGCTCCTGGCTGTTTTTATTGTTGATTAGGAGGAAGGAATGTTCATGATCAAACTACCCACCTGACCAGGTGACATTCAGTTCAGTTGACTCATGCCTGAGAGGGGACAGTTACACATGACTCACGAAGGATCAGGCTCAGAAAATGTAGAGGAGCATATCCAAGGCCACAGTGAGAACATGGCAAAGCCAGGGTGGAGGCCAGCCTTAGGAACACTCTGCTGCAGAGGATGTGAGCAGAGCAGAAGAGCTCGGGAGCCTATACCCACCTGTATCCAGATGAGACAGCCAGTCACCTCGAGTTCGCCACATGAAGAAGTGCGGATGGGCTGGGGTCTATGAGACACAAGGCAATACAGACCAGATCAGAACCTGGCTACCGCTTCTGATCTCAGATGGTAGATCAGGAACTTGAACTTGTTCCCCTTTTCCCACAGAAGATCCCTGCTCACTTGTCAAAAATGGGTAAGGAAGAGGATCTAAACACAACCTTGGAAGAGGTGAGGGGGGCACTGTGAATGTCCAGAAGCAAAACTGATGATGAAGCAGAGAGGAGCCTTGGCTTCTTGTCCCTTCAAACACTGGAATCCCACAGCACCATAGCCCCTAGGCTCAAACAATAAGGGGAAAGATATTTACTGTTCCTGAAAAAGGCAGTCTGTGGTGTGGTCTTTAGGCTGGCCTGAAAATGGATCCCCCACCTCACCTTCCTACAGCAAGGTTCATTTGATAAGTCCTAAGATTTATTTTTATGGGGCTGGAAAGATGGTTCAGTGGTTAAGACCACTTGCTGTTCTTCCAAAGGACCTGGGTTCAAGTTCCTTTTGAGAGCAAACTCCATTTAAGCATCACTTGTTCATAGATCAAAGAGATAAGGAATTGAGTTACCGGGTATTTAGGAAGATTTCTGTTGTGTTTTGGATATAAAACATCCCCCAAAACTCCCATTTGTTGAAACTTTGGTCCCCTGCTGGTGGTCCTGTGAGGGATGATCAGATCCTAAGCACTCTGACCTAGTCAGTGGACTGGTCCCTTGATGGATTCATAGCATAATTGATATGTAGTTCCTATTAGGGAGAAGCAGGTCACTGAGGCCTGTCCTGGTTTCTTCCTCTCCCTCCGCTTTCCTCCTGCCAGGATGTAAGCCATTTTCTCCACCATGCTCCTGCCATGATGCTCAGTGTTGCCTCTGGTACAAAGCAACAAAACTACCCAGCCATGGACTGAACCCTCTGAAAACATGAGACAAAATAAATCCTTCCTACTTTATGTCATGTCAGGTATTTTTGTCACAGCATTGGGAAGCATGTGTCCCTGTGATGGACTTGGGGTGTGTCCTGACCTTTGCTGTAACATGACACCTTTGGTAATGTCACATGGGCTCATAGGACTATTTCCTGGGAGGAAATATTGCCCTCCATAGAACTCACCCTCCACCTCACCCAGGTCAGGTGGAGTCTCCCCCACACCCCCTGGGAACACTCACAGCAGGCCAGTTCTCAGTGCTTCCCTACTACAGCTCACTGGGGAGGAGAGTTGGTTATAGCCTGAGCCAGGGTGGAAGCTGACCAGCATATTCAAGGCTTCCTCAGCACTGGCTGGGCTGTCCATCCAGCTGCAGGATGTCCAAACCACCACCTCCAGCTAGCTTTCCATTAGGAAACTTTATTCTTTACTAATCTGATACATAAAATGGTGCATTTTAAAAATACTCTGTGATTGTGGTTTTTAGAACTCATTGGGTCCACAGCTACTTCTAAATAAGTAAGGTTTTCTAAAACAGAAGCACAATGCCAGTAGTATACTGGTAAAAACAGACAGGAAAGACCAGGCGTGGTAGCGCATGCCTTAGTCCCAGCTCTCAGGGGGCAGAGGCAAGCAGATCTCTGTGAGAGCAAGGCCAGTCTGATCTATATAGTCTGTTCAGGCCAGCTAGGGCTACAGGGAGACACTGTATTAAATAAATAAATGGTAAAAAGCAGTCGAGCACGGGGGCACAAGCATGTAACTTTAGCACTTGGCAAGTAGAGGCAAGATGATCACTGCAGGTCTGAGGCCAGCCTGGTCTATAGAGCAAATTCCAGGCTGGCCAGAGCTATATAATGAGACTCCGTCTCAAAAATAATAATAAAGAGAGGACTCCCACTCTAGATAAGATGGAGTGGACAAGAGCCACCCTTTTCTTCACAGGAAACAGGAGCTATGATGTCTGCACAGAGGTTGTGCATGTCTTTAATCTCAGCACTAAAGAACTCAGAGGCAGAGGCAGGTGGGTCTCAGCAAGCCTGGTCTACATAGAGTTCCAGGCCAGCTAGGACTACAGGGAGACCCTATCTAAAACAAAAGTGGGAGCAAAGAACTTTAGACATTTCTCAACAAAGAAAATATATCGACCACCTACTGAGTCAAGATGAAAAAAGACAGGAAAGCCAAAGGTAAGGGCAGTGACTCCCCCTGTAATCCCAGCCCTCAGAAGGCTGAGGCAAGAGGACTGCCACAAGTTCAAGACTACCCTGTGCTTCAGAGTGAGACCCTGTCTCAAAATAGGGCAGAGAAGGAAGCTAAGTAAGTAACTCAGTTGGAAAAATGCTTTCTTAAACCAGGAAAAATCAAGGGAACACGGGAAGGGAGAGATACCCCTCACTTTGGTAGCTAGTTTGCATTTCCTGCTGACTGAGGGTCAAGAAACTTTAGCACAACTGATAAAAACCAAAATAGCTT
This sequence comes from Eospalax fontanierii, assembly GCA_035773235.1. NCBI lineage: Eukaryota > Metazoa > Chordata > Mammalia > Rodentia > Spalacidae > Eospalax > Eospalax fontanierii. The sequence goes on along the minus strand of CM069530.1, from coordinate 2,567,836 downwards.
GTAAAAATCAAGGTCTGATGGTACATGCTATAATCCCAGAACTAGGAACGCAGAGGCAGGAGAATCACAGTAAGTTCAAGATCAGTCTGGTCTACATCATAAGACCCTTTCTCTCAAAAATAAGTAAATAAACATATTTTAAATTGCCTGTAAAGATAGTGCTGGGCTGATGAGATGGCTGAGTGGGTAAAGATACTTCCTGCCAAGCTGATGTCCCAAGTTCAAGTCCTAGGACCCACATGGTACAAGAAGACAACCAAATCCTGCAAGCTGTCCTCTGGCCTTCACTTGCACATGCAAATACACACACACATACACACACGCACAAATGTTACAAAATTTTAAATAATATTTGTTTTCCTAAAGTTGAAAGAATTCTAAAAGATACAATTTAGACTAGTATATATATGATAATTAAAGATTATTTGGGGGGCTAGAGAGAAGGCTTAGTGACTAAGAGCACTGGCTACTCCTACAGAGAACCTGGGTTCAAGTCCCAGCACCCACCTGGTGGCTAATAACTATCTGTAACTCCAGTTCCAGACGATCGAATGCCCTCTTCTGACCCCTACGGGCATTGCATGACACAGGTGCACTTACATACATGAAGTATGTATGTAATTAACACACAATACATTAACACACAAAATTTTTTTTTAAAAAGTTCTAAAATTTTTTATTTTTAAAATCAGCCTGGCATGGTGTTGTGCACCCCTGATCTAGAACTTGCATGACAAATATTTGTGAGACCCAGGCCAGCCTGGTCTGCATAGTGAGTTCCAAGTTAGCTGGGGTCACCTGCCTCAACCTGCCCATTGCCCAAATGTCAAATTTTGCTAGGTCCTTATTTCATCAGTAAGTCTGCTCCAGACATTAGTAGAAAGCTTAAAAAAGAGCCCTAGACACCCTTAAATCAACTTTTAAATTTGTCTTTTAGGGTTTTCAGAGATTTAAAAAAAAAATAGACACAGTCCAAAAGGCCCAGGAGGAGTGATCACAGACACAAGAACAAGCACATTTGATAGTCTTAGTCTTGAAACTAATACATGACAAATAAACCCACCCCTTCAAAGAAATCCCAGATAAAAGAAATATCAGTCTAAAGGAACTATTGTTTGCCATAGCTGTGGGAAGCGTGTCCTCAGCAGAGTTAAAAGGAACCAGGGCTTTGCCTTCTACAGAGAGAAACTATAGGGAAAATGTCCTGTCCTCCTAGTGGAGGTCAGACCTTCAGCTCAGTGATGGCTGCCCTCAAAGACTGAATCTTCCTAGGGTTCCCTCAAGAACGCCGCTCCCCGCCAAGTACACACAGACAAGCATTGAGGAGTATGGGAATGATTTTTATGATATGGACATGCTCCAGACAAATTATATTTACTTAACCTTGCAACCAAAAAGTTAATCTTAGCTTACTTATAATGTAGACAAGGGGCTAGAGAGTTGGTTCAACAGTTAAGAGCAGGGGCTGTGCTGGCAGAGGACCCAGGTTTGATTTCCAGTACCCACATTGCAGTTTACAACTGCATATAACTGCAGTTCCAGGGGAATCCAATGATTCCCTCTTCTGACCTCTGAAGAACATTGCACTTACATATGCAGGCAATACTCTCATACACATAAAATAAAAATAATAAATATTTTTATAGTGTACACTCACTGATCCTTGGGCTTCTCGTGCGACATGGGACTATAGCCTTAATCCCTCATGACCCTTCTTTGCCGTTTACCCAGAATAACATATGTGTATGTATGTTTTGCAGACATGTGTTCGAAACAAGGACGATTATCTCATTTGTGTTGCAAACAATAGATTGTATTAAACTGATAATATCTGTTTGTGGTTATGTGGTTGCTATCCTAGATTATCAGTAAGTCAGAAAGGGTAAAATCCTCTGATGAAGGTCCATTTTTACTTCCCCATTTCATGCTGGATATACTAGTTCAATGAAAGAAAGAGCAAGCCTTCATTCAGGAACACAGTTCCAAATTATTAAGGAACAAGTTCTCAGCAGTTAGCGTCTATACTTGGCTTAAAATGAATGCTAAGAGTCAGGCTGTTTTTATTCAGGGTTAGCCATGATGTGTCAGGAAGCAGTAACTGCTACAGAGAAGCCTCAGTTAACTCTTGATAGGGCAGATACAAATAGCAATTTTCTTTTAGATCAGAGGGCTTTGTTTTCTGCCTTAATCAATAATCCAGGACCCCTTTCTAGCTAACTTGTATAGTAATTATGTGATTTAAAAAATTCAGTAAACCTTAGCAACAGCTTTTCAAACCCTAAAGCAATTATCAGTTCTAGCATCCCTGATTAAAGAAAAGTTGCCTATGTGGCAGAAAGACAAGGCATGACATTGGGAGTCCTTACCCAAGAGTAATAGGACATTCCCAGATGCCCCGCCTCCCCGCAACAGCCAGACCCTGCATTTGGGTCTGACAAATGACAGGAGGAGCTATAGCAATTCGAGTACTTGAAGCTACTGGGTTCATTTTAGGACATTGGTTAGCAGGCTGTCATGGGCATGCTACACTGGAAACAGACAAACATATCTGTGTGCATGCACATGCTGTCACGTGGAAAGGGAGGACCGTTTTTTAAAAAATTATTTTATTGTTAATTACTTGGGCATTTGTGTGGTGCATGTGAGTGCAGGTGCCCACAGAAGCCAGAAGGCTGAAGTTATAGGCACTTGTGAGCTGCCTGATGAGATCTGGTCCTCTGCAACAACAGTGTTGTTGCCACTGAGTCATCAAGTCTAGCCTCAAAAGAGAGGACTTTGAACAGGGGAAATTCTCTAGCTGAATATGACCCTAAGATGTTAATCTTTCCTAGAAGTGTCTGGTGACCCACACTGATGGCAGTGTTGCATCTATAGACACCAGAAAGCAAGTCTGTGACTTCTTGGGGCAACAAACTGACAGGTGGCAGCATTCCAGGGACAGCAGAAGACTCAGAACCATACCACACAGAAGGGGCCACTCAGCGAGGGTGTCTGAAAACTGGCTGCTGGACTAAAGGAGAACCTGAGACTCTGTCACCTGAAGCAGACCAATAAAAAATTATTCAGGAGCATCCTGATTCATGGCACCTGAGAAGAGAAACATTAACTACCCTAGTCACTCATGCCCTGGGGGAAAAGGATTAAAGTCCACAGTTCAAACTGTGGTAACAGTCTGTGCCTCTATCTCCATGGTGGGCCAGAGGGTCCCACTGAGCCACCACTTTCACTTAAAGAGAGGCATATTCCCAGAAGAAGGCTGACTGCTAGATTTGACTCAGCTCTGATTCTTGATGCCTCAACCTCTAGACAAGGTCTCTTAACCTACAAATCATTTAAAGACTAGGAAGTTCTCTCCAAGCAAGAGAAAAAGACAACTTATATAATGTGTGTGTATGTGTGTATGTGTGTGTGTCTGTCCGTCTCTGTGTCTGGATGTGTGTGTGTCTGTGTATGTATGTGGGTCTGTGTGTGTGCCTGTCTGTGTCTGGGTGTGTCTATGTATCTGTCTGTCTGTGTATATATGTGGGTCTATGTATGTGTATATAATATAAACTTTATTCTAATTAACTCACAATAAAGACATCACACTACTAGATCACACACACACACTTGCACAGTCCCAACCTCTGTGCATCTCAGTGAACTTCTGTACAGCTAGAATGGACATTCTGAAGCTCCAGACAGAGCTTCACTTGGGGTTTTACACTTCCACTATCAAGTATGGTTTTTATTCACTTATCCACACAAAGAAAAAACTATGACCTAGTTGAAAGTAGAAAAAAGCGCTATATTCTCTTTCATGACTCCTTTCCCTGCATACCATCCTCCTTTATCACCTAATACAATCATCTTTCAGTTTTCTTTATAAATTTTATACTACACCACACTTAAACTTGTTTACGTATATTCACACATTTGCGTTACATGCTAGGACATGCATGTGAGGAGGATCTGCAGTGTTTTCTTTCTGAGTTTGGGTCGCCTCACTTAATATTATACTTTCCAAGTCCAGTCATTTTCCTGCAGATTTAATTATTTCATTTTTCTTGACAGCTGAATAATAATTCATATTGTATATGTACCACATTTTTAATACCCATCATCTGTCAATGGACATCTAAGTTGACTCCATTTCCTCAGTTGTAAAAAGAGCAACAATAAACATGAATGTGCAAATATCTCTGTGGTAGGATATGGAGAACTTTGAGTTTATTCCTGGAGTGGAACATCTGGATCATATGGTAGTCCCATTTTTAGTTTTTTGAGGACCTGCCAAGCTGATTTTCATAATGGCTGTATGAATTTGCATTCCCATCAACAGTGAATAAGGGTAGCTCTTTCTCTGTTCTCGACATTTGTTGTTGGATTTCTTAATGATAGCCATTTTGATTGGGGTGAGATGGTATTTCAAAGTAGGTTTAATTTACATTTCTCTGATGCTAGGTATGAGAATGACTTTTCTGGAAATGCCTCCTGTCTTACCTAACCTTGTAACCAAAGTTAACCTTATGTTTTGTGATTATTTTTATGCCATTTATTCAATCTTCCCTCCTATTGCATAATCAGCTTATTTAAATTAAACTAACCTTTAGAAAAACAATGTAAACCATCTTACTAGGCCTTGGGCTCATCTTGTAATCAACTGTTTGTGTGTAGAGTTTATGTGCCCCACATATATACAGGAGCTCAAGAGGGCATTAGATCCTCTGGGGCTGGGGTTATGGCTGATTGTTAGCCATCATGTGGGTGCTGGGAACCAAACCCAGGTCTTCTGCAAGAGCAGTCAGTGTTCTTAATCACTAAGCCATCTCACCAGCCCCTTGTCCCTTGTAATCAACTTTATAAGCTAAGCTAAACAAATAGCTTTAATCTTAGATTATGTTCCCTATTTCTCCCTCATGACCCTTCCTTGCCCCTGGCCCAGAATAACGTGTATGTGCATGTGTATATGTGTGTGCGTGCGTGTGTGCGTGTGTACATGTATGTGTGTGTGCATATGCTGTGTTGTGTTGTACAGCACTAAAAGCAGTAACAGTTTGGAAGCCATGAATTATCCACAGTTTATGCTGTGGTCTTAAATTGATAACATCTGTGATTCTGTATGCTGCTCTGGGTCAGTGAGGGCAAAATTATTCTCGATAAGGAAAGTTTCTCATTTTTTTCCCGTATCATACTGAATGTGTTATTTACATTTTTATTTACTTTTTATTTTATGTGTATGTGTATTTGCCTGAGTGTTTCTAAGTGTATCCTTGTGTACAGTGCCCTGAGAAGCCAGAAGAGGGGGTAAGATTCTCTTGAATTGGAGTAATAGAAGGTTGTTAGCTTCCATGTGGGTGCTGGGAACTGAATCTGAGTCCTCTGCAAGGGTAGCCAGTGCTGTTAACTGCTGAGCCATCTCTCCAGCCCTAAGAATTATTTGTGGATTCCTCCCCTATGGTACATCAAGACACTTTGGACATTTTGAGTTCACTCAGCTTATAAGATGAGACAGCATGGTGCTAGGTTGGAGTGGGAGGAGACCATGCCCCAAAAGAGATTAGATACTCAGCTATATTGCTGAGAACAGGCTGAAAAACCAACGGTAAAATTGTGTGAGAGGCCAGTGTTCCCTGAAAGAAACTGAACTTGCCTCAGAGTCTTACCAAACTCAGTTCTGGGATCTGCTCTCTGGGTAGGACCAGGAGCAACCAGGTGTGCTTGTCTAGTCAGTCTGCAAGGGTAAGCTGACAGGCAGGGCCCAGGGAAAACAAGGGGAGCCAGAGGCGCAGCCCCAAGCGGCCTGAGTGAACTGCCCTACCAAATGACTCATTTGAGGAGGATCAGAGAAGCCTGTGGGGAAGCCCTGTGGGGGCTGGGAGTGGGGAGCTCTGTCAGAGCACTGGGAGAGGATGAGAGGCACCTGCAATGTCTTTGGACTTCATCCCCCTGAGCCAGGGATTTTCACTTATGCCTAGAAGGGGGTCCTAGGAAGGAATTCCTGAACTGAACTAAATAGGTGGGGGTGTATGCACACAGGCCTGTATCTGGGTATTCTCATGTGTGCCTATGTGTAGACTGCTGAGCTAGCTCCCTGGAGCTTCCTAGTCACACAATGTATTCCCACTCTATTGGCTATGAAACCCAGTGATCAAAGGGCTCCCTCAGGATAGTGACTGAAAAGGCAGGAGGAAGACCTGTTTGGAAATAATGACTGGTAATTGGTGGCACAGCGATCCTGTCACTGTCCCTGGGATAGCTCAGCTGCTGGCCCTCAGGCAGGGAAAATGCCTCAAAAGTGATCCCACTGACCCCCTTGGGCGTCAGGGTGGAGCCTTGCTGAAAGCATTCCTGTAGCAGAGGTGCTGGGTCCTCCTACCAGCCCCACCCCCTCACCCCAGAGTCCTCACCACTCACCCAGGCTTCCCATTTCTTCACTGAGTCACTTTGTGCCGTCCAAGTACTCCCCTCTCTGAGCCTCAGTTTCTCCTCTATCCAATGGGGGATGTGACAGCAAACTCTTTCTCCTCTCGGACTAGAAAAATTTGGGTAACCAGTTTCTTTCCCAAATCAAAGGTCCCTCCCTGCAGCTGATTCCAGTGCTGGCAGGCAGCGTTGTAGTTCTCCTCCCACCATATTTGTCACAACCTCAAGGATGGACAAGGTCAGACTGTCTAGGAAGGAATCCAGCTGTAGGATGGGATTTCACAAGGCCTTTGGGAAAGTGAAGAAAAACTAGAGGACATACTAAGTGCCAAACATCAAAATCAAGTTCAGAGCCTCATGCATTTTGTATAAACGTGAACATTCCTGGAGCTGCAGAGATGGCTCAGCAGTTAAGAGCACTGGCTGTTCTTGCAGAGGACTCAGGTTCAAATGCCAGCGCCCATATGAAGGCTAACAACCGTCTGTAACTCCAGCTCCAGGGGATGCAATGCCCTCTTCTGACCTCCGTGGGCATTGCACGACTCGGGTGCACTTACACGCAGGCATAGCACTCATAACATAACATAACATAAAATTAAAAAAAAAAAAAGACTATTCCTTTGAACTGAAAGTGTGCCATAACTCAGTCTTTATCTCTACACAGTAATTATGACTTTTAAAATTAATTTCCCAGCGGAGTGTACCCAAGTTTTTCAGAAAAAAATATGTTGTTTGTTCGTTGGCCTTGGCTTTGAAAATTCAGAACAATGAAGAGTATCTTAAAACAACTTACTCGTGGAAACAGGGCCTGCAGATGTCAGACCCGGCCGCAAACTGGAGAAAAAGCAAGCCCATGCACAGGGATCACGAACGTGCCCACCAGAGCGAGGCCGGCCCCCACCGCGGGCTGCAGATCGGCCACCCTCGGGTAATGCGCTCTGGGGATGAGGCGGGGCGGAGCGGAGCGCCCGCGGGGAGGGCGCCGCTGAGGCGGGGTGGGGCGGAGGGCGAGTCCCGCAAGGTCAGGCGCGCCACCTGCCGGTGCCCGGGTTTGCAGCGGGTGTGCCGGGGTTTGCAGCGGGTGTGCCCGGATCCAGGCCCCCGCAGGTCCGTCCGGTGGAGGAGGAAGCTGAGGCCAGTGCGCGGCCCCAGCGGTCTGCGAGACGTCTGCTCCTGGCTGGCCGGGTGCCCTCCTCCGGGGCTACTGGGCTGGTACTCCGCTTCCCCGCGCTGTTGCCATCTTTTGTTTCTTCTTAAGACATTTTGGACCTTCCACTTAAGACATCTGACCTCCACTACCCGGGGAGGTCAAAAGAGGGCGTCGGATCCCTCGGAACCGGAGTCATGGATGGTTGTTAAGACACCTTGTGGGTGCTGGGATTCGAACCCAGGTCTTCCACAAGAACACCCACTGCTTTAACCACTGAACCATCTCTCCATCCTCTCATCTTTTCTTTTTAAAAATTCGTTTATTTACTGTGCATGCCACAATGGGTGTGGTGGAGGTCAGAGGACAATTTGAGGGAGAAAGTTCTCCCATTCCGCCATGTGGGTCCCATGGATCAAACTCAAATCCACTTGGCAGCAAGCACCCTGACCTGCTGAACCATCTCACCGCCCCCTTTTGTCTTTCTGTGACAAATCCTCTACCCTCAGCCTCTTATATGTGATGTGTCTCCTAGGAAGAAAGGCTGAGGCAGAGGGAAGCCTGGGCTACTGTTGCACAGTCTGGGTGGTCCTGAGTGCCCTATGACTCCTGCCTCCACTTCCCAGTGCTCTCTCAGAGGCCTCCTGCCGGCTTCAGGACATTCCCCACCCCAGGACACAGCTCCAACTACCGCCAGAAGTGAGTCAACTAACTAGCTGTGGTCCTTGCCCAGATCCCCGAGTGCTAGCTTGACCAGCATAGCTGAGCAGCACTAAAGAGAAAGCAGCTGGTTTAGTCAGCTATTATGTGGGGCTCACAGCAGCTTCAGAGCCTAGTTTTCAAGCACAGTACCCTAGTGTGGGTCTTCCCTGCCCAGTTCAGGATTAGTCCCTACCATATCTCCACCACCAGAGAAAATACTGCTTGGTCTAGGGTGTCCTTCACGGCAACTCTATTGCACAGCAAGCACTGCACCCCAGAACTGGTAAATGACAGATGGAACAGTGAAGGGGTTGACTGGGAAGAGGTGGATGAAGGATGAAGGAAGGGGAACATGGTGTGGGCCAGCCTGACCTTCCCAGATGTGAGCAACAGTTGCTAAGACTGGCTGAGTCCAGCTCCTCTATCCAGACAGCACTCCTGTTTGCGAAATGGGACACCACCCTCAGGGGACACTCAGTTGCAATGTGTATGACCAAGTGAGGCCCTTGTGGCTGACCTACTTGATGCCCATCTGGATTCTGGAGCCAGCAGCCTTAAGTGGTCCACAAGGCTCTGAGGGATGTAGTGCTGGCACCGTGCTTCGGGGACTGGTTTACCTCCTCTTTCCTCACCAGCCCCAAACCTGCACCTTCTGGGACCGAGTTTAAGTTCTGGGAACTTTGCTGAAGGCTAGATCAGCTCAGGTATCTGACCAGCTGCCCAGCCCCTGCCTCCTGCCAGCCCTCTCCTGGAAACCAGCATCTTCTTTCTACACCATGCACTTACTCTTAGTCTACCCCTTCCCCTTCCAGCATTCTGCTCTATAACATGCTCCAGACCTGGGCTTTGGAAACCCCTCCAAGCTGGGTACTGCGGTGAGTGCCTATTATGCTCGAACACACACAAAAGTGCACATGATTTAACTCAGTTAAAAAGTGTGGACAATGGGGCTGCAGAGATGGCTCAGCAGGTAAGAGCCCTTGCTGCTCTTGCAGAAGACCTAGGTTTGGTTCCTAGCACAGACATGGTGGTTAACAACTGTCCCTAACTCCAGTTCCAGGGGATCCATGGGCAATATATGTATGGATGCACTTTACATATATGCAGGCAAAATATTGATACACATAAAATAAAAATAATTTTTAAAGTATGGCCAACATAAATACCCAATGGTATAAATAATTATGAAATATTATGGTACAGTGTCCAGTTGCTGTTTATGAGAAGACTATTGGAGCTGGGTGTGACTCAGTGGCAGAGGACTTGCTCAGCATGGGTGAAGCCCTGGATTTGATCTTCAGCAATACAAGCTAAATAATAAATGTAAAAAAATAATGGAAATGACTTAGCAAAGTCCTCACAAAGGACAATATGAGAAAAACAGACAAACTGTCATGCTACAGCAATTCCCACGTTCCCTCTCCTCCTCCTTATTTCTCTCTCTTTCCATCTTTTCCCTACTGTGGTTGGATAGAAATATATCAAACTATTTACAGTGGTTTCTTGTGAGCCAAGTTATAAATCTGTTTTGAAAATTTCTTTAAAAATTTTTGTCATGTTTATTTATTGTACATGTATGTTCACACATGCGAACAGAGCGTGGAGGTCAGAGGAAAGCTTGCAGGAATCAGTTCTCTCCTTCCACCATGTGGGGTATAGTGATCAAACTCACATCGTCAGGTTCAGCAGCAAACTTTACCTGCTGAGCTTTCTTGCTGATCCCCAAAATTCTTCATATTTTTCTTTATTTTCTTTTGTGTTTTATTTCTTTGTACTTTTGAGACAGAGTTTTTGTAACCCAGGGTGATCTGAAACTCAGGATCTAGCCCAGGCTATCAGTAGCAGATTCCTAAATTCTGGGATTCCAGGTGTAAGCCACCACATACCTGCCTTCTTTGTCGGTTTCCTTTCCTTTTGGGGTACCACATTTCTTTATCTGAAGGAATGGTACAAATTAAAGAACTTAAACAGATGCTTTAGTGTGACACATACATGAAGCTGGAAAGGTAGCCCCAACATACATACACTTAGTGACCAGTGATGCCTTTGGGGAAGGCAGCTTAGCAGTTATCACCCAGTTCCCAGGCACGCTTGTGGGGATATTTCCACCATACCATATTCCTGGCTCCCTTCTTTAGAAAGTTGGTTACGTGGTCACCCACTTCTTTGCTGGATTTTACCTGCTCGCTGAGGTGACGAGTCTGAATGAAGTCACACAGTGGGGTTCATTTTTGTCAGTGGCCAGTTTGTGCCGTTCCTGTAGGGGATGATTCACATTCCTTTCCAAGGGCAGTGCTTGCCTCAGCTGCATTCAGCTGCTCTCCCAGTCATCCGGGTCTGGTTTCTTGAGATCCTGCATGTGGACTCGGCCACCTCTCAGGTTCTGTAGCTCCCTCAGTCTCTCCTCATGAAGCTGGTGAAGAAAAGTATCTGGCAAATTTCTTCAAAGCCATGTCTTTGTGGTCCAAGCAGCAAGGCATGGACAGGTAGATAGGAGGCGTAAAACTCCAGGTTGATCTGCTGGTGGATGACTGTCTTGAATCCTGGTGGTAGTTCTGGCCCTCTTGTTAGGGGAACAAAGTGGTCATGGCTGTGGTGGCAATGCGAGGAGTTGGCAGAGGACTGTGGCTTGGAGCAGCTGGCTGGGATCTGAGGGGTTGAGCACTGTTAAGAGGAAACTGTGGCGACTCTCAATGGAGAATAACTGTTTTCTCTTTTTGAAACAGGGACTTTCCTTGTAGACCAGGCTGGCCTTAAACTCACAGAGACACCCCCCATCTCTTGACTGCAGAGATTAAAGACATGGGGCACCACACATGGCTGTTTTTGTTTTTAAAGCTGGGTTTCATAGCCTAGGTTAGCCTAGAACTCACTGTGAGCCCCAGGCTAGCTTCAAACACACGATCCTCTTGCCTTGGGCTCCCAAATGCTGGGAATACAGATGTGAGGCACCATGCCTGACATTCCAGCTTTTTAAAAATGAAGATGGGGAGATGAGGTGATAGAGCATTTGCCTTGGTTTTGGGTTCCCTATCACTTTGGAAAACAACAACCACAATATTATGTTCATGAATAGGTTACCTCTGCGATGGGCAAGACCAGTTCCTAGAATGACCCCGAAACATCTCCTCTTTCCCATCCCAAGCATGATGTGTAGTGCTAAGCAATCAGTGTGAAGATGAGCTCGAAGTCAGAATCACCATGTCCATTTGCCGTGGCAGCTAAGACAAACAACCATGAACTCACTGGCCAAACACAAAACACCTTTGTCATCATCTGCTCTGGACATGTCAGTAGATGGACAGCAAAGTGTGGGCAGGCCCTCTCCTGGGAGCCCCTGGTGGATCTAGTCCTTTCCATCTCACAGACCCCTCCTCTGCCCAGTTACAGAGCCAGTGAGAACGCCTCTCCCAGCCCCTTCCACCCTAGCATCTTCTCAGTGACCTGGCCCTCCTGCTGCCTCCTCACAAGGACACTTGTGACGATCCAGGACCATCTGCACCTCCAGTTGCTGCTCACTTAATACTCTCTGCAGAGCTCCTTTGCCAAGTTAGGCACGTGGGGATTGGGGTCAGGGAATCAGAGGCCCTTATTCAGCATGTCATGTCTTGCCAAGCATTGGAAGAAAACCAAGACAGGAAACATTAGCTCAGTTGAAGAAAGAAACCAACTCTGCGCCCATCCCTGAGAAATGTGACAGGATAATCAGATGCTTTGGAAGGGACAGTCAGGGGACATTGTATAGCTGTAGATATGGAGAATGAAAGTAATTAAAAGTGTACACTCAAACACAGAAGAAGAAGATCAGGAGGGGAAGACTGAACCTGAAAGGGATTTCTCTAGCATGGACCCAGAAAATGATAGCAAGGAAAAAAAGGGGCATGGAAGAGAGGCCTGTACTCCTAATATCCACCTGCCAGGAGCGAGGGGTGTGGCCCCAGCACAAATAGACAGTAACACACACCATACAGACACACAGCAATACACATCACCTACCACACACATACTACATACAAGCTGCACTACACACACACACCACACAACACATCACACACACAAACACACAGCAATACTCAAACACCGCACACCATAAACACATACATAATCACGTATTCATACAAAAAGCTGTCCCATACACATACAACAATACGTCTATTAGAAACAAGCTGGGGGTTGCAAAGAAAGAGAGCACCGCTCCAACTAAAGTGTTTCAGCAAAGACACTACTTCTTATCAGAAGGGTGTGCAGCTTACAGAAGTGGGAGAGCAAGCACACACAGCAGGCCAAGATGGCCTCTTTTAAAATCTCTAACACAAGGGGGAACTTGGCTGTTCCTAACTGGCTGGGGCTCAACCTCACAATCTACTCCCAACTGACTAGTTTGGAAAATGTTAGAGAAAGGAAAGGAGGCTGGGAGGAGGGGGTCATTTTAGGAAGTTGGTTATATCTGGTTGAACAAATACTCCTTTCTTAAAAAAGGAAGAAAAGAGAGGGATGTGAGGGATCACAGGCACATAAAGAAGATTAAATTTCTCACAAAGGGGCACCCAGAACGGAGAAAACAATTCTGGGATTGTGTGGGTGCTCAGCAGTGGGGAGGAGAGGCTTGAGCACAAAGTTTGTTTTACAAAGTTTAACAGAAAAGACTGATATTTAATGCTTCTTACAGATACACACCACACAGAGACAACTGTACTCACTACTCACAAACTCTAAACACTCCACATAGGCGTACACAGAAACTAGACCTGCAAAAATACAGTGTATACACCCACGTGCACACACACACACACACACGCAGAAGAAAATATCCCCATCCCCAACACTGATGAAAAATGTTCAGATTAAAAGGCAGGGCAGGAAAGGTGACTCAGTGGACAAAGGCACTTGCCAAGCCTGATGGCCTGAGCTTGATTCACAATAGTGGAAAGAGAGAAGCAACTTCCGCAAGTTGTCCTTTAATTTTCAAAGGTGCACCATGGGATGCATGCACCCACACATACAACACATAACTAACTAACTAACTAAATAAATAAATAAATAAATAAAATGGAAAACAAACACATTCTTCTTCTTCTTCTTTTTTTTTTTTTTTTGACACAGGGTCTCAGTGTAGCCCAGGCTGTCCCTAAACTTGCTATGAGAACTCCTTCCTCTTCCTTCTGCTGAACTACTCCTGGTCCTCCTGCCTCTGATGAGATTATTGGCTTGTGTCACCATAGCCTACTGAGAAACTTGCCCTCATACAACACATTACAGTTAAATCTCAGAACTCTCAGATAAAGATAAATCTGAAAACTTAGGAGGGATGGAGTGTGTTGAATTGTGTCTCCTCAAAAGATAATGCTGAAGTCCTAACCATCAGCACCTGGGTCTGTGGCCTTATTTGGAAATAGCCTTTACAGCTCAAGTTTGGTCGCACTGGATTAGGGTGGGTTCCAAGGCCAGAGACTGGTGTCCTTATAAGGAGAAGGACAGAAAAGCACAGGACAGGGAGAAGCTGTGTGACCAGAGAAGCAGAGTGCAGTGACACAGACCCCACACTAAAGAATGCTTGGCCAGCTCCAGGACTAGGTGGGTGGAGCTCTGCCACCCCTGGGCTTCCAGACCTTATCCAGGACAAGAGATGGCCACTGTATGGAGTGGGTTTGTGATAATTTGCTAGGAAACTATTCTAGGAGGGATGCGAGGAGGGGAAGGAGATCTGAGGGAAAAGGAGAACAAAGTCAGACTAACATGTGTGCTGAAGTGCAGAGACAGTGAGTGACACTTCTAATCTCTCCTACTCCATCATCTTTCAGGCCTGAGAATGGAATCAACGGCCTCCAAAAACCCACACAAGGCCCCGGGCATTTGTCCCCACAAGCCAGTACTGAAAGAATGAAAAGGAAACAAAGAGAGGATCGATTGCCAGGAACAAGGGAGCTGGAGAAGCCTGGGAAGCATGGTACCAAAGAGGAAGGACAGGAGCAGCTGCACTAACCAGAGTCCCAGATCCAAGGGCTCATTGGCCTGAAGAGACAGGGAACGGATTTCACTGTCCACATTCTTTCCTATTTATTTTACTGGAGAAAGGATCTTGCTATTGTAGCATAGTCTACCTTTGAACTCAAGATCCTTTTGCCCCAGCTCACTCTCTGAGTCCGTGGAGTATAGGAGTTGTCACCACATCCTACTAAGAAATAAACACGAGGCTCAGCACGGAGTTTTTAAACTAGGGGGAAGCCATGGGACAAAGAAAGTTGGGAGGAGACAAGTGTGAATGACAGACTTAAGTAATTAACAAATTAATTAATTAATTTTGGTCTTTTGGTCTGTTGCCCCAGCTGGCCTAGAACTTTCTATATAGACCAGGCTGGCCTTGAACTTACAGAGATCCACCTGCCTCTGCCTTCCAAGTACTGGGATTAAAGACATGCTCCAGCACACCTGACTTTTTTATATATTCTTTTTTTTTTTTTTTTTTTTGGAAAATTTTCATATTATGTATATGAGTGTCTTGCTTACATGTATGTAAGTACACCATGGGCATGTGACCTCAGAAGCCACAAGAGGGCACTGTATCCTCTGGAACTGAAATTACAGATAGTTGTTAACTTCCATATAGGTGCTAAGAACTGAACCCAGGTTCTCTGCAAGAGCAGTCAGTGCTCTTAACTGCTGAACCATTTCTCCATTCCCCATAAGAGACTTAAAATTTTATTTATTCATTTATTTATCCATCCATGGATTATTGTGTGTTTAGGTTTAGGAGATGTGCCATGATGTTTGTGTGGAAGTCAGAAGGTTCTTTCTTTCCACTTTTATATGGGTTCTGGGGATCAAACTCAAGTTACCAGACTTGTGCAGAGAGCACCTTTATCCACTGAGCCATCTCCTCAGTCCAAATGAAAGATTTTAACATTTTTCTACTGAAAGCTGGAGAATGAACCTGGCTCAGCAGATGTGGCTGTCAGCTTCAGCAGGTTTGCTGTGTAACAAACAGCCTAGGATCATAGTACTACACAAGTGAGGTGTCTTTCCTGCCTGACATACTTGCCCATACTAGGTTCTCTACAGCTCTGCATCCTGTCCTCACTTCTGCTCCATTCCTGAATGTGGGAATGACGTCTGGATACCTTACTTTGCCTAACCTTGTAACCAAAAAGGTAATCTTCTGTTCTGAGATCCTTTAACAGTGTCTCAGCTTGTTTATAATGTAAACAAACTTAGTAACTTGGGCTCCCCTTAGAACCTAAACATAGCTTTATTCCCTCATGTCCTTGACCCCAAATAATGTATGTGTATGTGTGCACATTGTAGATATCAAGCAAGCATTGCAAGCAGTGAACATTTGTTGGGAACAACGAGATTATCCCATTCATGTTGTATACAATAGGTAGGGTGAGACTGATAACATCTGTGTGTGTTTGCACATGTTGTTTTGTATGGTTTCAATAAAGAGAGCAAGGCCTTTGTTCGAGAACACAGCTCGGAGAGAACTCTGGAAGGAATGAGTTCCCAAAATAGGTGGGCCTGCTCTTCTTCTAAATGGATGCTGAAAGTCAGGTTCTTCACTCAGGGGTCCAGTAATATGGCATCATATCACTACGGTGGGGCAAGGTGGAGGGGGCAGCCTCTTCAACCCAGGCTCCCTGAGGTGGCCAAATGCCTTCTGCTTCAAGATGGCTCTCATCACTCTGCACATGTGACATTGGTTGAGGCAAGTCATGTGGCCCAGCTCTGTGCACCTCAGGAGAGTGTACCTTCCCATAATCGGGAAGGAGGAATGCTGTGAAAATAACTCATCATGGTGATTCTGAGGGCACTGTAGCTGTGACCCCAGCCACAGGGTGTGTGCCCTGAGGAATCTGACCTCAAGCTTGCCTCATTGCCCATTGCTGGGCTAGATAGCTTTCCCAAGTAGACAAAACAAGATTAGTCAATGCTCTGGAGAAATTGGATCTGAGCAGTCCAGCCTTGGATGATCTCCCAGGATAGTGAGGCCTTGGAGCGGGGACCAAAAGGCTATTCCATTCCTGACTGTGGGCCCCAAACCCTCCTTCCTATACTCTGGGTGCCATCAAGCAAGCAGAGGCTTCTGCTTTCCCTGCAGGAAAACCTTTCAGGGTCCCTAAGAAAACAAACCAGGTACTAGCTTCCCAAGTACATCTTCCTAGAGCTGCTTGGGCCTGCCCATACCATGGAGGGGTAGTTAAGTGAACCCCACACAAGAAGAGCAGCTGTGCCCGGAGATGCACCCCGGGGAATCGGCAAAGCGAAGAGGGTAGGAAATGCCCTCCACTGAAAATGCCATAAGATGACCACCTTGGAGAGGTTAGACAAGGTACTATATATAAAAGAGAATGGGAGCCGGGTGTGTGGCACATGCCTTTAATTCCAGGCAGAGGCAGGGGGATCTCTGTGAGTTCAAGGCCAACCTGGTGGTCTGCATTGCGAGTTCCAGGCTAGTTGGGGCTACAGAGAGACCATTCAAAGACTAAGAGCATCAGAATTAAATATAAGATGGTCAATATTAAAATTCAACAGGAAGTTTAAAGATGAAAACTAAGAACTCTTCTACAAACCAGAACAGAAAGACCAAGAACTAGTACAAAAGAGCCAAGAGCCGTACTGTGGAGTAAGGGAAGCAAGTGGCCCAGGACCCTTGGCATTGGCTCCCACCTTCTGCTAGTGTGGACCCCTATAGATAGGACCTGAAGACTGGGGAGCCTCAGGGAAACTCTCTGGGAGATGAAGTGCTGAGGAGCCCTGGAGGGATGTAGTGGCATGTTATTGCTCTGCAAAGAAGGGATAAAAGAGAAGGTTTTAACCCAGTCTATGAGATACACAAACAGGAAGTGTGGCCCAGGACTCTCAATGATCTATAGGAATGAAATTTACACAGCCATAACTCTGCCTCCTGGCAACCCAAAGGAGGCACCAGGATTTATTGTGCAGTTATCCTGGGAAAATGAAAGATGGGTTCAGAAGATGACGAAGCAGAGAGAAGTCGACTTCATTCCTTAGAGTGCACTGTTGGATGTCTTTGATTTGTTCTGTGTGTTTTTGGTTAGAGAACAATTATGCAGGAGGCTGTGGATGTTGCTCATTTGGTGGTTGGCTAGTACGGACGAAGCCCTGGATTCAGTCCCCACTACCACATTAACTGGGTGTGGGTGGCACAGCCTTCTGGAGGTGGAAGTAGGAAGATCAGCAGCTCAAGGTTAGTTCCAGGCCAGCCTGAGCTACAGGAAACCTCTTGGAAAAAAAAAGGGGAAGGGTGGTGTTTCTACCGGGATAATTCAGTTAGAAAAAGAAAAGGGGGCTGAGAAGATAGCTATGTTGGTAAATTACTTGCTTTGTAGCACAAGGAACTGAATTTAAGAGTTTAATTCCCAGAACCCAAGTAAAGAGGGAAGGCAGAGATAACCGTATTCCTGAGCTCACAGACCAGAGCTTAGTTTAGCCTATCTGCAGGTTCCAAGCCAGTGAGAGACCTTGTCTCAAAAAAAAAAAAAAGAGCAAAACTAAGATGGACTGTGCTTGAGGAATGATACCCAAGGTTGTTCCCTTGAACCCCTTATACATGCACCTGCACATATATACACACACATACACACAAGTAAACAAGAAAATAATTATGTAAGGACACAATGACATCACTCGAGGGGTGGAAGGGTAGGACTTGGGGAGAATAGATCAAAGTCACTGAGTGTTTTCTTATGAGAAAAATTTCACCACTGGACACTGGGAATAGCAGATGTTTGTACAGGTGTGCTAAGCAGTGGAGAGCCACCCCTAGAAAGTTAAACAGCTGACTTCTAAGCCATTTCAAGAGCAAATTCAATCAAGCCAATGGAACAAAGTGAAGGTAAGAAGCCAGAGTGGAATCCACAATGCCCAGGTTTTTCACAGGGCAGGATGCCGTTACATACAAAACCTTCATTTCTACAGGTGATATGATTTTTCACCTGATTCAAATGCAGCCTAAATGGGGGAGGAAGGCAGACAGGAAGCCAGGGGTAGCTAATTCCTCATCTTCTATAGCAGAAAATCAGCAGACACTACCTCCAACTGGAAAGTAAAGCAGGGCAGGCAGAGTTAAGAAGAGATGTGGCATTGGACCCTAGGAATGACGTTGCACAGAGCTGAAAAGTGGCCCCTGCAGAGTGGCCTCGGGGAGCAGCTGATTTTCGTTGGGAATGTTTTGGAGCTGTTAGACTATTTGAATCATGGATATGTAAACTTTGAGTTAAAAGCACAATTCCATGCTGCTTAATCATAAGGATTAGAGTCAGATCCCAGCATCCACATCAGGAGGCTTACAAATCCCTGTAACTCCAGTTCCAAGAGATCCGTTGCCCTCTTCTGGCCACTCTAGGAACCTGCACATCTGCTCATACACACACACACATACACACACACACACACACACACACACACACACACAGACACTAAAAATCTTTAGTAATAATAACTGTAGAGGTGCATGGCACCATGGAGTTTACTGCAGTGATGTTCACATCTGTGATCAAATCATTAGAACTGTGACGAGTGGGCGCCGGGCCTGTAGATGGCCACAGGGACCACTCCTTGCTATCTTTGAGACCCAAGTCAGTATGTGCTCTTTATTAAGTGCTGGCCCAATTACCTGCTGCTTTTGGGAGAAAAAAAGAAAGTAAAAATCTTTTTGCCAGTCATAAAACTGGACATTAAAAATCTCATGAGTTCCTGACCTGTAATATATGTCTTTCCCAAACATCCCATGAAGACCAGGGTTGGTGGCACATGCCTTTAATCCCAGCACTTGGGGGGAGGGGGCAAAGATAAACAGATCTCTATGAGATTGAAGCCAGCTTGGTCTACATAGCAAGTTTGAGGCCAGCTGGGGCTACTGGAAGATCCTGTCTCAAAAAAACTAATAAAACAAAACAAAAACCCCAAACCAAACACCTCATGAAAATAAAATAGGACCAACATTCAAAACAGAAACAAAAACTCACAGGAGAAGTTCAGGAAAAAAGTCTGGGCCATAAGCCTTTGACACTGGGGTGGGGAAGCCTTATTCAAACAAAAGGCCCTAGGATAAATGTGTCCACTGCAAAGTGCATGATATGAGCAAGAAAAGAAACTTGAGGTGAAGGCCTGAAAAGAAATGTTTACATTGTAACATGAGGAACTCAGTCCCTCAGTCTCCGGCCCTACTCTTACCTTGATGGGGACAGTTGCCTGGCCTTAGCACCTGCTCCTCTGGCCTTGGCCTCCTCACTGGAAACCCTTATATGTGACTTTATCTCGGGTCCATGTTGGTCAGGTTGGCGCCCAGAATGGTAACATCCGACAGAAGTTCCGCTGCCTGGAAAGCTGACTCCATGGCATAGGTCAAGGGACAGAGCCAATGGGAGAGAAGGTGATCCCTCCAGCCCTGTTCCAGGTTAGTTTCTGTTGCTGTGATAAAAGCAGCTTGGGAGGAAAGGGTTGCTTTTGGCTTATAGGTTATAATCCACCATCAAGGGAAGCCAGGGCAGGAGCTCAAGGCAGATCTGGAAACAGGAACTGAAGCAGAGACCATGAAGGAATGCTGCTTGCTGGTGTGCTTCCAGGCTATGTTTCTTTTAAATATATATATATATATATACTTTTTTTTGGTCTTTTTGTGACAGGGTCTCTCTGGAGCCGCAGCTGGCCTGGAACTAGCTTTGTGGACCAAGGTGGCCTTGAACTCACAAAGATCTGCCTGCCTCTGCCTCCCAAGTGCTGAGATTAAAGGCGTGCACCACCACACCCGGCTCTCATTGTTATTTTTATTTTGTGTGTGTCAGTATATTGCCTGCATGTGTGTGAGTGCACCCGTGTTGTGCAGTGCCCACAGAGGTGCTCCTAAAACTTGAGTCACCACAGACAGTTGTGAGCTGTCATGTGGGTCCTGGAAATTGAACCTGGGTTCTCTGCAAGAGAGAACAGTGCACTTAACCTTTGAGCCATTTCTCCAGATCTTGGGTATATTTCTTGTACAGGCCAAGCCCACCCGTCCAGGGATAGCACAGTCCACAGGAGGCTGGGCCCTCTTACACCAATTAGCAATCAATAAAGTCCCCACAGACACACCCACAGGCCAGTCTGACTGAGGAAGTTCCTCAGTTGTTCCTGACCGCCACCCGGAAATGGGTGGGGAAGATAGAAAGAGAAAGAAAATGGGGTGCGGGAGGGGGGTGGGGCAGAGTTCACGCATACAGGTCCCAGGCGGGGCAGCAGCCAGAGATGGGAGGGTGAGAAAGAGTGAGAGAGGGGGTGACTGAGAGGAGCCCATGCTGGAGGGAGAGATGCGGAGTGGAGACAGGGTGGAAGGCTAGGCAACTCCTGGGGCAGGCGAGCTAGTGCCAAGGCCGAGCCCGAGATGGAGCCCATGCTGGAGGAAGTGGCGCAGGAGTGAAAGGCTAGGAAGAGGAGCTCCTGGTCCAGGCAGGCGAGCGGGGGCTCTAAGTTTGGGCTCAGCTCAGGTCTGAGGGCCCTGAAGGAAGCCAAGCCTGAGATGAAATACAGGTCCCAGGCAGGGAGGCAGTCAGAGGCGTGAGGGTGGCGGGGAGGTTGACTGAAAGGAGTCCATGGAGAAAATAGAAAAGGCAGTTTAAATAAGAAGAGAGAAAGAAATTCATGCTGGAGGGAGAGGTGCAGAGTGCAGACTGAGCTGATGGCTGGCGAGCATAGGCGCCAAGTTTGGGTGCTAGGCTCAGGTCTGAGGGTCCGCAGGATGAGAAGCCCAGATGGAAGTGGCGCAGAGAGGGAGAAAGGGAAAAGGGTAGACGGACCAGCTCCGGGTGCAGGCCAGCATTGGTCCGAGCTAGGGCATATGGGTCTGAGGGCCTGGGAGGATGCCAAGCCCCGAGGATGAGTTGTCCCTATGGGTCATGAAAGAGCACATGAGGAGAGGCAGAGCCCTGCCAGAAGTGGACAGGGGTCCCGAGTGGGCGAGTGAGTGAGCCAGTGGCCACTCAGAAATGGGAGAATGAGAGGGAGAAAGCTGAGAGAGCAATAGAGGAGAAAGGAAACCAGTACCTCCATGTCTCATGATGTAGGGTGCTGGGTTGTGGATAAGGAGCCCACAGCCAGACCAACGGATCAGATCCGTGCCAAGTCATGCGTGAAAGTTGGTTTCACGTGGGCTGCTGGTCTCTGCCATCTGAGTCACAGCACCATATGTAAGGTTCTGGGTTTGGGAGTCGCAGCCAGCTAACAGGACCCGTTTATTAAGAGGAGACCAGATGGGACTAGCTTCTCCGAACTCGGGAGTGGAGAAATACTAGCCCCCTCATCTTGGGGCCTGGGCTCTGGGGAACCTGGCTGGCCTGTCTATCTCCAGATCGGGATGGAGGAGCTCCCTCAGGGAGAGTACAAGAGGCTAACTCCCTGAGAGAGTGAGAGCAGCCCAAAAACCTCTAGTCCTCTCGCCCCCTCCTCTTTTATGGGAGGGGGTTGGGGTCCCCATGACATCTGATTGATGTTTAAGGTAAACTTCTGGCCAGGAAGCAGTCTCTTTTTACAGCTGTTTGTGAATCCTGGGTTGGGACTCTTATCTATTCAAGAAGTTGTAAAAGTCAGTTCCTCTCTCAGATCTCTCAGATCTCAGTGGGCTCTGAGAGTCTGGTTGGAATCACCAAGGTGTCTGTCCTGGAACTGCTGAGCGGGGATAGGGGGTGGAGGGGTGGAGGGTAGGGGGGGGTGGAGGGTAGGAGAGGTTGGGGGGGTGGAGGTGAGGTGGTGGGGATTTGGGTGGTGGTTTCCAGTCACATTCCAGTCACATCTAACATCCAGATTTATCAAGGCTACAAGCAAGATTAGCCATTATTGTAAGATTTGGTTCCAAGACCCAGCAGAAATGGACGAGAGACTCCACAGAGCAGTTAACAGGACATTTATTGTTAAAGGCATGGGGCTAGCTCCTCAGGTCTTGGAGAGTGAGGAAGCTAGCATGCTCATCTTGGGGCCTAGCCTCCCCAGGTCTCAGGAGATGAGGAAACTAGCTGGGGCAATGAGGAAGCTAGCAAAGCCTAGCTGCCCAGTAGGCCTTTTATGGGGAGGGGTTCCGTAACATCTGATTGATGTTCAGAGGAGATAGTTAATACCTGGTATCAGGAAGCTTTTCTTGTCAGGAAGCTGCAGTCAGTCCATTTGCACAGATGCTTGTGAATTTTGGAAGTTTGGCTGGAGTACCAAGGTGTTTGTCAGTCCTCCTGAGTCCTGGAACTGCTGGGGAGTTTCCTTTCAATCACACCTTACACTTATAAGCCCCTTCTGTGGTAAGACAGGCTCTGGAGAGCATGCGCCAGAGCAGTGTTTGTAGGCCTGGAACCCACAGTCATTGATGAACTTCATACGGGTACCTAGGCCAGCTATTCCTCCCAGGGCAGCTCATCACAGTAAAGAAGATGCTGCCCACAGCTATGCCTGTGGGCACCGTACTGTGGACAAGCAGGCCAACGACCTCCTCTTAGAGAAATCTGCAGGCTGACCACAGGTCTTCTGGGCTTCTTGGTTTTCTAAAGCTTTGGTGGAGGAACTGGCTCTCTGTTCATCTCTCTGTTGATTATAACAAGAAGTCTGTGATGTTTACCTTCAGTTGTCAACTCAGTGAGATCTAGAATCACCTGGGAGGCAAGCCTTCAGGTATGCCTGTGAGAGATTATTTTGATTAGGTTAATGGACGTGAGAAGACCCACCCTCTGTGGCTGGCACTATTTCCTGGGCTGGGATCCTGAATGTATAAAAAGAAGAACCTGAACTGAGCACAAATTTCATCACTCTTTGCTTCTTGACCATGGATGGGGATGACCAGCTGCCTCAAGCTCTTGCTGCTTTGCCTTTCCCATCATGATGGACTGCTCCCTGGAACAATGACCAAAATAAAGTCTTCCTTTCGTAAGTTGCTTTTGTCAGGGTATTTTATTACAGCAATAGGGAAAGCAGCTAAAACAGAGTCCAAGCTGGACATCCCCGTTTATGTAGCCTTCAGTTTTCCACAGCTGGGGCTGTGCCACACCACCCTGGAGTACTCTGTGCCTTTGTGCTACAGAACAAGGTCCTCTCTGGTACCTGTTATGGAAACCTTAATATTGAACACCCACGAACACTAACCTTAACCATCCTTTTAGTCAGACCCTGTCTTCCATCACTGGTTCCCTCAGATGTGCTGGAGCTCTGATTGTGGATCTGACAGAAATCTGGACCAACCTGGTGCCCTACCTCCACATTCCCTTGCCTCTGGCCACATATGCCTGTCACTTCTGCTGAGAAAGCCTACCATGGTAGTTTGTTCCATAGTGCATAAGAAAGTGGGCAGAGCAGGGCCAGAGGAGTAAGCCAGTAAACAGCATCCTCCAAGGCCTAGACAACAGTTCCTGCCTTAAGGTTCCTGCCCTGAGTTCCTGCTTTGGGCTCCCTCAGTGATGAACTGTGACCTGGGAGTTGTAAGCCACACCCACAAGTTGATATTGGTCAGAGTGTTTTGTCACAGCAAATGAAGGCAAACCAGAACAAGCAGATAGAGCTCTTAATGGCTGAGCCATCTCTCCAGCCCCTGGTTTGCTAATTTTTGTAAAACCTTTCTTTGAGACATCCTAAGAAGATCTTGCAGGTACACATGGAAAAACGGACATGATCATAGCTGAATGATCAGTTCTGGGAATGACTTTTCTAAGAATGCCTTTTGTTACAAATGGGAATTTTATCTCCATGTTTTGAGATAGTTTATCACTGTGTATTCAGTCTGCCTTTCTACTATGTAATCAGTCTGTTTAGATTTAGCTCACCTTTAGGAAAACAGTGTAAACAATTTTACTAGGCTTTGAGCTCCTTGTGTGATTAACTTTACAAGCTAAGCTAAGCTAAACACATAGCTTTAATCTTAAACTATGTTCCTTCTTCCTCAGGATGCTTCCTTGCCCTGACCCAGAATAATGTGTTGTATATGTTGAGAAAAAAGCATTGATCAAAGCAGAGACCTTGGAAGCGGGTTGGAGACAACGAATTACCCACAATACATGTTGCACAGCTGCATGTGGGCTTAGGTTGATAACATCTGTTTGTGATTCTGTGTGTACTTCAGTAGGGGGTCAGACAAGGCAGATTTCTTCCCTGGTTAAAGATCTTTAACACAAAGCTCCTTTCATGCTGGATATACTATTCAAATAAATATAGAGAGTGTTCTTTGTTCAGGGAGCAGTTCTCAAAGAAACCAGAAAAAAAACCAGTTATGAGAACAGATCAGGCTCCCTGTGGGTTTAAATAACTCCAAGAGTTATTTTTTTCTTTTTTTGACACAAGACCTTCCTGTAGCCCCAGCTGGCCTGGAACTATCTTATGTACACCAGACTGGCCTTGAACTCACAGAGATCCACCTGCCTCTGCCTTCAGAGTGCTGGGATTGAAAGTGGGCACCACCACACCTGGACATCTTATTTTTTTCTTAAGTTTAAGAGAAAGGCTTTTGATTCAGGAATTTCATACTGATGAGGTTTGCTCCCTTTCAGCCCTCCCCCATCCCCACCCAACCCCACCCTTCGTCCCATCCCCCATCTTGTGTCTTCACTCGAAAATGGAAAGCCCCATCCACCTTACAAAGCACATCTGAACTGGGTGCCAGAGAAATCATATCTCATTAGAGGGTCAGTGATTTATAATTTTTATTTTTGTCTTTTTTGAGACAGGGTCTCCCTGGAGCCCCAGCTGATCTGGAACTCACTATGTAGACCAGGCTGGCCTTGAACTCATAGAGACCCACTGCCTCTGACTTCTGAGTGCTAGGATTAAAGGCATGTGTGTCACCATACCCAACTTGTGATCTATAATTCTTATATTCAGGTGTGCCAAAGTAAGGGCTCACTTACTTTTCTTTTATGTAATTTTGGGTCAAAATTTTTACTCCTAATCTGTTTGTCCTATACACTACTTAGGTATGTCAAGCAGGGATTTCTCTTTTTCTTAACAGTTGGAAATGTTTGGTTTTCTTCATCAAAGTTGGTTTTTCATAGCCCTCGTCTGCAGGTCACGCTTTCTGGTCCTCACTCAACACAATGACCCCACCGAAGAGAAGGCATTCTCCAACAGACTGTTCCCCCCCTCGGAATTTTACTGTGGGTAAAAGCAGAAGCAGGGTCCTAGCAGGCAACAAGTAGCTCATAGGCCTCCAATTCAAGATTCTCTGAGTAACAGCTGGGAGGCCGCATAGCTTCACACAACAGCTTTCCATCAGTGTCCTCTAATCTGCTTTCTGAAATCTGTTGCCTTCTCACATTCCTGATGTTTTTGAGGACTGTAGCCAGGTCTTGACAGCTACTGGGTAATGATTATGGTGAAGCATGAGCATGGGCACTCCGACTCAGCCCTGCCAGGGCAGCTCTGCTGGTGCGTGTGGACGCCATCCAAGAGTCATTCTTTTTCTAAAATATTTTATTTTTATTTTGTGTGTATGAGTGCATTGCCTGCACGTGTGTTAGTGTACCTGTGTCATGCAATGCCCATGGAGGACAGAAGAGGGCGTTAGAGCTCCTAGAACTGGAGTTACAGATGGTTATTAGCCACCATGTAGGTGCTGGGATTTGGTCTTCTTCAAGAGCAGCTACTGCTCTTAACTGCGGAGTCATCTCTCCAGCCCCAAGGGTTACTCTTAGTCAGGCACTGCTGCATTGAGGCCTCCACCAAAAACAGTCTGAGGAGTGCTGAGTGACTTCAGTGGCGCAGCTGAATCTCTGGAGCACGAGTGATGTGCTGCAGGGCTGAAATGAAGGGATAATTGTAACCCTTTCCGCACCTTCTCCAACAGAATACTAACCCTACCCTCACGACCCTTCTCTATGGCAGTCACACCATCACAAGTCCCAGAAAATTCTCCTCTCCCCTACCCCACATACAGGTGCACAAAGGTGCCCTTGGCAGACATGAGACCAGTCCCAGGTCTCAGCAATGGCCATTGTATCACTCAACATACACACAGCTTGCTGCACCCTGGCCAGGTGTCAGCCAGGTACCACAGCAGGAGACTGGTAATTAATGCTAACCTTGAAGCCAGTAGGGCACCAGTCCACTTTGCTGTGCTTGGATTGGATGGTAGAAGCGGCAGCATTGACATCTTTGGGAGCCACATCATCACAGAACAGCAGGCTGCAAGCCATTTATTTACTATGGCAAGAGTCCTAGCTCACCATCTGGTTGACTGGTGGATGTTGGTTAGCTCTGCTACAGTTAAGCCTGAAGGTAGGACTGATAGAATATATATATTCTAATTTATTTTTTTTTATTTTATGTGTATGAGTGCATCCAGGTCTTGAAGTGTCTGTAGAGGTCAGAAGAGGGTGTTGGATCCCCTAGAACTGGAGTTTGAGATGGTTGTTAACTACCATGTATGTGGGTGCTTGGAACTGAACCTAGGTCCTCTGCAAGAACAGTCAGTTCTCTTAACTGCTGAACCATCACTCCAGTCCCTCAGAATATATATTTAAAAGATGGAAGTTAAGAGTAGTGCCTCACAGCTGTAATCCACCACTCAGGCTAAGGCAAGATGATTCTGAATTTCAGTCCAATCTAACTACATAGTAAGACCTGTCTCAAAAAAGTAAAACCAGGCTGGCAAGATGACTCAACAGATAAGAGTGCTTGATGCCTGAGGTGGATCCCCAGAACCCATATGGTAGAAAGGGAGAATCACCTCTTGCAAGTTGTCCTCTGACCTCCATCTGCACACATGCTTTCAGTCACACAATCAGTATATAAATAAAATGTAGAAACAAATAAGCAAAAAAAGAGGAGGGAAAGTCAATGAGAGAAGATCTGGATACAGCAGGCAAATTCCAAGAGGTCATGAGTCCATTTATTTATTTATTTATTTATTTTTTGGTAGGAGTGGTTTGAGACGGTGTCTCCTTGTAGTCCCAGCTGGCCTAGAACTGTAGTCCCAGTATGTAGACCAAACTGGACTCAGTATCACAGAGATCCTCCTGCCTCTGCTTCCCAAGTGCTGGGATTAAAGATGTATGCCATCATACCCTGCTGACAAGTCCTTTTTTCCAAACAAAAATTTTGAGACTGTCTTACTATGTAGCCTAGCTTGGCCTGAACTTGCAGTCTTTGTGCCTTGGTCTCTCAAATGGCTGAATTATAGTTGTGTCTCACCACACCTGGCTTAAGATCACAAGAGTTCAGATGAACACAGGCTGGAGGTGTGCTATCCTTCCTGTAGACAGGGATGTGCACATTAAAACTACAGGAGGGCTATGTGAGCCCTTGCCTCGGACAACAACAATAAGCAGGGTATGGTGGCACATACTTGTAATCCCAGCACTTGAGAGTCTGAGGTAAGGGGATCCAGTTTTAGTTTCATAATGAGTTTGAGGCTGCCATTGAGCTACATGAGACCCTGTCTTCAAACAAATGAAAACAAAACAAAACAACCTTATATAACTCTCTTCTGTACCTGTGGCATTGGTGATGTTCTAAATACTCATAATATCAAGGACTGGCAAGGGCCCTCCCAAAGCAAGGAAGACTGTGATGGGCCCAGTGCCTACCAAACTTAAGCTTGTATCAGCCCCCTTCTCATCCAGCCAATAGCCCAGTTCCCACTCCTAAGGGACATCAGGTGGGGAGGATAGGGAGGCTAAAGGAGGGGCCTTTCTGAGCAAATAATATCAGATAGAGGAGAGACTGTTCTGGGGGCGAGAAACAAGTGACAGGTACAGGTATCCCAGTCTCCAAAGAGATGATCTTTGAGGAGGCTGGTGGTGGGAGGAGGGGGCCACAATGGAGGGGGAGAGAAGTCCATGGTGGTGTATATGTGGGGTCACCTGATCTTATTTCTAGGGGTCAGAGTGGAGGCTGTAAAGGAATTCTCCATGCCTTGTGTAATGGCCTGGAAAGGCAGGGTTAGGGGAGGGAGGGCTGCTCAGAAAAAGGGGCTGATGTGAACCACAGCTGTGGCAGAAAGGACTTCAGGAAGCAGCTGCCCAAGGGTCCATCTGGAAAGGGAACTGCAGAGACTGTGTGATGGTGGGGAAGACTGGGTCTAGCTCAGAACACCAGGCTATTGTTGACATATGCTGTTACTCCTTTCCCTAGGCTAGTACATCCTATACTCCAGAGGCTTCCTGAGAAACCCCTAACCAGCCCTATCTAGCCCTACCTGGACTTTTCTCCCTCTGTCCACGTCTGTCCAGTCATTGGTGCCTCTACAAACCCTGGTAGCGCATCTCCTTTTCAGAACTGGGTGGTGAAAGAGATCACACAAACTCTGGTGGTAGCTGGAATCTGGAGAAGAGTTCTCTATTTGGGGGGTATTGTGCCTGCCTACATGGTAGCAGGGGCCAGTGCAGACCCTGGGAAGAGTGGGGTCAACTAGGGTCCAGTTTTTCCTGAGGGTGGGCTTGCTGTCCCCTCCTGAATTGTCTCCTGCCCCCCACAAGATGGGCATTTTCAAACACCCTGCTTGCTATATGAGCACTTGACATGGGGCCCCTGCCAGTCAGTGGGCGGAGATGTTCTCTATTGGAAGAGACAGCAGCTCTGGCCTGAGAAGGACTAGGATTTGGACCTTCAACACTGGCCCTGCTTGGTGTCAGTCAGCATCCTGAGGTGACCAAGAGGTGTCAAGATAGAGCATATGAGGACAGATCATTCAGTGGAAGAGGTGCTGGAAACACAGCTCGCTCCTCTGCCTGACCTAATAGGAAAAGAGCATTTTGAGGGCCACTGGGTAGGCAGAGAGGCAACCCTGAGCAAGCAGTCAGGACCAAGTCCAAAGTCCCTGCTATCACCAGTTCCTCGTGACCTGCAGGCTGGACCCCAGCTCCACCTAACATCCCATGTGGCTTCTCTTCATGACTAACTTTGGGATCCAGTGCTGGCAAGGGCAGTGGGTTTTCCTTCAAAGAAGTAAGAATCAGTAGGAAATCACTGGACACAAAAAGAGCTCTGCAGAACTCGCCCGAGGTCCCATTGTGCATCCTGTGGAAGGAGCAGAGTCTCATATCTGCCCCAAACCCATAAGGCAAAGTAATGGATTATGGACCCACTGAACCTGCTGGAGTTCACTCCTGGTCCAGGGCAGATGGCCACAGAAGATGGTGGTCAGCCGCTGGGACAGGAGCCACATGGTTGACACAAGTTGGAGGATTTCAATGTGGCATCCAGAGGCTGTATAAAGCCACAGCTGCCTCCCTGGGAGCACAATCAAGGATGACTCCTACCATATGTGCCCCAGGCTGGGCCTAAGCCAGGAAGGGACAGCTCATGGTGTGGTATAGAGAAGAGAGCCCTAGGGCAGTGTGACAGGCCTCAATCCAGAATTTCAAGTGTGCAACCCTCTGCTCTCCATAATGTGGTGTATACAACAACTCTGACTGAGCAGGCTTTCCTCTGAGAGCCTGCTTTCCCCTATGTGATTCGTGAGGCACTGAGAGGCCCTGCTCTCCACCCAGGGCCAGGGTATGATCCAAGTCTGGCCATTTAACATCTTCAGCATCTTTAGCCACAGTGGGTTCGGAGATGAGCATACTGAAGAGCTGCCCACCTTTGGTGTCTATAGGAGCTGCCTGGAAAGTAGATTTTTCCCCACTGTCAAAGACTGAATTTGTGGGTGTAGACAGGGTATTATTCTGGAATTACTCCAGGATGGCTTGCCTGAGAGGAAAGCTATCTCAGGGGAACACTGATCTACAGATGGAAAGAGAGAGTTCTGGACTCAGCCAATAGTTCTCTCTGGGTGTGTCAGCCACAGAAATCAACAAATCTCATCAACTAGGGACTCGGTTCTACCCTAGGCCACCCTGGGGCAGATGAAAGGGACAGTGGAGACAAGAATGGAGAGCCAGAACTGCAGTTTTGAAAAGGGAAAGTGGGCCCTGAATGGGGTTCCTAAAAATGCTTGTCAAAGCATTCCTGGGAACTGGGGACCAGTGCTGGGACTGGGCTCTTTGTGTAACTACCGCCAGGCCTCAGGGGACAGGAAGACCTGCTTGCTCCGGAACACTTGTAAGTGTGTGTATGTGTGTGTGTGTGTGTGTGTGTGAGAGAGAGAGAGAGAGAGAGACAGAGAGACAGAGAGAGAGAGAGAGAGAGAGAGAGAGAGAGAGAGAGAGAGAGAGTTGGTGCCTGTTGTCTTCCTCTATCCCTCTTAGCTTTGTCTTTTGAGGCAGAGGCTTTCACTGAGCCTGGAGCGCTTTAGCCAGCAGTCCCCAGGGAACCTCCTGTCTCTGCCTTCCAGGGCTGGACCGCAGGTCTGCCACACCGTTTTGATTTCACTAACCATGATACTAAGGATAGAACTCAGGCTCAACAAGCATTTTGTTCACTGAACAAAGCCCATGACTTGGGCTTTTTAAATTCTGGAGAGCTCTGTGAGATTGGGGCAAGCCTGGTGAGTTCCAGGCTAGCTTGGGCTACAGGGAGGCCCTGTCTTAAACCCACCCCTCAATGAAATTTTTTAAAAAGTCTAGATAGAGACTATGGTCACACTGGTTTAATCCCTGATTAATAAATATTTAGGACATTTCTGATCCCCGACTCTGTCCATAGTCTATATTAAACATTGTCTCCGCTTTTGTTTATTTGTTTGATTTTTTTGAGACAAGGTCTCACTCTATAACCCAGGTTGGTCTAGAATTTACTGTGTAGTTTAAGTTGGCGTTGAATTCTCAGTGGTCCTCCTGCCTTTGCCTCCAGAATGCTGTGATTAGGGGTGGATGCAAGCTGCCTGCCCCACCCAGTAACGGCTTGGCTTCAATTTGGTTTCTGTACCCTTAGACTGCCATTAGTCTGCCTAGTGACTCAGCCCTGCTGCTATGGAGCCCAGAATCAGGCTGCAACAGGAGACAGGAAGCAGTGAACATAGTCCCACTTTACCCAGGAGAAAACAGAGTGTGTCCTTTCGGAAGCGCCTGAGGCTGCAGAAGAGAGGGAGGGAGGAAGCAGGTGTGAAGCCAGTCTCAGCTCATCCTGTCTGTGCCCCCCTCCCCCCTTAGAGTGATTTCCAAAGGGCTTGGAATCAAGCTGCTCTATGGGTCTCTTTCCAGGCTGAGCTTCTGTATTTCTGTCTATACAGAATGGGAATCCCAAGCCTGAGTGTTCTCTAGGAATTCAAGACCTTCTTTCTGCAATGCTCAGTTCTACTTTAAGAGTTCATTGAGCTGGGCCTAGTAGCATAAGTCTGTAATTCCAGCTATGCAGGGGCTGAGATAGGAGTCACAAAGCTAGCCTGGGCAAATTAATAAGAACTTGTCTCAAAATAAAAGGCATATATAAAAGGGCTAGTGCATTCATTACTTGTCCTGCCCTTGTGCCAAAATACTTGACAGAAACTTAAGGGGAGAAAGGGTTTTTCTGGCACACGTTTTTTTCCCAGGGGATGTCAGTCTATCATGGTGCAGAAGGCAAGGTGCCTAGAGCCGTGGCAATGGGAATCTGTGGTACAGCTTGTTTGCATATTGATAGATCAGAAAGCAGAGAGTTCTAGCCAGAACTAGACACAGCTGCCACCTTCAAGGCTATGCCCCCTGCCCCCTTCTGCTCAGCTAAGTCAGTCTCAAAGTAGCACTAGCAGCTGGGGACTAAGTATTTAACACACAAACTTATATGGGATATTTCACATGCAAAGTGCAACATCTGGGAATATAGCTCAGTAGTAAAGTGCTTGTCCAGCAAGCATACTGTCCTAGGTTCAATCCCTAGCACAGAAAAAGAGAGCTGGGGGTGTAGGTCAGCTGGTGTGGTGTTTGTCTAACATGGAGGAAGCCCTGGGTTTGAC
Source organism: Eospalax fontanierii (assembly GCA_035773235.1). Classification (NCBI taxonomy): domain Eukaryota; kingdom Metazoa; phylum Chordata; class Mammalia; order Rodentia; family Spalacidae; genus Eospalax; species Eospalax fontanierii. The sequence goes on along the minus strand of CM069530.1, from coordinate 2,535,812 downwards.
CCCTTAAATCCTATAAACTGGATGCAGTGGTGCCTGTAATCCTAACACTGGGAAGGTGGAGGCAGGAGAATCACAAGTTCAAGGTCATTCTCAGCTAAGTAGTAAACTGGAGGCCAGCCTAGGATATATGAGACCCTGTCTTAAACAAACAAAAAAACACCCTTCTCCTCCCAAAAAGGCCAAGCTTGAGGGTAAAGAAGACCTTTACCTGCTATACCATCTCACTGACCCAGCTTATCTTTTTATTTTATAATTTTCTGAGACAGGGTATTCTTGTAGTCCCAGTTGGACCAAGCTGGCCTCTATCTCACAGGGATTCACCTGGGGCTGCCTCCAGACTGTTGGGATTAAAGGTTTGTGACACCATGCCCTGTCCAACCTATCTCTTAAAAGAAATTGTTTTATTTTATTTTATTTTATTTTTTTGAAATAGGGTTATATGTCGCCCATGGTGGCCTCAGATTTGCTATGAGACTGAGGAATTATTTTGAATTCCTGATACTACTGCCTTTATCAGGAGTTCTGGGATTCCAGATACAAGCCACCGCAGCCTGCTCAGCCATTAAGCTTTATGTTTGTTTATCATTATTTTAATTTTATGTTATGCGCATGATTTTTTTGCCTGCATGTATATAAGTGCACCATGTGTGTGCAGTGCCTGCATAAGCCCAAAAGGGGTGTTGGATTCCCTGGAACTGTAGTTACAGACAGTTGTTAGCTGCCACATGGATGCTGGGAATCAAACCTGGGACCTCTGGAAGAACAGCAAGGGTTCTTAACTGCTGAACCATCTCTCCAGCCCATCAGCTATTATTTTGTAAATGGTTTCCTTTCATCTTGGGTTTATTATTCTTTTTCTTAATCTCAAGTTGGAACTTTCTTCTAGTGTTTCACATATTTGTGTGTGTGTGTGTGAGGTGTCTTTTTGAAACAGGGTCTCCCTGTAGCCCCAGCTGACCTGGAACTCACTAAGTAAACCAGCCTGACCTTGAACTCATAGAGATCTGCCTGCTTTTGCCTCCTGAGTGCTGGGATTAAAGTCGTGCTTGGTCTATACCCAGCCATTTTACAGATTTGTTGTGTATTTTTATTACTGTTCATTTGAAATGTTTTACAATTTCCATTGCAATTTATTATGTGATCCTTGTTATAAGTATTTTTTTTTTCATTTTCAAGCATTTGGAGACTTCCAAGTAGTTTTTTTTTTTTTTTTAATTTAGTTTAATTCAATTCAGAGCACACTGTATTATTTCAATTCTTTGAAATCTGCTGATACTTGCCTATTTCCGGATGTGGTCTATTTTGATAAATATCTATGTGTGTGGGAAGAGGACATATTTCACAGCTCTAGCTAAACTGTTCATACATATGTGAATTGGGTCAAGTTAGTTAATCCTGTTGTTCAGACTGTATGCAGTTGGATCAAAAGGAAAAAGATGGAGAAGAGCAGTCTATAAACACTCTTAGGTGTGATGCTTTTCAGCAAATTATGCTGATTTTCTTGGAAATATATATAAGAAAAGAAGCTCTGATTCCCTACCACACTGTTGACAGGAATTAGTTTGTGATCCATTAGAATCTAGATATGAATCCTAAAATAACCAGGCTTCTGAAAGAAAGAACAGGAGGCACAGGGGTGGTGATGAACACCTATGATCCTAGCACTGGGAGGAAGAGGCAGGAAGATCCCCACAAGTTTGATCAGCTAAGTCAGGCCTCCCAGGGCTACATAACACCACCGTCTGTGTCTGTCTGTCTGCCTGTCTCTCTCTCTCTCTCTCTCACACACACACACACACACACACACACACACAAACAATAGCATGGAATACTCTGACAAACCATAAAGGGGTGATAAATTGGACTTGTTATTAAAAAAAACTCGAGCTCATTAAAAGCAAAACCAGACCAGACTGGGAGGGGGTATTTGCATTATCTTCAATACAACACAATCTAAGGCCCCACGACACTCCAAAGGCTTCTGTGAGTTCAGGACTCAGAATCTTTAAAGAACCTCTACAAGTCAACCAAGAAAGGCAGCCAATTCTAAAATGGAGCCTGGTGTGCCCCGGTGGGTTGGTGTCAGAGCTCCTTGCTCTCCGCGCTGCCTGCCGGGACACAGCTCCAGCCTGGCGGCGTTCCTGTCCACACCGGGCGCACCCCGGGAACTCGCGCGGTCCTCCTTAAGCCGGAGGCGTGGGGTAGCTTTGCTGCGGCTCCGCCCCCGGGGTTGCCGTTTCCTTAGAAGGCGAAGCCCTAGGCCTGGCCTCTCGCCCGCGGGGAGTCCGCGGTGCGCCCCGCGCGCCCCTCGCGGCCGCCCGGACTTCTGCGAGCGCGGGATCCCGCGCTCCGGCTCCGGGGTGGACGGGGCGGGCGCCGGGGCGGGGCGCGCACTGGGCCGGTTTGAATGGAAGGGTCTAGACCGGCGGAGACCGCGGCCAGCCAGTCCTGAGCCAGTGCTCTCGGCGGCCCCGAGCGCCATGCGACTGAAGAGGTGAGCCAGGCGGGCGTGGCGCGCGTCCCTGGGATGCCGCGCCATGGGAACGGCGAGGCCGAGACTTACGCCGGCGCTGCGAGGTGCTCTGGAGGGGTGGCCTCGGAGCCCGGGATCGCCGCAGGCTGAGAGCCTTCCCCGGGAGGAGCCCACGGGGTCCCGGCCGTCGCCAGGTCGCCCTGGCTACATGGCATTCTCTGCCGGCCCCAAATTTGCCCTGGAGCGCGGGCGCCGTGGCCACCGAGCCTATCGCCATTTCCCCGCGGTGTTCGGCCACCGCGGGGAACTGTTGGTTTAATTTGGAATCCAAAAAAAAGGGGACACTGACTTAAAAGGTTGGAGCGCAAAACCAGAGCTGGCCCTTTTTGAGGGCGGCGCCCGGCTGACCTCCCTGTGCGCCCTGGGTCTGCGGTCCGAGTGCACGCCTGGGGTCTCTACGCGTGGCGGTGTCCCTTGGTCACCGGAGGCGGCGGCCGGGCTGAGCGCTGTCTCTTCCAGGTGTGGCGTCTCCCGCCCTCGTGCCGGCCATGGAGGTGCTGCGGCGCTCTTCTGTCTTCGCCGCGGAGATCATGGACGCCTTTGATCGCTCGCCCACCGACAAGGAGCTGGTGGCCCAGGCCAAGGCGCTAGGCCGGGAGTACGTGCACGCGCGGCTTCTTCGCGCCGGCCTCGCCTGGAGCGCGCCCGAGCGCCTATCGCCAGCTCCTGGCGGACGCCTGGCCGAGGTGTGCGCGGTGCTGCTCCGCTTGGGTGAGTGTGGGCCACCTCCAGGTTCGTCCCCAGGCCGCCCCTGTGGGGCCTGCCTATTGTGTCCTGGGTTAGGGTTGTCAGGCACTGGCCTGACTGTCACACGACTGGGCCAGCCCATCTGCTGCTGTACCTCACCCTCCTAACCTCTGGGGCAAAGGGGAGGCTTGCCTGGGTGCCTTACTGTTTGGAACTGCTAGGGTGCAGGACAGGCCGCCCCAGCCTGTGCTCCTCTGTTCACTCCCTGAGTCTTGCCTGCCTGCGTAATGTAATGCCAGATCCCCCATTCCTAGCCCTGTGCCTGATTAGCCCAGATCTCAGACATTTTTGCCATAAGAACGTTCTGGATGAGTACTATTTTAGCAGCTAAAACTTTATTGTGACCCTTGTACTCAGCTGGACTCAAAAATCCTTTGTGGGACCACGTGTCCAGATGTTTGTTTTGGAAAATGCGCCTTTCTTTTAGTTGCTGGCGGAGATCCATACACCCACTGCTGTTTCCCTTGATGGGTACCAACCCCCCAGAGCCTCTAGGGAGGACTGGTTGTAGGACGTTTGTTTCTGGGGTCACACAGTTCAGCAACTCTCTCTAGCTCCTCTAAGGTCTGAACATGTGAGCGGGAAGGATAGGCAAACCTTGACCCAGGTCGGTTCACCTCACTCAGTAGGGCCTGGGACTGTGAAAGGGAACAGGCAGTTAATAGAAAACAAAGAAACCTGGATGTGTGTGAGGAAGAGCTGGTGCACTATCTGGGTTGGAGGGAGTCCTGTGAGACTTGGCCTCTTGGGCCATGAGGTGTGTGCCCTTGCTGTTCTGTACAGGGCTTTACATCTTAATAGTGTCCCCAAGAAGCTGAACTGTGTAGAATTGGCCTGCCCAGGAGTGTGAGAGAGGTGGAGTCTATTGGGCCTATCCTGGACTCCCAAGGAGACTAGAGAGATCTCTAGGTGTGTGGATGGCCTGAGTAAAGGGGTCTAGGGGCTTGGCTAGGCCTCTAGGCTCCTTGTCTGATGAGTAGAGCTCTGAAGTGCAATGCCCACTGGCTGTCTTTTTCCCTAGGCTGTGACAATGACCCCAGGGTAGGGGGTACCTCAGATGGTAATCTGGAGAAAGGACATCTTGATGTCCTAAGAGCCCCTGGTCCACTGGAGTTCCAAGAAGGAAGTCCTGCCTTGGCTCTGACCTGCTGTCTGACCCACCCAGCGTCTGTCCTTAATCCTTTCTGCCCATCCCTAGAGGTCTGAACATTCTGGCCTGTAGGGAGGAGCAGGTGCAAAGCCTTGTGAGTACATAAGAATGTCAAAGCCCTTTGAGTACATAAGAATGTCAAGGCCTTTCTCCATCACCCAGCCCTGTCATGTCTATTCTCTGGGGCTCAGACCCTACCAAACAGATACAGGGATCCCAGAGAGAGAGAACTTGAACCCCAAGATGTTCTTGTTTTTGTCTTGTTTGCTGCTGTCACAGCTGTTCAGGGTGAATTCTTTTCGGCCCAGTGATGTCTCCCTGACCCCCAGCATGGCCCCAGACCCTCAGCCAGCTACAAGCCGGAAGCAGCCCAGCTTGTGTCCCCGAGCAGTCAGTCTCCTGGGGACAGTCCAGGAGGCCCCCAGAGTCTGTGTTGGCCATGGCCAGGCCAGCCCTGGGAATTTCCATGCTGTCTCTCATCCCTCTGGCCCTCCCTTTGGTTCTGCTCTGCTTCCAGATCTTAATTAATTAGATGGAGCACAGCTGGCCTCAGGTTTGACGCGGGTGCCCTTATCACTGGGCTGGGCCAGGCTGGAGCAACACAGCAGCATTTCCCTGTTTGCTTTGGCTGGGGAAGTGGCTGTGCTGGGGACACCCAATCGGAGGCTGTGTGGAATTCCCGGCACCATCTTTCCTGTGTGTGCATGATGCTGCCAAGGGCACTGTAGCCCAGGGGGTGGGTGGGACTGTGGGAGGCATTTCCTTGGCCCGGGTAGGGCTGGGCCGATATAGCACCACATCCAAACACACCTACTTGGCAACAGGAGCCCAGGTTGGCATGGGGGCAGCAGCACCGTCCACTATGGTTCAGTCTCTAAGTCAGTTCATTGAGTCACCAGCAACCGATTTTAGGGCCTGAGTGAGGACGGCCTTGTGAGGCGGCAGGGGGCTGATGCCTCAACGTGGGGTCTTCCAGATGCAGCTCCTCTTCATATTGGATTCTGCCTGCCTGCCTGCCTGGTCCCTCCTGCTGCTCAGCCTGCCTGCCTGCCTGCCTGCCATGAGTCACTGAGCAGGCAGGCCTTACCCACACAGCACTGCAAGATTCCCGCCCCACTGGCCTAGCCAGCTTGCCCTGGAGGATTGGGGGTTTTACAGCACCTCCCTGGGCTCTTTGTTCACAAGGGTAAGGTTGAGGGTGTCAAATGAAGTCAGTCAAGTAAGGTGAAGAGGTGGGAATCAGATGGTTAAGTGGAGATGAAGGCTGAATGAAGTGGGTATCGGCTTGGAGGTCAGGTGCGGCCAGGCAGATCAAATGCAGGGTAGGGTCTTGGCCAGTGGTTGGCACAAGGTTGAGCTGTGGGAGGACTTGAACTGCTGTGTACCCACACAGGGGATGAGCTGGAGCAGATTCGGCCCAGTGTGTATCGAAATGTGGCCCGGCAGCTGCACATCTCTCTGCAGTCTGAGCCTGTGGTGACTGATGCGTTTCTGGCTGTGGCAGGCCACATCTTCTCTGCAGGTAGGTCTGGTCTGTTCCTTCAAGGCCTCTCAGGGAGGAGGCTTGGAATTTGTAGATCAGTTGGATAGCCGTTGGGACCCTGTGACACAACCCTATGGGTTCCAAACCACTGTCCTCACATAAGCCTCTTGGCACTGGGGGCTGGCCTGAACTGTATAACTGGCCAGGCCTGGAAGAGCTGGCTCAGACTGCAGTGTGTGACTGTTACATTTTATTTATTTATTTATTTATTTGGTGTTTGCATATGTATGTGTGTGCATGCACACATGTTAGCCATGGTGCTTATGTGGAAGTCACAGGACAACTTTTGAGAGTTGGTTCTCTCCTTCTACCATGTGGGACCTAGGGATTAGACTTGGCCCTTCAGCTTGTTTGCAAGCACCTTTGCCCACTGAGCCATCTCCCTGGCCTGGCTGCTGGTCATTCTGAGGTCTGCTGGGCATAGGCCTGCCATGTGTTAGCATTGGTGGGGGCTGTGTCACCTTGCAAGGCAGTGGTACATCCTGGGCTGCCAATTTGCTGTAGTGACCAGAGTGCTAAAGCTGTCACAACATGGTGCTAAATCCTCCTAGCGCATATCCAGAAGGGGCCAACTGGGTGTGCAGTGCCTGCCCTGGAAAACATAATGACAGGGGCCTGGGCTATGGGAAACAGGTGGGCATGTGGGCAGTGGAGTGGGAGGAATGCGGAGGACACACTGCACCAGGCTAGTGGGCAAGTTCCAGCCTCTCTCTTGAAGGTGGCCTGCAGGACCTGGTGGAGGAGACAGTATATAGGGCTTAGGAAGGAAGCCAGCAGCCACCCTTGTCCTCCTTGAGGCTTTTCTGCTGACGCCAGTGGTGGGTGGCTCCTGGGTGTCCTGTCTCCAAGCTGTCAGACAGTCCAGTTTATGAGCCATAGATGGGCTGGATTTATAAGGAACTTTTACTTCAAAGAATGTAGCTCTGGCCTGCTGATGGCTACAATGAGGCCAGGAGAGGGGCTGGGGCTTTCCATAGTGATAGGTGTGAGCTAAGGAGAGGGGCTGGAGCCAAGACAGAGTAGTGCCACACCCCGTCTACCTAAGCTCTGCCTGCTGCAGGCCCAGCTTAAGCATGAGGGTAGCCTAGAGAGGCATGCTGGTTCTGGAAGATCCTCTGAGAGAGGGAGCTCTCTGGGCAGAGGAGGTTGGGAAGGGAGGCTGTGGGGCTACAAGGATGACTCCCCAGGAGCACGAGTGGACTTTACAAACAAGCACATGAGAAGTTTAGCATAGTCAGTTGACATGTGTGCCAGGGTGGCTTCATAGCTACCTAGGTTGGCCAGATTTGAAAAGTTAGTCAACCACAGTGTTGGTGAGGACGTGGGAAACTCAGCCTTCCACTCCTGGCTGGTGGGAAAGTGAGGTGCAGCCACGCTGGAAAGCAGCCTAACAGATCCTCAAATGTTGAAGCTCGGTGTTTCCATACCAACTGCCAAATCTACTTCTAGGTATATGCTCGTGACCTATAAAATACACCCACAGAGAAGCTTGCCAGTGTATGCTCTCAGCAGCATGACTAGCATATCGGAAAGGTAGAGACAATCCACTTGGCCATCAGTTGACTGACAAGTGCTTGTGGAATAATCAGTTGTGAAGCAGAGTGGGGCTGCGGGTGCAGATGAATCTTGAGAACACTACTGTGTGAAATGTGTGAGACACAAAATATGGTGTAGTGATTTCCTCTGAGTGGCATGTGGAGTATACATAAACCTATGGCAACAAAATCATGTTCCAAGTTGCCAGGGGCTTTGGGGAAGCAGGGCGTAACTGCCAGAGGGTATGGGGCTTTTCTTGGAGGGGTGCTAAAAATATGTTGCAGTTAGTTGCACAAATTTGTGGATATACTAGATATAGTCACCTATTTTTAAAAGATTAACTTCATGGTGATGGGATTCTGTCTCAATAAGAACAAAACATAGGAAGGGCTGGAGAGATGGCTCAGCAGTTAAGAGCACTGGCTGCTCTTGCAGAGGATTGGGATTCGTTTCCCAGCACCCACATGACAGGTAACAGTTGTCCATAACTCCAGTTCCAGGGGCTCTAGTGCTCTCCTCAGGCATTGTACATACTGGTGCACTTAGATGCACACAAGACATACACTTAAAAAAACAAAATAAAGAAACATAGGAGACCCCAGGGGAAGCAGGAGCTCCCAAGGCCTGCCCCTGGACGTCGTCTTTCTCAGCTGCCCCTGCTGGGAAGGTAGCCACCCCTTGGAGCACACTGTTCTTTAAGAAGACATCGAGTTCCTCAGTCCACATGATGGCCCCAGAAAGGGATTCTGTAGGCAACACAGATGGCAGGTGCCATGCGCATGGCGTTGAGGCCAGACCCTTCCTCCCTGTTTACCCTCTGTCATACCAACAGCACAGCTAGGAACTGAGCAGCTTGTGAAGATGCAACCTCCGGCACACCCTGGACTAGGGTGCTCGGCAGGCAGAGGACTGACGCTATGCCAGACGTGTGTGTCCCAGCAGAGATAAGGGTGCTGTTCAAGTCGGGGTGGAGCTCAGCTGTGATTTCAGACCTGGATTTGTTTTGAAAGAGATGAACAGTAACAGCTATGGGAGAACTTGAAGCAGGAGAGATGTTGTCTTAGTTTAGTTTTTTTTCCCATTTCCTTTTATTGAGGTAACATTCATATACTATATACTTAACCATTTAAAAATATATGATTTGGTGGCCTTTAGCACATTGAGAGTGCTGTGCAGCCACCATCTGTATAGTGTCAGGAGTTTTTCATCACTCCAGGGACACTGTGCCTATCAGCAGTTGCCCCCTGTTTTCTACCCCCCAGCCCCTGGCAACCACTGATCTCGTTTCTGTGTGTGGATATGCCTGTTCTGACATCCCCTGTAGGTAGTGTGCCCTCTTGTGTGTGCTTCTTTCCCTTGCCATGCTGTGTTATCTGTTAGTTTCACTCTGGTTTGTTTTTTTGTATGAACCCCCCGCACAGTTTGCTAATGGGTATTTAAGTTGCTTCTCCTTTTCCGCTGTTGTGAATGGTGTGTAGTGAACATCTGTGTGCTGATTCATGCTTTGGTAAGAGACTTTCCTAGTTGCTGGGTAAAGTGGGTTCAGGGGAGCTTCATAGTCTGTAAATGCTGCTTCTTAGGTTAACTTCCCACAAGGACCATGTGGACACCTGTGCTTTTCAGGTATTACCAGATCTCCTCCCACTGTTTCCCCCAGCAAAGCTTGAACCCTTACTTGTCTCTACAAGGGTGTGTGTGTGTGTGTGTGTGTGTGTGTGTGTGTGTATGTGTATACATGTGTGTGTTGGGTACACCTGGCTGCAGTGTCTGAGAGGGTAGAAGAGGGTGTCAGAACTTGAGTTATAGATGGTTGTTAGCTGCTGTATGTGTGCTGGTAACTGTGTATGGGTCCTCTGGAAGAACAGTAAATACTCTTAACACCTGAGCCATCTCTTCATTCCCAAGATTTATTTTATATTTAATTATGTGTATATGTGTGGGAGTGGGTGTGTTTGGGTACCTGCCAAGTCCAGAAGAGGGCATTGGCTCCCATGGAGCTGGAGTCTTGGGCAGTTGTGAGCCACCTGATGTGATGCTGGGAACTGAACTCAGGTCCTCTGCAAGAGCAGTACATGAGGCTCTTAACTGCTGAGCATCTCTCCAGCCCTCTCCCCCACTTTCTTTTTTTTGAGAAAAGATCTTATTTAGTCCAGGCTGGTTTGGAAGTGGCTAACTAACTGAAGGTGACCGTGATTGAACTGCCTCTATCTCAGAAGTGCTAGAATTATGTCAGCAGCGGCTGTCTTTGGCAGTACTAGTAACAGAACCCAGTAACCTATGGCTTCATGCGTGCTAAACAAGTGCTCAGTCAGTCATTGGGTCACTACCCCGCCCTGTGTCTTTTCTTTATGAGTTAGCTACTCTGTTCTCTTCTCCTATTTTTAAAGTTTTCTTCTGTATTTTAATTTTAAAATAATTTTATTTTACTGAGGTAATATCTTACTCATTATGTAGTCTAGGCTAGCCCAAAACTTGCTGTGTAGCTCAGGCTGGCTTCAAACTCAAAAGCCTCCTGCCTTAGACTATGGAATGCAGTGTAGAAATATAGAAAGGTTTTATCTCATTGATTTACAAAATTTCTGTATGTTCTCTCCATTCCTGTGTGTATGTACATATGTGTATGCATGTTTTGCATGTAGGTGGGCATATGTGTATGTCCATATAGAGAGCCAAAGTGAAGCTGGGGATCTCTATCTTCCCTGTCTGGAGCTGCCATACCCATCCAGCATTTACCTGGGTTCTGGGAATCTGCCTTACGTTCCTCAAACTTGCTTGGCAAGTACTTTAACCTCTTGAGCCACCTTCTCCCCAGGCCCAAGATTTCTGTATGTTTAGGAACTGCGTGCAGTCCTTCTTTCTGTTCATCTTTCTTCAAGGTCTCAATTTTGCCTCCCAGTAGGTCAGAAGTCTGAGGATTCTTCCTGTGGGCCTTGACTCTTCTTCTATAAAGAAAGTATTGGTATGGGTTGTGTTCTGCTGTCCTGATAGCAAGGTTTAGAGGAGCAGATAAAACAAGGTTGGACACACTCTTGAAGCTGTTCTTGTTCAGTTCAGAATCAGCCCCTCTGTGCTGAGTTGCCCTGCTGTCCCTATGTCTCTGTGGCCACCTCCATCACATGTGGGTGAGACAGGTCTCATCCTGGGCTTAAGCAGGCATGCAGCAGAGGCTAGGAACCTCCAGCCACCTAAGAATAACCTGAAAGGGGAAGACTGACCTGCTAGAGAGGCTGGCCAGGCCGCACCAGTATAGCTTCCTAGGTGTCCTGTTGGGGTGGGGGCCTCAGGGGAGGTCTCCTTGGCACTGCTGGTCACTTGATGGCAGGAAAGCAGCTCTGAACAGCTCAGCTCTTCATGGGACCCTGTGGCCTGGATGCCAGCTTGGATCTGATCAGCAACTGTCTCTCTACAGGCATTACATGGGGCAAGGTGGTGTCCCTGTATGCAGTGGCTGCTGGGTTAGCAGTGGACTGTGTGAGGCAGGCTCAGCCTGCCATGGTTCATGCCCTGGTTGACTGCTTGGGGGAATTTGTGCGCAAGACCCTGGCAACCTGGCTTCGAAGGCGTGGCGGATGGGTGAGTTTGAACATCAGCAGGGCTGTAGGAATGAGGTTGGGGTGCTAGCAGGGGTGGGGTGTGAGGAGCACCAGGGTGTTAGTGGAGACAAGAAGGATGGAGCGGGAGGGAATATGGGAACAGTGGGCGAGGACTTTGGGACCTTAGGGTGGTTCTAAGACAGGCACAGGCTTTCCTGTGCCTGGGTCCTGAACCTGTATGTTCTCTGACTCTGAACTCCCCCCCCCCCCCTCAGTTAAAGACCTGCAGTTCCCAGAAAGGGCCTGGTAGAAAGAGGCCAATGGAGGTAGCCCCTTGGCTTGGCAGAGGAAGGACTGAGGCCCCTTCATAGGGGAGATCTCAGTATTGCCCAGAGTATCTCCTTCCTTCCTAGGAGGCATACCTCTCCATCCTCAATCAAAACCTAGAGGGGTGGGTGTCAGAGGTAGAGGCCCTCAGGCTATATGTCTAACTACGTACTTGGCTGGGCTAAACCCAAGGTGTTTTGAGCTCTAGGCATGGAGGATGAGCTTTACCCAAAGGCCCATGTATTTTCTTAAAATGGGTGGGTAAGGATGTGTGACCTGAGCCCTTTCTCTATCTAACTCTCAGATGTCTTGCTCAAGTTTTGGTCAAGATGGACCACAAACTTCTTTCCTCAAGTAACTTTGTGTGTCCCTCTGTAATGTGGTAGATGCTCTAATCCAAAGGACTAGGGTCCTGGATACTTGGCTTTGCTAATTATCGTCTCTTCCTCTCAGACTGATGTCCTCAAGTGTGTGGTCAGCACGGACCCTGGCCTCAGCTCCCACTGGCTTGTGGCCACACTCTGCAGTTTTGGCCGCTTCCTGAAGGCTGCCTTCTTTGTGCTATTGCCAGAGAGATGAGTTTCTCACTGAGGCAGGGGCCACTCTTAGGACCCCTGACCCCAACTCAAGGGGCCCAAAGCACTTGGAAAACATTCCCCCCCTCACTCAAACCGGGAGCGTCCGGCCCCCAGGACCTGTTCCCTATCCCCATTCCTCTATGGATCCTGGTCTCTGGGAGGGGTGAGTAGAGAAGGCTGTCCCTGAGACTAAAGCCAGCCTCAGTATCTGCTGTGGCCCTTGTCCTGGAACTCTTGCCAGAAAGTCAGGGTCAGTGTCAGGCCCTAGAGAATGGGACCTGGGAACACTTTCACCAGATGTCCCAAGTTCCCCGGGACATGGGCCTTCCCAGGACATGAGCTGGTCTCAGTCCTTGTGGGCATCAGGCCCTTGCACATTTGATCTGAAGGTGACTCTAGCTAAATCAGGAGGAGCCAGAGGCCCTTGGTGGTCCTACACACAGTGGAAGGCGCCTATGCTGTTGCTTAGGCCTATTTCTATAAGGAGGAGGTATCCCTGATCCATGATGGGTTGTTTGTGACAGAGACCAAGGGTGTGGGGCTCAAGGCCAGTTTACCTGACAATGAACAGTAGATCCTGTGGACGAGAAGCCTGGCCTGCACAAGTTACATTCCAATAAAGTTTCACCCAGTGGAGGGTGAACAAAATCCCACTCTCTGCTTTCTTTGCGCCTGATATGTGACTGCCAGATGTGCTGCACTAGTTTGGATGGAAAGTGGGGATCCAGGACTGTGGATGACCTGGAATCAGACCTTCAAAAGCTCAGACTCTGGGTAAGCCCAGCTTCTCAGGATGTCCTTGAAACTCCCCAACCCTACTCGTGTCCAGTTATCCAGGCAGGGCATATCTGAGTGTCTTGGAGCCCTGTGGTGCTCAAGGAGTGTGCTGACTGAATAGACCCCATCCTTTTGTGATTCCTGGGCCCACCCTTTGATTTAGTCTAGCCTAGCAGCCTGCTCCCTGCCAGGCTGTATGCTATATGCCAGGCAGAGGAAGGTCCTGTAGAAAGGAGCCTGGAACCATGTAGGGTTCACATTCCTCCTTGGCAGAGAGGCGATAAGCTGTTTATTTTAGCCCAAATCAATTTAGGATGCTCAGTGGCCCACTTTAAAAACTGTAAGATATGGAACTGAAGACATGGCTCACCTGTTAAGAACATTCGCTGCTCTTGCAGAGGATTTCGGTTCAGTTCCCAGCACCACATGGCAGCTAACAACTGCTCATAATTCCAGCTCTAGTGGATCTAAACCCTCTTCTTGCATCTTGCATCTGTGGGCACTCACATGGTACTCACACACATGTGGGCAAAACACACACACACACACACACACACACACACACATATATAAAATAAAAATTTAAAAACCTCACAAAATGTAAGCGGCATGGAAGGGGAAGGGCCTCAGATTGGTCCTCCAGTCTCGTTAGATTTAAAGGAGCTAAGGCTGTCTCCAACTGGAGAAAGCTGTGCTAGTCCGAGGTATGATGTGGCAACAGAGATCCTCAAAATACAGGCTCCTAATTAACTGTAGAGCTGGAGGTCATGCAAATTAAGGGTCCATGAGAATGTGTGCTCTGAATTACACTGAACAAAATGGAGGAAGAAAACAGGGCTTTGAAGTCCCTGCTCAAGCACCCTGTGAAAGCCCCCAGAGTTAAATCTGCCCTAATAGAGACCCCATCTTCTTCAACAACAGGTTGGTTTCCTCCCTTCAAGGGTCTACTGTTAAAGGGAGGGCAGGAGTGAATCCAGATTCGGAATGGAGTTGTGTGGAGGGCCCTGAGGCAGCTGGAGATACTGGGCCAGATGAGAGGTCTTTGCCAGCAGAAGCAGCCTCCCACTGAGGGCAGCAAGCCTCACCGCATGGGCAGGATCCCCTGCTTCCTCATGCGGACATTCTCCCGAGGGTCACTGACTCCCTCAGGACAGTGCTGGAAAGTAGACACCTACCTGCACAGCCACGATTTCCCTTGCTACACAACAGGGTTGGGCCCGAGAACTCACAGGTTTATCTCTCTCTTGCCATGCTCCCAGTTCCAGCAGCTGTGGAGAGGGAATCCAGGAGGCTTCTTGGTGGCTGTGTGGAGACCACCTATGGGAGACCACCCCAAGGTGGTCTTGACATTGTCTAGCAGACAGCACATGGAGGAATGGTGGAAGGAAGGGAAAAGCACCACTCATATATAGGCAGTCTTGCTTTCTTAGGCTTCTGTCCTTGGATCTAATCCTTTGGTCTATTTCCAACACAAGAAAGTAAATGTTTCAACACTAAGAACTCAGAAAAGCACAGGGCTTAAAGTAGCACAGAGATCAGTATGCACATTTAGTTAGAAGACACAATGGGGAGATGAAACATTCCAACAGCAAAAGGATCAAAGTCTGAGACATGAATGGATTAAGAAATGTGAAAGACTATATGAGGAAAGCTCTGAAAACAATTTGAAGACACCAAGGTAGATCTGAACAGACAGAAGGCAGCACAAGGAGACCATTTGACGAGACAGGGCTCCACATGGGTGTTCCTAAACCTGATGTGGGCCTTATAAAACATCAAAACAAGCTAAGTGGACAGTGACAGACAGAGAGGGGGAGTGAGAGAACACAGAAATAGACGAGCCACCCCTAGTGAAGAGAGATGGGAACAAATAGTTGTACCTGCCTCCAACCATGGGGCACTAGTATGGATGGAAAGTGGGGATCCGGGTCTGTGGATGACCGAATCAGATCCCAGTGTCTAGAAAGTACAATCTGAGAAAACGGTGCCATTAACTTTTCTGGAGAAAGACTTGTGCAGATATGTACTATGTCCCCCACACCAAGGCCAGTGGCCACTGGAGCACAACTGGGGAGTGAGCAAAATCTTCCTACATGTGATTCTTAATCTAAGAATAAAGACAAATGCACAGTGGACCAAAATGCCAGTAACATTGAACATTCTCCAACATACTGGCATTGGGAACAGAGTGCTGTGGGTGGAAGAGTGGGAAGAGCAGGGTGTGGTGGGTATGGGCTTTCCTTTGGGGTGATGAAAACTTGGGAAGTAGAGATGATGGCTGCACAGCGTGACCACCAATGACACTGAGGAGTATAATTAAAATGTGAGTTTTTTGTTGCATGCGTTTGACCTTAACAAAAACTTGTAATTTAAAACCAAAGAGATGAGGATTAGTATATTCCTAATTCAAAGGAATGTGAGCTGTGAGTCAAGAAGGAAAATAAAATACAAGAGAAATTCAAAACTCTCACTGTTCACCTAGTGTTGGCCCCAAATCCAAGTTTAACAGCAGTTTTCACTGTCTTAGGAGGTGGGCACCTTGCCCAGGCTCTGGGGTGCAGAACCCAGGGAGGAAGGGCCACACCTACACAGGCCCTTTGATTTGCAATTCCAGTTCTAGAAATCAATCCCGAAGACACATGGGAAAGTATTCACAAAGACACAAGGCTTCATGTGCCATTATCTGATGAACAAAGGCTAAACCCAAATGCTGGTGTTAGGAAGCTGCTAGCAAGGCACTGTGGGAAACCTGGTGGTGAGCTGTGCCTTCCTGGAACAGATGTTCCCTGTTGGAGAGATCTGACAAGAAAACCACTCAAGACATGTGCATGTGCAAAATGAACTTAGGAGAACCACGAATTCCTAGAAATAAAACAGCTGAACTTACAGACCAAGTTGGTGCCCCAGCACAGAGATATTTAATATACTTCATATTTTTGTGCTTTTCTGAGAGGGAGATAGACACACAGAGAGACACATACATACATACATACAGAGGAGAGAGAGAGAGAGAGAGAGAGAGAGAGAGAGAGAGAGACTTCTGTAGCCTCAGCTGTAGCCTCAGCTGGCCTGGAACTCACTATGTGGAACAGGATAGCCTCGATCTCACAGTCTCACAGAGATCTGCCTGCCTGCCTCTGGAGTGCAGGGACTAAAGGCATGCACCATCAGGCCTGGCTTAACTTTATGTCTTTGATAGGTAAAGTATATTAAGGCTAGCAAAAAATCAAACCTTAATCAGCAGGCTTATTAATACCTATTTTGAAATAATTGTATATATCCTATAGAATAAGAGGAGCAATATTAGTGACAATTTAATCAAAGAAAATAAATTAAAAAAACAAGAATTGGAAACTGTTAGATCACAGACCCTTAACTTTTCTTCTCCCCAGAAACCAGCCATATCCCTCTGCAGTTTGTCTTGGGGTAGAGCTGGTCAAAGGTATGGTGTGATTCTGCAGCTCTCACAGAGCTGAGCTCTACCTCTCTATTGGGAGGCCTGTCCCCTGCACCCCCAACTGCCAAGACCCAAGATGGCCTTCCCGACCTCCACTTACTCCCCACTCCACCCAACCCCATGCCTGCAAACCTGTTAGAAAGAGCAAGACCCTCCTTGTTCTCTGGATCTAAAGAGAATTGGTGGAAATGAAGCACCTGTCATTTTGAGACCTCATTGTGTTGTCTATATCACAATGCTGTAACTTCCCTAATGTTTCAGAATTGAAGGCTCGTCCCTTCAGGAACCTGTCATGTATCTGTGACAAGTCTCTTCCTAATAAAGCTCCTTCTCGGATGTGAAGGCTCATTCTTCCCTTCAGGCTCTGATGCTATAACTCTCCCAATAAGCTCATCTGGATTATTTTGTCTTGGCTTCCTTTTCTTAAATTTTTAAAGAATTATTTTCTTCAATTTTTTATTGGTTTTGTGTGTGTGTGAGTGCCCGAAGGAACATTGAAACCTTTGGCATTTGAGGTTGTGAGCTACCTGATATGGGTGCTGGGGACTGAACCTGGGTCCTCTGCAACAGCAGCAAGCTCTCTTAACCCTGAGCCATCTCTCCAGCCCCTTGTGCAACTTCTTGTGACTCTGTAAACCTTATGAGAAACATCAGTATGAACTCGTATATAATGTGTTCATGTGTGCAAGTACACAGCCACATGCGTGTGTGTGTATGTGCACAGGGGGCCGGAGGTTGATGTTGGGTATCTTCCTCAATTGCTCTCCACTGTGTTTTTTTGAGACAAGACCTCTTGCTGAATCTGGAGCTCAATACTGGCTAGACTGCTTACAAGTCCCAGGGACCTCCTGTCTCAGCCTTCCCATCCCTGGGAAGTTCTATGCTGCTAGGCCCATTTTTTACACACAGGTGCTGGGGACTGAAATCGGGTCATGCTTATGTGACAGGTGCTTTACACACTGAGCCATCTTCCCAGCCCCTCATCTATATTTTTAATTGTGTATGTCCTGTGCTAAATAGTTAAGGGAGGAGGGTGTGTCAGTCAGCTTTCTTTGTGACAGAATAGTTGGCAAAATGTTAGGCATTATTTTGCACAAGATGGAGGAGCAGCTCCATCATGGTGGGCAGAAAGCAGAACTAAGGGGATATTGGACAGAGCCAGGACAAGATGAAGGCCTAAGGACATACCCTGACCTATTTCTGCTAGTTAGGCTCCATGGCCTCTCTTTCCCCACCACAGTAAGATCCACTGAGGGATGAATCCATTGATTAGGCCAGTGTTCTCATGATCTAATAGTGTCTGGAGACACCCTCAAAGACACACCCAGGGATTTCTTAACCCAGTCAAACTCATGTTTAAGTGAACTGTCTCTGGTGGTCAAGGGCTCTGCAATGTAACTCAGGGAAAACGAGAAAATAAAAATAAATACAAAATAACATCCTGAGGATGGGGATGTGGGTTGGTAAAATACTAGCCTGTAAGCAGGTAAGATGCCCTAGGTTTTATCCTCAGCAATGAATAAAAACAGGCTTTATGGTACACACCTGTAATCCTAGCACTTGGAAGACAGAGGCTACCTAGGTAGTTCAGGAGTTCAGTGTTGTTTTTGGCTATACAGTGATTTGAGATCAGTTTAGGCTGCATGCGACCTTGTCTTAAAAACAAGAAATCTCCTGGCTTTGTTCACGCAAAGGCCACGGACAGGCCTTGGAAGAGCAGCCAGCACAGGAGCCTATGGGTGCCCAGGCCTTGGTCTCTATCCCACCCACCGGAAAGATCTGGGGCTCTGGAACCTGGCTGGACTTGCGTCTGAGGCAAGCAGGCCTCCAAGGTTTACAGATCAAAGGATCTTCTGGCTTCCAAGGGATAATTTGCAATCTGCCAAAGCAAAAGCAACACTTGGTCGAAATGATATAAAACTCACAAGTGCTAGGCTGACAGCAGGAATAGGGAAAGGGCAGAGGGGTGCTCTGAGGAATGCTTCCTGGGCAGGGTGTCCCTGGACACTGCCGAGCACCCCTTACCTTAAAACCACTTAAAAGCACTAAGAGCTTAGGTGGGCTTTGTAGATCAGGTGGTCAATTCAGCCAGTAGATGAGGAAACTTCTGAGAGAATCCCAGTCACTGAAGGCAGAAAAGAAAGGACAGCCACATTGCAGTCCTGGCGGAGGGCACACACAGAACATCAGGGGAAAGGCTAAGACTGCCAACAAATGGGCCAAGAGAAGGGCAGGATGAGCTGGTGGGGCCTGACGGGGGGTCCTGGGCTCTGCATTGAAAAAACAAAACTAAATGAAATGAAATGGGCCTGGTTCCCATCAAGAATGTTCATGGGAACGATCAGTCAAGAGCTCCTTATGTGCTTTAACTATAAGAACCAAGCTCCCCTGGAAGTGCTTCTCTCACAGAATGGAGAGAGGGAGCCTGGGATATAGGGAAGTAACAGGCTTCCATGGCATCTGAGGCCTTTCAGCTTCCTCTTGGTTGTCCACTTTGGTCCAGTCCTTATGTTCACGGGACCTGCGGTCCCTGAGATACCAGCTCAGGCACTGACATCAACTGTGACCCCCTGATGGGTGGACACTAGTCCTGGGCTCTCCCTTGAGCTCTGAGATACTAGCTGTATTCCAGTGATTCCTTTTTGTCTCTGGGCCCCAGAGTGGTTATAGCTGTTCCAGTGGGTGTTTATCTCTGGCAGCTTGAGCATTCTGATCCTGTTTCCCAGTACTGAATAACCCTGTCTCTGCAAACTGGGTGAGGCTTCCCCTATAATGGTGCACTAAGGCTTCCCCAGGCCGGTAGTGCAGACCTGTAAACCCAGCACACGGGAGGCTGAGGCGAGGACCTCAAGTTCAAGGCTAGCCTGGGCCATGTCTGAAAAAAGAAAAAGAAAGAAAGAAATCTCTGCAGTAGAATTAATGTTAGGGGTACAGTGGATGGTAGTGTTTGCATAGCATGAGCTAGATCCCTAGTACAGCAAAAAGCAGAAATAAAACCTGCAGGAAGCGGGGAGGGGGAGAGAGAGAGGAAGAGGCAGCTAGAGAAAGATCCCTTTTTAATATCTTAAGAGGACTTTGGAAAACAAACCAGCAGCAGCAGACAAAAAATGTACAGTCTACACAGTGATAATATTCAAAATCCTCAGCCATAAAAATAAAGGCCTTTTATTTGGTTTTCTGCCATTACAAGAACATCAGGACAATACTCTTGTGCCAGCAGAGCGCGCGGCCACTCCATGTCTGCGCAGGACCTCTGCTAAACTGGGGGCTGAATGTAGAAGCCAGGCCCCTCCCCAGGCTCTGGGAGCTGCTCCAGGTTATGGGGTCACCTTTCTGTAGGTGACATGAAGATGCTGAGTCATGGGCTGTGTAGTGGTTGCCATGGAGACAGTCTGTTCAAGTTTGCCTTCAGAATTCAGCCTGAATTTTCGGGTAATCTGAATGGAGAACAAAACAAAGCACTTAAGTTTTATCTTCAAAATATTCAACAAAAGTTGTGCATGGTGACGCATGCCTATAATCCCAGCACTCAGAAGGCTGAAAAGGAGGGCTGCCTCAAATTCCTGGCCAGCTAGGCTATATAATGAGTTCCAAGCTGGTCTGAGCTGTGTGATAAAATATTACATCAAAAAAAAAAAAAGATTCAACCAACATGGAGCATTATCTATCCTGTGCCAGGTATAGCCACAGGCCATGACCAGGGTAGTGACCCCACCTGTGCCAGGCACTGAAGCCTATGGGACAGGGCTGCCTCTGTCACACAGATTACTCAAGAACCCCCAACCCTCTGCTGACAAAGAAGGCAGTTATTAAAAAAGTTTATTTAGGGGCCAGGCATGGTGGTGCATGCTTTTAATCCCAGCATTTGGGAGGCAGAGGTGGGCATATCTCTTCAAGATTGAGGTCAATCTGGTCTACGCAATGAGTTCAAGGCCAGGTGGAGCCACAGGGAGACCCTGTCTAAATAAATAGATAAGTAAACAAACAAACAAACAAACAAAGTCTATTTAGGGGCTGGACATGCAGAGCAATCGGCAGAGCACCTGCTCATCATGCAGGAAGTCCTAGTTTGAGCACCGCTGCTGCGTAAAGTGGCCCTGGTCACACAGGCCTGCAATCCTAGCACTTGGGAAGCAGAGGCAGGAGGACCAAGAATTCAAAGCCTGCTCAGGGTATATGAGACTGTCTCAAAGACCAAGTCTATGGGCTGGGGAAAGGCTCTGTGGGTTAACAGTGTGTACTGCTCTTCCAGAGGACTGGAGTTCAATTCCCAGCACCCATGTTGGTCTGCTCATAGCAGCCTGTAGCTCCAGCACTCCACTCACAGGCACGCGCGCGTGCGCGCGCGCGCACACACACACACACACACACACACAAATATATACATAATTAAAAAAAAAAAAAAAAGAAAACTCAATCTATTTTAGGGCACCAGGGAAGGAGACAGAGGTGGCACCCCATTCAGAATACCTGCTGGCCCAGGGTGAACAAGTCGGGCTTTTCTTGATTTAGAGCCTGTCTAGAAGTATGGAAAATACTCCAGCTTCCCCTGGGAAGACCCCATCAAGAGCTGGAGGGAAGACTAAGCAGAAACAGACCAGCAAGTCTAGTTCAAATCAGGCCAATCTCACTACACCTAACAGAAAACACAAGAACAATTTATCTCTACAGCTTCTCATGCATAACATCTAGAATTAAAGGGTGAGGGTGGGGGTGGGAGGACTAGGAGATAAGGTCAAAAGAAAACATGCAGACAGAAACAGGTGCACACTGCCTCCTGAAGGGATGCCCAGCCTGGAGTAACCAGGAGCTAGCACAGAACTTCAGCACAGAAACAGAACCTACTAACTAAAACTGTAACGACTCATGTTAAGGCCATGACAGAAAGCTAGAGACTTGGGACTGGACATTAGAAAATGTATATACTAAGGCCTGGAGTGAGAAAAGGACAGGATGAAGGCAAAGAGATATAATGGAAACTGAGGTAAGATGGAGAGATGGAAAATCAGATTCAGAGGAAACTGGAAAACATTCAGAGATGAATAAAACTGAAAACACAGTACACAGACGCTCACAGGTCACCATGCTAGTACCACCAAGAGGCTGACAACTACAAAACAATGAGCTCAAGTCTGGTACTCCAACACCACCACTGAGACTAGAAAACAACAAACCAAATGCAAAGATGAAGGAGGCAGTGTGGAGATAGAATGGACAGGAGAACCTGAGGGCTGGCTCATCAAGCTCTGGGGGACCAAAAGAGAAGCCCGAACAATCCAAACCTGAAACGAAACTGGGACATTATTACCCATTCTACAAAAATGAGGGTTGCAGGAGGATATAGGTGTCACAGTATCACTGGGGACTGAGTTTCTCAAACAAAATAAGCAAGATCACTAATGACAGTCAGCTGAGTTTCTATGTATCAGAACAAATCACCAGAAATTGAAAAAAATCATTTAAAATAATAATAATGACTACAACTACAAACCAGGGATAGATTTAACAAAACACACGTAAGGCCAACTGAAAAGTACCATGAAGTTTAAGGTACGAGAGCTACAGAAAAACTGAGTCTTGGTGGTCTTTTCAATCCATGGTGTGGAGCATGGCTGTCTTGGCAGGTGACAGGCTGCTGGCAGTAGCTTCCTATACCCAGACCATAAGTACAATGAACAGCCTACAAACATTTTGAAGAACAGACAGGTAGATAAAGAAGTTGGCAGAAAAGGCAGCCCTGGGGTGAGAGTCCAGACGGTAAAAGTATGCTTGTAACTTAGGATAAACAATCTAAACAGGGGCTGGGGCGATGGCTCCTAAGTTAAGAGCACTGGCTGTTCTTGCAGAGGATGACCTAAGTTTGGTTCCTGGCACCCACATGGCGACTAATGACCATTAGTAACTCCTGTTCCAGGGAATCTGACACCCTCTTCTGACCTCCGCAGGCACTGCATGACATAGGTGCACTTATATACATGCAGGCAATACACTCATATGCATAAAAACAAAACAAAAAACAACTTAAACAACCATGGAGAAAATGCCCACTTCACAAAACTGTGAGCACACAGGGTAGATAAAACAGGATGCAGATGGGCAGCTCCAGCGTGGTCAGTAACACAGCTCTCTCCACAGCTCTGTGAGACAGTGCCCCACAGCCTCCGGAATGGTGCAATCTGGAAGGCAGCCCATGGGGGCAGGCATGGCACACCCTGGCACACTGCTGGGTGTGCAGAGCTACAGCTACTCCAAGCACACATCTCAGCAATTTTAACTGCAGACATACACTGGTGAGAAACACATGATCACACAGACCTGCACACACACGGCCACAGACAGGGTGAGCCACTCAGTGTGACTTAACACTGAACAAGAAGCAGCGGAGATCAATCTCACGTTACATGAAGAAATCAGATACACACCGGCACATGCTGTCTGGCTCCATCAGTGGGATCGCCACTGTGAGACTTCTCATCTGTGGTGGCAAGGGGACAATCTGGGTGGGCCGAGAAGCATACCTCAGAGTGTTTCACCTCAATAAATTGTTTTTTTAAATCTCTGTGTGGTGGTGGTGGTGGTGTGTGTATGTGTATGTGCATGTGCGCGTGCACTCACGTGTGCGAGCATGCATGTGCCACGGTACTCATGTGAAGGTCAGATGACACCTTGAGTACTGGTCATCACCTTCTCCACTGTTTGAGACAGTCTCTTGTTTACCGCTGCAGAAGCCAAGCTAGACAGCCTGAGAGCACCTAGGGCTTCATGCATCCTACCATGTATCTCACATAATAGGTACTAGAATGCAGACACATGCGACCATCTCTGGCTTTATGTGTGTTCTGGGGATCTGAACTCAGGTTCTCATGCTTGCATGAGTGCTTGGTAAGAGCTTTACCTACTGAGTCACCTCTGTAGCCCTAGACTTGACTCTCAAAAGCAAAAACCAAAACCGAAATACAACAAGAAAAATCTATTTAGCCAAAGTAATAAGACATTGTGGTACCAGTTTGGGACATATATGAGCATCACAGACCACTTAGAACTGAGAGAGACTGCAGGGAAGGGTGTTAAGGAGGCAGAAGTGGCTCTGTGGGTGGTAAGGCGTGCAGTTCATCTACCTGGGAGGGAACACCCCACTGCACACACATCTCAATCCTCACGGATCAATGACCTCAAGAAAAGGCTTTAGATTAAACTACAAAGCTTACAGAAAAACAAAATATAGTCTTCTTCCCGATTCAAAAAAAAAACTTTCAATAAAGTATTCAAAGAGCAGACCCCACAGCAGGAAGCAGTGACACTTGCCTATAATTTCAGCACCTGTGAGTGGATGAAGGAAGGAAGATCAGGAGTTCAAGGCCAGTCTGGGTTACGTGAGACCCTATCTCAAAAAAAAAAAGAGAAAAAGTGTGCAGACTGAAAAAGAAAAAGCTATTCTGGGCCCACCTAACTCATCCCCCATAGAGGGTGTCTGTGCCAATTATATACAAAGAACACCATGGCTTAAAAGAAAAGCCTCAGAGAAATGGTTCAGAGGCCTAATGGCCCCTCAGTAGGAGAAACCAGGACACATACAGATGCCCCCTCTTACTGGCAGTCATAGAAGCACAGGCTGGAGCACTATTCCAGATGGCAGCCATATCAGCACCTGGGAAGTGGCTCTGTCATACAGAGACTGTGTCAAGGAGTGCAGGCCTGGACCTGGCACATTCCAGAATACAAACTGGTCTTTCTTCTACCAGCAGGGTTTCTTACTCCTGGGCTGCTCAACCTTCCAGCCTTATCTAAAGGCTACCACATCCCCTGCAGCACTCCATGCCATTCTAGGCAGGAACAAGCCTCCTGAAAAGACAGAAGGCTAGATCTTTGTAGCCACTGTATCCTTGACTCCCTGGGGAAAAGTCAGTGTTTCTCGTATCAGTCCGACTGCACCTGGGAAGAAGGCCTTCCACACGGGTGGTACACAACAGCTTCTTACCAATAAAAATGAAACTTCTCTTTTTTCCTTCTAAAAGGCACTTTCCATTTTGGATACACCTGGAAAACACTGCTAAGCAGAAGGAAGCCAGACACAAAAGACAAAAGAATGTCAGTTAGAGCATGTCAGAACAGGCTAGTCTGTGGAGAAGGCAGAGTGGTTGACAAAAGCTGTTAGAAACAGGGCTTAGATGCGAGGTTGGGCAGTGGGGGCGTAAAAAAAAAGTGTGGAGAGTATGGTGATGGTTTCACAACTTTGTGAAAATACTAAAAAAAAAATGAAAAATCACAGAGTTATATATCTTAAGTGATTTTCACAGTAAATAAATTGTGTATTTATTTATTTTTGGTCTTTTTGAGACAAGGTCTCCCTGTAGCCCCAGCTGGCCTGGAACTTGCTATGTAGACCAGGCTGGTCTTGAACTCAGTCTACCTGTCTCCTGAGTGCTGGGATTAAAGACATGTACCACCACACCTGGCATGAACTATATATTTAAAAATCAGTTGCTGCAGGGACAGTGAGATAAAGGCACCTGCTGGGAGGCCAGATGACCTGAGTTTGATCACACATACACGCACACAAAATAAATAAAATAAAAAGCCAAACAACAGTTTCCGGTAAGTCTCATCTACTTCTGATGTAGGTAGGTGCTGCTGATGTCTGCAAGTGAAGAGCCAGCCTGGGCCACATGGTGTGGTCCCCATCTTAGAAACCAATCCAGGGGCTGGAGAGATGCTCAGTGGTTAAGCACACCAGCTGTGTACACCAGGGTCCCGGTTCAATTCCCAGAACATATATGGTAGCTAACAACCGTCTGTAAACTCTAGTTCCAGGGGACCCAACACTCTCTTCTGACCTCCTTGGGCACTGCACAACACAGGTGCACTTACACACATGCAGGCATACACTCATACACATAAAATAAAAATAATAAAGAATATAATAAAGAAAAACCCAATCCAACCAAAGCACAACACTGATTAAAAAAACATTAACTCTGGGGGTGGTAGGCAATGCCTTTAGTCCCAGCACTAACAAGGCAGAAGCAGGCAGATCTCTGTGAGATCAAGGCCAACCTGGTCTACATAGTAAGTTCCAGGCCATCTGGAGCTACAAGGAGACCCTGTCTCAAAAACATCAAAAAGAAAAAAAGCTAAGATATGCTGATAAATGCACAGAAAGTAACAATTTTGGACGATAAAGTGGCCAACATTCCTCAGATCCATCTCCATGTCAACAAGCAGGGTGCCGACTTCTACCAGTTGAGCCCTTGGCTGTGAGTAGAAGCCAAGCACCTGAACTAAGTGAAGATGGTTGTGCAGGCCAGCTGAGGGCACCTCATTTGAGGACAAGACTCCTGGCCTGGCTGCTGGGCTGTCCCCTCCCTTTTGGGGTCTAGAGTGAAAATATCAAGAGATTCTCAGGAGAGGTTCATCCTCAAGACACTCCTACTCAGCAAGGCGCTGTCGTCATTATCACCTGAACTTCCACATGTGAACAGGTCTGAGGATCCAGGGTGGCCAGAATGCTCTTGCCAAGGCCCATCTACACAGTCTGGGAACGTGGACTTTAAAGGGTTGTCACAATACTGTTTGTGTAAATGATGTGGTTTACACCCATACCTGCTTTACTCCCGGGGCTCTGGAGCTTTTACATACACAGGTGGGAGTGTTGTATGACCAGTTCTAGAAACTTCTGAAGGCTGAGCTTCACAGGTCCCCCTGGCTACTGCATCTCACCTTGATCCTATAGTCTGGCTGGGACAAGAGTGTGTCCTGTACAGACCTATGGGGAAGGAGTTGGGAGCTTGCTCCTGTTTCCTTCAGTCCTTGATGCTCTGTCTCTCTGCTGCTTTTCTTAAATGCCAGTCTATGTGATGGGTCTCAGCTGCTGGTATACTCTATGCTGGATTCTCCCAGCAAATTTGGTTGGAGCAGTTGAGGAACCCCAATGCATCACTCTGAAAGGAAGCCTCTAAGGAGAAATGTAGAAACCAAAACCAACACAACACAAAAAACACAGAAAAAAAACAAAAATACAATACAACTGGGGAAGAAGTAAAGTAAAGCCTGTTTAATGTCCCTCAGACTGGTAAGAAAAACTGCTGTGTTTAAGAATAAAATGGTAAGATTCTTAAAAAAAAAAAAAAAAAAAAAGATATGGAGGATTCAAGTGCAAGGCTAAAGAAATGAAAAGCTTAATAGCAAAATGAAAAATTCAATTTGGGCCAGAGAGATGGCACAGTTGTTAAGAACACTGGTTGTTCTTACAGAGGACCTGGATATAGTTCCCATTATCCTCATATTGGCTTATAACCACCAGAAGCTCTGGTTCTGGGGGATGTGACACCATTTTCTCATCTCTGTGGGCTCTGCATGCACATGGCACACTTACATATATGCACATAGAGCAAAGAGTCCCCCTCAGGAGAGGTGGTATTTACAGAACAGGAGTTTTAGTGAAGACGGGATTCACAACAGCAACCTCATGCTGGACAGTGTGCAGACCAAGAAGTTCTGGGAGAATTCACAGAAAAGTTCAAGGTAAAATCCCGGTATCATTTCCCAGAGTGCACAGGCTTTTTTGAGACGGGTCTCCCTGTAGCTCCAGCTGGCCTTGAACTCACAGAGATCTGTCTGTCTCTAACTGCCTCCTGAGTGCTGGGATTAAAGGTGCTGTGCCATGACACAGCCTAAAGATATTTTTAAATTTAAAATTATATGTATATTTGTCTGTGTGGGTATGAGCACTTGAGGGCAGATGCACAGAGGTCAGAAGAGGGTACTAGATCCTCTGGAGCTAGAGCTGTGAATGATTAGGTGCTGGAACTCAAATTCACACCCTCTGCAAGAACAGCAAGGGCTCTTAACCACTGTGCCATCTCTACAGCCCCTAAGGTCAGCTTTAGATAAGAAACTTGCACTAGCAGAGTGTGGGGCTGGATTGAGGTATATATATAAAATGAAGCAAACAAAAGGACAAGGACTAACTTCCCAAAAGCATGCAGAAGAGGTGTACACATGTGGAGCCCCATGCTCTAGGTGTAATAGGGACAGTGGTGATTAGGAATAACTGAACTGACAGGAGAACTGTCCTCATGCACAGAGTCTGTCAACAAAGCCTCGATCCCAACACTAAAAGCAGCAATGCATGCATCCTCAGTAAATATGGAGCACAAATCTTTAATCCCTGCACTCAGGTGGATCTCTGTGTGTTCTAGGCCAGTCTGGTCTACATAGTGAGCCAAGGCTACACAGCGAAACCCTGTCTCAAAAAGAAAAAAACAAAAACAAAAGCCAATCAACCAAATACTAAAATCTGAGGCAAGATGGGTGGGACTTCCTGTGTGTAAGTTCTTTCATACCGACAGCTCAAGGGCTGCAAAGGTGGCTCAGTGGTTAAGAACACTTGCTACTCTTTCAGAGGTCTTTGGAGTCGTTTTCCAGAAACCACATGGCAGCTCAAAACTGTAACTCCAGTTCCAAGGGATCAGACACCCTCTTCCTGTCCTCCACAGGCACTGCATACATGCAGGCAAAACATACATGTAAAATAAACTGAATCTTTATCTGATCAAAGGAAACTGAGACATACAGTATCAGAATGAAGGTGACACAGAACGGCAGACAAACGACACAGAAAAACCAGATAAAACAGAGACTTGGAAAACAGGGCTTTGCAACTGGGGCGGGACAGGAGACATGGACACATAAGCAATCATGGAGGAAAACACTGGCACTGTCTGGGCCTCTGTTTCCATAACCTGTAGCCCAGATATTTTGCCAGAGGTCTGTAGATAACCCCAAGGGCTTTACCTTTCAATAAAGAACAGAAAAGCTACAAGGCCTCCACTTCAGTGGCTATGAATAATGCGGATACCAAAATGGACAATGGTGTGAAAATTATTAAATATATCATCACAAGGAGTAGGAGTTATCTCCCCAAGGCAAACAAGATTCAACACTGTGAAGATATTAATAAAATTCACTGCATTAATAGCATTAAGTGGGAAAAATACAGACTCTTCCCAGAATAGGCTCTAACAGCAAAATCTTTTTTTGTGTGTGCCAAAGACCCTAGCTGCCAGAAAATAAGCACAGAGAAATCAGACCTCAGCTGGGTGTGGTGGTACATGCCTAGTCACAGCTGAGGAAAAAGGATTACTTGAGACCAGGGGTGTCAGACCAGCCCGTGAAACAAAGTGGGACCCTGCTTCAAAAGAAAGTATCCTCAGAATAAACCATCAATAATCAATTGGAAGAGGAGGTAGGGAAAACTATATTTACAAAGCCACAAAAACTACAAAGCATGTGAGTTTAATCTACCATGAAATATGTAAGACAGACAGACAGACACACACATATATACATATTTTTAAAGTAATTCTTAAAATTTTTATTTGTACAAGTGTTTGATGACTGGCATATTTACTGGTGTGTATAATGCCTATGAAAGTCAGAGGAGAGCAAGAGAGCCAGAGTCACTTTGTGAGTCAAACCCAGGACCTCTGGAAGAGCAGCAAGGGCTCTGAACCCAAGCTGTCTCTCCAGTTCGCACCTAGTATTTTCTAAAAAGAGCTTCCTGTCTGCTATCACCCATGTATTTATTAAAAAAAAAAAAAAAAAAAAGACTTGTCTTTTATTACTTTTAATTATGTGCATGTTATGTTTTTTATCTGTGCACATGGGTGTAGGCAGAAACTGGAGTTAAGAGACAGTTGTGAGCAACCTGATGTGGAGCGTGGAGTTGAACTCAGGTCCTTCAAAATAGTACTTGCTGAGCCATCTCTCCAGTCCATATTTTTTGAAAGTATAATGAAATGAAGCTTTTGTCTCTACTGAGGTACAAGAGTCTTGAGGTCACTGTGTGGACTACTGTGTGGACACATGCACTATTATGTCCTCTTTTTAATTTGTGTATTCAACACAATCTCGATGTAAAATTATTACTACTATTACATTTTATGGTGCTGGGGATTGAATATAAGGCCTTAACCATCCTAAGCAGTGCTGAACAGAGCTATATGCAGCCCCACTGATGGAGATTTATGGACCTTTAGAAGCTCAACTGAAAGTTCAGGCTGGGAGTGGTGATATATACCATAATCCCAGAGCTCGGGGAGGTGGTGGATGAGGAGTTCAAGGACAGCCAAGAAGGAGAAATGCTTAAGTGGAGGGCTCGGAGGAGATGATGATGATGATGAACTTTCTTATAAATACTAGAGACAGACTCCCTGTTTATGGAGGAATAGCTTCAGATATGCATAGTCCTCTAGAACTTGAGAGTAAAGGTGGATCTCATAAACCACGTGGAACCGCAAGTTACCCATCAGAGGAATGTTAGAGTTGTATAATGAATCACACAAAGAACAGTATGAAGAGCTGGAGAGATGGCTTAGGGGTTAAGAGCACTGGCTGCTCTTCTAGAGAACATGGGTTCAGTTACCAGCACCCACATGGTAGCTAACAACCATCCTTAACTTCTTGGTTCCAGAGGCTCCAACACCCTCTTCTCGTCTCCACAGGCACTGCGCAACACAGGTGCATTTATATGCATGTAGGCATACATATTTTTAAAAAATGAGATTACTTAGATGAAGAAATATTGGCAACTGACTACTGCTGGATAAGGAAGAGCTAGCTGATCTTTCTAAAGCCAGGGACTCTGACTGGACCTCAGTGGATGAACTTCACTGAGGAAGTCTGGCAACACTAACTTGACAGAATGTATGGATTTCAGTTGGGGGACTCTGAGAGGTGCCAATGGGGTAGCGGGTATAAAGATGATTAAGACTGACTGAGATGTTCTGTATGAAGGACATAAAGAGTTAATTAAAAAATTAAAAAACAAATGAGGTTAAACATTAACCATAAAAAGCAAAGCTGCAGAAGTACAAGAGAATGCGATAATACTTTTTATTATTTTGGAGTAGGAAACAAATTCCTAAGGAGGAACCTGAGTCCAGTTGCATCAAAGGAAACACCTCAAGGTGACTACTGAAAGGCCTCAAACCCCGGCAGCAGATGGCATTATAAGGCATGCCACTAGCTGGGGATACACTGGCCAGACAGAACAGATAGCAGATGAACAGCCACTTCTTCAAGTCCACAGCAGAATCACAACCTACAGAAAACCAGGCAAAGACGGAATATCCAGTACACAGAATTAAGAAATAAAATGGCCAGCGAGCACTCACAAGTTAAACTGAAAACAAGAAAGGGATTGGGGAGTCCAGGGTAAAAGCATGGGAACCAGTGACTCCCAGGCAAAGCTAGTGGGAGTAGAATTGTTAAGCCATTTACTAGTATACACCATTCAAAATGTACTACATGCTGGCATAATAATTTAGGAGAAATTTGTCAAATAGACTTGGGTATATCTGCAAAACTGAACAGCACAAACACAAAGGGATATTCAGAACAGAAAACAACAAACCCAAAAGAAATAGAGACCAACCAGGGAACCACTGTGTGGGTCACTCACACCCTGGGAGGGTGTGGGAAGGAAGAATAAGAACCAAGAATAGCGTTAAGAAAGCTATTAAGGCAAAAGCCTGTTAGACATTGTGACCCCATTGTCCGGTGCAAATACTCTACAGAAACATCTGAGAGGGAGGCTGGGCTCACCTGCTCTACGTGGGGCTCCTTGGCAAAGGAGATTCTGGCGATGGAGTGAGATGCGATGCACAACTCCTGCCCATTTACCTCACCCTCCTCCACTTCCACGATGCCTGCAAGGAATGGGCAGTTAGTCCAGTTCCAGATCACTCCCACCTTCAAAAATACTGTGCTTCCCTTCTGTCGCAGGAAAGGGAAAGCTGAACTTTGCTACCATCTAGGTACAGTGCTTCTCCCTCCTCATCTACAAAATGACACAGGGATTTTTCTTTGTGTGTGTATACTCACCTGAGTCAGAGGTTGGAGGTCAGCCCTGGGTGTCTTCCTTCATGGTTTTCCTTTCTTTTTTTTTGAGACAAGGTCTCTCAATGAACCTAGAACTAACCCTTTTGCTAGGCTGGCTGACCAGCTAGTAAGCCATGGGGATCTGTTTCCTGGCCCAACAGATGCCTGTCACTTTTACATAGTTAATGGGGTTTTGAACTCAGATCCTCATGCCTGCTCAGAAACACTTTACCCACTAAATCATCTCCCCAGCCTCCATACCTTTTTTTTGTTTTTGCAAGAGGGTCTCAGGGCTGAATAGATGGCTCAGTGGTTAAAAGCACTGGCTATTCTTCCAGAGGACCCAGGTTCAGATCTCAGTACCACATGGCAGGGCTAACAAGCATCTACAACTCCAATTGCAGGGGATCTGATGCCCTCTTCTGGCCTCCATGGGCACTGCATGACATGGGTGCATTTACATACATGCAGACAAAACACTCATATACATAAAAAAGGGTCTCATTATGTTCAGGCTGGTCTGAACTCATGGGTGAAGATCCTCCTGCCTCAGCCCTGAGTAATGGGGTGCACAGGTAAGTAGCTGGGAGCATAAGCATACACTACCACACTTGGCTTTTTTTTCTTCATGAGACTTTTTATAGTATAGGGGCAGGTGCTTAATGGAGGGTCATCCTCCACAGAGGGACCCTGACCTGCAGCCCTTTTATGTGCACTTCTCAATGGCTAGGCACAGTCCTATCCTCAGGACAAGTCCCACTCCATGCTCAGGAACAGAAAGGCCTCTAGCTTCTGTGTTTCCATGCTTGCCAGTGCCCTAGAGGAAGCTCCTCTTCAAGCTGACCAATCCTGAATAGGAAGGAGATTGGGCAGAGTCACGGTCACACAGACTGTAGAGTGATTTCTGAGTCACGAACTTGCCAGACTTCCAAACAAAGACCCTGTGGCTAGTTAGCCTGCCCTTTCCAGGTCTTGTGGTCGGTCACAAGCAGATGGTGGCATGCAAGTACCAAAGGACTGTGGATGTGTCCTTTGGAGGAAGGCAAGTCATGCCTTGAGTCCATGGGAACCATGTCTTCGCTGTCCCTTTAAGAACATACTTGGAGGTGATCTGAGATGACTTGTCACAAAGCAGGCCCTGGATTGGGGGCACCATACCTGTGTTCTGGGCGCTGACGAAGGCCACCTTATTGGTGTCAGGCTTGAGACGGATGAAGCCACACTCTCTGTGCATTGGCTTGTGTGTATCTGGATGGAAGGAGTTGAACCTGGATGGGAAGTCAGAGATGTGAAACAGACACTAGCTCTCAGTGTGGGCCTGTTCCAGTGATATACTGAAGCAAGGCTTTTCCTCTGGGCATGACAGCATCATCCCATGTCATTTTGGAGATCACCTTGGCCTCACAGTCATTGCAATGGATAAGCAAAACAGTACAGTGATGCCAGGTCTATGGTGACAATAATATTTAATATTCCTAGAAGGGGAGGATCACAGGACCTTCACCTGGAGTCTAGCTATTCCTCTCTTCTGCTCTATCTCCCAGCGGCAAGTGATCCTCAGAGATGCTAGGGTATATTGAATAACGGAAATAGGGACCTCTAGGAGTTCGTTATCTGTGATGGAGCGGACTTTGCAGTGATGCAGGTGCTTTGGGGTCACTCACAGTCCTGTAAGTAACCTTTCAGCCATGATCTGTAAGTAAGCCTAATCTCATTGGGAGGCCTTTCCTTTGGTCTGTAGTTAGCACCCTATCTAGGGTGAATAGATGTTTGTTCCTATCTCCCCAGGACAAGTTCATACAACAAATTGGTACTCCAATGCAAGAGAATCAGGATGAGTTTGGGAGTGGCAATTACAATCTTTGCTTTGGTAACAAGGCACACAACTGAGGCTGAGTTGTCTGAGGATCCTGATAATGGCCTTCCTTCTCTCCATGTGGTATGCCCTCTTGCTATGGCAACTGAGCTGTGTGAAGGTGGAGTATTTGTGGTGGAAGGAGGCAATTCCCAGGGTGGCCATTTTACTGCATGTGGCATGGAGTGGCACATCTCCTTGGTGAGTGGGGTCCACCATGTTAGTACAGGGCCAACCTGTAAACAGTTGAAGGACTAGAGACTAGAGTCCAGCCCTGGAAAGAAGCACCACTATGGGGTGCGATGATGGAAACCAGCACAGCAGAGACATGACTGCTACAAAAGACTTGCAACTGAAGCCAAAATGGCCGTTCAACCAAACCTTGCTTGTAAAAACAACAGGTGGCTAGCATTCTCCACAAATCTCTAATTTAGCAAGTACACTGGATAAAGAGGATGAGTTAAAATTTGCTGGCTCGCTACTTCTTGCTGCTGGGGAGACAGACGGACAGACAGACACAAATTAGATCTGAGTTAAAGAGCTTCTACTGAGATGCAAAAACATGAATCCCACAGAAGAGTCCGGTAGTAAATAGAAAGTGAAAGAACCTCTCACAGCCTGGCTCTTAAGTCTGTGGGACATGGGGGCAGACAGGATCACTCTGAGTACCGTGGAGGGAGAGAAACAGTAATACGACCATCTCTCCCTGGGACAAAGGCTGTATAACCTGAGACAATGGAAGGGAAATCAGTTCCTGGTAGACTGGCTCATAGGAGACATTAGGGATACCAGGTTATCACCAACAGAGGTCCCCGTGAATATTAGGGTCTGTAATAGAGGGGGGACAGGAGCTACTGAGGGAAGGTATGAAAGAGATGATTAAGAAAGAAGTTGAGCTGGGTGTGGTGGTACACACCTTTAATCCCAGTACTTAGAAGGCAGAGGTGGGTGGATCTCTGTGAGTTCAAGGCCAGCCCGGTCTATATAGTGTGTTCTAGGACAGCTGGAGGTACATGGAGATGCTGTCTCAAGAACAGATCAAAAAAACAAGAAAGAAGTTGAAGGGTAAGAGATGGTTTATTGGTTAAAAGCACTGGCTGCTCTTGCAGAGGACCTGGGTTTGATCCCAGTACCCATGTGGTGGCTAACAACCATCCATAACTCCAGTTCCAGGGTATCCAGTGTCCTCTTCTGACCCAGGCATTGCACGACACAGGTATACTTACATACATGTAGGCATATACATAAAATAAAAATAATTAAACATTTTTTAAAAAAGAAAGAAAGAGCCCTTCATGGGCATGATCTTTACAAGATAGGAGAGGTTTTGGCATATCCAAGTGACTTAGAATGACATGTAAACTAGGCCCTTAAAGTGTAAAGCAATCAGAAAGAAATGAAAGAGGGACAGAACAGATAAGGGAGTCTCTTAAGGTCACTTGAAGGCTAATGTGGCAAAATTTTTGTGAAGCTGGAATTCATAAAGAAAAAAATTGACACAAAGTCAAATGCTGTTAGTGAACTTCATGGAAGGAATAAATAATAAAACAGTGCTGTTTCAGGACAATTATCTGCTATCTATAGTAAACTGTGTACATTTCTCTCCTGCAAGAAGTTGTGCTGGGGCGCAGGAGGGAATGGCTCACTGGTTCAGAGCACTGGTTGCTCTTGCAGAGGGCTCAGGTTTGGTTCTCAACCCTCACGACAGCTAACAACCATCTGTAACTCCAGTTCCAGAGGATCTGACACCCTCTTCTGACCTCCTCAGGCACTACATGACATGGGTGGTATAGAGTTAACCTCTGAATGTTTTCTAGACTTAGGAAAGGATTTCACACAGAGGGAAAAAGCATGCCTCCATACCATGAAGGTGTTAAATGAAAATCCCAGTACCAGAATTAGGTGGTAGGAACCGACTGTGGAAGACACTGCAGGCTTTGGTTACAGGCCATGGAGAAAGCAGGTCAGGCTCAGCTGGATGCTCTGCCCTCCCTGCTGCCTGGCTTTGCTGCTGGGAAAGAATTATCACCAACAGTCCTGCTGGCCTGCAGGTCCTGAGTGCTTCAGCAGCAGATTGCCAGGCAAGATGCATGACTGTGACTAGTGCAACAGTAACTTTCTGATTGGATTTAAGGGTCATCCCAGAGGAAAGAGTTCACATTTGGTACCAGGGGTCAGTAAAACCTGTGGCTGGGAAGGCTACAGGCCTCAGAGGGGAACTTTGTTTTGTTAAACAGATGTATGTGTTTAACTGCCTTCTAAACATCTGTTTATGCCTATTAGATACTGGGTGCTGCTTTGGAGGCAGACTTCTTACAGGGTGTGGTAGTAAGGTGGAGAGATTCATTGTTAATTAAAGGGCTGAGAATAAGCATCTGTTGAAGTAACCTGGTGGCCCAACGTTCAAAAAAAGATCATACACATATTATGCTTCTAAGGCTAAAGGAACATTACAGAAAGGGGCAGAGTATTGTATGGCCTTTTCCTTCAGGCACACAATCAACCTACTGACAAGTTGAGGCAGAGATTTCCTTGACTCAGTCGCTACAGCAACTATACACACAGAATATGGTGATAACCAGGTCTGTGGTAAGGGAGCTGCCAACACTCCTTAGCACAGGACCCACACCTGGGGTTCCATCCATTACTTAGCTCCTGCCCACCCAGTGGCTACAAGTGGTCTTGGGAGATGGTAGAATATAAAGAAAGTAGAATGTTAACTAAAGGGAACTCCATGATGCAGCTGTTTGGGGATAACCCATATTCCTCTATGTACCCCTTACCTATGCTCTATAAGCCCCATAAACTCACTGGTTCACCAAGTTGGACTTGGTAAAATCTTGATTTTGGTTGATGTACCATCTGGAGTGAATAGTTCATGTCTCTCCAGGAGAAGTTCCAGTTCACGCAGCAATGTAAAAACATTGTAGAA
This sequence comes from Eospalax fontanierii, assembly GCA_035773235.1. Taxonomy (NCBI): domain Eukaryota; kingdom Metazoa; phylum Chordata; class Mammalia; order Rodentia; family Spalacidae; genus Eospalax; species Eospalax fontanierii. The sequence goes on along the minus strand of CM069530.1, from coordinate 2,499,964 downwards.
GGGGGTATTAGCCATGGGTTTGTAGGAACACAAATGTAATCTAACTGGTAGTGGCTCTTCCAGCTTCTGACCAGTCAGTTCTATCTACAATGAAACTCGTCTTCCCCTTCCTTGTTCATTTTGCCAGCTGACCAACTCTTAAGAACAGGAATTACTCTGTGAGCGTGTGCAGTGCTGGAGTTGAACCCAAGGCCTGAAGCATGGACCACTAGCTTCATGCAACCCCAGGAACATCTTCTTAATAATATGGAGTACCCTTTCTCAGAGGCCTTTTCAGATCCTGCACCCTAGTTTGCAGTCCTAGGCATCCCTGTAGACGCCGCAAACAGTCACATAGAACCTCACCTCATCAGGACTGTTCTCTCTGTAACTCTCATTCTTGTGTAAGAGTCCAATCAATTTATATGGCAGAAATGGAACAGGCCCTGTCCATGGAGCATACACAAGGCTCAGGGTTCCATCCATCCTCAGTACTGGAAGAGAGGGAGAGAGAGGAGGGCCTGAGGGGGAGGTAGGAGAGAGAGAGAGAGGGAGAGAGAGAAAGAAGAGAGGAAGGTGCCCGACATATTGTTTGGATCATTTATGTGTTTTAAAATTTATTTATTTATTTTATTTACAGTGTATGAATGTTTTGCCTGAATAGATGTAAGCACATCTGTGTTGTGCAATGCCCACAGAGGCCAAAAGAGGGCACTGGATACCCTGGAACTAGAGTTAAGGATGGGTGTTAGCTACTACGTAGGTGCTGGGAATCAAATCCAGGTCCTCCCCTAGAGCAGTCAATGTTCTTAACCACAGAGCCATCTCTCCAGTCCCATTTACTTGGTTTTTCTCAGCGCTGGAAACTGAACCCAAGACCTCACACATACTCTCTTTACTTTTTAAATTTTGAAAAAGTCTTGCTGCACACCCCAGGCAGGTCTTGAACTTGTGATCTTCCTGCTTTTGCCTTCCAAGTGCTGAGATTACAGGTATGAGCCATCTCTTTTGGCTATTCTATATTATTTTGTAGTGTTTGTAATTTCTAGGTTTTGGTTTATGTGCAAAGCTATCTTTTGGTTTTGAGACAGGGTCTTACTTTGTAGCCCTTGATCAGGGCTGGCCTTGAACTCACAGGAGTTTACCTGCCTTTGCCTCCCAAGTGCTAGGATTAGAGGTGTGTAACACCATGTCTGGCTTTATTTATTTTGAGGAAGGTATCTTGCTGAATAGCTGAGGCAAACTTGTAACTCATGATTCTTCTACCTTATCCTACAGAACACTGGAATTATAGGTATGTGTCTCCAAAATAAGACAATTTTGTTTTAAAATTCATCACCTTATACCATTTTGTGTTATATTTAATTAAAGAAATGAGGGCAAAGTAATATTGTTGGGCATGGTGGTACATGCCCCTAACTTAGTACTTTGGTAGCTGAGGCCAGAGGATTGTGAGTTTGAGGCCAGTCTGGTATACACAGTTTTAAGCCAGTTTAGGTTATATATTGATACTCTTTCTCAAACAAAACAAAACAAAATAAATGAAAACAAAACAAACGCAGGTTGAGTGTCTTAATCTGAAAATCCAAAATCCCAAATGACATTATGTTAGTTCTCAAAAAGTTTTGGATTACAGACAATTTTGACTTGGATTTGTGGGTTAGGGATATTCTACTAGAACAGTCTATTCCAATATTCCCAGTCCCCAAATCTCTGGATCTAAAACAATTCTGCAGGTATTTTAGGTACGGGATATTCCACCTTTACTAACAAGCTGATTTAGTAAGATTCTTAATATAGAACTTTGCAGTGGAGACAATGAAGGAATAGAATTTTGCTCTTTAGTTTATGTACTTCTTTATTGTTTGGCCTTTTTTGAAGTGTTGGGGAATGAATCCAAGAGTCTTGTACGTGTTAGGCAAGCACTGAGCTATGTCTTATTCCATTTAAACTTCTTAAACATATGTACTACTTTTGTAAGGACATTTCATCCACTCTACCCAACTCTGTCTCCTTAAAAGTAGCACCATTTCCTACTTGTGTGTGTGCAAGCACATGTGCATGCACAAGCCCATGCACACATGTACAGACACAGGGAAGGACCTTAAAGAATTTTGCTTTATTGTATGGAAAGATTCTGAGAACCACAATATTAATAGCTTGCTTGAACCCTCAGCTAGCTCAGGGGCAAATGTAAAAGCAAGCCACATCTTCTTAGTTTTAACCCTGGGTGACTGACTTTCATATACAAGATAGACTAACACTAGAGATCTAATTAAATACATGTATTTTTTTTTTTTTCTGCTTGGACTAATAATGCTGTGAACTTGTGGTCTATCTAACATCTTAAAGAATATAACAGAGTCAGAAAGTACCATTTTACTGACCCTGTGCTTTAGCTTCTGGGAAGGAAGAATGTGTTTTTCTGAAGCAGATCAAAAGCTACTTTTGCAACTTCCTCCTGGCATCTGTCTTTGATCAGTTTGATGTTATATGCAGACCTAGGCAGCCCATGAGCCAGGTGGGGACTTACGAGAAGTTGAGCATAGGCTGGCCCACATGGGAGATGTGCACCTCCTCCAGGTATTGGAAGGGCTGCAGCGTTGGGAAGGTCCCAGCTCCTGGAGGGTCTGACAGCCAGGTGCCCAGCATCCAGGACAGCGGCTCCACCACTGGGTTCATCTTGGGAGGCTCTGAGGATGAAAGGATGGGACAGTGAGAATCTTGCTTCCTCTAGTGCCTTGTTGGGCTCTGGGTGGAGATCCACATGTTGCTGGAGTGTGCTTTCTCTACAACAGCTGCACAACCTAAACGCTCTGTGGAGAGATATTCTGTAGAACTGCTGCAGTGCCCACAGAAGTCTGGGGAGCAAAGGGAGAGCCAGAGCACCCCATCCACCCCGAGTCCAGGCATTGGGATTTAGTAAGTGAGAAAAGGTGCAAAAGGAAGAGAAAATGAGGTGGACAGCTGTAGAGTCCAATGTGAAGAGCAATGTGGCTTGGCAAAGGCTGCATTGGACCTGAGTGGCGGCAGCTTCCAGAGATAAGTCTTCTTTTTGTTCCACTACACTCTGTGTACCCTATGGGGTTCACTGTGACAATACCTGCTGGAACTGAGGGGTTGGAGAGTAGGGACAAATGACAGTAGGGCAGGCTGCTCTGTCAGGCAGCTCTGTATGGACAGAGGGGCTAAGTGCTGCTCAGAAGCAGCTTTTTTTCTGAGATCAGATCACTTGACCCTACTGTGCAGGAGGCTGTGCAAGTGCTTAGTACAAAACACCAAGCTGATTTTCACAGGTGGCCAGAGCTCTGCCTAGCTAGGACCCACTTCTGGTACTTTCTTATACCTCAAAGTGCCTGAACTTGGAATTTGGAAAGCAACTTGGAGGAGGAGCAGAACAAGAGACACATGAGCTCAACAATATACCACATGGGAGTTTTAATCTACCAACCGACAGGTACCCCTTTCAGAGACCAACAACCAGGGAAATGTCCTACAAGTCAACTCCATCAGGCTGGCAAAGCTCTTGGAACTACCTCAGCTCTGACATCACACGGCCTTGAGCTATCCATATGAAAGCATTGGGAAGAGTATCCAGTTAGATCTTTAAAGGGTCCCATAGGCAGAGTAGACCAAAGAGTTGAGGAATGGCTGGGCCCAGTGGAAGAGCCAGGACACAGACCTAGAACCACAATGAGGCACTGAGCAAGAACCACAGTGATGGAAGGTGGTGACTGGGCCCAGACTAGCCAGGCTGCTGAAGCAGGAGTGGTCGGAGCCTGGCTTGTCTCTCAGCACTTCCTTTTAAGCTGCAAAGTGAGAGTAGCAACATTGTAACTTGATACAGCTCTGATTCAATAATAAAGACCTTCACAATCAGGACTTCAGTGTGGCCCTTAAGGAAACAGGAAGAACACTTCAGAACCAAAGCCCAAACTCTGGAAGAACTTGGCTGGCAAGCCCTCTATTCTGTCTTGTCTCCTGAGATGGATGAATCAGCTCATTCAACCTGTCAGGCATTTCTCTGGAGAGATACAATGGCTTGCCCACAGAACACACGTTACTGCCTACCTCACCTAGTGGACGCTCCAGTGCGGGAAGAACGCTGAGTCTTGAAGATAACTCGGTGCACACCAGATGAGCTGGACAGGGGACAAGACGGCCTCCCTTGAACTGTGCTGGCTTTGTACCTCATTTAGAACAGACAATGAAGACAGGAGGCAGAAAGGCCCTGGGGGCAGAGGAGATGATGGAAAGGACTAGATTCTAGATTCACCTTTAAGGCTGAGCCCAGTCAGATTTGCTGACGGCTTGGATATAGAAGAAGTTTTCCTGAGGAGCTGAGATCAGTTACCATTAAGGGGTGGCAGAAACGTGGAGGACCTAGGAAGAGTTGGGAGTGGGGTATGACAACAGAAATCTTAAAGTCTAGTCATTTGAAATAGCCAAGTCTTAGACTATCTTTTTCTTTAAATTTGTAAAAATTATTTTATGTATATGTGCATGTCTGTGTGAGTAGATGCCACATGTGTGTGGGTATCTGAGGAGGCCAGAAGAGGACATCAGATCCCCTGGAGCTGGAGTTATAGGAGGGAGTGAAATGGGCGCTGGGAAGTGAATTCAGGTCTGGAAGGCCAGCAAGTATTCTTAACTACTGAACCATGTTCCCAGTCCCATCCCTTTCTTCTCTCTGCCCTTTTAAAATAGGGTCCCATATATCTCAGGCTGAAACTGAACTATGTAGGTAGAGGATGACCTTGAAATCCTGATCCTCGACTACTTACTGTATGCTGGAATTACAGGCAGGCACTACCATGCCCATTTTTATAGGGTGTGGGAGATTAAATCAAAATCTTTGTGGATGCTGGGCAAGCACTCTACCATCTAAGCCATACCCTTGGTCCAGGCCTGTATATTAATGATACACAAAAGTCATTCTTTTTCTAACAGGCAGTGGAGGCTTTTAGGAATCTCTATAGCTCAGCAGATTTTTTTTTTTTTTTTGGTCTTTTTGAGACAGATCTCCTTGTAGCCCCAGCTGGCCTGGAACTCACAGAGATCTGTCGGCCTTTGCCTCTGCCTCTGGAGTTCTAGGATTAAAGGAGTGTGCCACTATGACTGGTTAGCTCAGTAGATTTTTATCAGGCTCAGCACTGAAAAGAAGTGTTCTCTGCAAACTTCAGGCCCCTTATGGAATCTCTGGCCTGACATATATGGAGCAAACATAGCAGGGAAAAGACAGCTTTCACAGCCTGTCTTGTCTTGTTGAGCATAGCCAAATCCTCTATGCCCTGTACCAGAGGAGCCTGAGGTCACAAGCTCTGCTGGGTGTTTTCCAGCTGACCTCTGCACCTTGGTGGGAGTTTTAAGAAAGGTGTGGAGGTTAACTCAGCACCCTGGTATAGGGAATAGATGGGGACTTGGGATGTCTGTGAGCCATGTGTCCTGTCAGTTAAGTGCCTTATGAGCACGCATGTTTATACACATGTGCCTCTCAGCATAGGGCTGATTAGTATGTGTATTCCATGAGTGTGCATGTCCTATGAACATACATGTAGGTCAGCGTGCATGTCCTGTGTGCTTGAGTCTCACTCAGTCTCTTCACTCTCTTCTCCTTGAAATTTTGTTTGTCCTGTTACTGTCCTGCTACCAGGATAGTAATGATCCATGCCTGCCCCCTAGAGTAGGAGGCTTGTAATAGCAGGCAGCACAGACCCAAGACAAGGCAAGACTGAGGAAGCAGAGCCAAGGTTGGGTCCTGCACTAACCAACCTTCCATGCCCCATACCCTGGTTCCAGAGAGTCATTAAAGGGAAGTTTCAATGAACATCACAAGCTCTAGACACAGATGTCCCTTACCAGAGTCCTCTATGCAACTCCCTATTTTCAATGTCCTCTGCAATCCCTTACTCCATCCTGGCATTGCTCTTATTATGAACTCCTCTGGCAGGGGTTAGGCTTAGCCTTTCTTTCCTAGGGTTCTCTTACTTGATACATCACTCCTCCATCAGGAACAAGCTCAGGGTCCTTGCGCACACCTTTCCTTCTCCTGCCCAGCCTCAGGGAGGACGGTCTTCAAACATTAGGCAAGAAGAGAGCAACCAGGAGAGAGAAGACAGAAATAGACAGAAGGAAAAAATGAGGTAGAGAGAGACTAAGAGCGATCCTACTCTTTCTTCACTCCAGTCTGCCTGAGCTTCTTTCTGGGATGCAAGCATAAGATAAGCATCAAACTCTGCCTCTTCCAGGAATTCAAACAAACAAACAAACTGGGCTCATCAGGTATGCCACCAAATCTGACAACCTGAGTTAGATCCCCAGAAGAAGGATGGAACCAACTCCCACAAGTTGTCCTGATCCACACATGCTCCAGCGTGTGCACACAGGCACACACACACACACACAACCAAATAAATGTTTTTAAAAAAACCCTTAAAACCAAAGATAATGAAAGCTTTCTCTAAACTCAGTTTTCAGGGAAAACAGGTCACTGACACAAACTACAGGTACAAGAACTGCTGGGAATGAGATGGCTCCAGCCAGGTGCAGGAGAGGAGGCAAGCTTAGGGCTGCAGAGATGGCAGGTACGCTCAGGGCATGGCCAGCATAGAAAGGCTACTGAGAAGGAGTCTCAACTCTGGCCCTGGACAGACAGCAACAGGCAGACAGAATGTCAATGCACTTGCCAGGAGCAGGAAATGGGTAGGCCTGCCTCTGTGCGCAGTGATACCAATGGACCACAGGAAAGCCACTAGCCTAGGCTCCAGTGCACTGATTATACCAGGGAGGAAAAGAGTGCATTCATAGCTCCACTTGCTTCAGCTGGGGACAGGCCCTGCTATGTGCAAAGACTGGAAGACAGGAGTGACACAAATGGGAAAGTGCAGTGCCATTTACCCAGTCAACAGGGTCCTCATGCACCAACACACCCTTCAGATACTGAATTGTATGTTTGTTTTATTTTAAAAAAAGATTGTCGGGAGCCACTTGCCTGCCTTGAACTATGCCCTAGTTTAGGGTTAGGCAGAAGTCAGTCTTGTTGTACATAGAAGTGCTGTGAGAGCAGGATGTTTTACTAGCTTGCAAATTTGCAGCACCTGAGGGGAAGTTTGTCTTGGGCCCAAGGCTGAGGACCATTGTAAGAAGATGTGGGTGGCTTGGGTGGTTCTGCCTATGTAAATGCACATTTGTTTTTGCTTGGAGCTCTTGATCTTGTACTGTTCCTCATGCAGCTGCAAAGGTATAAATACACTAAGCAAAATCAAGTTGGGGTCTCAGTATTGACTGACAGCCCTGCCCGAGTCTATTCTTTCTCTCTCTATATATGTATTTCTCAATCCTCACTCCCCTCCCCCTTCAGGTATGGTTCGATTTCTGCCAGTGGGTTCAGGCAAAAGATTTACTTTATTTTTAGGGTCAGGCATGGTGACACACCCCTTTAATCCCACACTTGGGAGGCAGAGGTGAGCATGTTCTACATAGCAAATTCCCACCAACTGGGGCTACAAGGAGACCTGTCTCAAAATGACCAAAAAAAAAAAAAGAAAAAAAGAAAAGAAGAGAAGAGAGATTTAAGATACATTTTATATGTACTATGTGTATATCTGTGTGTGGGTATGTATGTGCACATAAGTGCAGATGCCCATGGAGGCCAGAAAAGAGCATTAATCAATCCCCTGGGGCTGGAGTTACAGGCAGTTAAGAGCCTTCTGAAGTGGATGCAAACTGAGGTCCTCTGGTAAAGCTGTATGCATGCTTAACCACTGGGCCACCTCTCCATGAGGTGTGTGCTTTTTGAGTCAGGTCTTATGTAACTCAGACTGACCTTGAACTTAAGATCATGCTGCTTAGTTTCCAGAGTGCCTGGATCATGATGTGAGTCACCAAGCCTGACTACCACAAAGACCCTAGTGAGGCTGCTTCTTTTGTTGAAGATGAGATGTGAGCAAGCCCAACTGAAAGAAAAGGCAAAACCTGATAACCAGCCAAACGAAGCTGTAACAGCAAGAAGCCAGGGAGAAGTGGCATGGATAATAGTTGAGACACAGGACAGAGATGAGAAAGAGTACAAAAGTGAAGACACAGAGGCATAGGTCAAGAGAGCAGAGCCCTTTCATGGGAAGATGCGCTGGCATTTCCCCCAAGGTGAGCACTCGTCTAGCACGTTCAAGGTCCTGGGGTTGATATTCAATATTGTAAAGCAAAAGGAAAACCAAACAAAAAAACTGCCGAAACTATGGAAGACAATAATATAGATTAATAGCTTTACAAGGTGAGTATGGAACAGGACCCAACAACAGCTCCCCCACCCCCACCCCAGGCACTGGCCCAGCAGAAATGAAACGCCCCAAGTTAGACCTCACTATACATTCATCATAGCCACAAGTGGAACAACTGATATCCAATGCCTGATGAATAGGAGGCAATGCAGTACATCCAGACAATGAACATTATTCAGTCATAAAAAGGAATGTGGTACCAACTGTGCCACAACACAGTGAGCCTTGAGTGACAGAAGTCAGACTCAGCAGCAGGTATTACCTGATTTCACTCTTGTGAAATGCCCAGGTGCCCATTACATAGAGAGAAAGGAGATCAGTGTTACACCATGGCAGAAGGAACAGACCAACTGATAAGACCACAATGAGAGAATTTGAGTAGCAAAAACCTGGTAGTGTGCCTCAGCTTCCTGTGCACTGTGTGCAAATAAGCTACAGACTGAAGCACCATCCTGAGGCCCTGGAGGTGTGGCTGGTTCAGAGATATGCTCAGTGTGAGGCACAGACAAGCTGCCCTAAACTCAGGCCAGAAAAGGAATTTCCAACATCTTAGGACTTTTGAATTCTTGAACACCTGGTAAAATGACAGGTTTGGATAATGAGGTCAAATTAAAAAATTATTAAAATTAATTACACTAAGCAGGGCATGGCAGCACATACCTTTAATCCAGCACTTGGAAGCCAAGACAAGTGGATCTCTGTGAGATCAAGGCCAGTCTGGTTTACATAGAGCGTTCCAGGCCAGTTAGAGCTACTTCGAGACTTTACCTCAAAAACAAACACCGCATTCCCTCTAAAACAAATTTTACACCAGGGGCTGCAGAGACAGCTCACTGGTTAAGAGCACTTGCTGCTCTGGCAGAGGATCTGTGTTTGGTTCTTAGCACTTACATGGTGGTTCACAACCTGTCACAACCTCCTGTAACTCCAGTTCCAGAAGATCTGACACCCTCTTCTACCTCGGAGGGCACCAGGCATGTAGGTGATGTATACTTAAATAAATCTTTTTAAAAAACTAGTTACGGGGGCTGGAGAGACATCTCGTTGGTTAAAAGAACTTGCTGCTTTTGCATAGGACCAGGGTTCAATTCCCAGGCCACGGGACACCCATGGCAGCTAGTAACTGTTCGTAACTCCAGTTTCAGGGGATCTGATGCCCTCTTCTGACCTCCATAGGCATTGCACAACATTGATGCACTTCACACATAATAAATATTAAATAAAATTAGTTACACTAGTTTCCTTTACCTTCTTAAAGTAGCTATTGAGATATTTAATTGGGGCTGTAGAAATGGCTCAACAGCTAAGAACTCTGAATGCTCTTGTGGAGAACCTGGATTTGATTCCCAGCACCTGCATGTCAGCTTACAACCAACCATCTGTAACTCTACTTCCAGGCAATCCAATGCCTTCTTCCTGCCTTCACAGTTCCTGTATGCATAAGCAATGTATATATGCTAGTGCAAGTCCAAACACACACTTAAAAAAAAATACAGACAATTAATAGGGCTGGAGAGATGACTCAATGATTAAAAGCATTTCCTGCTTCTCTAGAAGACCTGAGTTTAGTTCCCAGCACCCACATCAGGTGGCTTACAACCACTAACTCCAGCTTCAGAGTATCCAATGTCCTCTTCTGGTCTCCATGGGCACTGCACTCACCTTCACACGGGTGTTCATGTGCATGTACACACATACAAATAAAATGCACAATCTTTAAAAAAATACACACAAATTCTAAAAATAAGAAAAAGAAATCAAATTATATGTAAAACTTGGGTTCTAGTCCTCCTGGGCAGTGCTGGACACAGTACAGTGTCCTGTCTTCTCCCTATGGATACTTCACCAGAAACACTGATTTGGGGATAAAATAAGCCACTTTCTAAAGATCTGTCCAAATTTAAACCACCATCTGTGGTATGAGTCAAATACCCGACTCCTGGCTATCTGGTCCACCAACTGGTCACAGTCTTGGTGGAGGTGACCTGAGCCTCCCCAAGTGTTGGTACTGATAGCCTGAGCTGCCCGCCAACCTCAAGGCTGTCCTCTCCCTACTCGTTCCCTTATTCTTTCTCCTCTTCTGGATAAGGAGTGGAAAGGTCCGGCTCAGCAGGACCAAACAAGAGAAACCTCCACAGCCTGCAGCTGTAGCTGTGAGGAGGTTTCACACTATTGGAGTTGTACTGGGTGCAGGCTCCAGGCAGGGACCAGTACTCCAGGAACTTGCCCTCTGAGGGAGTATTCAGTTACCAGACCAATAGAGAGCAAGGGGAGCCAAACAACAGAGCTTGACATGAAATACCTGTGAGAGCCTGGAGTGGGCTTGGCAAACAGCCTGGGGCGGGAACTGCTGGCCCTTCTTCAAACCTTGGCCAGCTTGAACTAAGCGTGCTGAGCTGGAAGCGTTTCATGTAGAAAGAGGGACAGTCCCTTGAGTTTCTGCTTACCCTCTTTCAATAGTACGAAAAGATATTCACTGAAGAATTCTAACAAATGAAGAAAAAAGTAACAAAAGGAGACAGGCTGAAGAGCCCACAGAGAAGGAGGCTGAGAAGGGAGTAATGAGTACCCTGTGATACTAAGAATGGGTATGACAGAGGGGAAGATGGGCAGGGATAATAGGAGGCTGCACAGGCTAGGGCTGGAACTTCTCGCCGGGAAGGCTGGGCTGTGGTGAAGAGGAAGGCCACCAGCTGTACTGCTAGGCACCTGGGCCTATAGGTCTGAGACAGGGCCCAGCTGTCCCTGCTGTCTGCCCTTGGGTATACAAGCACAGGCTTTCCCTTCTGTGCTCAAGGGCATCAGCAGGGCCAGGTCTAAGTGGAGCTTATCTAACAGGAGCTTCAGGGGCCTGGGCAAGGCAAGGATAAAGGGAGAGAAAAGGGAACAAGGCTGGGAGTTGTGTTTCATGTCTGGGACTGGCAGGATAAAATTATCCAAACCAGAAGTGGGAGAGGACTTGGATACCATTTAGTCAGGGAGGTAGAGGTGTCCCAAGTGAGTTGGGGGGGTGAGGACACTAAAAGAAAGGAAGGGGGTAGGCAGTAGGGCAGAGTAAAGATGTGTGGACTACAAGGGCTGAGATGGACAACAGCCTCGGGTTGACTAGAATCACTAGGAAGAGGCCTATCCAGAAGATGGGCACCTGGCAGGGGTTAGGTATTTACTGGAGAAGCAGGCATGAGAGACTGCTGGGTGCCGTAGTTTGCTGTCTTGCTAAGTTTTGGCTAATGCCCGTTCACTGATGCTTGTGAGTCAGTGTGAAACAGGAAAACACCCAGGCCACAACAGGCCACTTCATAAACTAGAGTTCAGAGGCCTTTCTAGAGGCCGAACTATTAAGCTCAGGTACTGCCACTCCCGTTGTGTGTCAGGGTTCGTCTGTGACACCCAGCAAGTGAAAGGTAAAGTAGGGCTGGGGACTTGATAACGAAATGTGTGACTGGAAATGTAGGGCACACTATGTGTCCACACATCAGAATGTTCAGAGTGAGGTCTTCAGGCCATACAGTGCAGAACAGGCACCTCTGAAAAGCAGCTATCCCGAGGTCCTCCTGGTTCAGAAGCAGCAGAAGGCCCTGAACAGCTAGTCAGTGCTTGCTTGGGCAGTACCCTGGGGTGTGCTCTCCCCTGCCCCTCCATCACCCTAGAACCCCCTGCCTGGGAGCTGCCACCAGCCCTGGCCACTGCCCTTGTTTTCACTGAAGCATGGAGCAGGGGGTGAGAATAATCGGGACCATTCTAGAATCTAAACCCTGGGTTATAAAGCCTAAATCTCTTAAAATCTGCCTCAAGAACTGAGCATTTTACTCTAGGTAAATTAAATTTCATTAGGAAAAGAAAAACAAAATGGAATTTAAAAACAAAACAAAAAGTATAATAAGGATCTAGACTATTTGTAACTTTTGGTCTCTTCAAATAAATCAGACAGGATTTTCTATGCATTTCTTTTATTAAACTCTCAATCAAAATGCAAAAATGAAAAATCTGAATTTTCTACAACAAATTTAAATTTTCATTTTTGGCCTAGACATTAAAAGCAGGCTTACCCATCCCTAAGTTTTCTGAACTCCGACACACTCCGTCAAGGTTTCTCAAGGTTGTTTTCTGCCACATGACGGGAAATGAATGCACCTGGCTGTTAAGGCCAGGAAGTGAATGCCAAATCCAAAGAAAGCATTCTGGGAATTGTAGTCCACTAAAAAGACTACATCTCACAAGGATGTGGACGACAAAGACAGCCTTGTAGATCACAGGATTTAGAGCTAAAAGGAATTTTGGAAAGGAAGCTGCATCTTGTAAGGGTTAGGTCAAAGAGTTAAATGTCCTATGCGGAATAAGGAGTATGACTTCCATGCTCTGCTATTTCCACTGACTGCAACAGAGGGAACCAATATACTAAATGGGAAAACACAGAAGAATAGGCAAATAGAAGCTGTTTCTTCTAGATCAGCTGTCAAGAGCTTAGGCTCCTGACTCAGGCTTTGCTTGTCTCACTTTAAACCTGGAGGTTTTTGGTCTGTTCTGTCTCCTGGCAAATAGGCCCTGGAACCTGGTGACAGCACAAGGGAAGACACGTTTGCTGGGATCTGGGGACAGAACCCTTTCTCATCATGGCTATGCTAGCATTAAGAGTGCTTCCTGCAAAGATGACACTAATCACACAGAATGCAAAGTAGGCAACATCAGAAGCTGGCTATCTCATAGCACTATACCAGGTGGAAGGGACAGCCAATCCTAGCACAAGGAGGTCCCTCTGACTCCAAGTGACAGAAAGGCCCAGTTTATCACTCATAATGAAAAGGGGAACACACAGACACACAAAAAAACAGAAATGATGAATGGAAAACAGAAGAAATATTCCACAGCATAAAACAGGCTCTGGTGATTATCATCTGCAGACATTATATTTGATTAGTTAGTTCACTGAATAGTCTTAACTGAAAACTGTTAGAATGACAGACTGTGATTAGATGACTAGAGTAGTAGGTTATTAAGGTTAGTGGTTTGTGAACAAACTAGAAACAACGAAACTAACAATGATAGGGGCTTCCAGTTTCAACTCTGATAAGTAAAGAGCTCGGGAATGGTGCCGCATGCCTGTAATCCCAGCATTTGGGAGACAGAGGCAGGAAGGCAGCCAGAGGCCAGCCTGGACTACATAGCAAGCACTAGGCCAGTCAAGATTACATTAGTAAGAAGATGCCTAGAAACAAAAAAAAAAAAAGGAGAGGGGAGGTAAAGATGGCTCAGGGGTGAAGAGCACTGGCTACTCTTACAGAAGACCCAGATTTGGTTCCCACCCACAAGGCAGCTAACCCCAGTTTCTGGGGAATTGGACACCATCTTCTGACCTCTGAGGGCACTGCACAACATGGGTACATGTACATATGTGGGTAATACACTCATATACATAAAATAAAAATAAAAAAATATTAAAAAAATCATATTCCCACCTATAAGAAAAACAGAAGAAATAAAAACAAAAATAATGTAGGGAAGGAACTTAGGGCTGCAGTTCCTAACAGGTTCTCAGGCTTACCCCTCTGCCTCGTGCATTCTATCTAGGACACCTGGAATTCCTGCAAATCTGTCTCCTGTAGTTTCTGCCTCATGAACACTGATCTGGGCTGTGATTAAGGGAGCTGTTGGCAGTCTTGTTTCCTTAAGACAGACTGGCAGTTCCTTCCCTAAATTTTCAAGGGCTTTTGCCTCCAAGAAGTCACCAAGAAAAGTAAAACAAAAACAAAAACAAAACAAAACAAACAAAAAAACAACATAAAACACAACAAAATCACCTCATTCTCTGATAGGTGACTATTCTAAAACAAGTCCACAGCCTCCTCCCAAGCAAAGGTTAACTGGAGTCAGACATTCTGGGGACTAACAATACCTGGGGAAGGACACTCTTTCTTATTCCTCCCGTCTTCCTGTTCTACCCAAGGGGGCAAAAGAAATGCAGAAATACTTCTGAAGATCATGGTTTAGGAACACAGGTCACTCCAGGGCCAACATCAACCCTTAAGTACAGGCAGCTTCCCTCCCCACATCTACCACCACACCAAGGGCTCCGGCATTGGCAAAGATGCCAGCAAAAAGAGAGCCAGGGATGCTGGAGTGCTAGAGGGTTTGGAGAAACCAAAGAGCATGCAGACAGAACCTACAGTCACAGCAGAGATGAAGCTGTGCCCATGCTAAGGGAATAAGCATGCAGACAGAACCTACAGTCACAGCAGAGATGAAGCTGTGCCCATGCTAAGGGAATAAGCATGCAGACAGAACCTACAGTCACAGCACAGATGAAGCTGTGCCCATGCTAAGGGAATAAGCATGCAGACAGAACCTACAGTCACAGCACAGATGAAGCTGTGCCCATGCTAAGGGAATAAGCATGCAGACAGAACCTACAGTCACAGCACAGATGAAGCTGTGCCCATGCTAAGGGAATAAGCACGCAGACAGAACCTACAGTCACAGCACAGATGAAGCTGTACCCATGCTAAGGGAATAAGCATGCAGACAGAACCTACAGTCACAGCACAGATGAAGCTGTGCCCATGCTAAGGGAATAAGCACGCAGACAGAACCTACAGTCACAGCACAGATGAAGCTGTACCCATGCTAAGGGAATAAGCCGCTTGTATTACTTTAGCTTCTGCCATCTGATGTGATGTACCCGCTTCTCAGCGATAAGCAGATCTGGGGAGGAAGGTGCTCTGGCCAAGTACCCGCACCAGCCCAGAGGATCAGCTCCCCACTCCCCCCAATCAATAGTCACCCATGCTGCCATTCCAAAGCATAGTAAGCTATCAAGGTATGCTATAATGAGTTCCTATCAGCCCACACAAGGGTAAAGGGCTATTTTTCTTCCTTCCAGAAGCCCTCTTCACTCTCAACGAGTGGTGCAGTGCAGGGCCAATTGGCTATCTCCCTTGACTCCATTTCCAGTCCTGGCATTCTCCACACAGAATAGGAAGGAGCAGGACATGTTGCTGGTAGTGTTTGCACCTTCCATCTTACTTCCTAATCTGAGAGAGACACAGGTAGCCAGGTTTTTGCCTTCTCTACAACAGTGAGTTTCCTTTTCCCTGACTTATGGCAGTTTCAGTTTGTGCATATATATCTCTTTTGCAGGTGTCTTGCATGATCAACTAGACAGGTTTAGCCCCAGAGTGAAATCAGGTTTCACGTCAGAGGGCTTAGAAGTCAGTAAGGCTGGGTTCACCCCTGCCACACAGAAGTGCAATACACTAACGGGTGCTTTCAGGGTAAGTGTACCTTCAGTAGAACCCACAATGTGTCTTGTGTCTTCTCTCCTTTGACCCACTCCCCAAGATATAGTCTCAAAACATCTTAAATATGGTCCTTCGACTCTCAAAACAACATACTTTCCTTTGTAACAAAATTTGGCCTTTTATACCCACTCTCAGACCAAAGATACTAGCCATTAAACTGAATCTGTATCCAGCAATTAGACCTCCTTGTCATAATTAAGGAAAGGACTAGACTCCTTACATTCAAGCCTTCACGGCCTTGTTACAGGACCCTCCAATCTGAGAGAAATGTCTTACATGTCTCACCAGATTCTCTTACTGAAGCCCATTTAACCTCTGGCTTCTCTGCCACTAGCCACCTATTAACAACCGGTTCCTGCCCCCTCCCTTCTCTTTCCTCCTCTCTATAGCAGAAATCTCTTCTCCACTGTAGAGTGTTATAACAGGGAATCTGCGCCTCATCCTAGGCAAGCACTCCTCCTGCCTCTGAGCTTCTTTTGATACAGTGTTCACAGCTGCTTTGAGGAACTACTTATTCGTTATTTTGTTTTGTGCTCCACCTGTTAGCCTGTGTCTAAGACATGGACCATTTGTTATCCTTCTTTAGATATATATTATGTAGCATATCTACATGATACTATCCTCCAAAAAGGTTTAATTCAAACTGCCCAGTAAATAAAGTAAACTTCCTAATTCCTTTTAATTCATAAGATGCAAAAGTAATCTAAAAAAAAAAATCAGTTATCTTAAATTTGTGAAAATAAGGTGGACAGCATTATACAAACAATGTCACCAGACAAGTCAGATTAGATATCAAAAAGATTTAACCAGTAAAGGTTTATTTCACTACCTTCTAGCTAGATCTGTTTTGTAAAAGACAAAAAGTCATCAGCTGTAGCCCTGTCCAAGCTTTTGTGCTTTTAAGAGAAAAGCCTAAATTGCATCATGAATTCTATAAAAGAAAGAAAGAAACCAGCAAGTGTAGGAAAGACAGATAAGGGTTATAGATTCCACAACACATTTCTGACAAAAAGGAAATGTTTCTGGATAAGACAGGATTTTTGTGGAACCCACCAGATAGCTCAGCAAAAAAACAAAAAACAAAAAAGCACTTGCTGCCAAGCCTGACCTGACTTGAATTTGATCCCTGGGACCAACATGGTAGAAGGAGAGAACCAATTTGTACAAGTTGTCCTCAGACCTCCGTATGTGTGCTGTGGTACACGTGCATACACATACACAAAATAAAAATAAGTGTAATAGGGGCTGGAAAGACTGCTCAATGGTTAAGAGCACTGGCTGCTCTTGCAGAGGACCCAGATTCAATTCCCAGCACCCACATGGTGACTAACAACCACCTGTAACTTCAGTTTCAGGGGATCCAACATTCTCTTCTGACCTCTGCAGGCGCTGCACGACACAGGTGCACTTACATACATACTGGCAATACACTCACACATAAAGTAATAAAAAATTTAAAAATGTAATAAAAAATGTTTTAAAAGAGAGGATTTTGTGTTCACTTGGGCAGCACATGTACTAAAACTGGAATGAACGCTACAGAGAAGATTAGCATGGCCCCTGTGCAAGGATGACACGAAAACTCCTAAAGTGGTTCATATTAAATAAATGATTTTGGTTATCCAGAGATTTATAATGTCTTATACAAACAACCGGCACCTAACTCTAGTCTCAGGAGGACATGTTAGAAGATTTCTTAACTAATAACATAGTACGTTGTCCTCTTCCACTCAGATGACCCCAGACAAACATGAAGAGGCCAGATCACTTAGATCACTTCTCCTACCTGTTCTAAAAGGAGCCCAACCCCTTGGGAAACTCTTCGCTTTCTCCCCTCACCTTGTCCCCAAGCCCCACTGTTTCTGTCCACAGTATACATTTTAAAATAGTTTTGAGATTTATTCACACAATATATAGTCTTTAAGAAATGCAATCAATCCTGGTTTGGTAAATACTTTTACCCCCATTCCTTGGGTGCACTGTTCCTGGCACAATGCCTAACATCCCCAAAAGAAAGTTTCAAAGAAGAGCTAGTGCTCACTGCTAGAAGCCTGATGACCTAGGTTTGATCCCTGGTAGGTCTACAGTCTAAAAAAAATTACTTGTAATTCTGAAGTCAGAGAAATGACCCTTCAGAGACCAGAAAGAAATAAAGACTTCCTCAAGCAACAACTTGGGATATTTATTTCCAATAGATTTTTCCTGAAAGAAATATGGGAATGGACATGATATATGTCAGAAACTCAAATACAAATCAAAAGAAACAGACTTAATATTAACAAAGGAGCAAGCGGAGGCACGATGCAGTCTCTCCCCTTTTTCTGCCATGCTGAGGGTCAAATTCAGGCTGGGTTTTTCTTCATCTTTTTCTTTTTTGAGACTTTTGCAAGTTCAAGGTTAAGTTGGACCACATAAAGGCAAAGAAAAAGTGCATAATGCTTACACACACACACACACACACACACACACACACACACACAAAATAATGGCAGCAAGGTGTGGTGGTCGGCCCACGCCTTTGGTTCCAGCACTCAGGAGGCAGAGCCAGGCAAATCTCTGAGAGTTCAAGGCTGGCATGGTCTACATAGTGAGTTCCAGGGAGACCCTGTCTTAAAAGGAAAAAAAAAAGCAAGACACACTAATATCACAGAAAAGAGACATCAGGACAAGGAAAAGAGCAGAACACTGAAATTTTTGTTGTTGTTTGAGATAGGGTCTCTCTTGTAGGCCATCCTGGCCTTGAATTCACAGATAACCACCTGCTTCTGCTCCTACAGCGGTGGGATTAAAGGTATATATGCACCATGTGCAACAGCATTGAAATTTACTGGACAAAAGTGACAGGACTACTGCAGCAGGTGAACCCATCCCAGAAGCAGGAAGAAGGCAACGTCCTCTGCCAGAAAAGGGCAAATCTGAAGGGCAGAAAGATCAGTGGTACAGGGCTATAACAGACACCTTAAGGTTGTTCTAGTCAATAACAGCAGAATGCATGTTCATCTTAAGTTCACATGGAATATTAACCAAGAAAGACCACCTTCAGAGCCATAAAACACAACAAAGTTAAATAGAGATCATACAATGCCTTTCAGACCACAATGGCATCATAACCATCAAGGCAAGGTTTGGGGTGGGTTTAGGGGGTAGGTGTGAAGCTTCCTAGCTCTTCCCAAGATGCTACCCTCTCAGTATTCTTGTCAGTGCAGTTCTGTCAAGTTTTTCATCTTTTTGTGGGGCCTCATCACATGGACATCTCTGATCAAATCAGGGGCTACTGGTGATTAACTCAGTCTCTAGCCCCTCGCCCCTGAGGCAGCACCCCTTCAATCACATGCTGGTTCCTCTTGGAGGTGACAAGTCTTCCTCTTGGAGGAACTGCCACAGCAGCACAAGCTCAGGAGCCGGTCATTATTAAATGAAGATGCTCTCCGCTCCCAACACTCACAATTCCAAGCATTTCAAGAGTTCTGTGCCAGGATATCTCTTATGTTGACTGTCACATGTACTGAGTGGTGAGAAACCAGAAGCTTTCCCTCTACGCTCAGGACCAATGCAAAGATGCTGTTTATAATCACTGCCTCCCCAATAAATAAATGAAATTCATTTTTGACAAAGGAACAAAGGCAACCGAATAGAGAACTACCTATTCAATACACGGTGCTGGAACAACTGGAATATGGGGGTGGGGGAAAAAGTAAGGAATCCAGACATGGGCCTTTTACAAAAATGATCTCAAAAGAAAATGATCTCAGAGTAGACCACAGATCCAAATGTGAAAATGAAAAACCTTAGAACTTCTGGAAAGGGGTTGGAGAGATGGCTCAGTGGTTAGAGCACCAGCTGCTCTTGCACAAGATTCAGGTTCAATTCTCATCACCCACACAATAGCTAACAACTGCCTTTAACTCCAGTTCCAGGGAATCTGGCACCCTCTTCTGACCTTCTTGGGCACTGTATCACACAGGTACACTTACACACAAGCAGGCAATACACTCACATACATAAAATAAAAATAATAAAGTATTTCAAAAAACCCAAAAAAGCTTCTGGAAGAAACACAGGAGAAAAACTAGGTAACCTTGATTTACCTTAGAGATTTTAGATATAACAAAAGCATGATCAGTGTAAGAAGAAAATGTTAAACTGTGTGACAGTGATTAAGACAAGAAAGAGAGAGGAGGGCCCAGGCAGCCCGCTTAGAGCACATAAGAGGAAGAACTCCTTCTCCAGGGGAAAATACAAAATGAAACAAAATACAAAATCAAACTAACAGTTCTGAGAAACTATCCTTTTCACAGGGTCTTCTACATTCCCAGGCTGGCCTTGAAGACAAGACCACCCTCCAGCATCAGCCTTCAGACTGCTGGAGTGACAGCATGTGCTACCATCATGCTACCATGCTTGGCTACTCTAAGCTCTAAAGAGCCTCCCTTTGACTATGCCCTTTATTCTTGCAAAATCAGTGTTTAACAGGCATGCAGTAATGAGGATTTGACCCTGAACTCCAGAGAGAAGGGGCAACACCTACTAAAGGAATAACTCTGTCAGGCCAATGGAGCGAAATGTCTAGCCTACCATCCTATAAAATGAAGGATCTCTGAGATGGAACATTGACCCCCGTGTTCTACAGGTCTAGATATGGATAAAAAAACAAAAACAAAAACAAAAAAAACCTGTCTCTTCCAACAACCACTGCCCTGGTTTTGGGAGGAAGTAGCAAGCCGAACTCCCAGATTCCAGAAACAGCTTGACTTTATTAAAACTTATCTCCCGGGGCTGGGAACACAACTGGGTGAAGAGTACTTGTCTGGCATTTGAAAATCCATGGATTTAATTATTAGCACATCAATTGATCAATCAATCAACCAACCAACCAATCAATAAACAAACCCCTACTCTGTGGAGGTACAATGTTAGGAGAATAAACAATAAAACTAGGAGAAGATACATCTTTGCAAAATATATCTCATAAAGGATTTCTTTTGAAACTACATAAAGAACTCATACAACTCAATACAAGAAAGAATAACAGAAAGAATAACTTGATTTTAAAAATGGGTCAGAAGCTAGAAAGCTATCAGTCAGGTGCTCATCTTCTGGGCTGTGTGATACTGAGTGGGTAAAGCACTTTGCCTCCAAATCTAACAACGTGAGTTAAATTCCTGGGAACCACATGGTAGAAGAAAACAAACTTCTGCAAGTTGTTCTCTGACCTCCACATGAGCACCATGGCTCATGTGCTTCCCCATTCATCTAGTCCCCCAAGAAATAAGAAGTGATTTAAAAAAAAGTGAAGGTGGGGTATAGTTAGAACCCTAGCTCCTAGTGTTGGAGAGGACCAAGAGAGGCAGAGACAGGCAGGTCTCTGGGCAGACTGTCCTTTGACTGCACAATACAAACATATACATTTAAAAAAAACTAGACCAAAGATTCACCATAGAAGACAAAGACAAAGGATGGCAAAGAAGTATTTAAAACAATGCTCAACATCATATCATTTGAAGATTGCAAATTAAAGCCATAAGGAGATGCTCACCATACCCACTGAAGTAGTTAAAACCCAAGTCTGAGAACAACACATCTTAGAGGCTATAGATCAACAGAAAGACCTTTACTGGTGAGAATGAAGGAAGGCTCATCTTGTAATTATACATGTAGGCCTATAACTAGGTAATTTGAAAATTTACATAAACACAAAAACTGGCAGGCGAATCTTTAGGTCATCTTTATCCATAATTACTAAAAAGTAGAACCACCAAGACCTTTCAATAGGTAAACCTTTAAGAAAATTGTGGTATATCCAAACAATGGAATATTATTCAATAATTAAAAAGAAAGGAGCTACTGAGCCTTGAAAAGACATTTTAGTGGGAGAGCAGCACAAGAGTCACCTGTGGACCTGCAAGTAACCAATAAGCTCACGATACTGAAGAACCTCGGGTGCATACTGCTAAGTGAAAGAAGCTGACAAGATGGTCACTGTATTGCCCAATACCCAGATATTCCACACATATGCCATTCTAAAAAACTACAAGAACAATAAAAAGATGACAGCTGACAAGGTTGGAGAGGATACGGCACAAAATGAACAGGCAGGCAATGAAATCAGTTCTGTTGGATACTATAACTACATACATTAAAAAAAAAAATCGAAGTACAAACCAGGCATGGGGGGGTCCATGCCTGCAATTCCAGGCTGAGGCAAGAGGATTATGAGTAGGAGGGTATCCTGGGCTACATATCAATACTGTCTCACAAAACAAAATAAACAGCGGTGAGATGGCTCAGCTGGTAAGGGTGCTTGATGACAAATATGATAACCTGAGTTTAATCCCTGGGACTCACATAGAAGGAAAGAACTGACTCCTGCCAAGTTGTTCTCTGACTTCCACACACATATGGTGGCATGTTTGTGCATTCATGATTCACACACACACACCCGCCATCCACACATATACAGTAAGAATAACCGCAGCACTCAGGAGGCAGAGGCAAAGGCAGCCAGATCTCTGAGAAACCAGTCTGGGCCAGATTCTAGGCCAGCTGGAGCTACAGGAAGACCCTGTCTCAAACAACACGAAGAAAATATCACTCTAACAGGCTAAAGAAACACATATGGATCCTTTCTGGGTAACTACACTGAGGCAAGGGTCTGAGAAACTGAAGGGAGAGCACTGTGTCCCAGAGCAGACAGGTGTAGTTCTCGGGGGCAGCTTGCTCCAGTCCTGAACCCATAGGCCCAGGTGCTCCTTTTTTGGATAACAGGGGGCAAGACCAGCTGATTTTCCCTACACAGCCCAAGGCTACATCTATCCAGCAGCTCCCTTCCCTCATGGCTGTGGGGAGGGAGCCCAGCTTAGTCCTTCATCCAGTCCTTCAGACCCTCTGATCTTACGTAACTTCCTAGACTCACATCCCAACTTTAGGCTGGGTATCTGTTCAAAGTCTTGTGCTGATGCCGGAAAGCATCTTAAACCCTACTCCCCCCAGCAGGACAGTGTCTCCAGACCTTGGCCCTTATGGCTGAAAAGGCACCATCCTTCTAGGTGCTCAGGCAGGGCCTCCAGTCTTCTGCCCTGGTCCCAGGCCAACACCTCTGACTTTGATAGTCCTTCTTCCTCATCTCTTGGAAGCCCTTGCCACCCTTCCTACACAGCAGTGAGGATCCTTAACCCCAACAAGTAACTCTGCTTAAAATCAATATTCCAGGAAGGAAATAACAAAAGAAAATCTTCAAGCTTGAACACTTGAGCTTTCAGGTCAAAGAACACACAAAGGCCAAAGTGACAAGACCCACCCAAGGTGTAGCAGGGGATAGGCCACAGAGCTAAGGCAGAAAGAATTCTTAACACTCCGAAAGGGGGGCAGTCCTCTATAAGCCAATCAGAGTTTATCTGGTAAAAGACAGACAGAATGATTCCTTCGGATCAGAATCGATTGGGTCTGAAGCTCAAGGGTATCAAAAACTGGCAATCACAGACTGACCCTCTCTCAAAACTGTACTGGAATATGAACTTAAAAAAAAAAAAAATCACTAGAAATTTCCCAAAAGGACAAACCTGAATACATAAACAGCGGTGAACAAAGTAACCGGCAGAGTGTATGTTTTTTTATTTTTTGAGGAAGCCTCTCACTTTGTAAACCTGGCTAGCCTGGGACTAACTATGTAGACCAGGCTAGCCTCAAACAGAGATTCCTCCTGCCTCTGCTTCCCAAGTGCTGGGATTGAAGGCATGGGGCACCACACCTGGCAAGTATTTACTTTTAAACTATAATCTGGGCTGGTTGTGCTGGTACACACCTTTAATCCCAGTACTCGGAGGCAGAGACTGATGGATCTCTGTGAGATGGAAGCCATCCTGGTCTACATGGTGAGTTCCAGGACAGCAGGGGCTACAAAATGAGAGGCTGTCACAAAAACTCTTGAGACCCTGTGTTAAAAAAATTAAAACAAACAGTAACAACCAACACCCCCAAACAACAACAATAACAAAACCAAATATGTATGGTTGCTTGGTATACAAGCAAGAGCAAACCAAGATCCTAGACTATCTGTATCTGGGAAGGATAACACATGGGAACCAATCAGTTCCACATATTCACAGAAAGATGGGCAGATATTTTATTTATTATTTGTTTTTTTGAGACGGGGTCTCATGTAGTCCTGAACTCCTCTATCTCCTGCATAGAGACCCAGCTTTACATGTTTGTTTTCAAACAGACTATTATGGTACACATGGCAGCTCACTCATAAAACTAAAGGCTGAGGCAGGATTGAGAAGTTTGAGGTCTGCCTGGGCTACACAGTTGAATTCTAAGACATCCAAAAACAAACACACTCCTATCATCGACAACAAAAAAGAAAGGCTGAATTAGAAAACAGAAGTTCCAACTTACTGATAACGTCAATTTTAAGTGGATTAAATACTTTAAAATGACGTGGGGCTGGAGAGACAGTTCAGCAGTTAAGGGCACTGGCTGCTTTTGCAGAGGATCTGGGTTTGGTTCCCAGCACCTACATGGCTGCTAACAACTACGGTAACTCAGGTTCTAGGGGATCCAACACCCTCTTCTGACCTCTGGATACTGCATGACAAGGGTGCACTTACATATATGCAACCAAAACACAGACACAAAATAAAAACAATAAGTAAATTGTTTTAAAATATTAAAAATAAAATGACATGAAATGGCCGGAATGCGAACAGTGAAGAAGCTGGCGAGGTGGCACATGCAGGCAATCCTAGCACTCGGAAGATAAGGCAGGAGGGTCAGAAGGCCAGACTGGGCTCCATACCAGAAGGCAAGAGGGAGAAGGAGAGGAGGAGGAGGACAGGGACAGAGAGGAGACAGGTAGGGGGGAGGAGGAAGGGCGAAGGACACATTTTAACTGGCCTGTACCCTGAGAGTCCCAACTACTCAGGGAGCTGGAGGCTGGAGGCTGGAGCAGGAGCAAAGCTTGGGCAACAGAACGAGACTCTATCTCAAAAAAAGAAAACTTTAAATAGGAAAAAGAGGTATTTTCCGCATTCATAAGAGTCAGGAAAATGTACGTATCTAGTAAGATCTTGAAACCTAAAGCACAACTTGACAGATACCAGCCAGGCGTGGTTCAGGGTGAATTCCTAGCACTTCTGAGGCTGAGGCAGGAGGGCTGCTACATGCTCCAGACCAGCCTGGCTATACAATGAGACCCTGTCTCAAAAAAAACAAAACCAGTAAACTTGACAGACACATAGAAGAAATAGGGACCCCCAGAATCATAGTGAGAGACTGCCCCATCTTTCTACAATCAACAGACTGAGTGCCTTACAAATATGCTGACTCATACTGATTAGATCCCAGCCTCAGATCATCAGCATAGGACAACAGCCAGTCCACAGGACACATTCTTTTCAAACCACTGAACCAGCCACAATAAAATTTCAAATTCCAAAGAGTAGACTTTAACATAACTTTCCCCATAACACTAAGGTTAAGAGGAAATCAGGGATAAAATGACAAAGTATTTCGGGATGGATGACTGTAGCACAGGGAATGCACATCATAGCATCAAACCTCATTATAATAAAAAAATTTCAAACTTTATTTTCATTTTATGGGTATGAGTATATTGCCTGCATGTGTGTAAGTAAGTGCACCCATGTCATGCAATGCCCAAGGATGTCAGAAGAGGGCTTTGGATTCTATGGAACTGGAGTTAGGAGGGTTGTTAACCGCCATGTGGGTGCTGGGAGCTGAACCTGGGTTCTCTGCAAAAGCTCTTAACTGCTGAGTCATCTCTCTAGCCTATAATAAAATTTTTTAAAATTCCAAAAAATATCTTCCCTCTACTACTTGAGAGCCTATCACCATCACCCTGTTAAATAAAACTAGGGTTAAGGGGAAATCAGGGCTAAAATGACAAAGTATTTGGGGATGGATGACTGTAGTATAGGGAATAGAGTATGGCCGTGGTTTTAGGCTAGGAAATGGTTCCAGAAACCTATTAAGTAAAAGCAAAGCAAGGACAAAGAAGTGCGGATCAAACAAAAATGGAAACAATGTAGACAGAGCCAGTTCTTCAGAAAGCCTTGCACCAGTGACACAGGAAAACAGGCACCAAAAGCAACATCACGTGTGAGAATTTATAAAAGCAGTACACAGCCTGTAGCTGGGCTGCTCCTCCCAGGATGCACCTGGAAACTCACAAGGGCGCTTTGTTACTTTCATGGGGGTCCAGGAGGCCTTGAAATTCTTGCTCCTGGGGTTAGAATGCTGACAAATGCTGATGCTGACCAAGTGAATGTCGTAAAAGTTTTCTATGATCTATTACACAGTATCTTTACTACATAAGGACATCTAGACACCGATTTCTAAATTAAGTTTAAGATTTAGCTTAATTATGTGTATCTGTCTATATGTGAATAAAGGTGCCCACTGCTGTGAGCCATCTGACATGGGTGCTAAGAATTAAGACACAGGTCCTCTAGAAAAAGAGTATGTGCTCTTAACTGCTAAGCCATCACCTGTGTAGTTCCAGAAATCAATTTTTAGGTTTTGGTTTTGGAGACAGGGTCTCAAACTTACAAAAATTGGCTTGCCTCTGCCTCCTGAGTGCTGGGATCAAGGGCATGTGCCACCATGTGTGGCCCAGAATCAAGTAAAAAAAAATTTTTTTTTTAGTTCTATTTTATGTTTATGAGTGCATTGCTTGCATGCATATGAGTACACTCATGTTCTGCAAAGACCAAGAAGTCAGAAGAAGGCATCCGATTCCCCTGGAACTGGAGTTATGGATGGCTGTTAGTTGCCATCTCTCCAGCCCCCAGAATAAATTTTTTAAAGCAATTAACAGTAAAATAAAGGGAGAAACAGAAACATAGCCAATATGTAGTTAAGACTTAAATTCCAAATTTAAAAAGTTTTCTCATTTACTTTTATGTGTATAAGTGTTTTGCTCGCATGTATGTTAAATGCACCTGTACATGCAGTGCTCGAAGAGGCCAGAATATGGCATCTGGAACTGGAGTCACTATTTGGGTGGTGCTGGGATCTGAATTCAGGTCCTCTGCAAGAGCAGCCAATGATCTTAATCACTGAGCCATCTCTCCAGCCTTCTATACACCAAATTTTTAGTATCATCAAGGAATAAAATTTGGGAGGTAAGTGTAAAAAATCTGTCTGTACCCTAGACAGGCATGGAACTACATATGTACCAAGCTGACCACAAACTCACATCATTCCTGCCTCAGCTTCCGAAGTGTTGGGATGACAGGCAGGAGCCACACAACTGGCTAATTTCCACTTCTTGGCTTATTTTTTCTGCATTTTAATTTTCATAGAAAAGAGCTGGTGGAGATAGCTCAATGAGTAAAGGTGCTTGCCACCAAACCTGACCACCTGAGTCTGACTCCTCAGGTTGTCCTCTGATTTCCACTTTCATTTTACTAGGTAGCAGAGGCTTGACTACCATTTACCTCAGCCTCTAGAGCCCTGAGATTACAGGTGTGAGGCATCATGCCCAGCTTTCCTAAATTCTTTAAGTACTAGTCTGTTTTATTTTCCTTGAGATCCTGTCTGTAACTGGCATCTGGGTAAGTATGCAGGCAGAGAAGCACAACTGCTGGGTACTGACCGTGGCTGGGGGGCAGCAGGCCACTCAGGTAGGGGAGGTAGGGAAGGCTTGCTCTCCTCAGCTCATCCAGCTTCTCCCGCAGCTTGCGCACCTGGCTGTCGGAGCGGCTGACCCTCTGCCGCAGGCTCTTCAGTTCTCCGTTCTTCTTCTCAACCTGCTCCCGCAGGCAGCACACCTGGCTCTTGTTCTGCCTGGCGGAGAAGCAGTAGGAGTGCAGCGAGTCGATGAGCTTGCAGGCCCCTGAGGCTGACAGGATGACCTCGTTGATGGACATGGGGCTGGCATCACTGTGCTCACTCTGCACAGCCTCTGCAGCTGGTTTTGGGGTGACATCAGTGGGAGGTGCAGAGGGGCTCTGGGAAGGCTTCTGAGGAGTTGCTGTGAGTGAGGAACTTGGGGGGCTCTGGGCCACACTATTTCCATTGCACCTCGGCTCCACATCTCTCTTCAGCCTCTTTCGGTCCATGGGCTCACGGGGGACAGATGGCCTCTCTCGAGTGTGCTTGGAGGAAAAGCTGTAAGAATGAAGTGAGCCTATGAACTTGCAAGCTCCAGATCCTGGAGGCGTGAAGTCATCCATGGAAATACCACTCTTGTCTGCCCCACCCACATCAGCAGAGGAAGAGGCCTTCTGTTGGTTGACCTCTGCAGAAAACACTTCTGCCTCTTCTTGGCTGCCAGCTATTGCTGTGGTCAATCCATCTCCTGGAGTTCTTTCCAGAGACTGCACCTGCTCCTGACTGACAACACTGGGGGTGGTCCTGGGGGTGGCATCACCTTGAAGAGCAGCTCGTTTCAATTTTCGGGACTCAGGTTTGGCCATCAAGTTTTCACTTGAGGACTGCGAGGAAACTGTGGCTTTTTCTGTTGCTGGGTTTGTGTGCCCCCTCACGGCCCCTGTGGTCTTCCTCCTGGAATGGCCATGGCCTCCAGCCCCCCTCTTCTTCTCTGTCAGATGGAAGATAGAGGGCACAGCCGTGGGCTTCAGCAGGCGGTGCTGGTCCTCCAGTCTTTTGGAGAAACTGTCTTTGGTAAAATGCTCACTACAGAGGAATGAATACTTAGTGGGGGTCCAGTTATCCCTCTGAACAGCTTTTAACCACTGGATCAGGCGTTTGGAGTCCTTTAGGGGGAACCTAAAGGACAAATAAAAAATACTTAGAAATAATGAAATGCCTTTCTCCCTAAAACTATCAACTATAAATGAAAATAAGAGTAATTTTGCAAGCATCCAAACCCATACTGATATCATTTACTTAAAAACTTGCAAGGGCTTAAGGGGCATCTTTTACTTACAGGTTATTATTGGACCAGAAAGAAGAAGGACCTCTTCGGGAACCCAAGTCTGATGGGAATGAAGTCTACTCCTCCCAGCTGGGCCAAATGTCGTCCCCCCCCCCCCCCCCCCCCCCGGGCGAGGGGCACAAAGGAGACTCAGCACAGCATGCTAAACAACAAGAAACAGCTCCCAGAAAGTGGACCACTGACTGAACCTCCCAGTGTCTGGAAGGTAGAAGACTAGGTGCTGAACTCTGAGAGGCCAGGCAGTGTTGGCCACAGAATTGGGAAAGAGACCCAGAGAGGACTTCGAATGCCTAGCATAGCGCCAACCACAGTTGAAGCTCAGTAGCTGAGGGTAGGAGAAGCAACTCAGGCATGAGACCCAACAGCTCCAGCCAGGGCCTGGTAATGCAGGCCTGTGATCTCAGCCACTCACTCTGAAGCGGGAGGATTAGAAGTTCAAAGTTTACTTGGGCTGCAGAGAGAGTTCAATTTAATGAGACCTTGTCTCTAAGGAAAGAGTAATAGGACGGCTAGGAGCCAGGTGTGGTAGTGTACAACTGTAATGCCAGCACTGGGGAGGTGGAGGCAAGATGATCAGGAGTGTGACATGATCCTCAGCTACTACTTATGAGGCCAACTTGGCTACATGAGGCCTTGTCTCAAAAAAAAAAAAAAAAAAAAAAAGAAAGTGCTTTGTGCCCCTATGCATGTCTTCTACTAAGAGTAAAAGTGCTCCTTCAGAAAGTTGGGCCAAATGAAACAAAGCACTCACAGACAAGGTCTATAATCCCAGCACTTGGGAGGCTGAGGCAGGATTGTTGAACACGAGGCTACAATGGTCTAATGGGATCTGTTTCAGAAAACAAAGTAACAAGTCAGGTGTGGTGGCTCATGCACATAATCCCAGCATTTGGGAGGCCCAGACAGGACTGCCACACATTTGAGGCCAGTCTGGGCTACAGATCAGCCAGGGCTGTATTGTATAATGAGACCCATTGTATAATGAGACCCTATCTCAAAATACACACCCGCCCCCGCCCAATTAAAAAAAGATAAACAAACCAACCAAAACCCCTAAACCCCAAACAAGCCCCTGTCAAAACAACAAAAGTGGTAAATTTTATGTTATGCATTATGTCATAAGAAAATTGAACTGCTCAGAGTTGCCCAGATAATATACTTAGTAATTTCTTCCTTTAGCTAATGAAGATATTCAGTATCTTTTAAAGGAACGCTCGGTAAAACCAAACACAAGGGTTGTGGGGGGGACACTCTTAACTGGTATAAGCAGCACCTGAGGTCTGAGACTGAAGGGGAACATGACTGGCCACAACAGGATGCACTGGAAGTTTAAGCAACATGGTCCTCTAATCTTCCTTCTCAATGTTTCGCGAGCTTGATTCCTATACTCCCTGGTCCCTAATTCGGACACCCTCTGCCCCCACACCACACTAACCATCAATGCTAAAGGCAGCCATCCTTGCAATGCTTCACTTTCAAAATCAGCTGACAAAACTTCTAGAAGCAAAGTGGCAGGAAAGCACGCTGGCTGGGACACGAGAAACAACCCACCATTACTCCTTTTCTTTTTATTAGGCCATAAAGACCCGATACTTTAAGGTAAACCGTGAACTTTCAACAGACACCCAGCCCAACAAATAAGCAGTGCGTGCAAAGCGGCTTCCGAGGCAGCGTTAACCGGCCCGTGGAAATCGCGGGCGAGGACCACCGAAACGAGGAGTCGGGCTCGCCCGGGGAGGGCGCGGCCCGCCGCAGGACGCTCCGCAGAGCCTTCCCTCGTTCGCCTCCGACCTGTCCCAGGCGCCGGGCTGCGAGGGGCGCCTGGCAGCGGTGCAGGAAATGGGGCTGCGAGCGCCGGGCCGCGGTCCGGCCGCACCTCCCGGCGGTCGGCTCCGCGGAGGGGGCCGGTGCAGAGACCCCGGGATGATGAGGACCATCCAGCCGGGAGGCGCAGGAGCAGGACAGCCCGCGCCGGCCCCAATCCGTGCGCGCGGGCGGGGGCCTGCGGCCGTCCCCAGTCCGTGGCGTGGCCGCAGTGGCCCCTGAGCCGGCCCAGAGACCGCCGTCCCGGCCAAGGTCACACAGCGCCGCGCCCCGCCCGGCCCGCGCTTCCCGCCGCCTCCCGAACCGCCGCGTGGCCTCAGTTTCCCCGCGAGCCCGGTCGGGCGGGGGCGTGGCGGCCCCGGCGGCGGGCCGCGTACCTGTGGAAGGAGACGGCGCGCTTCTCGCCCTTGCCCTGCCGGTTGGAGCAGTTCACGGCCGCGCAGCAGATCACCATCGCGAGCCTCGGTCGCGAGCGTCGCTAGGCTCCGGCCCTCGCCGCTCGCCCGCCGGCCTGGCCCGCCCCGAGGGAGCGCGGCGACACGGCTCGGGACGTGGGCCGCCGCCGCCGTCGCCGCACCGTACCGCAAGATGGCTGCGCGCTGCCGCCCGCGCTGCGCCGCGCCGCACTCGCGCTGCCGGGCCACGGCACAGGGCCGCGGGACGTCGCGGCGGCGGCAGGCGGGCAGGCGCGGGAGCGGCCGCGGGCGGTGAGTCCGTACGGAGACATGCGCGCGCGGCTGTCCGTACGGCAAGATGGCGGCGCGGTCCCGGCAGAGCTCGTCGCGTCAGCCCGGGTCCCGGGTAATGTGAGGGGGCGGCGCCGCTCCGGGTGGCCAGGTCGATCAGCAACGTCGCGCACCCCGCCCCGCCCCGTCACCACCGCGCCGCCGTACGGCGAAATGGCGGCGTCCGCGTTTCTGCGGCACTGCACTTGGCCCCCGCGGCTTCCGTCGTCGCGTCGCGCTGTGTCCCGTCGGAGCGACATCGCGGTCAGTCGGCGACCGGACAGGGAAGATGGACGCAGGTGAGGAGCGAGCGCCTGGGCTGTCGCGGGGACCTCCCGTCGCCACCCAACCCCAGGCGCCGGGCTCTGGGAGTCTGCGCGGCGGAGGACGGTGTGGGGATCAGGGCGGGCCCCGCCTCCCCGCCGCGCTCGGCTCCGCGGTCCGTGGGGCCCTCGGTCCTGCTGCGGCCTGCGGCGCCCCTTGAGCCCGCGGGGAGCGACCCGGCTGCCGTCCCAGGGCTGGAGGGCGGCGAGCCTGCCCGACCAGCGGGACCCGGGCAGGTGGTGTCCGGGCGGACCTACGCTCCGCGAAGCTGGGCCTGGCCCTGCTGGGGAAGCGGTGCACCTCTCTCCAACTTCTGTCAAGTTGTGGGGCGATGCTCCGGCAGTCGCCGCTGGCGCCTCTTTTGTCTTGAAGTTCAGAACCCTGGGTAGGAGGTCGGAGCAGCCGGCGCTTCGCCTGCGGACGGTGAATCGGTCGCATTCTGCTTTGACTTCTGGGCGTCCTGGTCCTGGGTTGAATGTAGGGGGTGGTTTTTCTCCTGTCTTAGGATTCTGAAGCTTGAGAAACAGTGCAGTTCTTCGTCTTTGCTGGCCACATGTTTTGGGTATGTAAATCTACCAAATAACGTCGTTTACAGAGTCTGAAAAGGTCTTCACACAGGCGATGTCGTTCATTCCCCAGCAGCTTAGTGTCTTTTTTTTTTTTTTTTTTTAAGAACTGCTTTGCCTGCCTTCAAGAATCCACTGCTCTGTAAAGGAATCTTGTCATCTGGTTTAATTCTACCCGGCTTGAATGGCTTTGCTCTGTCGTTTTTCTTCCACTGGCAGCTCCACCATAAAGATACCTGTATCTTACTTGGGATTAATGTTTATGGTTAATACACATTTCCGTGGTTGTGGTGGCAGCCATCCTTGTAATGTTTTAGATGGCTGGAGGAAG
This sequence comes from Eospalax fontanierii, assembly GCA_035773235.1. Taxonomy (NCBI): domain Eukaryota; kingdom Metazoa; phylum Chordata; class Mammalia; order Rodentia; family Spalacidae; genus Eospalax; species Eospalax fontanierii. The sequence goes on along the minus strand of CM069530.1, from coordinate 2,467,719 downwards.
CAGGAGCTTCGACTTCCCAAAGTGCGGGACCAGTCCTATGTTTATATATACCAGAAAGTATCACACTGCTTGTTGGGGGGGATGGAGTGGAGGGACACTCAGAATTATTTAATTATTCGCTTCTTTTTAGGCACTTGCTTTGATATAAAGCTATTCCTATGAGAAATGCCATTAAAGTGGAAACAGTTCGACACCACTCATTTTATTTATTATTGTTCATTTATCGTGTATGGACCAGGTGTTTGTTTATGTATGTAGGTGCACATGTGCCACAATACACATATGAAGGTCAGAGAACAACTTGTGAGAATCAGTTCTCTTCTTACACCATGTGCATTCCAGGGATTGAACCCAGGTTGTCAGGCAGGTGCCTTTACTCACAGAACCATCTCAGGCCCTTGCTCTAGCTCTGTTGAGAATGTGCTACAGGCGGGCAAAGCTTGAAGCCAGATAAGAGATTGCTCCAGTAAGACCTGCAAAGACATGTAGACGTAGAGAAGAGCTTACATTTCAGATGTGTGGTAAAGGTCAAGACAACAGGATTTGTTTACAGATTGGGAGTTGAGAGGGGTTAAGAAGTAAAGATGTCATCAAGGTTCACTGCATGAGAAAGGAAACTCAGATGGGGAGGATGTGCTTGCTGAAGAGCTGTCAAGACTGGTTTTAATGGTGCTGATTGTAAGGTGCCAACTACATGTCCAAGTACCAATGTCAGAGGGCCTTTGGATACATAGGCTGAGAGCTAAGAGAGTAGGCCTGTGCTGAAGATGTGCAGAAAGCTGTACCACGTGAAGTTACCTGGGATCTGCAGGAGAATAAGAAAGAGGCTGCGGAGGAAGCCCAAGCTTGCTGGTCTAAGGAGGTGGAAGGCAGATATATATAGCTTGGTTGTGCTCTCTACCCATGGAGCATTCTGTATAAACATGCTCCTGGTTCAAAGCGCTATTGGGGACAGGAATGGGGGGAAGGGATTCAATCAACATAAAGTGCTGCTCGTTGAAAAAGCGTGAGGACCTGAGTTCAGATTCCTGGAACCCATGTAAAAGCCAAGCACAGCAGCTTCTGATCTCCGTATGTGTGCATGCAGTTCCCACAACCACATACACACAAATAAATTTAAAAAATAAATAACAAAGAGTTGTTGAGAGCTATCACCTAAACAGATCTACTGTCTGCTCCTTTGCTCCTTAGACAGAACCAACATCTGATGCTTACATTGCCAGTGTTTCACATTGTGTTGGTGCATAGTAGTGAAATAGAATTTGAATTATTAACATATATTCCTCTGCTGTAGGTTTAGCATACCTAATCCAAATTCAAAATCTAAAATCCTCAGAAATCCAAAACTCTTAAGTGCAAACTTAATGCCATGTGTAGAACAATTCCTTACCTTACTGAATTCATGTCAAACCACAGTCACACCCTGGGGTGTAACTTAGTGGTAAACAGCCAGCCTAATGTGCACAAGGCCCTGGAGGGTTGGGGTTATAACTGAGTTGATAGGATGCTTGCCTAGCATGTACAAAGACTTGGGTTTGATCCCCTGCAGTCAACAAAACCAGGCATAGTATCACATGCCTGTGTTCCTCTAGACGTGGAGGCAGGCAAATCAGAAGGTCAAGGTCATCCTTTGGTACATAGGGAGTTCTTCCAAGTCAGCCCAAGATGTGTAAGTCCCTGTCTACAAGCAAACAGAAACCATGAAATGGCCAAGTTCTTTGTGCCTAGTATGGTAGTGCATGTGTTGATGCCTGTAATCTCAGCACTTAGTAAGCTGAGGCAGGAGAGTTACAAATTGGAGGCCAGCCTGGAGGTCCTAATGAGACCCTATCTTAAACAGCTGGGTATAGTAATTCAGGCCTGCAATCCCACCATTCGAGACTGAGACTGGAGGATTGAGGACCACAGTTTGAGGCTTGCTTGGGGTTACATAGTTAGAGGCTAGTTTCAGCTACAGAATAAGTTCAAGGGTAGCTTGAACAACTTACTCAGTGAGACCTTGTCTCAAAGTAAAAAGTAAAATAAGAGCATAAAATAAGAGTTATAACTCAATGGTAGAGTGTCTACCTAGAATGTGTGAGGAACTAGGTTCAGAACCTAAACAGTAAAAACAGACAAAAATAACAAAAACAGACAAAAAAATCACCATCACATTAAAAGTATTTTATAAAATTACCTTTAGGGGCTGGAGAGATGGCTCAGCAGCTAAGAATGGATTAGTGTGGGCTCCCAGCAACCTCACTGGGCAGCTCACAACAGTAATTCCAGCCCCAGGGGATCCAGTGCTCTCTTCTGACCTGTGCAGGTGTGTGCCCACACATACACTTGGTAAAGATTACCTTCAGGCTGTGTGATCAAGTGTGAGATGTAACTTAATGAGTGTCATGTTTGTATTTGGGTCATAGTGCTTTTTAAAATGAGATCTCATTATGTGTGTGCAAATACTCCAAAAATCTGAGATGGTTCGTATCCCATTTAGCAGAGGATGTCCTTGAACTTCTGTTCTTCCTGCCTCCACCTCCCAAGTGCTGGAATTATAGGCTAAGATTTCAAATGTTCATCAACTAGCCCAGTTTATGTGGTGGTGGAGATCAAACCCAGGGCTTCATGTAAGTTAGGCAAGTATTCTACCAAATTAAGTTCTATCCCCACCCTCTAGAGCAGTAGATTTTAATGGGGACACTCTCTCCAGTGTGTTGTGCTAAAGTAGAGTTTTCTAGCTTTCTGACAGCAGAAGATTATTTGTTTGTTTTTGTTGGGATTTTTTGCTTGTTAGTTGGTGTTTTTGAGACGGCCCTTAGTATGTAGTCCTGCTTGTCTGGAACTTGCCATGTAGACTGAGCTGGCTTCCATCCCTCAGAGATCTTCTTGCCTCTCTCTGCCTCTGGAATACTGGACTTAAAGGTGTATGCCATGATGCCCAGCTCATTTTTATTTTAGGTATGTAATGTTTTGTCTGTATATATGTAAGTGTACTATGTGCATGAAGTGTCCATACAGGCTGAAATAGGGTGTCAAATCTAGAACTAGGGTTACAGTTGTGAGCCTCCCATGTGGGTGCTGGAAACTGAACCTGGGTCCTTGGGTTCAGAGCAAGTGCTCTTAACTTCTGAGCATCTCTTCAGCGTCCTTGGCCAAAGATTTGACTTTCTTCTTCGTTGAAAATACTGTCTTAACCATACTTTCCTTCCTTCTGCTGCATTTATAGTGTAAATAATCTTGTTGGATTAAAAAAAAAATTGAAACAGGAACTTGCTGTATATTCCAAACTGGTTTCAAACCTATGACCCTGCTTCCTTACCCTCCAGAGTGCTGGAAGTACAGGCACAAGCCGTCATTCCCAAATAAGAATGAGGAAGGTTACAATAATCCCTAAAGGAGATCTAATGGTTGTATGGTTTTGTGTTTCTCCCTTCTTGAATGACAGTGTAATTTGTAGAAAGTGAAAGAAGTTAGTTGAAGTCATTGGGCACAATTCCCTGTTTTTCCTGCCTGTCAGATAAATGGTATGAAGTCATTGTACTTTTTCTAATGGGACTGTGATATTATTAAAAGACCTTCCGTTTCTTTTCCAGTTGTGATCACAGAAGTCCCAGGAAGAGGTTGGGGGAAGTCAAGCACCTTTTCCAAAGGGCTTCTTTCCTAGGGTAGAGGGTGCCTGGTCATTCTGCTTTCCCTGCATGTTGTCTAGTGGCAAATTTAACTGGTTGCCTGGGGGTCTGGACACTGGTTTTATCTTTAAGTTTGCCTTTCTGTGTCAGGAGCCATGCACAGTACTTCCTAAATGACATGGGGTGTGCGGGTTGCAAAGGTGATATGCAGTTGAACCTCTGTAGAGAAATCCAGAGACCTAGAGGTGTCCAGAGGAAGGAGTCCTTGTGTTGTTTAGTCTGGGCATATGCCAATGATTGTGAGCTTAAGTTTTGCACTTATGGTTTGCACTCCCTTGGGCAGAGCTAGTGGTGTTTCTCTATTTCTTGAGTGAGGAGACTGAAGCTTAGAGAAGTTTTGGCATATACTATAAGGATAGCACATGTGCTGTACTCCAAAAGTAAAGCTTAAAATTAGAAGCCTTATTTTGAAAACTTTTCCCTCCTCCATTTAAAGTAGATCCAGAAGGTCAGGTATCTTCCACTTCAACTCCTGCTCCTGGGACGCTTTGGTGAGTGGCATTTCACCATGTTTCCTCTTCAGCTGGCACTGTGAGTATGCTCAGGCCAGGTAGGATTTTTTTTCAGAAGGATAGCCTGTGTTGTCCTCCTGTCTTCTAGGGCAGTGAGATGCCATAACAACAAAAGAGTAGGAGAGCCTCCGTGTGCTCTTCTAGTTGGAATCATTGAAGCCATGGGGCCTTGGTGCTGATCCTCCATATAGGTCATATATGTTTGAGCTGGTCTGGGTGGTGGCATAGCCACCTTCTGCTCTAAATGAAGGTGCATGTCTTTCTTGAGGAAAGTTTATTGGATTAGAATCAGTTTTGGTGAAAAATTGTCCATGTTTGATTGGATTCCTTTGTGCAGTGTTATACCCCCATTTAGGAACTTCCCATATTTATAACTTTCACCATTTCAAAGACTGGAGAAGGCTGACCCTGAAAGCATGCTTATGGCACTCCCAGTATGATTTAGAGTTATAGAACTGTGACTTACTTCCTAGCCCAGTGAGGAGAGCACAACTGTTCTGCCTCATCAATGAGAAGATGGAGGCATAGAAAGATGCTTCCTGCCTTAAGAGAATTCCTGTAACTGGTTACTGGTGGCCTCAGACCCCTGGCTTCATAGCTGGGTTCTTGAGTGCCATATGACACTGCTGGGATCGTCTTCAGGGCTGTGATAAACAGATGCACCCACTCACAGTGTCCTCTCAGGAACAAGTACAGACCATTCAAACCTGAGGAGGGTGCAGTATGGTGGTAGCTTACATAGCGTGTTTACAGGTAGGTCTGGGGTAGGAGAGTACAGGATTCTCTTCATAGACAGCTAAGAGCCCAGGGTCTGGGGCAGTGATAAATGTTGTTGTTTCATGGCTACTGTGAAGCTGGTGGGAGCTATGGTTGCCTCTTGGTGGTTTTGTTTCCTTCTGGTTTCTTCACCCTCAGCCCCAGTTTTGATGTGTCAAACTATGCAACCCATAATTTTCTTAGTTACAACAGAGTCAGTGATGCCTTTGAATTTACTAGAGCCCCACTTAATACTTTCACTTTGAAGTTGGCTTCCTTGCTTATAAAGTTTGTTTGTTAATAAACCTAAGAAATTTGCCTACTCTGCATTTTGCTGCTTTAGAGAGCAGAGACATGTTTTTCAGCTTCTTTTATTATATTTTATTTTTATTTTTGTATATGAGTATTTGCCTTCATGTAGTATGTGTACCTTGTGCATGTCTGGTACCCTCAGAGGACAGTAGAAGATGTCAGAACCCTTGGGACTGAAGTTATAGACAGGAACATTAATTTATCCCAACTTAACTTTTTATCATCATATGCAGAAATAACCTTATATAAAAAATATGGGAGAAGCTAAGTTGGTCTTAGATCACCAAGCAACTTGGTTGACATTGTCTTAAAAGGAGATAGCTAGAACATGGAAGAACAGAGTTCTGGCCAGGACAAGATCCACTGGGCCTGGCTCTAGTACTCCCAAAACCCCTGCCCTGGACAGGAAACCTCAACAATGTTCTATTGCTGAGAACTTGTCAGTTTGGCCTCTGATTTTGGGGATAGTTTTCAGTACTCCCTGATGACTGTACCCAGTAAAGCCTCCTGAGCATAATAAATGATGTGTGCTTTCATGGCTGTGTGGCAGAGTTGTCCTGTCATTATCCCATTTTATGGATGAGGGCTTATCTACAGTATTCAAGTAAATGGTTCAGGAACCTATAATCTGTGAGTGCCCTAACTAGGATTTAAACTCTGGTTGCTAGGGGTCAAAGGAGGCACTCATCTTTGCTGTGGCCTGTACCCAGCATAGAAACATGAACATACTGGGTATCCATGTCCTACAGTGTACAGCAGGGTCTTAGGAGCATTCCACAAGGACTGAAGTTAGCAGCGTTTTCAGCTTTGCTGAGCCAGGAGTTGGGGAGTTGGGTAGAGATTTGCACTCGGGTACAGGTAACAACAGACAGAATGAAACCGTTGTAAGGTATGATTCCATTTTGTCCTGTAAAGTTGTAGGGGCGAGTGTAGACACAGAGAGATTGACTGGTATTGAGGCCTCGGTCTCGGGTGGTTTTTGTACTTTTGTGGTCTTCAGTAGTTTTCAGAGTTGTGGGGTTTTTTTTTTTTTTTTTGAAACATATAATCCTGGCTGACCTGGAACTCTCTTTATAGGCTTCAGACTGACAGAGATCTATTGGCCTCTGCCTCCATAGTGCTAAAACCAGCTGGTTTTCAGTGTTTTAAAAGTTACTTATTATTCATTTTTTCAGCATCTCACTATTTAGCCCCAGTTAGCCTAGAACTTGCTCTGTAGTTCAGGCTTGCCTCGTTCTCACAGAGATATGCCTCTGCTTCTAAGCCCTTTCTGGTTTCTTTTTTTTTTTTTTTTTTTGGAGACGAGGTTTCCCTGTAGCCTCAGCTGGCCTGGAACTCACTATGTAGTCTAGGCTGGTCTTGATTTCAGAGTGCTGGAATTAAAGATGTGTGCTCCCTTGCCTGGCCCCTTTCTTGTTTCTAATTGAAGCAAAACATCAGGTGGTACTCAGATCTTACTGGTACATCAGGTGAATACCCACCCTGCTCTGTGCCTGATAGCCCATTTCCTGGAAGCTCAGTGAGGCTTTACCTTCATCACAGCATCCCTGTATCCGCTGCTGCAGGAACATTGATAAATCTGGAATATCTAAATGCTTATTCTACTTTCTGTTTCTTCTGAGGTCTCTCTAGTCTACAGATAGAAATCTACAGATAGATAAAAAATATGGATTTTAAACATTCAAGTCTGAGCTGGGGGTGAAGCTCAGTTTGGTAGAATTTGCCTAATATACATGAAGCCCTGGGTTCAGTCCTCAGCATCACATAAAGCAGGTGTGGCTGTGTATGCCTGTAAGCTCAGCATTCTTGAGGTAGAGAAGGAGCAGGAGTTTAAGATCATCTTTGGCTACATGTCTAGTTCAAGGCTATCCTGGGATACATGAGACCCTGTCTCAAAAACTGAAATAAGGAGGCTGGAGAAATGGCTCAACAGTTAAGAGCACTGACTGCTCTTGCAGAGGACCCAGGTTTGATTTCCCAGCACCCACGTGGTAAGTTAACTCCAGTTCAAGGGGATCCAACACCCTCTTCTGGCCTCTGCGGGCATTGCATGACATGCATTTAATAAATTAAAAAAATATTTTTTCAAATAAAATAAGAAAAGAAAAAACCATTTTTAAGTTTAAACCAAGTGCTTACTTTATGGGGAGTCTTTTTTTCCACCTCGTCTTCTCTTTCCACCTGGCTCCAACTTGGTCTCTGTCTCTATCATGTCAGCTGTCAGACATTGACATTGTGGCTTAGAATCTGGAAAGCTTGGCTGACTCCTGTCCTCAACCCTCAGCAGAGCAGCTGTCCCAGAGGCTGTCATATGGGCTCACATATTTGCTCATGATAGCTATTATGGAAGTTCAAAGACACAGGCTTGCTGCTTCTGCAAGAATCTAGTGCAGAAATGGTACAGTGATCTCTAATATTATAAAATCTGATAAATATGTTTCTTTGGTTTCTACAGCCACTTTGACCTATGACACTCTTCGATTTGCTGAATTTGAGGATTTCCCTGAAACTTCAGAGCCCGTTTGGATTCTGGGTAGAAAGTACAGCATTTTCACAGGTATCAGCCACTTGGCTCTGATTACTTCTGCAGAAATTGTCTTGAGACAGTAGTCATCTGCTGACTCTTGCTTTGTGTTTGTCTTCCTCTTTTAAATAACTAGAAAAGGATGAAATCTTGTCTGACGTGGCATCCAGACTTTGGTTTACCTACAGGAGGAATTTTCCAGCCATTGGTAATTACCCTATTTTTTCTAAAGCTTTAATCTTTCAAGTTTTTTTTTTAATGTATTAAGAAATATTTTTAAATGTGTATGAGTGTTTTTGCCTGCATGTAAGTGGACCACATGCATGCTTTTTCCACAGAGGCCAGAAGATGTTTTGTTTGTTTTCTTGGTCTTTTGAGATAAGGTCTTCCTGTTGCCCTAGCTGGCCTGGAACTCGAAATACGGACCAGGCTAGCCTTGAACTCAGATCTGCCTGCTTCTGCCTCTTGAGTGCTGGGATTAAAGGCATGCATCACCACATGCCTGGTGAAGAAAGTGTTTTATTCACTGGAACTGGAGTTACAGACAGTTGTTAGCTACCATGTGGGCTCTGGGAACCTAGCTCAGGTTCTCTGCAAGAGCAGCCAGTGTTCTTAACCACTGAACCATCTCTCTAGCCCCAAGGATTATTTATTTTTTATTTTATATGTATGAGTGTTTTGCCTTCAAGTATAAATGTGCACTGTGTGCATTCAGTGCCAGTGAAGGTTAGAAGAGGGCATTAGATCCCCTGGAACTGAAGTTAGACTGTTATTAGCTGATATTTGGGTGTTGGAACCTGAACCCAGTTCCTTTGCAAGAACAACCAGTGCTCTTAACTACTGAGCCATTTCTTTAAATACCTATGTGTGTTTGCATCTTTGTATGTCTCAGTGCAAGCATGTATGTGCAGGTTAGAGGACAAGCTAAGGTTTTGGTTCTCACGTTACCACCTGGTTTGATACAGGGTCTCTTGTTTGTTGCCATATAAACCAATCTAGCTGGTCCGTAAACTTCCAGGGATTCTCTTGGCCCCACCTCCCTTCTTCCCATAGAAGTGCTGGGATTGTAGAAAGATACTATCCCACTGAGCTTTATGTGGGTTCTGAGGATTTGAACTCAGTTCTTCCCACTTAGTGTCAAGTGCTTTACCCACTGAGCATCTCTAGCCTGAGAACCCCATTTTGCTGCAACCTGTGACAAAATGCAAATGCTTCAGGAAGGAGAAAAGTTCCTCTTAATAATTAGTTTTGACTTAATGCTGATACTTCGCCTCACCCTCACAGCATTCTAGTTAAACTGGCTGTGGTCTCACCCTATAGTGTCAGAACCCTAACCCTAGGGTCCTGGTACTCTGTTGGACTTTTTCTACCTGCCTGTCAACTGCTTGTTCCTGGAACTTGCAGTCAGGATCCAGGGTCATGACGTTGTTCTGTTGTTTGGCTGTTTGATTGACATAGATTGTGGAGACAGATTCTCTTTGTATTTGTTTGTGTTGTTTTGAGACAGGTCTCACTGTTGCACTGGCTGGCCTCTAGTGAACTTGAACTCTTGAGCTCTCTCTGTAGACCAGCCTGGCCTGCACTCGCAAAGATCCACCTGCCTCTATCTCCCGAGTGTTAGGATTAAAGATGTGGGCCACCATGCCCAGCTGAAACAGATTCTCTTTATGCCTGTCAGTTTTTCTAGTGTGCTTGACACTTCTCTGTGGCGATATTGAAAGTTTGATTCAAAGAAATTCTTTAGATTGGAGACCAGCTATCAGGCTTGCCTTTTTATAGCAAACATCCCAAGATTAGACATTAGGCTGACATTACACTCCTGGGCCAGTTGGTTCCTCCCTTGGATGGCCTTTCATCCCTTCTTCAAAGTGGTCTAGGAGTAGAGTAAGCACACTGGCCTGAGATTCTAGGACATTGAAATATGAGAAATAATATCTCCACCCCACATGTTCACATTCAGTGATAAAATTTGTCAGTTATGGCTCAGGAATAGCTCTTCTTTCCATAAACAAGCCTCTGCATGACCATGATAATCTGTGACTGGCAGGGTGATGGAGAGGACACCAGACCTAAAGAGAAACCTTCATTATGTGACCAATTATGGAGATCCCTGAGGCTGGGTGTCTTCATTTTGTTCTGTTCTGTGACAGAGCAGTTTGGGGGAGAAAGGGTTTATTTTAGCTCACAGTTTTCAGGGTATAGTCCATCATTTTGGGGAAGTCACAGCAGCAGGAGCTTGAGATAGCTGGTCATTTTGCCTTCATAATCAGGAGCAGAGGAACATGTTAATGTATGTATGCCTGTACTCAGCTTACTCTCTCCTTTTCTGTACAGTCTGGGACTCAGACCAAAAGACTCACGCCACCAACTTTCAAGCTGGGTCTTCCTATATCAATTAATGTTACCAAGACATGCCCACAGACCAACCTGGTCTAGACAGTTTTCACTGAGATTCTTTTCCCAGGTGATGGTAGATTAAACTAACAGTTTAATGACAATTAAATCTAACAGTCACACTGGGGTTGAACTGCTTAGTCATCATGGTTCCAAGAACCACTGGTAGCCTGCATATTCCATGAGTTTTGCAGTGGTAATTTGTGGAGCAAGAATGGCGGCAGGTTGGATGTGGGGAAGCCCCTATTCTCTGGTCCCTGAGTCTCCAGTTCTCATGCACAGTGTATACTCACACCCCTCACTGCCACACAGGCCAATCTTCTTTCTCATAGCTGCACAGTGGCACTCCCGTGTACTTCTGCTGAGAGCATCTTCCATATGCCTATTGTGTTAAGTGTGCTTTTACAGTGCTTATCAGTCTTCTAAGCCCCAGAGAATGGACATGAGTGGGGAGGGTCAGAACACCGACTTGAAAGATAGAGTTGGAATTGTCACTGCCTTTACTGCAGACCACCCTAGCCATTATAGTCAGCAGTACTGGACATCATTTGTGTACTCTTTGAATTTTTGCCTTCCTGATAGTTGGAAATGGTTCTCATAGTTTAACTCTGCAACTTCTGGAGTACTCATGGGGGTTGTTTGTCTTAGCTAGGTGTTTCTAGTGCTGCATGACTGATGTATTTCCATATTTTGCCCTTCTTGGAGAGATTTTTCAGGATGTTCTACTCTCTGACAAATGTGGCTTTTGATTTCTGAGTCCTCTAAGTTGTACGTTGCTTGAGATGTAGCCAGATCTCAACTCCCACTCAGGTAGGGTGGGAGTGTATCAGTTTCTGTGATATGGAGCTGACAGCATGCCTCTAGCCACTGGACACCTGGCCTCTGATTGTGAGTGCTTCTTGTTCTGTCTTCTACAACAGGGGGAACTGGCCCCACCTCAGACACGGGCTGGGGCTGCATGCTGCGCTGTGGACAGATGATCTTTGCCCAGGCCCTGGTGTGCCGGCATTTAGGCCGAGGTAAGTTATAGTGCTTCAGGGGAGGTCTATGTGATAAGAAATGTTTGAAGCACATCATAGGCAAAACATGGGGTTAGAATTTAGGGTTTGTGTGTATGGTACTGGGGCCTTGAATATGTTAGGCAAGCATTCTGTTACTGCACTACATTCTTATATTTTGATTAAGGAGTTCACTGAGTTGCCCAGGTGGGCCTTGAACTTGTAATTCTATTGCTTTAACCTCTCAGGTAGTTAGGATTATAGCCCTGAACCACTAGGCCTTACAGAAAAACTGACTTTAAAGAGTATTGATGTAAATGTTTGTTTTTTAGAAATTATCTTTAAACTGCTAAAAGTTTTCTGCTTTCAGTCTAAGTTTATTTTCATGAAATCTTGTGTGTTTATTTGAAATTCTGGAGAATTTCGCTTTTAATTTTAAAAATGTTCAAAGAAGGTTTTGTGTATCCATCTGAATCTTGAGCCCTGTGTAAAAAGAAGGGTGGTTACTTGTGTTGTGATCAAACTAACCTCCTGCATCTTTTTTCCAATAGACTGGAGGTGGGTACAACGGAAGAGACAGCCTGATAGCTACTTCAGCGTACTCAATGCTTTCCTAGACAGGAAGGACAGCTACTACTCCATCCATCAGATAGGTAAGGACTAAGTGTGTGTCAGGCTTGGCTCCATGAAGAAGGCAGACTCCTTTGGGTTCTCCCTGGAAGCTCTCCAAATCTTGTGGAATTGGAGAATGAGGCTCTAGGTCACTCTGACCTCTGATCCCTGGGAGGTGCTGTGGGTGTTCCAGCACTAGCTCAGACCCCAAGCCCTACCCTGCCCCTGTCTCTGTACAGCCTCCTATGACTGCTATTCCATGCAGTGTGTGGGAACTAGGCCCTACCTGAAGGTTTGCTATCCTATTTAGGCCTTTCTGTGAAGTGTTTATTGATGTTCCAGAAGTGATACACTCTGCGTGTGTGTGTGTGTGTGTGTGTGTGTGTGTGTGTGTGTGTGTGTGATATCTGGGGAAGATGTGTCACTAACTTGAGTCTGTTTCTTGCAGCGCAAATGGGAGTTGGTGAAGGCAAGTCTATAGGACAGTGGTATGGGCCGAACACTGTTGCTCAGGTCCTCAAGTACGTAATGAGCCCTGCCCTTCTGCTTCTTGTGTTCAGCATGAGTTCTTCTTGGCATTTACCCACTCCCTGAGTCCTCACTGTCACACAAACAAAGCATTCTGATTCTTTGCTTATAAACTCAGGAGGGTCCCTTAGGTGACCATGACCATTGGTCTTTGAGTGGCATTCATGTCCAGGTCAAAGCTCTAGGATGGCTCTGTTCTCTGTTTGCTGTACAGATCCCTTTGTAATGAGGGCTTCTAAGATCTGGAAGCATGGCAGTTCTGGTACTATTCCTGCAGCTGTTGTGGCCTTCTACCTCTGTAGGCTTATCAGAGGTACCCATACAGATTGTAACCCTTCCCTTGTCTCAGAATCCACTGGATTTTTCTTCACAAGTCCCTGTCTATTCCTTCCTGTCCTCTCTGGGGCCTCAGTGTGTGGAGCTCAGTCTTCACCTGTCTTCTCTCACCTTACTTGTTCTTAAGAAACATTTGCTTCATTAGTTCCTCTGAAATGACTCTTTCTACAGTTTCTAGGGACTTGCTGGAAACTCTCAGTATGACCCCTTGGTGTCTTTTGACCTGGCTCACTTTTCCCGGTGGCTGTTTGCCCCAGTATCCCAGTGTTTCTGAGGTGCTCTGAGCTGGTACTCTAGGACTCACATAGGACTTCTTCCCTGCTGTGCTGAAAGCCAGTATCTCCCAAGTCTGTCACTAGCTTTAGTTTCCCCTCAAAGTCCTGCCTTGTGCAGTTGTCTCTTCTATGTATCACTTAGGTTCCCTGACATTCCCCAAACTCTTTATTTGCAGTGGTTCTCTCCCTTAGGTTCCTCCTGGACACTTCCTTTTCTCTCATACTTGATGTCAATCTGTACCAGGCCATGGCTAGCTGTGGCTCCTTTGCCTGGCTTATTTGTAACATGCGTACCCCTTGTCTTGTGCCCTTTAGAGTCCTTGTTAAGTCTTATTTCTCTGGTTTGTGGTGTAGTCTGTTGGCTGCCAATCCTACATTGCTACTTTCCACTACTGGCAGCCTGGCAAGGTCACAGTCTGTGCTTTGATCATGTCCTTGCCTCACTTTATCCCTGTTTCCACCAACAGGGAGCAGCCCTTAGTGCTCTACTCACATTCTTCTGGAAATGATGGCTCGGCCATGCTTACTCTTGCACTTGACTTCCTCTGCTTCTGGTACCAGATTTCTTTTCCCAACCTACAGGTCCAGGCCCCAGCCTATGGTTGCCTCTAAGTCCTCCATATAGGGACAGCCAGGGTCACATCACCACACTTGTTGCATCTCCACCTGGAGACTCAAAGGGCATGTTGGCTGGCTCCTCCCTACACTAGTCTGCTTTTCCCACAGGGGCTCATGGTAGAGACCTGTCTAAACTTCTCTGTCTCTTTTTTCTTGTTTTATCTCCCTGTAGCCCCAGCTGGCCTGGAACTCACTGTGTAGACCAGGCTGGCCTCAAACTCACAGAGATTCACCTGCCACTGCTGCCCAAGTGCTACAGTTAAAGGCATGCAGCACCATTCCTGGCTGGACTTCTGTCTCTTAATTGAACATGCTATGTCTCAACTTTAACCAGTACTCCACCAATCCTTTCCTTCTCTACCCTGGTCCTCATTCTGTCTCACACTTCCTTGTTAATTCTCTTTATCTTTATATCATCCTAGACTCAATTAATAGCCAGGTCATCTATAAAATGCAGTAGCTTTCTCTGTGGTTCTGAACTGTCCTTGGGGTTTCTTTGCTGGTTGTATCAGTGACACCCACCCTACCTGCCCCCGACCTTTGTCTGCCCAAACACACCCTGGAATGACACACCAATGTTCCTCAAGCACTCCTACCTGAGGACCTTTGTATGCCTTTTGATCTGGCCTAGAAGCTTCCCCCTGGACTCATTTGTTCCTTTGCTTCTGCATGGCATAGTCTACACAGCCTGTCTCCCCTCTGGCAGCCCCTCCTCCTCCCCTGTCCCTGTGTTTGGGTTCTCTGTAGCACATACTGCCTGCCCTACTTGCTCGCTTCTGTCTGCCTGCCTTCTCCAAGATGTAACTCCTGGAATGTACTGCTTTGACTCTCTTGGTTCCGTGTCCATAGTACTGCGACTGGAGTGGAAGAAGTACTAACTCTTCTGAGGCCTTTCCAAACTTCCCATTCATAAGGGGAAGTGGCTCTCAATGGCTCTCCCAGTGCCTCCTAAGCATTGAACTCTTGCTGTGTCCCTAGACATATGGGGGCCTTGCAGCTTAGGGCCTTGGCAGCTGTCCCCATGCTAGGAATGCCCCTTCTTACTTTCCATCTTCTCACTCTTTAGTTGATCTTCTCCACCCTTGTGGCATCCAAGATTATCCTGCATAGTATGGCTGAAATTTGCTTTTCTTTCAGATCCAGAAATCTGTAGCCACATTTCCTGATTGGTGGCCACAGTTGTGCTGCTCATCAGGCTTCTGGGGCTGTCAGTTCAGGATGTGGAGTGCTGGGGGAGGAGCTGCTTATAATGATCTGGACTTGCCTCCAGGTTGTCAGAAACCTAAGCTTGTGTTCATGTCCTGCTGCTCACCACAGGGGTCTGTCTTGTATGTGCTTGGTCTCCTGACAGAGGGCAGCTGACAGCCCCCAGGTGAACAGTACCCAGCTTTCTTCCTTTCTGTGGTGTGAACAGAGCCTTGAAACAAACCGTCTTGTTACTCCACTGCAGTGGTGCAGTACCCACGCTGTGGGAAGTTCATGGGTGTGTTCTCTCATTTTCTGCAGGAAACTTGCTGTATTTGACACTTGGAGCTCCTTGGCTGTTCATATAGCAATGGACAACACTGTGGTGATGGAGGAAATCAGTAAGTGGCTCTGGGATTCAGTTAACAAAAAGGAATTGTGACAGAACTTTTCTGACTGAACCCAAGAAGGTATTTCATCTGGAGAGTTATGTCTCCAGCAGCACTGGCACTTCTTAGTTGGTGGAGGGCTATGTGGAACAGCTTGAGGACCTCATCCTCCTACTGTGTGGACCAGAATAAGGGCAGAGAGCTAGCTCTCCAGCCATGAGTTGCTTTGTACCCCATGTCATTTTTGTGTCAGCTACAGACAGTGTACTAAAAACTGGGAACAGCGGCACAGGCCTGTGCCCCACCATAGGGAGCTAAGAGGGTCTCTTGAGTCCATGAATTCAGGGCCAGGCCAGCTTTGACTGAGAGCAAACAAACTGTTAATGTGATGCTGCTTCTCATTGCATTGATGTACCATAGTGAGATGAGAGGGTACCCCATCTCCAGCAGAGGAGTCACATGAAGAAAGCACTTTATTTCACTGTTCTGGAAGGAAGGCCTACTTAAAGCCCAAGGGAAGCAAGACACCAGGCTAATGTCTAGGAAGCTTGTCTCCCTAAGTGAGCTTCTGCTTGAGATGCAGCAGACCCATACTGCTAATGTATTCAGTACCTGCTTCATGGGGCTGGAGAGATGACTCTTGGTTAAGAACACTGGTTGCTCTTGCAGAGGACCCAGGTTTGGTTCCCAGCACCCACATGGCTGCTCCCAGGGACCCACATGGTGGCTAACAACCATCTCCAGTTCCAGGGGATCTGATGCTCTCTTCTGGTTTCAACAGGCATTGCATGACACAAGTGCACTTACATGCAGGCAAAACACTCATACACATTAAAAAAAAATTTTTTAATGTACTTCAAGTTCATTGAAGTTAGAGTTTCTTCTGTAGGGGATTGCTTTGTACTAGTTTTGCTTTAAAAAGCGCAGATTGGGCTGGTGAGATGACTTACTGCCAAGCCTGATGATCCGAGCTCCATCCCAGGAACCTGCATGATGGAAAGAGGGAACCAATTCTCACATGCTGTCCTCTGACTCAGACTTGTGCCCTATGGCACATGTGCATGTACTTGCACACTCAACACGCACAGAAACACACAAATAATTTAAATAAAAAGAGCAAAATAAGAGACACTGCCTATAGTGTTAGAAGGGAGCAGGGGCACACACTGGGCAAGAGCAACAGTAACCCTACAGCTGTAGACCTTCACCCTAACAACAGGTTTTTTCATTTCATGATTCTTCTCCTCTTCAGAGTGTATAAACTCAAGACCCAAATAGAAATGCACATTTCTTCCTTCTACCTTTCTCCTTATTTTTTTATAAAGTTTTATAAAATTTAGGAAACTACAAAGAAAGAAAAATATCGCAGATTGTACCACTGACAAATGAGGCACATTAGCACTGTAGCATGCTTCCTTGCAGTGTTCTTTCTGTGCTTTTAAAAAATTTATGTAGTCTGTATTTGGTGGTGCATGTCTGTAACCCTAGCACTTGGAAAATGGAAATAGATCAGGAGTTCAGGATCATCCTCAGCTACATACAAGATCATGGCCAGCCTGGGCTACATGAGATCCTATCTCAAAAAAAAAAAAAAAAGAAAGGGCTATGGCTATAACTCATGGCAGACATAATAGGCTCAACCTTCAATACTGACACACACACACACACACACACACACACAGAGAGAGAGAGAGAGAGAGAGAGAGAGAGAGAGAGAGAGAGAAAGAACAGAAAACAAACAAAAAATCCAAAACACAAAAATTAACCAAATAAGTATCGACTATGAAAGCATAGTAGAGTTTTAAATTTCTTATTTGACTTTATTTCCAAATTTGTGTTTTTTAAAGATTACTGAGACTGCAGAAATATATGGAAATGATGTTCCTAAAGATTTGTCTGATTTTTATGTGTGTGCGTGTATGTGTGTGTGTGTGTGTGTACATATATTTGCAGATACCTTTAGAGGCCTGGAAAGGGTATTGGATTGCCTAGAGCTGGAGTTACAGGTGGTTCTGAACCACCTAACATAGGTGATGGGAACTAAACTCTTAGTCCTTTGCAAGGTCAGCAAGCACTGGTAACCATGAGCCATCTCCAGCCCCCATAGTAGCCTTTTCCTTTTGAGTCGGGGATCTCATTGTGTAGCCTTGGCTGGTTTGGAGCTTGCTATGTAGACCTGACTGGCCTTGAATTCCCAGGGTTCTTGCCTCTGCTGCCTGACTGCTAGGACTAACGATTCCTGGGATTAATGGTGTGTGACACTGTTTCTGACCTCCCTACCTCTGTCCTCCCATAGTAGCTTTAAACAAAAAGTTATTTATGTGTGTCTATGTGTGGGCACACATGTGCCATGGTGTGCATATGCCATGTTGAGGTCAGAGGACAATTTCTAGGAAGTCCACTTTCCACTTCCACCATGACCTCAGAATCCACTAACTAGGCTTATAAGGCAAGCTGTTTTACCTGCTGACTCAACCCTTCACCCCTTAAGCACCCCACACACATGTACTGTGGGGCACCCCTCAAGCACCTTCCCCCCACACATGTGGTACTGTGGGGCCATGGTGATCAGTCTCTTCTTTGGTTTCAGGGTTGTCTGGAGTAGTCCTGCTGGACCAATGAGTCCATGAACCAAGGCCTTATCAGGAGGATGTGGATCAGATAGATCCTGGGGAGTAGCCTGAATCTGTATCTTTATCAGCTCCTGGTGGGTGCTGGAGGCTGCTTGACCATGACCAGGGCCAAGTCAAAAGTGATGTGCTCATGATAGGGACAAGGGCAAGATATCTGATGCTGTATTTAGGAAAAATCACATGGTGAGAGAGAGAAGCTGGTAGACAGGCTAGAGTTCATGACATAATGGGGTACATGGGACAGTTCTCAGCTGCTGTGCCAGTTGCCTTTGGCTTTTGAGGGCTTTAGTGAAGATAGGAAGCATGTTGGCAAGATGGCCCAGTGAGCAAAGGAGCTTATCGCTAAACCTGACTGCCTGAGTAGTTTGGTCCCTGACCCACTTGGTGGAAGAGACAACCAGCTCTTCAAGACATCCTCTGACCTCCACACATGGTGTGGCACATGGGTGCATACACAGATGAATGTAGTTAAAAAGAATTTTTTTAAAATACAGGAATCAAGCAGCTTTTTTATCCCATTGCTGAAAGTGGCCCGAGGTTCCCAGTCTGCCGAGAAGGCAGCAGAGCAAAACTCAAGGGCAGTGCTGTGGCAGGGCTGGTTTCTTTCCTTGTAGGGTCTTGGAACTTCCTGTGGGTGGGACAGAGAACACTGAAGCCAGTCACAAAGGCTACTAAAACCTCCTTCCTCCTCTGAGAGAGCTGGCTGATGGCAGTCTCATTCAGATTTTAAGTAGTGTACTAGGAGAGGGAAGCAACCATTTACATGTCCTTCTATCCACCTCTGTTGAAGGCTAGTTGAGGTGTTGCACCCAGTAGTCACTGTCAGGCTTTAGTACTGATAGATTTATTTGGAGTTTATTTTTATTTTTTAAAGACAAGGCCTTAGTTTGTAGCTCAGGCTGACTTTGAATGCCAAGCAGTCCTTCTGCCTTGGCCTCCCTAGTCCTGGGATTTCAGATGTGAGACACAATGCCCATCAGTGTGCTGATGGATTAAGACCTTCATAACTGTAGCGGCTTGTGGGAAGTCCCTAGATACAGAAAAAAATTTCAGTTTAGAAAAGACCAGTCAGCAGTAAGTACAGATGACCCCAAGTAAGGGAAATTACATCTCAGTGCAGGAATAGCTGATACAGAGGAGAGCTGAAAGTGAACTCTAAGACAGTCAGTGACACAGAAGCACTTAAGGTCACATGCATGCAGGGGAGATTTCCAAAGGAAATAAGAGAAAGGTCTTCTCAATTGGTGAGAATTGACTCTTTTTCTTAAGGGTTATTATTTATTTATGAGTATATGATTGCATGTACTTTTGGGTGCCTGGAGAGGTCAGAACAGGGTGCTGGGTCCTCTGGAAGTGGAGTTACAAGCTGTTGTGAGTTGCCCAGAATTAGACTCTGGTCCTCTGAAAGAGCAACAAGCATTCTTACCAGTTGAGTCATCTACGCCACCCACACCCCATAATAGCCCTAGCTATCCTGGATCTCCATCTGTAGACCAGGCTGGCTTTAGTCTCGCAGAGATCTACCTGCCTCTGCTTCTGGAGTGCTGTGACTAAAGGTGTGCACCCCTTTTCTGCCCAACTCCCACCCCCCTTTTTTTTAAAATCAGGAACTCTTAATCTTAGGTGTTACTGGTACAGTTGCCATGTTGCAAAAAATTGAAATATTTGTTAACATCTAAATAACATTGAAAGGTATAAAAGAGATGGCTCTGTGTATCTCATCCTGTCTCAAGATGAAACCCTGGCATGGGGTAGAGCAGGTTTACATATTGTCTGATTGTCATCAAAAAAGAAAGGAAAAAAGCTAATATTAAAAAGTTGAGGTACTAGAAAATTACCTGTAGATACTGGAAACCAATGAACCTTATTCTCCTAAACAACAGTGAATTTAGAATGTCACTGGGCACACACATGCCAAGGGACAAGTCTGCTTCCTGTCATTTAGTGAGCTAGTCTGTAGATCTGTGTGTCTGGTCATCTCCTGAAACAGGTCTGTATTAAAGATAAAGATGGAGCTTTGCTGCCAAAGCAGCCTCAGAATGAAAGCAAAACCCATAGTAAATAAAGACAACGTATAACATCAAATATGCAGAAATAATTACCGAGGACCAAAGCAACACCTTCAGAGAGTTTTAGTAGATAGATGTCAGACCCTAGATTCTGATGGCAGAATGTATCTTTTTTTTTTCCTAAAAAATTTAGAATAAATTCCAAAATTAGCTCTTGGAAACAATTAACATGTTTTGAAATTAGAAAATTTAAACATTGGGCCCATGAGGTAACTCAGTGGGTAAAGGCGCCTAAAGCCTGAAAACCTGAGTTTAAGCCCTGGGATCCAGGTGGCAGGAGGAGAGAACTGACTTTCGAAAGTTGTCTACTGAACTCCACTTTTGTGCTTTCGTATGCACGTGAGCACACACATTTACACACATACACAGAATACATTTAAAACCTGTACTGTCAAGCAGCAGCGGACAATGAACACAGAAGGCCACAAATGGCCAAATTATAGAGAATAAAAGACTGCAGAGTGCGTGTCCCTGCATAAGATTCATATATTAAACCCTACCCACCCAGGACTCAGAGACCATTGCAGAAGAGGGGGGTGGAAAGATTGTAAGAGCTAGGGGTGGTGCCTGTCCATTAGGAAACAGTGCCTTAAAGGGTCCTGGGAACTTGCTCATGAACTTACAACAATGGTGACAGCACATATGAGACCCATGCAGACTCAACCAGATAAAAACCCAACACAGAATAGGGGGAAATGGGCGGGAGGCCCCATCCGTAGCTAAGGAACTATTGGCAGCTGATCACTGCTGAATGAGAAGAGTTGATCTTCTTTAAGGGACTGATGTTAGATAGGCTGAACAAGCAGTGGGTGAATTCACACCTCAAGACACCTGGTACACAGACTTGACTTGATAGGCCTTAGCATATAAAACATAAAGTGTAAAATCCTGTGGGTGGGCTATGGGGGTGTGTGTGTGCAGATAGAAGAGGTCTAAATATGATTAAAGTGTATGAAATCCAAAAAGTCATTTAAAAATATACATTGAAAAAAATGTAATAAAAAATTAAAAATCCAGGCTTAGTGGTTCATGCCTTTAATCCCAGCCCTTCGGAGGCAGGCCAGGCAGATCTTTTGAGTTCCAGGCTGCCTGGGTTACATAGTGAAACCCTGATGCAAAAGAAAAATAAATTAAAAAATTTAAAGTTGAACAGTCAGAGGCACAAAGCCAAATAATCTCCTTCCCTGTATTCTTTATTCCTAGCCATTTTGAGAAATTTCAGTTTTGCAGAAAAAGTCAGTGAATCACAACCACTATTAGTATCTTTTAATCTAGGGAGGTCTCCCTATGTTTTTTTCCTTAAAAACTTAAAAAAAAAAATGCATGTGTATATGTGTGTGCCTGAATGGGTTTGGATACCA
The DNA here is from genome assembly GCA_035773235.1 of Eospalax fontanierii. Taxonomy (NCBI): domain Eukaryota; kingdom Metazoa; phylum Chordata; class Mammalia; order Rodentia; family Spalacidae; genus Eospalax; species Eospalax fontanierii. The sequence continues at coordinate 2,446,546 of CM069530.1, read as the reverse complement.
TGTGGGCACAGGAGCTCCAGAGGCCAGAAGAAGAGGGCATCTGCGCTCCAGGAACTGGAGTTACAGGCAGTTGTGAGCAGCCATGTGGGTGCTGGGAATCAGTCTAGATCCTCTGCAAGAGCTGCTGATGCTCTTAACTGCTGAGCCATCACTCTAACCTTTCTCCCTGTTTTGATCTTTTATGGCATTGACATTTTAAAAAATGTGGTTCAGTTACTATCCTACAAACTGAGTTGTTTCCTCAGGCTTATATTTAGACAAACATTTGAACAAGACCGCCACCAGGTGGCACTCCGTGACCTGTTGGGCCATAATATCAATGTGTGATGATAGGTAACCTGGGGAGGGAGGTGTCTTTGTCTTAATGGTACCTTTCCCTTTTGTATTTAGTGGGGGTGATTCTTTTTGTTTTGTTTTGTTTTTTTGAGACAGAGTCTCAAAAAGTCCCTGGCTGGCCTGGAACTTGCTGTGTAGACCAACCTGGCTTTGAACTCATAGAAATTCGCCTGCCTCAGCCTCCTCAGTGCTGGGATTAAAGGGAAGTGCCACCACACCTGGTGAGGTTCTTCTTAATATGTGCTGATAAGTTTTGTCTGAGCTGTTTCTTGCACGTTTGGCTGAAGAAAGTGATTTTCCCAAGTGTCAACTCCCATGTTTACTGAGAGCTGTCCTTGGGAAGTCTTTGATTCTCTCTTCCTTCCCATTTTTAAATTTGAAAGACTTCGTCATTGTCTCTGGTACCCAGTGCTGTTGCTCTTGGTGCTGTGTTGCCTGCCTTTGGCTGGTGGCACCCTTCAGGCTGTCTGAGTCTTGACTGTTATGCTATTGAGCACACTCTTTTCTCACATTAGAGAGGTGCTCTCAAGATCTTGTGTATTCCTTTCCCATCCTGAGAGTGCAGAATGGTGTGGGGTGTGTTGCTGCTGGAGTTCTCTGACCATCACCAGACCCTAGTTAATGTGTTTATTGACAGCTTCCTAAGCATATTTATATAGAAGAAGCAGTAAAGGAAGAAGAAAAGCTGTTTCATGATGCCTTTCTTGGTGAGCTGGGTCTAGCCAGACTAGAGACTACATGGCTTCTGCTTTATTTTTTTCTAAAGTGCCCCTGGGGCCAGTGAGATGACTCAGCAAGTAAAGGCACTTGCTGCAAAAACCTCAAGACCCAGAGTTTGATCCCCTGAACCCACATAAAGGTGGAAGGATAGAGCAGTGTTGTTATTGGTCTTCCACACACACCAAGCATGCACACACATGTAATGTGTATACTAATTTTTAAAAATACTTATTGTATGTGTATAAGTGTATTGCCTACATTTATGTAAGTGTACCCATGTCATGCAGTGCCTACAGAGGTCAGAAGAGGGCATAGGATCCCCTGGAACTGGAGTTATGGACAGTTGTCAGCTACCATGTGGGTTTTGGGAACTGAACCCAGGTCTTCTGAAAGAGCAGCCAGTGCTCATAACTATTGAGCCATCTCTCCAGCCCTCCCCTCAATAATTCTTAAAACTCTAAAAGTAGAGTGAACATGAATGCTTCTTGCACTGTTTTGCATAGTGCTTTATTTTACAATAAAAGTCTTGACTGTAGAAGATGTCTCTTTGAATGGGAACATTTTTGTTTGTTTTCCAAGTAACTTATATTTTAAACATTTGATTTTTTAAAACTTACTTTAAAATTTTACATGTATGAGTGTTTTGCCTGCATGTGTGTAAGTGTACCCTGTGTGTAATGCCCACAGAGGCCAGAAGAGGGTGGCGAATCCCCTGGAACTAAGAGTTACAGATAACCATTAGCTGCCATGTGGGTGTTGGGAACTGAACCTGGGTCCTCTGAAAGAGCAGCCAGTGCTCTGAACAGCTGAACCATCTCTCCAGCCCAGGCACTTGATTTTTGAAAATATCTTTTCTCCTTGGGGAAAACTGCCTGCCTTTGCTTGGCTCATGAAAAGCATTTCTTTTTTCCTTACAGGAAGGTTGTGCAGGGCTAGTCTTCCCTGTGCAGGAGCTACTGCACTTCCTGCAGATTCTGAACGGCACTGTAATGGGTTCCCTGCTGGAGCCGAAGTCACCAACAGACCATTGCCCTGGAGACCCTTGGTGCTTCTCATCCCTCTGCGCCTGGGGCTCACGGATATCAATGAGGCGTATGTGGAAACACTGAAGGTGAATCTTGAAAGCAGCTCTTATCCTGGGCCTCTGTCCTCCTAATTCTCCATTACTTTCAGTGTGTGGTCAACTAGTTTACAAAAGGGGCATATATCTATTGATGAAGCAAGGCAGGTAAAGGGCCCTAGTCTTACAGTAGGTTCTGAGAATTTAAATGTCAAGAGCTTTATAAAGGGTCTTCAAGACCAGTCAGTCTGCTCCTCCACCTTCTCCTTTTCCCTAACCTCTGTTGTGCCTTCAGCAACCTTCCCAAGTATCTCCTGAGCTTCCACTTCTGTCTAGAAGGTAGGTGGACCATGAAGGTGGGAACTGCAGGTGGGTCTGAGGTGACCAGTGACTACTGAAATTGCTGGGAACTCCTTCTACCTGTCTGAAATCTCCCACCCACATCACAGAAACAAAAGGCAAAACCTTTCTTTGGACTACAGTTAACTTGGGTTTTAGATCAAGGAGTCATACTTAAGATCCTCACTGTATAGAATGGCAACAGTGGCTTTTAGTAAACCCTTCACTTACCTTGGTCTTATCCTCTCCCTCCATCTCTGACTGCCCTTGGTACCTGGTGTCACCTGCTCTAGGTCTCTCTATCACCTTTCCTATCACTTTTGCTTCTCCTTACTGGTTTCCCAATTCATCTTACTTTCTTCTTGTTGCCATTTCTCCTGCCCCAGTGGGCCAGGCTCCTTCCTGAACTTGTCTGCTCATACCCCCTTCCCATTTGTACCTGTATACTCACTCACACACTGTCTGTAGGCCCATCACCTATTCTCCCCAGAAGTTTCCCCAAGCAGAGCCTTGAGCCTGTGGTATGTGCTGTTGTACTTACTGAACTGGAAACTCTTTGAGGTGTGTCTTCTTATGGTGTCACTCAAGCCTCTGGAGGCCATGGCCCACCTATGGCTACAGATGGGGAACCCCACACCCCTGCCTGTGTGCTGAGCAGGAGTGTGTTGTACCGTGCAGAAGTCTTCTAGTATGCCATTTTGAGCCAGTGTGCTCAGGGGCCTCCCTTCCTCTCTCTTGCAGCACTGTTTTATGATGCCCCAGTCCTTGGGTGTCATTGGAGGGAAGCCCAACAGTGCCCACTACTTCATTGGCTATGTTGGTGAGTCTGGTCTGCATGCTATGGTTCTACAGCAATGATCTGTCACTCTAGGGGAGTGGATATATTTTTCCTGTGGAGCAGTGTTGTTACCTCCCTTGCCTCCACCTCACATACTCTGGTGGCATGCACTTAACTCAGGCCAGCAGTGGACAAGCAGTGTGCTCTGGTAAGAAGTCTGCTTTCCAGTGGCTGTGTGCTAGTAATCCCTGTGACCTTCCCTCCTTTCCCCTGACATTTTGGTTCCTACCCTCCTGTCTGCCAGCTCTGGTGTGGTGTGTCTGAATGTTGCCCTGGGTTGCTTCCTGCTCTTTGTCTAGTTCCGGTCAGCTGCCTTTTGACTTCTCCCTCATCTTGTCCAGGTGAAGAGCTCATCTACCTAGACCCCCACACGACACAGCCTGCAGTGGAGCTGACTGACAGCTGCTTTATCCCCGATGAGAGCTTCCACTGCCAGCACCCTCCCTGCAGGATGGGCATTGGGGAGCTTGACCCATCCATTGCTGTGGTACGTCCCAACCATGCACATTCCTAGGCAGTTTGGGATTATTCTGTGCCCACCCTGCTGTAGGGTGAGAAGAAAAACTGAGATTTTTTTTAGTTTTTCCAACATTTTAGAGTGTTAGGTCCATATAGTTTAGGAACCCAAGACCACAATAGTTGACTCTTTCAGCTCCCCCCATGTCTTTCCCAGAGACCATCTGCTGCCTGAGTGGCTTTCACTGCCACAGTATGGGCCAGAGTGTGTGTATTAGTGAGGGTTGCCAGTGATTGGGTGTGTGTACTACATGTGAGGGTGTGTGTTTCTCCTACTCTATAAAACATGAATGACAGCTTGCTTGAGTCATCCATCTGCACTGCCTCTTCAGTTTTTTTGTTTTTTTTTAGTGTGTGTGTATGTGTGTGTGTCTTCTTTTTTTCTTAACGTATCTGGGACATATCTGGGAGATGATTCCCTCAAACGAACTTCCTTGTCTCCCTTTTTTGATTGTGTAGTGGGAATTTCTGATGTTTGTTTTATGCAAACGTAACTACTCAAAATGCATTTGGGGTACTGGAGAAATGGTTCAGTGGTTAAGAGCACTGACTGCTCTTGCAGAAGACCTGGATTCAATTTCCAGCACCTACATAGTAGCTAATAACTCCAGTTCCAGGGGATCCTATGCCCTCTTCTGACCTCCACAGGCATTGCACAACATGGGTGCACTTACACACATGCAGGCAATACACTCATACACATAAAATAATAATAATAAATAAAATATATTTTTTAAATGCATTTGGGAAGGAGTCCAGAAAACAAAAACAGAAACCAAAAATGTCTAAACAATGCTATGTCTGGGGAAGTCATTGCATAGTTAGGCTGTGCATTGTGTGGTTCAGCTCTGTTGATGAATTGGAGCACTATTTCTGTTTGATCCCAGATATGAGAGTCTCCCAGGCACAACCCCAGCACACACCTTGCCTCTTGTGCCCCTCCCCTCAAGTCCTGAGGAGAGTAGGTTGGAGCTTTGTGGCTCAGACTTCCTACAGAATCCACTGGTAAAGTCCTCATCTAACTAAAGTGTGTACATTACAGTGAACGCATCTCAATAGCTCACAGTGATTAGAACTCATGTTCTTATGTACTAACGTCAAACTAGATGGCCGACCCTGCAGTAGATGGTAGACATACAGAGACTAGCAGGTACAGAGAGCACCAGATAATGAGCTCTGGTCTTAGCTGTGGGAGCTGAGATCAAAGGGAACACACAGTGGAAGCACCCTTCCTGTCATGGGGAAAATAGCAGAGTACACGGCTGCTCACCCAGATAGGCCTTCCATCTTAAGGCAGAGTATCTGTATATATGTATCAAAGCATAGGCAGAATGATAGCCTGGTGTCTTTGCAAGTGCATGCCAGGGTCCCTGAAGGTGGTGGGACTGGAGCTCACAGCCTCTGGCTCATGACAGATACAGTCATTGCTCTCACAGTCATTTTCATTTTTAGGGGTTTTTCTGTAAGACTGAGGATGACTTTAACGACTGGAGTGAGCAAGTCAAAAAGGTCTGTAGCTGCCTCCTATCCAGAGCCAAGCAGAAACTTCTGGGAACCTAGACAGTGAGGTGGCTGGGGTGAAGGGAGCCTCTTGGCACTGCCTAGATAGGGAACATGGTTGCATGGAGAGTTGTTCCTGCCTCATGTGTGCAGGCTAAATGGGGCAGGGTGACCACTGTATCTCACATAGCTGTTGTTCCTGGCTATGTCTGGGTCATGATTAGTCATCTTGTGGATAAGTATCGCACATTAACATTATGGTGGGGTTCTGACCTATTTACCTGCCTCGTGGTTCTGTGGTGGCAGTGAGCTATGTGCCAAAAGCTGCTCCTCTGCTGGGTGCCTGCTGCTCTTCTGCCTGTGCCTCTTGTAATCATGTATGCCTGGTGTGTTGGCACACTATTGCCAGTGAGGCAAGCCTGTGTTGTGCTGATTGATGTTGGGCTATGCTGTAACCTTTAGTGTGGATACCGCCTTCCATTTTCTAACCTGTAAAAGGGATAGTAATAGTGTTTACCCCATGGCTGCAGCCAGCCGGCCCTTCCTCTTGGCTGTGGTGACCCCTTGCAGGCTAGGAACTATAGTGACTATTGAGATGCATCTAACAGCTGTGTCTCGCTGACAGTTGTCTCTGCTTGGAGGTGCCCTGCCCATGTTTGAGCTGGTGGAGCAGCAGCCTTCCCATCTGGCCTGTCCTGATGTCCTGAACTTGTCTTTAGGTGAGTGCTGAGGCTGCAGAGCTGGGTGCGATATCCCTGCTCCCATATCTTCTCACAGTGTTTGTAGTATGTACCCGCCACAGGCCCTCAGGTCATGGTCTCCTTGCTTTTATCCATTAAAAGTTTGTACGATCCCCAGGTACAGTAGTTAGTTGTTGTTGAGTCAGGCGCTACAGAGCACTCTGCCTCTGACCCTGAGCTTGGCATCCGCAGACCCTACCCCCATTCTCCCCAGGGTGCAGAGAGAGGCATGCTCTCATAGGATCCTCAGGCACTCTAGTGACAGGGCACAGCAGACTTTGTGATGATGCAATCCATCACAGGAGCCACTAAGGATGAGCAGGGCTGGGTCCTTGGACTGTGACCAGTGTGTTTATGGGGCAGGCCTTTGCAGATACTGGATGGTGACCCAGTCACACCTGGTTAGTCCTCAGCTGGAACAGGAGCTGAGTGCCCTCTCTTGCCCCCATCCTTCTGGGTTGATGCCCGGCTCCTTCACTTTGTACTGGCAGGAGTGAGGTACTGTTTTCTTTTAGGGAGTACTCTGTCCCTTAGTATTTTCAGGGCCTGGTCAGTTGCTCATTGGTCTAAACCCTTTCTTGTTGTTAAAACTCTCCAGTCAGGAGATGCTCAAGGCTACAGGCCAGGGCAGACCTTTTCCAGTTTGTCCCCCTCATACCAACCCCTGAGAAATGCCTCATGAAGTTTTATCTTGCTACTTCCAGATTCTTCTGATGTGGAGCGACTGGAAAGGTTCTTTGACTCTGAGGATGAAGACTTTGAAATTCTATCCCTCTGAACATCCTAGGGTTGGGGGATGGCCTCCATGGCCCTCATTAGGGTGCTTTGAGAACCCAGACCTGCTTTGGGTGCTCAGTGCCACTGCATTCCATCCACCCAGCCCACCCCTGCCGAGTGCTGTGCGCCCGTGCCACCTCCGTCCAGAGGGCCTGCTCTGCTCATAGACTAAGGACTGCGCTGCCTGGAGGCCTTACTGCTTGAAGTCAGACTGCCCAACCTGAACACACACACGGCCTGTCCATATGAGGAGCTGCCCACCAGAAGGCCTAGTCAGGAACAGCAGGTCAGGAGCACCCAGAGTTCTCCGCTTGATACTGCCAGCCTGGTCAGCGTGTCAGCTTGGGTTCTGCTTTCTCCTGGGTACCTGGGTCTGTGGTTTGTTTGGAATTAAAGCCCTGTTTGAAGTTGTTCACCATAGACATGAATTTCTGGGGCACTTCCCAGGTCAGTCTTGGAAGACCTGAAGGTTGGCATGTACAGACCAACAGCCACATTGAGGCCTCATACTGCTGGGCAGGTTGAGCTCTTGGGTTTTGTCTCCTGCGGTGTGATTTATCAAGGGCTACCTCAGCGGAAAGAATTACAGCAAGGCTGCTACTTGCTTTGGAGAGAAGAGTATTCCAATAGGGCATGTGGGAAATCCAAAGATCGGTGTGCATGGGCAGGATGTGGACACCTGAACTGTGGGGTAGCTGACTAGCTCCCCAGGCATCTTCTGGAGCCATGGTCCTCAGAGGTTTCCCCATTAGGGTAGAGCATCGTCATCTTTGAGAGGTTTGCTGCATTTCCAGACGCACTGCCTGCTGCTGTTCGCTTGCCACCCAGCTTCCCCAGGGGAGGAGAGAGGAGCAGAGCTGCTCTTTGCCTGTGACACTGTGCCCACTGGTGGGATGGTACATGCTGGTGGTAGGGTGCATACTGCCACTTGAGCCTTCCTCCATGTTCTTGCCCTTCTCAGAATCACCTTCTTGGGTCACTGAGGTTTAGATGGTTTGGGACCAAAAGGGTCAAAGCACTACAGCTTTGTGGTACATGGAAAGTACTTAGGGCAGTCAGCTGCTGGTGCCAGTGAGTGAGGTGAGGATTCCAAACCCTCAGCACTCATTTCAGCACTTACTACCTTCTAACCTTGGCTTTCTGGGCCTTCATACTTTGCCTCTCCAGTCTGCTGTCTTAGAAATGGGGCTTTTCTTCCCCCTAGATGTGAACAGGGTTTGGCAGCTTGGTGTGGCCCTTGCAGAAGCCTTCTTAAAAGCCCTTCCTAAAGGCACTATGGATGGGTGAAGCTGGAGCTGCTTCCTATGGTGTGCCCTGTGACATGGCAGCTCCAAGTGACCCACCAAGGTAGCAAGGGATACCCCAGTTCCCATCCCCCAAGTGTTAACGTAATTTATTTCCTTATTCTCTCTTCTCTCCTCCTATACCCTCTCCCTTAGCTTCAGGTGGGGCGAGACATGGGGAAGGTACACACAGTTTCCATTCCTCTCTGCCTGTGCTTCCTGAGCCCAGTGGCCACTGCGCTGCTAAGGCCCAGGGTCTTGCTGCAGCTCCTGCTATTGGTACCAAGGGTGGATGTGTGGGACATTGCTACCTGAGGGATTCTCATGGCTTGAGAAAGGCTTCCTGAAGAGGTTGTTTGTTCTTAGTAGTGTAGTTTGCAATTCTTAATGGCAAATAATAAGTTTCAGTAGAAAACAAAGGTTGTACGTGTATTTTTTTCTCCATTTATGATTGGGTTTTTTTTTTTTTTTAAAGTGAGTGGTGAAGATTTCTCAAAGTTGAACAAGTGGAGCCTGCCCTGCCTCCAGCTAATGTATTTCCTTATGTTCGATGAACATGTGTTCACAAAGGAGAAAGTGCAAGGAGAGTACGCTATAAAAATGAGCCAGGCACTGTAGAGACGGCTCATTGCTAAGAGTGCATACTGCTCTTCCAGAGGACCAGAATAGGATTCCTAGCACCTGTGTTGGGCAGCTCACAAGCTGCCTGTAACTCCAGCTCCAGGGGATCTGACCTTCTTTGGCCACTGTGGCATATATACACATAAATAAAAGTAACAAAAACATCTCTTTAAAAATATTTATTTTCTGTGTAAGGCTGTACTGCCTGCATGTACGTTAAGTGCACCTGTGTTGTGCAGTACCTGTGGATGTCAGCAGAGGACGTCAGATCACCTGGAACTGGAGTTACGGATGGTCGTTAGCCACCCTATGGATGCTGGGAATTGAACCTGGGTCCCCTGCAAGAGCAGCCAGTGCTCTTAACCGCTGAACTATCTCTCCAGCCCCTTTTTTAAAGGGATGGTGTGAGGGGCGGACTGGACAGATGGCTTAGCAGTTAAGAATACTGTTGCTCTTGTACAGGACCCAGGTTCAGTTACCACATGGCGGCTAACCATACGTAACTCTATTTCCAGGGGATATGATACCCTCTTCTGACCTTTGTAGGCACTACATGTGTACTTAGCATATTCAGGCAAAACACACACATAAAAAATTTTAAAAAGGGGGGTCGGGGGCTAGAGAGATGACTCAGTGATTAAGAGCCCTGGCTGCTCTTGCAGAGAACCTGGGTTCAGTTCCCAGAGCCCACATGGTGGCTAACAACTGTCTGTAACTCCAGTTTTAAGGGATCCAGCCCCATCTTCTGACTTCCTTGGGCATTGTAGGACATACGGTGGCTAACTGTTCTTAATTCCAGTTCCAGGGAATTGAAGCCTCTTCTGGCCTCTGCATTTGCACATATGTGGTACACTTAAACACATGTAGGCAGAGTGCACACACACAAAATTAGAAGTCAGTAACCCTTCACTGGGGCAAAATTGTAGCCTCCCTGGGAACAAGACTTGCCTTGGTGTCCCTCTAGGCCAGCTGTAACTGACACATTACACATACAGGTTATATTCTACCAGGAACTGTCAAATCATTTTAACTCTGGAGCACTGAAAGGGGGTTAGAGTGAAAAGCTCTAGTGTTATTAACAAAACCAGCAAAGTTAACACATCATGCCACTAGATGTAGCCCATGGCCAGCAAGGACACAGCAGAGCCTGGGGCCTGCTAACACTTGTTAAATCCACACTGGGAATCCCATGTGTAGGAGGCAGGCCCCACCTCAGACTCCCAGGGAGAAAGAGAGCTCAACCCATGGCTGCTGTCTACAGTAAGGCCTTTCACAATCACATTTTCAGGTAAATTTTTATTAGTTCCTGTAAGAAATACAAAAGAATCCCAACTATTTGCTGTTTCTACTGATCTCAATGAAACTACCCAGAACTGTCATTAACTTTCAGTCTGGAAACACCTTAACACATTAACCCCTTTAGGATGGAGGAGTGAACAGAGGATACCTGGTCTGTTGTCCATACCACCAAGGTTCTAGTTATAAGTGAAGGCCTGTAGGTCTCTGCTGCCAAGAAATAGCTCCTAATAGTGTGAAATTTGAATACTGTCAAGCATGGGAGCTTTCCACGAGTCTCCTGAAGGACCACAGGGAACGGGGTGGGGGTGGGGGCTCGAATTATTTCCATAGCTCCCCAAGAGGCCTCTCTGCAGCACTGAGGATGATGTCCTCAGAGAGTGCACGGATTTCCTCATGGACATCCTCAATGCTTTTAGAAGCATCAATCACCTGTTACCACAGAGGAGAAAAAAGAAAAACGATCATTATACCACCTTCCCCTCAGTTCCCAAAGCATGTGATGATACCAGGTGAGCCTGGTCCCTGCAAGGCCAACCTGAATCCCTCAGGGACCCTTCACCCACAGCTTTGCTCCAACCTTAGTCTCAATGGTATCCTTAGTACGAAGCAGTCTACATGCCTAGCACATCCCAGACAGATGCACTAGAGGCACGCCTTCTACACAGGCAGAACAACTGTCCCTCGGTTGACAAGTAAGGACAGGCTCCAAGGTGCCTGAAAGCTACACAGCACAGCCCCATGTATAGTAGATACATATTTCTCTATGAATTTTTACTATTGGTTCATTCAGCGGCAAGTCCTGCCCTCTGACCAACAAGAGGGGCAGGAAGGCGGGGACATAGGAAAAAAAAAAAAAGCATGGCAGCTAGTTGAGGGGAGGGGCACTGAATGGCAGGTTAAGAATACTTAAAGACACTGGAGGAAAGTGCCATGGCCCCAGGCCCTCAGAGGACCAGCACTCAGAGGGCAGCATCCACAGTCCTAAGAATTGCGTAAGTGGAAACAATTCAGGCCGGGAATGGGTCAGGAACTGTGCGGCGTGGCACTGCGCCGGACTTTGCCAAAGAAATGGCGGCTGGCCACAGAAAGTATGTTTAAACAATAACTTTGTGAGTCGCCTTAAATAAATTAACCTCTCTAAATGTAAGACCAGTTTCTGTTTTATTTCTGCCGGGTTGACCAGACCCTGCCTGCTAAGATGTGGAAAATAAATTTCATAAGACACCCCATCAACCTGAGTCTGCTTCCTGTCCTCTTAGGTAGATGGAAGCCTTTCCTAACACAGCTGCTCTTTCTTCAGGACAGGCAGGTCCTAGGGGAGTTTTTCTTCCTCAGAGGGAGTCTTGAGAGAAGTGCTATAGAGAAGCTGCTTACAGTATGACCAAGAACCTACAAGTGACCAGGAGGAGTCACAGCATGGGCGAAAAGGAAAGGTAAGACATATTTGACTCTGAAGCTCTACCACTTGACAGCATTATCTAAGTATAACCCAGTATAGAGACAATACACTGAAGGATCATTCCTATGATAAGACAGTAAAGTGTGATAGAGCTTGCAAGACTTCATGTTCTGAATGGTAATATCACATAGCTAAAGCCTTGCATAGGACAAGTGTACTGGGGCTCATGTCTATGTATACAGGTTCATTCTTCATAAAGACTTCAAATATCTGGCTCATCAGACAAAGCAGAAGCCTTAGGGTTTTATAAAACCCATATGGGAATTTGAATTTGATGCATGGGACTGAGGGTTTATAGCTCAGTAATAGGTGTGGCCCTAGCTCCTGTCTCTAGCGCCACCAAAAAAAGTTGGCTGGCAGAGAACCAGAAGTTTTCCTGAGGTTTGACAGGTGGGAAAGCCAGACCAACTGTGGCAGCTATGTTCATGTCAGCATGGGGTGGTCTCGTGCACAGCTCTGCAATGGGTCCTTGTTCACAGTTCCAGAGCTCACCTTCCAGTTCAAAGTCATATCACTCATGAGCTGGTGGAAAGAGAGCAGCGCCCGCTCCTGGAAAGTCTCATTCTCATAGCGCTCCTGGCCAAACTCTCCCCGGGCGGCAGCATCCACCAGTTGTAACTGAAGGAACAGGATCAGGTCAGGTTTAGGAAGGCCCATGTCTGGCTGCTTGCACCAATCCAAGGAAAAATTCTGCCAACAGAAAACCCAACAGTTAAAGAAAGCAGTAATCTAGGTGGGGTCTAATCTTGTTTCAAAAATCATAAAAGAATTCTCACACAGCAGTGGTTTTCTTACTTATAAAGTAGCAAATGATTTGCTTTCTTCACTGCCACTGCTGGAACCACTGAATGAACAGGGCAGCCCACAGCTCTGTGCTGTGCACTCGGTGTACTGTGACCTCCTGTTATAGCTCTGGGCCTTCTGTCCCAAAGGCACAATGTATGCATAGATTTCTGGTGGCCCACTCAGCCTAGGAAGCCCGGGACGGAAAGCAGAGGATGGTTCCAGTGACAGGCGTAGGGCCTTTTGCCATAACCCTTCGGCCATATGCCTGCCAGGAATACTGAAACTGGCGATCCTGGAAGCCCACTGCTTGCAGGCCTGTCTTCTAGATCTTATGTGCACATTACCACTTAATATTTGTCAACCTGCTAAAAATGGTATCCTTGTTTCTGAAGGAAAAGTAGGGCAAGAGAAGCCACCCTCATCCCAAGAGAATACCATAGGCTGAAGAAGAAACCCCAAAGGCACTTCCCACAGGCCCGTGTGCCATTAATTTGTCCTGTCTTCCTTAAACCAAATCTTCACTGGTCAAGTACTCCATCTAACACATACAGAAGAAATGGCAGAATTAAAAGGTTACTTTGCAATCAGTCTTCCTCAAGAACTATTATTATAAAAGGACATTGTTTGCCTCTTAATGAGAGGACCTAGCACTCTTAAACTTTACAAGAGTACAAGATAAAAAAAATTTTTTTGAGACAGGATCTTACTGGAACTCACAGAGAGCCAATTGCCTCTGCTGCCCCAGTTAGGATTAAAGGCATACAATGTCACACCAAGCCCAAGCCAAGGTAAAAAATTTAAGCTGGGTGTGTGGTGACTTTACTTGGGAGGTGAAGGCCAGGAGGATCAGGAGTTTGATGTTATCCTTGGCTGCATAGTCGGTTTAAGGTCAGGCTAGACCATATCTCAACAAAAAGTAGGGGGTCTTTTTGATGTGGGGGATGTGCAGGCACACGCTTCCCCACATAAGGACCTTTGTCAGATTTAAATTCAATAAAATAAAAATGCAAATAAGACAATTGGTCAGCTTTTGAGAGAGCTGGAGAATGCAAACACTGATTGCATGTTTAGTGACACCACAGAAGGACCACTCTGTGATTACTCTATTTAGGTGAGATTATTCTCAGAAGCAACTTTCTTCAGTCAAGCATGGTAGCTCATGTCCATAATCCCAGCACCATGAGTTTGAGGCCGGACTGATTTACCTAGTGAGTTCTGAGTGCACACCTTTAATCCCAGCAATCAGGAGGCAGGACAGGTGGATCTGTGAGACTAAGGCCAGCCTGGTCTACATATCGAACTTCAGACCAGCTGGGGGTACAGGGAGCCCTTGTTTCAAACAAAACAAAACAAGTTTTATCTTAGGTGCACACACAAAGAAATGATAATGTCATCTGCTGTGGAGCAGGAAACGGTATCCCTGAGGCTGATGGCGTTACTGGGAGATTTTCTGCTGCTATATATTGGAAGTGTTAAAAAACAAAAGCCAGCCTTGTCTACGTGGCAAGTTCCAGACAAAGTTACATGGTGAGACCTTGTCTCACAAAAAAAGGGGTTGAGAGGATGCAGAAAGTTGTTTTTCGTTTTTTGAAAGGGGGGAAAAAAGGCAGCATAGCTACTACCATTACATATATGAAGTAATGTGGAGGAACAGAGGGAGGCTGGGGCAGAAAAGCTCAAGTATCCTTGTTTCTTCACATCTGGTCACAAAGCTAGACACCAGGAAAAACTGGACCATCATTGAATCTACACGTGAGATAAATCATCCAAAAGGAAATATAGGCTGTCTGTGAGAACAATCAACAAGTATATACTCGTTTACTGATAAAACAAGGTAGAGAAATGTGGGAGTCATTAGACTCTACTCATGTGCTCAATGACACTTCAGTGGAAGGAAAGCAACTCAGGGCTCATACCTGGCACCCAACAGGAGGCCACAGCACTCACCTCCTTAGCGCTGGTAAAAGCAACACCAGAAAAGGCATATCTGTCCACAACAAGGGTCACACCTTGGCTCAACTTCGCCTTAATTAATGGCCTGAAAAACAGAATGCTCTTGAGCCCTGGAACTGGTTTATCAGACCCTGAACTATTATGCTCAAATGATCCCAACAATGTAACTCAGAAATCCCATATGGTAAGTTATAGCACAATGATCAATAATCTTGTTTTCATTCAAAAAAAAGCAGTGTATCTTCTCTTTTGAAGATGCTAAAGGGAGCTTTTAGCAGAGCCCAACACAGTAAAGGTGACCACTCAAAGGCCAACATTCTGAGCAGTCTGAGCAGAGGGTCCAGCACTGCTCTCCCGAGGGAAAGAAAAACCCAGGCAAAAAGTAAAGGAGGGCAGAGGCTCATGCCCCCAAGTCTGGACTGAAAGTATAAGAATGAACATGATGTCAAGGATGATTTCCACCAAACACCACAGGCTCATAATCATCCCCAAGGTGCCAAGATCTTAGATGATGTACAAAGACAAGGGGCTTGACATTAGCCAAAGAGCATCACTGAAACCAGAGAAGGTAAAGTCAGAGTCATTCCATCAGCACATTTCCTGGAGGCATTCAGTTTGGGGGGAATGTGGAGAGGAGGATTGAAAGAGGTCTCACGATATAGTCCAGGCCATCCTGGAAACTGTTTTTGTAGCCCAGGCTGGCCTCTAGCTCTTGATCTTTGAGGCATGGTTCAAGCCTATAATCCCAGCACTTGGAGGGTAAAAGCAGGAGACTCCTAAATTCCAGGTCAACCTGAGCTTCACAACGAAACCCTATCTCAGGGTTTTTTTCAACAAATGCTAGAGTAACTAACAGCCATACATAAAGAAAAAAAAATGTACCTGGGTGTGGTGGCATGCACCTTTAATCTCAGCATTGAGGAGACAGAAACAGGTGAATCAATGTGAGTTGGAGGCTGGCCTGTATACACAGCTAATTCCAGGCCAGCCATGGATACATGTGAGATATTATCTCTAAAAAAAAAAACCCAAAACAAAAAAACCACCCAGGGCCAGGCATGGTACTGTATGCCTTTAATCCCAGCACTCAGGAGGCAGAGGCAAGTGGATCTCTCTGAGATTGAGGCCAACATGGTCTATATAACAAGCTCAAGGCCATCTGGAACTACGGGAGGAACCCTGCCTCAAAGAAACAGGGTTAAAAGCACTGGCTGCTCTTCCAGAGGACCCAGGTTTGGCTCCTACAACCCACATGGTAGCTAACAACTGCCTGTAACTCCAGATTCAGGGGATCCAACACCTTCTTCTTGCCTCTGGGGGCATTGTATGACATGGGTGCACTTACATACATGCAGGCAAAACACTCATACATATAAAATAATAAAAATTAAAAAAAATCTAAACCTGGATCTCACATCTTTTACAAAATTAACTCAATATGGATTCTAAACCTAAAAGTAATACATAAAACTCCTAAATGAATACAGGAGAAAGCCTAGATCACCTTGGGCACGGTAACACCAAAGACCAGATCCATGAAAGAAAGGACTAATAAACTGACCTTCAGTTAAATTAAAAATTTCTGCTGTGCAAAACGCTATTTGAAAATGAGCGAACAGATAAGACACAGAATGGGAGGAAAAAATGTGGAACAGGCACAGCTGACAAAAGACTGATATACAAAGTATACACTCTTAAAAATGCAAGGAAGAAAACAGCCAGCACTTAAAGGCTGAGACAGGAAGACTGCCATGAATTAGAGGACAGTCTGAGCTACAGAGTGAAACCATCATCTCAAAAAGAAAAAAAACAGTGGGAGCTGGGGAGATGGCTCAGTATATAAGGTAACTGCCATGCAAACAGGAGGATGGCACCCACGTATAAACAGAGGGAAGGCAAGGGTCAGTGGAGACATGCAGGTTCTGGGAGCTCACTGGCCAGTCAAGCCCACAATTAGGGAGTTCTGGGATAAGAAACTGTCTCAAATAGGCATGATGGCACAGGCCTTTAATCCCAGCAGTAGGGAGGAAGAAGCAGGCAGATCTCTATCAGTTTGAGGCCAGCCAGGACTACATAGTGAAACCCTGTCTATAAAAAGAAAACAGGACACACACACACACACAGACTCAAAAAAGAAAGTGGTAATGCCAGGCAGAGATGAGCAGATCTCTGTGAGCTTCAGGCCAGCCTGGTCTCAACAAAAACAAAAATAAAAAATGCAGAATGACAGAGGAAAACACCCAATATCAACCTCTGGTCTCCACAGACACATATCCATACATGTGCATGGTGCACACATGTACATACACAGATACCCACACCCACACCCACCACACATCTACAAGCTACAGAGGAAGCTGTGGGTCAGTTTTTACACTTGTTCCCAGCGGTTTGCAGAAAAAAGCAGGTGCACAGAGTGGTCTTCCAGTTCGGTTTTCTTTTCTAAGTAGGAACTCAGAAGTTTCCCAATTTCTGTTGATCTTTCTAGAACGAGAAAAATACAAATACTAATTAGGCCAAGTTTTTCATCCAAATTATACTATAGTTCACACGAATTTTTTTGAAGTGTACTTGTGTCTATCTTTGAACTTTACTTTGTTAACCTCTAGACAAGTTTGTATCTATCTCTAAAGCCAAAGGAATTTCCCTGAGAGTGCAATGTGCAGATGTCTCGACTTCTAAAGTACTTTAAAACTTTTAACTGGGGCTGGAGAGATGGCTCAGGACTTAAGAGCACTGGCTGCTCTTCCAGAGAACCATAAATCCAGGTTCAATTCCCAGCATCCATAGGGCGGCAAACAACTGTAACACCAGTTCCCAGGGAAACGACGCCTTTTCTGGCCTCTGTGGGCACTGCATGGCACAAGTGCATTTACATACATGCAGGCAAAACACTCAAACAAATAAAAGTTGGCCTGAATATTAAAATATCCAAGCCTTTTTTCCAATTCCCTGTGTAGGGTGTGTGTGTGTGTGTGTGTGTTCTTGTGCACAAGGGTGGAAGCCAGAGGTCAACTTTGGGGGTCCTTTCAAAGGAGCTGCCCACCTTTTCTGGGGGGCCAGTCTTTCACTTGGGGCTCATAGATTTGTCTAGACGGGTCGGCCAGCACGCCCCAGAGATCCGCCTGTCCACTTCACCTCCCAGTGCTCGGATTACAAGCAGGGCCTGTGGAGGATAAGAACTCAGGGCCTTTTTGCGCACTTTACGGACTGGGCTATCTCTAGGCCCCACCCGCTTTGTATGGATCATATTTCCATATGCATCCTCAGAGTCGATGCTTTCCAACCATCAAACAGCCTGCGGAATGTGGCTCCGTGATGCCGGAGGCCTCTGCGGAAAGGGAGGCCGGTCTCTAGCCCCACGACCTGTCTCTATCCCCGGGACGCACAGGCGGAGAGCACCGACCCCCACCGGCCGCCTTCCGCCCCCCCCCACACCGGCGCGCACACACCACCAATTGCACGCTTTTCTCGTTTTAGCCAGTCCAACCCCGGAGAGCCCGCCAGGAACCCCGGGCCGGACCCGGCCCGGCCCGGCCCGCCCGCGCGCGCGCACCGGGAAAGCGCAGCAGCTCGGCCCTGTGGCCCGCGGCGCACAGCGCGGCTACTAGCCGGCGGCCCTGCGTCGTCTTGCCCGCGCGGTCCACGCCCTCCAGCACGATGAGCGCCCCGCGGCGCCCCGCCATCCCGCCGGACCGCTCCCGGCCGGCCGCTCCCGCTAGCTATGTGTGCAGCACCCGCGGCCTGAGAGCGGGAGTGCGCCTGCGCGCGGGCGGCCGGCCTCTTCCGGCTGCCAGCCGCCTCCGCCACGCCCCGGTCCCGCCCGCGCGGTGCCCGGTCCCGCCCCTTCGGCCCCGCCACGTCCCGCCGCTCTTTCCACGGACAGCACTGCATGCACTGTCGGGGAATTCGCACCCTCTCCCTGCCTGGCCTTCGTTGGCCTTAGGATATATAGAGAAGGTTAGCCCGAAGCTGGGAAAAACGCACTTAGCTGTGAGCAGATGGACCCCGACTGGAAGTGACCATCTGGGGGACACGGAGCACGCCTCTGGCTTCTTTGAGCGGCCCATCCCCAGCCCTCGCCTGGAATTTACTAGAGGAAGGATTCTGGGCGCGCCTTTTATACTGGGGGCATCCAACCTCCTTGTGCCAGCTTCCTGTGTCGGCCGGAGTCTTTGCCTTCGGTCCAGCAGAAGGAAGGCTAGGATTAGCCCCATCTCCCAGAAACGGGCTAGTGCTGCACTGTACTAAACACTGAGGGCCTTGTTCTTGGGAAACAGCCAGAGGCGTAGAGACGAAAATTCAAAGCTGGTTTTATTTTACTTTTACTTTTTTTTTTTCTTTTTTTTTAGAGTCTATCATTTATTTTGTGTACGCCTATGTGAGTATGTTGGGGGGTGGTGCGTGTGCTACCCACAAGTCTAGTCAGAGAACAACTTGCAGGAGTCGATTATTCTCTCTACCATGTGGGTCCCCGGGATCTAACTCAGGTCACCAGGCTTGGTGGCAAGTCCCTTTACCCACGGAGCAGTCTCCCCAGTTCTTGTTTTATTTCTTTATTTGTGATGTTGAGAGTTGAACCCAGTGTCTCATAAATGCAAGTAGTCTACTACTGACCCAAATACCCAGGCTTTCTTTAAATTTTTTATTTTGAAGTAAGGTCTCACTAAGTTGCCCAGGCTTTGAACTCACTCTTTAGCCTGGTCTGCCCTTGGAACTCGAAATTCTGCTTCAGCTTAACAAGTAGCTAAGATTGCAGGTGCATGCCATCACATCATACTAATGAGCTTTTTAAAACCTATTCTGGTGCTGGGGTGTGAAGCCAGGGTCTTCTGCATGTTAGGCAGCCCACCACTATACCATATTCCTAACTCCTGTTTTTTGTTTTTTGTTTTTTGTAATGAATTGGAGCTGGAAAGAAGGCTGGATGGTTACAAATAAGTACTGCTTTTGCAGAGAATGCATGTTTTTGTTCCCAGCACACACATCTGGCAGTTTACAACCACCTGTAACTCCAGCTCTAGGGAAATCATGCCTTCTTCCGGCCTTTGAGAGTGACTGCATGCACCTGGTATACACACACACATTAAAATAAAAATGTCATTAAAATAGCTGGGTGTGGTGTCACATGCCTTTAGTCCCAGCACTCAGGAGACAGAGGCAGGCAGATCTCTGTGAGTTCAAGGCCAGCCTGGTCTTTGTAGTGAGTTCCAGATCAGCTGGGGTTGCAGGGATATCCTGTCTCAAAAAAGACCAAAAAAAAAAAAAAAAAAAAAAAGCTTTTAAAATAAAATTTAAGTTTAGGGTTTGGAGAAATAGCTCAATGGTTAAGAGTGTTGTGCCCAGGTTATAGAATCCTCTCAAAAGACCACCAGGGAGGTCAAATCTGATGCAAGAACAAAGGGTCTTTATTTACAAGCTCGAGCTCGGTCCACAGTCTGACACACCAATGCAGCGGGTGATAAGACAGTGGCCCCGAGTGGAGGGTAAGGTGATGTTTTATAGGGTTAAAACAAAGAGAGGAGGGACAAGGGTTGGGATTGGTTAAGGAAGCCCACTGGCGTGAAAAAGCATCTTACTCAAATTAAGGTTACAGGGCCCGTGGAATGTGCTGACCAAAGGATGTTACAAGGTCTTGTTTATGTCTCAGATTTTAGCCTTGGTCAACCTGACCAGATTTCATGTAGTCCTAAGTAGGGTGTTTTTACAAAACCGTCTGGTATTTGAAGGCTACGTCCTTGCAGGTGTTTTCCTATGAGTGTGGGAGCTGGGAAATCAGGCTTACATAGCAGAGGTTTTTCTCTAACAAAATGGAGTCAGGTTTGCTGTAGCCTTCACTTTTCATTTCTGAGGGTTCCTTACAAGAGCACTGGCTGCTCTTGCAGAGGACCCAGGGTTCAGTTCCCAGTACCCACATAGTGATGACTAACAACCATCCGTAACTCCACTTCCAGGGAATCCAGTACCCTCTTCTGACCTCTGTGGGCGTCGCAGGACACTGGTGCACTTACACACATATATTCATACAAATAAATAAAGTTTAAAGTTACTTTCACATTTGTCCACTATAGTAGTGAATAGACTTCTTGCCATAATGATAGCTTTGGAGTTTAAAATATCCCTAACTGCAAAATTACTATATAAAACTCTCATTATTGCTGGATATAATGGCATAGCCTTTAATACCAGCACTTGGGAGGCAGAGGCAGGTAGATCTCTGTGAGTTGAAGGCCAGCCTGGTCTACATAGTGAATTACAGGCCAGCCAGTGCTACATAGTGAGACCCTGTCTCAATCAAACAAATGAACAAGAAAGTGTTTACATGGGTTTTTTCTTTTTCTTTAATAATGGGTTTCATTATGGCTTTTTTTTTTTTTCTTGGTCTTTTTGAGAAAGTGTCTCCTTGTAGCCCCAGCTCACAGAGATCTGCCTGCCTCTGCCTTCTAAATACTGGGATTAAAGGCATGCACCACCACACTTAGCAGTTTTTAGAAAATTTTTTCATTATGTGTGTGTGTGTGTGTGTGCACATGAGTGTAGGTGACTTCAGAGTCCAGAAGAGGGCATTGGCTCTCCTTGAGCCCCAGTTACAGTCTGCAGTGATGCCCACTGTAGGTACTTATCGTAAGCTGAACTGGGTCCTTTGAAAGAGCAGTATTGGCTTGTAACTGCTGAGCCATCTCTCCAGTTCTTATACCAACTTAAAAAATTTTTTATTATTTATTTATATGTTTATATGTATATGTGTTGGAGGTCAGAGGACAACTGGATGGATGGAATTGCTTTTCTCCTTCCAGTATCAAAGCCCTGGGTATTAAACTTAGGTCTTCTGGCTTGGTGGTAGCAAGCATCCTTTACCCACTGAGCCATCTTGCTGGGTCTATTAGTTACTAGTCTGTTGTTTTGATAAACTACAATGACCAAGGCAGCTTATAGAAAGAAGAGTTTATTTGGGCCATAATGAGTTTATTATTTATAGAAAGAAGAGTTTATTTGGGTCCATAATGGCAGGGAGGCAGCTGGAGCAGAATGCCAAGAGCTTACATCTTCAAGCATTCACAGGAAGCAGAAAGAACAAATAGGAAGCGGATTGGGCTACCCACTCTCAAACCCCACCCTCAGTGACATACTTCCTCTAGCAAGGCCAAACCTGCTAAAGGTCCATGCATGACTTTGCCAAACAGAGCCAACTGACCAAGTGTTCAAATACTTGAGCCTATGGGGGACATTTCTCATTCAAACCACCACACTGGCTCAGTTATGTGAACTTGTTATGGTCATAAAAAATAGTGGCAGGTGAGAAGGCTCATTAGGTTAAAGATGTTTAGCCTTGAGCTCAGCGACCTGAGTTTGATCCCCAAACTCACATAAAAGTGGAAGAAAAGAACTACCTCCATAAATCAACTTCTGACATGGCACACATATCACACACACACACACACACACACACTAAATAAAAACTTAAATTTAAAAAAATCAATGCATTTATAGGAGCTGGAGAGGTGACTCAACACTGGCTGCTCTTGTAGAGGACCCAGGTTCGATTCCCAATACCCACATGGCAGCTAAGAACCGTCTGTAACTCCAGTTCCGGGGATCTGACGCCCTTTCCTGAGCTCTGTGGGCATTGCATGACACAGGTGCACTTACATACATGCAAGCAATATACTCATACACATAAAATAAAAACAATAAAATATTTTCAAAAGACTGTGTTAAAAAAAAAATCAATGAATTTACTAACCACATTGGTAGGGACAGTGAAAAGCTGGGTGACAGCAAAGTATGGTAGTCCTTTGCTCTAGGGTTCAGATGCTGTGATCTGCTAAATTAGTACATGCCAAAGGTTCTCCCTAGTAGTCAAAGGATATTAGGTCACATGCATAGGTGGGTAACAGATAGCTATTTTTTTTTTTTTTTGTCTTTTTGAGACAGGGTCTCCCTGTAGCCACAGCTGGCCTGGAACTCACTATGGAGACCAGGCTAGCCTTGATCTCATAAAGATCTGCCTGCCTCTGCCTCCCAAGTGCTGGGATTAAAGATGTGCGCCCGGCTACAAATAGCTATTAAGGGGATAGCCCAAGATAATTTTGGCTGTTGATCTACATGCCAACTCTCCATAATCCTTTCCATTCCCTCCTCAAGACAGGGTTTCTTACATCCTGGGCTGGTCTCAAACACACTATGTAGCTTAAAGGGTCTTGAAAGTGTTGATTCACTTGTTTCTATCTTCATTACACAACATGGGTGCACTTACATGCAGGCAAAAGACCTGTACAAGCAAAAATAAATAAACAGATTAAAATTATGTGGAAGATTTATTTGATGTGCATGAGTGTTTTTCCTGTATGTAGGTATGTGCACCACATGCATGCCTCGTGCCCACAGAAGCCAGATGTCAGATCCTCTGGAACTGGAGTTACAAATGGGTGTAAGCCACCAATTTAATGAGACCTTGTATCAAAAAAGGGGTAGGGGACTGGAGAGATGGTTCATCAGTTAAGAGTACTAGCTGCTTTTGCAGAGGACCTGGTTCAAGTCCCAACATATGCATGGCAGATAACAAATATCCATAACTGTTCCAAGGGAATCCAACGTCCTCTTCTGACTTCTCTGGCCACCGCAGGATCTGGGTGCACTTGCACACAACTCAAACACATAAAATTTAAAAAAATTGTTTAAAAAGGTTGGGGGACTGGGGATGTGTAGTTCCATTGCTGAAGTGCTTACTTAGCAAGTAGGAGGCTCTGTGTTATATTTCCAGCACCTCATAAAGTCAGGTGTGGGGGTGCTGGCTTCTAATCTCAGCACTCAGGACCTGGAAGCCGGAAGATCAGAATCTCAATGTCAGCCTCGGCTACATTGCTAGTTTGAGGCCAGTTTGGTGTGCATGAGACTTGTTTTGTTTTTTTAAAGCCAAGTGTGGTAGGGCATGTCTTTGATCCCAGTACTCAGGAAGCAGAAGCATAAGGATCTCTGTGAGTTTGAGGCTAGTCTGGTCTACATAGTGAGTCCCAAGCCACTCAGAGCTGTATAGTGAGTTCGTGCCTCAAAACAAAAACAAACAAACACAGAGGCTAAGGCAGGAGGATCCTGAGTTCAAGGCCAAGGTGAGCTTGTAATGAGCTATCCTGACACAAAATAACCAAAAATAAAAACAAAACCAACCCCCCTCACACACAAGGACTAGGGACATACTCAGTTGGCAGAATGCTTACCTAGCATAAACAAGGCCCAGAGTTCATCCCCAGCATAGACTACACTGGGCATTGTGGCACAAGCCTGGAATTCCAGCACTTGAGGTAGAGACAGGAGGATCAGAAGTTCAAGGTCTATGCAAGGATCTAAATTGACATCTGACCAAAGATATTCAGATGCCAGAAGTGCCCAACATCAACACCCAGAGGAACTGCAAGTTAAAACAAGATACTTTGGGGCTGGACAGATGGCTCAGCAGTTAAGAGGGCTTGCTGTTCTTGTAGGGTACTCAGATTTGGTTCCTAGCACCTACAATGGGTAATTCACAACTGACTGTATCTTCAGTTTCAGGGATTCAACGCCCTCTTCCGGCCTCCTCGGACACCAGATGCGCATACATACATGCAGGCAAACACTCATACACATAAAAATTGAAAACAAACACATAAAAAACAAGAGCGCTCCACTCATTCGTTAGAATGGCCAAAATTCAGAACACTGACCACATGGAATGCTGTGGTGGTGAGGATGTGGCACAGTATCAGTGCTTATAAGAAAGCAAAACTGTGTGGCCACTTTGAAAGAAAGCTTGGCTGTTCCTTACAAAACTACACATACTCTTAATATATGGTCAATATTTAATCAAATGAGTTGGAAACTATGTCTACATAAAACCTTGCACACAAATGATTCTATCAGTTTTATGCACAACTGGCAAAATGTAGAAACAAGATGTCTTTGAACAGGTAGATGGAAAAACTAGTAATCACACAGTGGAATGCTTTTCACATTAAAAAGATCGAGTTATCAAGTCACAGGAAGACATGGAAGAACCCAAAATTCTTTGTAATGGAGAGTGAAGCCAGTGTTTTCAGACTGCATGCTGTAAGATCCCAACCATGACATTCTAGGAAAAGCAAAACTGGGAGAGAGTAAAGTGTTCAGTGGTCACCAGGGTTGGGAGGAGGGGAGAAGGTCCATATTGTAGGTGACCCGAGGCTTTTTAGGCAGTAAACATATTCTGCAGGATGCTGTGAAGGAATGCATTTGAGTTTGACAGAAACATTAGAATACGCCATAACATGAGTAGACTCTATGGATTTTAATTAATCATGCATGTGTCCATGTTGTTTCATCGATTGTAACAAAGGTATCACAGGAACACAAAATGTCTATAAAGAACCTGTCTGGGAAGGAAATATGGGACTATACCCGCCCCCCCCCCCCAAACCAGACTGCTTGAAAAAAAGGCTATTAGTGTTCAAACAAACATCCCTCCAAATAGACATTTTAATCAAAGAAGTGGGTAGTGTGTAATCATGTTTTTCTCCTTAGGCAGCATGAATGCATGGGAAGGAGCACCCAAGCACCTGGACTCCAATAAGACAATTGGTTTAGTATTTCAGGAGGTGGGAGACATTTTAAGTTCCTAAATATTTTGAATTTTTATGAGCATATGTGACAAAAATAAATGCTTCTGGGGGCTGGGAATGTGGCCCACTTGGTAGACTGCTTGCCAGGTGTTCATGAAACCATGACTTGGATTCCCAACACTACATAAAATGAGTGCGCCATGCCCCTGTAATCCCCGCACTTGGGAGGTAGAGGTAGGAAGATCAGGAGTTCAAGGTTACCCTTGGTTGCATATCTAGTTTGAGGACAGCTGGGGAAAAAAAAAAAAAAACCCACAAAAAAACCCAAACCATTTTAAACCATGAAGGCCCTACTTTGGTTGGGTTAAATTGTACACACCACCGTTCTAGCCCCAGCTGTTGCTTGGCCCTAGGGCTCTCAAGGGATCGTCTACCTCTGGCCGATGTGAAGCCAGAATAGAAGCGGGCTGGCAAGTGGCCCCTAACCCGGGGCCCGCCAAGCTCTACTGGGGATGATTTCTGAACCCTGGCACTAGTGCTCCAGTATGGCAGGGAGAAACGGGGCTGGATGGGGCCGGCGGCGATGACACTGCGAACCACTCAGTCCGCCCAGGAACGTATTTAAATGGCCCTTCCCAGTATTTTTGCTGCGGATGCCCAGTGCCAGTTCAGGCACCCCGGACCAGCGTGGGCGCGTCCTTCCAGGACAGACGGCAACAAAGAGGCTCCTAGACTGATGAGTCCCGGGAGAGCCGCCACGTTAGCTGAGCCTCGGTGCGGAGCCGCCCTCCGGGAGGGGTAGCAATAGGAGCGTCGCCAGGGACTTTGGGCTGCGGGCCAGGCGGAGAGGCTGGCCGGACTTAGAGCCCGCCCACGTGGCGGCGGGTCCCGGCCACGCGCCCAGGGACGGCAGGGACGTACGGCCCAGCGAGCGCGCACGCCACCGCCTCGCCGCTGCAACCGGGGATAGATCCTCCCGGCTCGCGGCGACCGGAAATCGAAGGGCGGGCCCTGCCGCGCCCCGCCCCTGCGCCGGCCAATCGGTGCGCGCGGCTCATGAATAGTGAGCGCGCACCGCCACCACGCCCCCTAGTCTTGGCACCGCCCGGTCGCGCAGACCCGAGCGCGGCCGCGGCGAAGATGGCGACCGCCATGTACTTGGAGCACTACCTGGACAGTAAGCGATGCGGCCGCGCCGCGCTCCGCACGGGCCCGCGCCGCCGCCGCTCCCCGCACGCCGCTCCCCGCACGGGGTCCCCAGGGTGCGGGCGCGGCGAAGGACTGGCCTTGAGGGCGGCGGCGGCGCGCGGCCGGGCCGGGGCGGGGCCGCGGAGGGCGGGCGCGGGGTCCTGCCGCCTCCGCCGCGCCAATTCCCGGTGCGTCACGGGGGCGGGACTTGCTGTTGGCCCCTCCCCAGGCCCCGCCCCGACAACAGGCCCCCGCCCCCAGTGGGGTCCCTCCCCGCCGGTGGACTCCTGTAGGGCTAACCTGCTGCCTGCTGGGCAAGGAACTTGGGTGGCGTACAGCCTCCGCGTCTGCTTGTGAAGCGGGCGGGCACTTGCTGGTCTATCGGAGAGCGGTCTTCGTGTGAACTAATGCTGGCACCGGCGGCCGGGCCAGGGTTGGTGGTTGATGCCCCTGGCAGTTCGCTCTGAGGTCATAAGTGGAGAGACTGGGTCCCTTTGAGAACCGGGGGCATTATTTTCTACTCTCTGCCCCTTGGAGTGAGGGAGGATCCAGCCGAGGGGCCGCCCAGCCCCGAGCTTTTGCTTTGCTTTTCTGTCTTGGCCAGAGGGGTGTGACTCCACTGTGGCCCTTCTTTATTCTGGTGTCCCCCCCCCGCGTGGGCATCCTAAGATGAGTCCACGGTGAGTTCATCTCAGCGCTGGCAGCTGTGGGATGGCTCCCAGCATGCAGGAACTCTTTCCCCCCCGCAATTCACCGATAGTTGGAGCACACTTTTTGTTTTTAAGCTGTCAGAAGGTTAAAGCCTGGGGATAAATGTAAATCTGAAGACCACAGTTGTAGGTCCCACTTTCCCAGAGTAGGGAGGTTGTGGGGGGTGGAGGGGCAGGGGAGTAAGGCAGTGTTTGGAAGTGTCTTGGCGAGCTCAGGAAGACACAGGCTTTTAAAGCAGCCAGTTTATAAGATAAGATTTTGGCCTAAAATGCTGGCCTTGGCTACATTCCAGAGTGTGACAGGACCTGGAGGCTAGTCTCTATTAAGGGATCCAGTGCAGTGGGTCAGCTTGTCAACTGTCCTGCCAGTTTGCCACTGACCACGAGGACTGGTGAATTCCTCGATGGCACTGACTGCATTTCCAGTGCTCATAGCCCCGTGTGGCCAGAAGCTGCTCTGTTGGACAGGCAGAGAGAGCATATCCTGGGACTGCATGAGAACATGTGCCTGGTGCAGTAGACTCAGGTCAAAGTTGGAGAGATCAAGGGGGCTCAGATTATGGCTTGAGACTTTGGAGGATGCAGCTCACTGAGGGGTATAACTTGGTGGTGAGGAGAGATGGGGTCCTGTGGAGGAGTCACAGCTGTGTATTTCTGCTGAGGGCTAATTCCTTCATTCCCCCCTTACTCTTCAGCTGTGAACATGTCACCCTGTTGCTTGTACTGTTTGGTACCTGTCCCTAAAAGTTTAAATACTTTTGGTCCTCGGGCTGGAACAGAAACAGAAAATAAAGTCTTTTGTAGGCTTTGGTGTAAGGTCCTGGGGGCAAATTTTGCCTTATTGAGAAGCACAAGGTTTCTATGTCTCTTCCAGGCATTGAGAACCTTCCCTGTGAACTTCAGAGGAACTTCCAGCTGATGCGAGAGCTGGACCAGAGGACAGAAGGTAGGTGTTACAAGAGCTGGGTTCTGGTAAGAATAGAGGACCTGTTGCACAAAGAGATCTGAAGGGACCTTGTATAGTGGGGTGTAGGAGGAGTAGGCATTGCACAGTGTCTTGGGGGGAGTGCTAGTACCTTAAATTTTTAATTAAAAAAAAAATGTGTATTAGTTTTTGCCTGCATGTGTGTAAGTGTACCACATGCATGCAGTGCTCGCAAAGGCCAGAAGAGAGTATTGGATTCTTTGGAACTGGAGTTGTAGATGAATGTTACCCACCATGTGGGTGCTGGGAACTGAACCTGGGTTCTCTGTAACAGCAGACAGTGCTCTTAAGCCCTAAGCCACCTCTCTCCAGCCCCTGGTATGGTTTTATTTTTGTGGAGAGACAGGTACTTGTCCTGTAGCCTGTAGTCTATAGCCCAGGCTGGCCTGGAACTCCTGTTGCAGGGGTGGAGTGGGAAGTGCTGGCACCTTTAAAGTCAGCTGTCAGATATAGTTTCTTGGGTTCTTTCTTTCATCCATATGTGTGTTTATGCTACTGTGTGCATATGTGCATCCCCATGGCAGTTATGTAGAGGTTAGAGGACAACATTGGATTTAGTCCTCAAGGGCCTTCCACTTTGAGACAGACAGACTCTCTCTCTTTCTCTCTCTCTCTCCTCCTCTCCCTCCCTCTCTCCTTCCCTTCCTCCCTCCGTCTCTCCCTCCTTTCCTTCCTCCCTCCCTCTTCCTCTTCCTCTCCCTTTCCCTTTCCCTCTCTCTCCCGAGAGTCTTACTCGATAGGTAGCTCTGGCTGGCCTGGGAACTCACAGAGATCTGCTTGCCTCTGCCTGCCTCCTGCGATTAAAGATGTGTGCTACCACGCCTTGCCAACTAGTGTAACTGGCCCACCAGCTTCTCAGGATTCTCCTGTCTCTGCCTCCTATCTCAGTAGGAGCTCTGGGATTACAGATACCTATGATACTCCACTTAGATGAATTAAACTTCTGTCCTTATGCATGCATGGCAAGTGCTTTACCCAATGAGCTGTCTTCCCAGCCTATTTCTCGGGCTTGTATACAAAACCATGTCATGTTTTCTGAATGGTTGGCCTTTTCAGTCAGAATTTTTGTTGTCTTTGTCCTTTTAAAAATTTTCCTGTTTCTAAACTGCATGCAGGTTGAGTAGTCCTTATTCACAATGCATCAGACTAGAAATATTTTGAATTTTGAGATTTGTCAGTTTGGGAATATTTAAATATATACTGAACTGTCTTGGGGGTGGGACTCTAAGTCTAAACACAAAAAGACATATCTGGAGAGTGATTTTGTACAACATTGCTAATGATTTGGTGTGTGAAACAATGTTTATACGGAACTGCTCCTTAATGTCCTCGGGGGTTATCACACAAAGTCACTTGTGGGCTCTTCCTTTGGGCCATCTTGTTGGCACTCAGAAGTTTCAAGTAATTGGAGTTTGAAAAGTTAAGAGAGTGCTTTTTGACATGTTGATATTTCTCCTCTACACTTTTTTTTTGTGTGTGTGTGTGACAGGGTCTCACTGTGTAGCCCTGGCTGACGTGAAACTTGCTATATAGACCTGGCTGGCTTCAAACTCAGAGATCTGCCTGCCTCTGCCTCTTGAGGGCACATGCCTTGTTGGGGGAGACTGCTCACTGCTGGGTCTGGCTACAGATTGGAAGGACTATGCTTTCCACTGGGGTCAGCATCTTAGGAGTAGGAAGACTTCTTTTCTTGGAAAAACACAGGCATAAAATGTGTGCAGATTGGTTTACAGATGTCATTAGGCAAGCTTCCCTTTCCTGTCTCTCAGATGGGGAGACCTTGCCAATCTACCTGGAAGTCCACGCTGAGTTGGTGGTAAGCCTTTCCACCTGTAACAGTAGATGTCCCATTTCTCAGTGAGAGTGAAGACTTGTATCTGTCTCTGTCCTCGGCATAAATGGACGCATGTGGGATGCTTCCCATGTTTTGCTTTGCTGTTCACTGTCTCTTTCTATGAGGTTAATCTACAGGGTTGTGTGTAGTTGTAGTGATTCCATGTGCTGCTGGGTGGTGTGTATGGAGTGTAGCTTGCTTGCCAGTCTTTGTTGGTTGGAAAATTGGTTTATTTCCTGCTTTTAGCTAATATGAGTGTTTTCCAAAGTACTTACTTTGATGCCTTAGTGCCCAGCCATCCTTTGGGTATGTGATAAAATTGTGTACCAAGTTCTAGGTAAGGTGACCATGCAGTTTACTGTCCAGGAGATCAGAGGGCATTTTGACCACTTATTGGACAATACCTGAACTGGGTCTGTCTTGGGCAAGTTGCTGTACTACAAAGTACACACTGATACAACCAGTGATGCTCTGCCAGCTGGCTGGATGTACGTCACTCTGTTTCTTGCTGCTGCTTGATGATAGCTGGTGACATTCAGTATGCCTTGTGTGGAACTAGTTTCTCACCTGTCCCCATCAGATAAGAAAGCAGAGATCGACATCCTGGCTGCAGAGTATATTTCCACAGTGAAGACACTGTCCTCTGCCCAGCGTGTAGAGCACCTGCAGAAGATCCAGAGCGCCTACAGCAAGTGCAAGGAGTACAGTGACGACAAAGTGCAGCTGGCCATGCAGACCTATGAGATGGTCAGTACAGGGCTGTGGTGTGGGCTGTCCCTCCTTGTCTTCTGTGCTGCCGAAGGAAAGCTTTGTGGAAATGTGTGTAGGGTGGGCATTTGGAGCACTTAGAGGAAGGATGCCCTGGGAGCCTTCACCTGGGCCACTCCTGTGTTGGTTTTTGTTAGTTAGTTTGCTTGTTTGTAAAGCCATTGTGTTTTGTTTCTTTGTTTGATCCTTTGCAGTGCTGGGGATCAAACCCAGGGCCTTGCACGTTCTAGGCAAGTGCTATGCCACTGAGCTATATCTCTAGCCTTCTTTTTACTATAAAGTTAGACTTTTGAGTGTCCTTTTGTAGGTGGACAAACATATCCGAAGACTTGATGCTGACCTGGCACGCTTTGAGGCTGACCTGAAGGACAAGATGGATGGTAGTGACTTTGAAAGTGCTGGAACACGAGGCTTGAAAAGCAAGTTGCCTGATTTTCTATTTTTAAGTGACTGGAAATGTGAAGACTTTTGTCTAAATGTGTTAGGAATGTGAGGGTCAATGGTCTGGGTAAATCCTGCCCTGCTTTCTTCAATCCCATGAGAATAATGAGATCTTATTTTTCAGAAGGTCGGGGTCAGAAAGAAAAGAGAGGCTCCCGGGGCCGAGGCAGGAGGACATCAGAAGAGGATACTCCAAAGAAAAAAAAGCATAAAGGCGGGTAAGGGGCCTTCTGTCCTCTCCTCCCAAGGGAACACCATTTTTGTGTCGAGGAAGTGGGAGCAACGGGGAGAGTGCACCTGGGTGAACGCCACCCCAGCTTCTCCGTGCTGAGCAGTGGCCTCTGGACAGTGCCATCATGTCCTTGGCTGCCTGGGTCCGAGTGCCTGTGGACAGAAGGCCAGGCTTTCTCAGGCATTGGCAGACCCTCCTTTGAGCCTGTATGTACCACCCGCAGTGTCAGGAGAATACCGAGTACTTACTGACAGTGCTGTGTCTAAACCAGTCTTTAAGTAGCTGAATTTGTCTGTTTGCTGATGGTTTTACATGTTATTTTTATTTTACTATTTATTTACTTTTATTCTTTTATTTTTTCTATATTTAGTCTTATATATTGATATATGTTTTGTACATGTTTACTGTTAAACTGTGTGATTGCATTTCTTAGATGTCCATATCATTTATCTTGAAATTCTTCAAGGTAGTTTCTCACTGGTTCCTCCCCCAGAGGGATTGTACATTTCACAGAAGTGATGTTTGAACTAGTGCCAGGAGACCATGACAGTGATTCTTAGTTATGGGAAAGGGTGGGAGACTAGTTCTTGACAAAAGGGGAAAGATCTGGTTATTGAACCTGGTCTTTTATGTATTTATTATGATCTTCCTGCCTGAACCTTCTGAGACCTGGGATTGTAGTGTTACCACACCTGCCTCTGATTTTTTTTTTTTTTTTTTTTTTTTAAAGACAGGATCTCAGTGTGTAGCCCTGGCTGGCCTGGAACTCACTATGTAGACCAGGCTGGCCTTGAACTCACAAAGATCCACCTGCCTCTGCTTCCTGGGTGCTGGAATTAAAAGGCATGGTCCATCACGCCTGGCTAGATTTTTAGCTTTTTAAAAAATGTCTGTTTTTATTTATTCTTTGACAATTTCATACGTGTACATGCTGTATCTTGACCATATCTACCATCTCTTCCCCTACCTCCATTATTTGCTCTTCCCTTCAACTCTTTCTGGACCCCTTCTTCCCAATAAGTCTCCTTCCTTTAAAAAAAATTTTATTTTTTATTTTATTTGTATGAGTGTTTTGCCTGCATGTGTGTAAGTATGTATGTAAGTATACCTGTATGTGCAATACCCAAAGAGGCCAGAAGAGAGTGTTGGATCCCTTAGAACTGGAGTCCTACACAGTTATTAGCTGCCATGTGGTGCTGGGAGCAGCCAGTGCTCGTAACTGTTAAGCCATCTCTCCAGCATTCCCTCCTCTGTTTATGTTCTCCCCTTTTTATGGCTGCTGAGTGTAATTAGGGTAGCTTGCATGAGGAACAGTGTGGGGTTAGTTACTGGCGCATGGGCAACTTACTGGCAGCTACACTACTGAAAAAATGTGATTCCCTCTTCCCCAGCAGCTATTAGCTGCCTCCTCAGCTTGGGGGTTGGGACCACATGAGCCCCTGCCCGTCCATGATGACTAGCTCCGTACTTCTGCCGGCTCATTTTAAACTTTGGTAATGAGTTTTTTAAGTTAAAATTTTTATTTTGTGTAGATGAATGTATGTAAGTGCACCCTGGGTCATGCAGTGCTTGCAGGGCCAGAGGAGGGCATCCAGTCCCCTGGAACTGGAACTATGGATGGTTGTTAGCTGCCATGTGGGTGCCAACAACAGAACCCAGGTCCTCTGCAAGAACAGCCAGTGTTCTTCACCGTAAGCCATCTCTCCAGCCCCTGTTTTTGGTTTTTGTTTTGAAACAGGGTCTTCCTGTAGTCCTAGCTGGCTTGGAACTCACTATGTAGACCAGGCTGGCCTTGAACTCACTGAGATCCACCTGCCTCTGCCTCTTGAGTGCTGGGATTAAAGGCGTGAGCCATCATGCCTGGATGTTTTTTATTTTTGAGAGAGAGGCTCTAGCCCAGGTTGGCTACCTGACTCACTGTGCAGCTGAGAATGACTTGTGGGATTTTTTAAAATTTTATGCGTATAAATGTTTTGCCTGTATGTATGTAAGTGTATTGCATGTGTGCAAGCCCATGGAGGCCAGCAGAGGACATAGGATCCCCTGGAACTGGAGTTGTGAACTGCTGTTAGCTGCTATGTGGATGCTAGGGACCAAACCCAGGTCCTGTACAAGAGGATTGCTCTTAACTGCTGAGCCATCTCTCCAGCCCCCTGAGGATGACTTTGAACATGTGATCCTCCTTGCTCTGTGTCTTAGGTGCTGGGATTACAGGTATATGCTGTTATGCCTGGTTTGCCCGGTACTCAGGATTGGGCCCACGGCTTCATGCCTTTTTGGAAAGCACTTTCCCGAATGAAGTATGTCCCCAGCCATTCTCCACCTCTTTTTCATCTTTACCTTTTTACTTTTTTTTTTCTTCTTTTTCTCTGAAAGATAGTGTCTTAGTATGTAGCCCTGTCTGGCCTAGAACTCACTATATGGATCACATAGATCTGCCTGCCTCTGCCTCTAGAGTGCTGGAATGAAAGGTGTTTGCCAGGGTGAACCTTACTTTTTGAAGACCCCAGTTGAATGGCTAGAGTGCTTTGCTGATAGGCTCAATCAGTCCTGGGAGCATGACCTCACCCTGGTCTCTGGCATGCCTCCTCCACTTGCTCAAAGTGTCTAGACCAGGGCTTTTTCTGCGCATGGTCTCTATGCAACCCTGGATATGTGGACATATAACAGCTATATAAATCAGACATTTGCTGATAATGTCATATAGAAACTTACTTTGAAGCAGTTCTTTGGTTTAAATATAATTTTACCATTTATTAAAGATGAAAGCAAATTTGTGTACTAATGAGATGGATGCACTTGTTTATTTTTACATGAAGAATTGTTTTGGCTCAATGTTTGGTACTATAGAATGTAGCATACATACCCTCAATGTTTTTCAGAGTTGATTAATACTTGGATTTTGTAATTGTTGGTACTAAGAATGCTCCTTTTATAAGAAATAATAATAAAAAAAATTTATTATGTTTATGAGTGTATTGCCTGCATGTATGTAAGTGCACTTGTGTCGTGCAATGCCCATGGAGGTCAGAAGAGGGTGGCAGATTGCCTGGAACTGGAGTTATAAACAGTTGTTAGCTGCTATATGGGTGCTGGGAACTGAACCCAGGTTCTCTGCAAGAGCATCCAGTGCTCTTAACCACTGAGTCAACTATCCAGCCCCTAACTGTTTTAAGCAGAGTCTTTTGTAGCCAGGGTGACCTTGGATTAATGATTTTGTCTCTATTTTTCTAGCACTGGCATTACAAATGTTTACCATCACAAGGGTTTATGTGGTGCTGGGGATCAAACAGAATACCTCTCTTTACCAAAGATGCTACATTCCCCAGCCTAGAGAATGCCGCTTTCCTTAAATATTCATGTAGAATATGTTTAGGGTGATTTTAGAAATTATTGGAAATTCATTTAATGACTTTTTTATGAAACTAAATTCAGTAACCCAAACAGAGTTTTAAAAACAATCTAGGGGCTGGAGAAATAGTACATCAGTTAAGAGCACTGGCTGCTCTTGCAGAGGACCTGAGTTTGATTCCCAGCCCCCATTTGGTGGCTAGAATTCCAGTTGCAGGGGATCTGATGCCCTCTTCTGACCTCCATGGGCATTGCATGACATGGGTACATTTACACACATACAGGCAATACACTCATACCCATAAAATAAAAATTATAAATAAGATATTAAAAAAAAACCAAAAACAAACCAGAGTAGATTGTGGTGGAGCACACCTTTGATCCTAGCACTCAAGAGGCAGAGGCAGGCAGATTTCTGTGAGCTCCAGGCCATCTAGGGCTACATAGTAAGGCCCTGTCTCAAAAAAACAAAGGCAAAACAAAACAAAATGAAAAAACAATCCAAAGATACACTAATTTGACACATGCTGAGGAATGACAGCAGGAAAATATTGAAAGTCTTTGTTTTAAAACTTTATTTTCTTTGGAAGCAGAAAACTTTGTATTTATAGTAAAAATATCACAGTTCATAATTATAGTTGTCTCAGATCTCAGCTTGGGTGTTTAAGGCAGTGTGTGTTGGCATTGTGCGTGTGACTACATAAGGGGTGCAAAGTGTGCTTGTGTATTCACTCACGCAGTATAACATGGTAAACACAGCCAGAAACAGCATGGATTCATTGCGTGTTTGATTGGTGTATTAATTTTTGGTCATTTCCCATTCTGAATCCTTGTACGCTGTCAGATTTTCCATGACCCGCTCACAGAGTCACACTGCCTCGTGGACCTTGTGACCTCCAGTTTAAGAAGCTGGGGTCTAGACTGTGCTTCTCAGAGGAGTTCCAGTGTGATCTTTTGGATGTGCGGTCTCATGTGCAGTGATGCCGAATTTGTGTAGGTCTCGCAGGGCACCCGCCAGCACCATGCTGCCTGTGCAGAGGGGGCTGCACATGTCTACTCAGCTTGGGAGAGATCACACTATTTATAGTCAAGCAGTTTGTGGGTGTGGATGTCACAGATGGTAGTTTTCAGTTCTAGAGCAATTAAGCGAAAAAGGAATTAAGATTCTCTTTTTTAAGAATGGATTTTGATTCCTTTTTTGAAAATTATCCATAATTGTGTTCATTTAGTCATATTTCTTTAACTTTAAATTATTTCTTGAAACAGGGTTTTACTGTAATCCACAGAGCAATGCTGACCTTATTTAAAGTTTGTTTCTGCTAACTTTAACATCTGGGCATCTGCTTCTATAAACCAGTCTTTTCTTGATTAACTGTCACAAAAATATGCTTTTTTCCTACCTTGGTAAGTTTTTTAAAATTTAAAAATAATTTTTATTTTGTGTGTATGAGTGTTATACCTGCATGTCTGTAAGTGCACCCGTGCATGCAGTGCCCATAGGCCAGAAGAGGGCATTGGATCCCCTAAAACTGGAATTACAGATAGTTGTTTGCTGCCATTTGGGTGCCTGGGAATTGAACCTGGGTCCTCTGCAAGAGTGGCCAGTGCTCTTAATTGATGAACCATCTCTCCAACCCCTTTAGTAAGTTTTTTATGATCTGTATGACCTTAGGTATAAAGGATGTGGAAAGTGAAGGTCTCTTATCCCCTATGGTGAGTTTTCTCTTCTTTAGTCCAGCACATTAAGCTGGGGCCAAGCCAGTGGCCCCCACCAAGTCCCCCTACTCTTCACCTTCAGGTCTCACGGGGGGAGCCCCACCTTGGCTATCGACTGAGAGTTTGGTCTCTCACAGACTGCCTGTGATTTCAGTCTGTGCTGAGGCAGTGGATAGCTTGCCTTTCTTTCCTCTAGTCCACACTGATCACATTGCCTCCGGGTGGGAGGGAGGCTGGATGTGAGAGCAAACTCTAGTCAAGGCTACTATTCTTCACACATATCCTGTGTATACATGACTGCAAGGTGGCGGTCTTGAAGTGTTATGTTGGTGATTGGGCCTCCTGACCTGCCAAACTCAGCAGTTGGACCAACCTTGTCCTACTACAGGTCATGTAGCCCCATTGCTCCAGTGCCTCTGCTGTCTATAAGAGGTGGTTGGAATTTGCTGAGCTTTCCATTTCTGACTTGTAGGGCTTCAGCATGCTGCCCCTGCTTCCTCCTGCCTAGGACCTGGAGTCTCTGTGGCTGAGCCTCTTCAGGTTCCCACAGGTTTTTTTGATAGTGTCTTCTTCACTCATGTCGTCAGCATGAGGAGCCCAGCACATGGGTCTTCAGGTAGTGAGAGGCCAGCGCCCACTGGATAGAACATCCTCCTGAGGCCTGAGGTGCAAGTCAGGTGTTGGTGAGGCAGGCTGTGCAGCTGTTCCCTAGCCAGGAGCTATCATGCTGTCTAATGCTGTCACTTGTCCAGTAGCCCTGGGAGACAGTTGCTGCTTTCAGGTTCATCTGCTGGGCTCTATCTTGCACTTTTTTATTAGTCTGTCTTCTCTCTGATTCCTGAGTAGCAGTGCTGCCATCATCCCAATAGATATTTACATGGGCTAGACAAGGAAGACAGCTGGAGTGATACACCCAGGCCCCGACATCTGCCTTACAGAGCAGCCTCCACAGAGGGGGCATCCAGAGACAACCAGAGCCACTTAAACCCTGAATTTACTGTGTCAGGGTGGTTGATGGTGTGGCTATAGAACATGGTCCTGAACCCTACACAGGGATGTACCTGATGAGAGCCTAGAGCTCTGCATAGTCCTTGCTCCGAGCTTTATATAGTGGGTTTTCACAGCCTGGATAAAATGGACTAAAGGTTTCAGTCTCAGCTTGGTGGTTACCATTTTTCCTTAGGGGTCTTGTGACAGTGCTCAGTCAGGTTCCTGTGGCTCACTGGCTACTTGTCTAGGCAGTGCATATCAATGGAGAGGGACTTTCCCAGAACTGTCAAGTCTGCTTTCCACCTGAGATTCTGGGAGCTAAGGTCTCTAGTTCCTTGGCTGCCCCAGGGCCTTGCTTTCTGACAATTCAAGACCAGCAGTTTTCTTTCTTAGTCCTTTATCCCAAAGCCTGGTTAAGCAGCCAGGTCTCTGCTGGGGGCTACCCGGAGTGCTAAGGAAGCACATGTGTGTTCATGTCTGGAGGGAGCTTTCTGGGGAGGGGAGCTTTCCAGGTCAAGGGCCAGAGGGGTCAGAGTAAGTCAGCTAGCAGCTGCTGAGAGATAGGGTTGCCTCAGCCTACTCAAGGTACAGGGGCTGCCTGTGGGATGTCCTTCTAGGTAGTCTCTTCAGTCCCTTCTGCACTCTCCTAATTCCTTTTGGTTTTCTTTTTCAGACACAGATCCTAATTTGTGGAAATTGGCCTTGAACTTCCTATATAGCTCAGGCTGTCTTTGAACTTAGGACCGTCCTGCCTTAGCTTTCCTAGTGCTGCATTAAAGGCAGGTGTCACCATGCCTGTCTGACTGAACTTGGTGATTCTAGGCTACAGGTCACTTACTTGGCACTGAGTGCCTGTGATCATTGATACTCTCTAGCGGATGGAGTTGAGCAAGAGACAGACACACTGCTGGGCTTGCTGCCTCTGCAGGTGCTGCACAGCTCCAATGATGGTAGGCTATGCAGAGAGAGAGACATGGAGCCGGGAGGCTGAGTCACAGAATGTTACAGACCTTTAAGAAAGTTTCCTACTTGAAGGAGCTCTTGGGAATACTTGAAAGCAATATTGTCAGATCATTTGGACTTGGATATTTGTGACATTACAATTTCAAAAAGACAGGGAACTGGAAGTGTGGGTTACTCCCCAAGGAGAGCCTCAACCTCCAGAGTCCCCATGACATTGGGCTGGAATATAGATAAATGCACCCAGGCACACCTGGAGCAACTGCAAAGCCTGGGGAATGTGTACAGATTCAAAGGTGAGGGGCCTAGGCTTCTGTGCCTTGCTTCCCATCTGCAGCTCTGTCACGCCTTTCCCTTGCCACAGCCCTCGTGGGACCTGGACATATCACTAAATATTTCTAGTTTTGGGGGGGTGATAGGGACTGTGTAGTGGGACTATACTGTCTAGACTGTCCTGAGCTTGCTTGGCTATTTAAACAATAGGTGAAGAGTAAGTTCCCCTTCTGGCTCTGCAGCAAGGGGTGGGGCTGAGCTGTGTGGGCAACAGTTTTAGGGGGAAGATGAAGGTTAAGATTCTTCCTGGGCTGCTGCTCAGAGACCAAGAGGCTGCTGTGGGCCCAGAGGAGTTGAGCAGAGCAGTATGGCCCAGTGTGGCTCCTGCCAGCCAGTGGGCAGCTGGATGAGGTTGATGCAGAGGATACTTAGAGCCAAGAGAGGCTGAGAGGGGTTGCCAGTGTGTGGTTTGGGGTCAGGGTGCCTGGACAGATGCAGAGGACACACTCACTGTTCATTCTCATGGAAGGAAGGCATGTTACAGTAGAGCTGGTAAATGCCATGACCCCTGGGCCAGTCTTGGCTGGGAGGTGGGGCACAGCAAGACTGCCCTCTACTGTCAGCTGTCTGCTGGCAGGGAGACATGTCCTTGCTCCTACTAGGAGATGGCAGGAAGCCAAGGAAGGCCAGCACAAGGGAGGGAGTCCTGAGGGGGCGGCAGACTTGTCCTGGTGGAGGAGTCTGTGGTCCCAGTGGACAGGAGTGGCTGATTGCATAGTGAGTACTGCCAGTTGCCTGGCCGCCATGTCTTGCCCTGCTTCTGAGACCTCTGCCGGTGTGGAGGTGGTGGTGTACTTCCTGTCTGTTGTTTACTGCTGTGTCTAGATTTGTGGCTGGAAGTAGTCCAGAGGAATCTCTTTAGTTGACAATTCACATCCTCACATGTTTTTCTTGCTGTAAATTATTAGGAGAGAGTTGGCTAGAAGGGTGCCTCAGTGGGACTAGAGAGATTGCTCAATGGTTAAAAGCACTGGCTGCTCTTACAGAGGATCCATGTTTTGTTTCCAGCACCCAAATGGCAGCTAACAACCTTCCTTAACTACAATCCCAGGGGATCATTTGCTTTCATGGGTGTACTTACATACATGCAGGCAAAACACTCATACACATAAAATATAAATAAATAAATAAATGTGCCTCAATAATAGGCATTGGGAATATCTTTAGGTTCTAATAACAATAAGTACATGGGATGCAACTGTATTAATGTTCATTAGCTAAGAGCCATTGTAGATTAAAAAAATATTTTTATTATTTTATGTGTATATTGCCTGCATGTATGTAAGTGCACCTGATTTGTGCAGTGCCCTTAGAGGTCAGAAGAGGGGCTTGGATCCCCAGAAACTGGAATGTGGGTGCTGGGAATTGAACCCAGGTCCTGTGCAAAAGGAGCAGGTGCTCTTAACTGCTAATCTGTCTTCCTGGCCCCATGTACATTCTTTTTGTGGAACCTGCGAGCATCTTTGGTTACAGGGCAGGGAAGCACTTGGCTCTTGGTGGAAGGGCCCGCAGTGTGGCCCTGTGCTTTTTGTGCCTCCTTCTGCTCCCCTGTAGTCAGCAGAGCCATGCTTCTCCCCGCAGGTCTGAGTTCACTGACAGTATCCTATCTGTGCATCCCTCTGATGTGCTGGACATGCCTGTGGACCCGAATGAGCCCACATACTGCTTGTGCCACCAGGTGTCCTACGGAGAGATGATCGGCTGTGACAACCCAGATGTGAGTGTCTGGGTCTTAGGGGACACGTACTCTGGGATGGGTATACAGGTGGGGATGTTTTCCATTCCATGTTTAACATGCAGCGTGCTTAGGTGTGACTTGGGCTTTCCCCTTGCTTTGCAGTGTCCAATCGAGTGGTTTCACTTTGCCTGTGTGGATCTCACCACAAAGCCCAAAGGAAAGTGGTTAGTATGGGTTGCCTGCAGCTTTGGGCAAGACTGTCTGGTGTTTTGGACCTGGTTGTGTGTTTCAGTGTATTGTTTTTGTTGTTGTTTTTTAAATTTCAAACATTTTTATTTTATGTGTGTTACCTGCATGTGTGTAAGTGTACCCATGTTGTGCAGTGCTTGCAGAGGACAAAAGAGGACATCATATCCCCTGGAACTGGAGTTATGGATGGTTCTTAGCCACCATGTGGGTGCTGGGAACTGAACATGGGTCCTCTGCAAGAGCAACTGGTGCTCTTAACAGCTGAGCCATCTCTCCAGCTGTGTCTCAGTGTTTTTGCAGTACTGGCTCTGGCTGGGGCAGGGTGGTGGTTGTAGTAAACTCACAGAGGGAAATCTGCTGCCCTGGGACACAGGTGCTGAGTTTATGCAGTGTTTATACTTCTATCCCTGAAGAAGAGCTGGATATGTTCCCCACCTTTGCCCTGATGTGCATCCAGCATTCTAGACTAGTGCTCTACCACTGAATGATTCCCCACTTCCCCTTTATCCCCGAGGCTTCTAGTGGGGTGGAGGTCATTGAAACGATGAGGCGAGTAGGTGTTTGTCTCTAGGAAAATCTGAGAATGGTGAAGAGCAGAAGTGGCCCTGTCTCCCTGCCAGGGGCTCCATCTAACAGCATGGGAAGCTTGTACACTCATTTTCATCCTGCATCTAGTCAGCAGTAGGCTGCTCTGCGAGATGGTCCCAGAATTTTATTTAAATAAAAATCTGGTTTTGTTGACTTGTGTTAAAAATGGGTGCGTGTTCCTAAAGTGAAATAGTATGGACTTGGTCCTCTTCATAGGAGCACCCTGAGCACATCACATCATGGTACATTCTGTAATGTTCTTGCTGTGTAGGCCAGCCTGTGGCCAGTGAGGGTTCACTTGGGAAAGGAGGGTTGGATGTTCAGTTGCAAGGGCTCCGGTCTCCACATTGAAGTGTGCGTTGTGGATGTTAAAGCCCCCACTCTCGGGCAGACTCCTGTGGGTGGTACCTTAACCCCTGCATGCTGGGCCAGGGTGACAGTGGGCATGTGAGAGTAGGCACCTATATATGTGGCTCTGCTACTAATGGATGTCTGTTCCTCAGCTGAGGAAGGGGAAACAGAAGAGCATGCATGTGAGGTGGAGATGGGAGTTTAAATGGTATGTTCTTGGCAGAATTTCCAGGTGGGGAAGTCTGACAGCACTAGGAAAGTCAGCAGGGCTGCCACCTTGACATCTGAGAGCTTTTAAGCCTGGCAGCTGCCCACTGTGCTAGACCCACAGCTAGACAGAAGAACTGGGACATGGAATTCCAGAGTGATTTTTCTGTAGCTCACTATTCTGGGCTTTCTCAGGGGGACCCACAACTTCTGACTGACACATATCACTGTAGTTGAGGACTAGGTGCTTGGAGCTTCTTAACACAGAGGGAATTGATTTGAGTTGTCACATGTGAAAGAGCTGCTTCCCACATAGGAAACTTGAACTAGAATGTCCCTTTGCAGCATGAGTGCCTGCTATGTTCTTGAATGCTCATTAACACTGTTAGAGGCTTATATCCATATCTGACTCAGAGTACCGGGGCTTGTGTAAGCCATACAAGCCATACTGAGTGCAGCTGTTGAGAACTGGTGTCCATAGGGTTGACTGACCTGTGTCTGCTTGTTTGGCCTTCAGCACATCCAATCTATCAGCTAGCTATTGATGTCTCCTCCACAGTGGGCACAGTGATCCCATGTAATGAGCAACATTATCAGCTTGATCACAAGGCTGTGCAGATGTGCATCAGTCAACTACAGACATGTATGAGACAGCAATTCATGTGACCCAAGACTCATCCCAACTCTGTGTAGTTGCCCTCTGGCACTGTCGCATTAGAATCCAGTTGCCCTGGGAAACACAGGAGGTGTCCGGTGTTCCAGCAGAAATGATGCAGAGGGCTGATCCCTGTGCCTTTCTCATCACAGGTTCTGTCCACGGTGTGTTCAGGAAAAGAGAAAGAAGAAGTAAGGAAGAGGTGGTGTGCCAGACTGAAGAGCAAACTAATAGATTTCTTCATCCATGTTGCAATATTTTCTTTCATTTTAAAACTACCTTATTTTGACTGATATTTAATAACTCAGTGGCCAGTTGTAATTTGGGATATTTCCTAAAACAAGAAGCCACTGCACCGTTTGCACAGAGCAGTCTCACAGGGACTTGCCACAGTGA
This sequence comes from Eospalax fontanierii, assembly GCA_035773235.1. Lineage (NCBI taxonomy): Eukaryota > Metazoa > Chordata > Mammalia > Rodentia > Spalacidae > Eospalax > Eospalax fontanierii. Next base: position 2,404,116 of record CM069530.1, on the reverse strand, counting down.
CTTAACGTGCAGACCCCCCCATCACTGGGAACAGCAGCACCTGGACCTCCTGGGGTGAGTGTCACCTTGGGTTGCTGACAAAGTGCATGATGTGGGGTGGACACATTTTAACCTGGTACACTGCCACCACTATGTGACCAGAGGGTCAGCCTCAAGCGTCCACCAGAAGTTTTCCAAGACTTATGGCACCATGGAAGCACAACTGTTGCTCTGTGAGCACAGTGTTGTCAGGCATTGCCTCACACTGTGCTCTGACCCTGACTGGAAACCATGGACTCTTGGCCAGGATACCTCTGACATGTCTAGAAGGGGCTGGGGGCTCTTCCCAGGAGAAGTACCCTCTGCTTTACTGTGCACTGCCTTTTCAGTGTGAACTTCCAGTCCTCCCTAGGGATTCACCTTCCGTTAGCCTTGGACTGTCAAGTTATGATGACCAGCACCACCAAGCGGCGGCCTAATAGCCAGGCTGAAGTTCCATTTCTCTGGGAATTCCTGACTTTTTTACTGTGAAGATGAAATTATTGTAATAGCATGAAGGTTGTGGGTCTGTGTGTTTATGAAGTGAGTTTGTCTACTGTGAGCTGATTTTAGAACTCTGTTATGTTGAATACCACTAGACCAGCATCTTACATCCAAGGGGACTACAATTATGTGACATGATTTGTGAATTTGTGTGCCCAATAGCAGTTCTGGAATGAAGGTAGGAAAGTAGAGTGTATTCCTTATTTAATCAGCGTCCACCAAACAATCCAGTGTTGAACTGTCTTTTGGAAGTAATTGTGGGGAAACATACATTGGGCCATTGAGAGATTAATTTGTGGTGGTTCCTTAAGTGTGACAGAATCCTGAGTCTTGTTTGACTTAGAATTCTTCTGGCATGTTCGCCAGTGTTTCAGGCTCTCTAAGAACCAAGGGAGAGTGTTCCTGGCTTCACCCCAGAAAAAGAGCCACAAGATAGAGCTGAGTTACACAGTTTCCAGTTTCAGGAGAGTCCAGTTTCTTCATGAGACGGGCTCTTGGACAGCACATCATTTTCTTATAATGATATCTACATCTGCAGTATTTTCCTCCTGCTTTATACTGAGGAGGAGAAACGCAGCAGAAGGAGCTGCAGGACCCTGTGTCTGCCCCACACTTCAGTTCTTGTTCTCAAATGAGAACAAGGATACCCAGGGATGCCCGAGGCCATGCCATCTGATTCTCAGCAGTCCTACACAGGGTGTTCCTGCACAGCCTGTCCCAGTCGGGGAATAAGGCGGTGGGAGCGGGGTGCTGTGTTTGTGCCCCTGAGCTAGCTGGCTTGTGCGAATCCTTTCTGGGCAGCTGCTGACATCCTATCTTGGCTTGTCTCCAGAAAAGCTTTGGAAGTGCTGGTTTCTCAGGGCTCAAGGGGCTAGCACTTCCTGGGGACCGCTCTAAGGCTCAGATTAGATAATACATTTTTATTTCCCTTAATTGTGAGAATTAAGTTGCAGAATGTTTTTCCTTTTCTCTTTTTTTAAGACACAGTCTCATGTATCCTAGGCTGGCCTTGAACTCACCCCGTAGCCAAGGATGACTGAACTTTTGATCCTTCTACCTCCACCCTTAAATGCTGAGATTACAGGTGTGTACCAGGTCTGGTTTTGCAGTACTGGGACATGAACCCAGGACTTTGTGTAAGCTAGACAAGCATTCTACCAACCCTCAGCCCTTTTTTCTTTCCCTCTTTCCTTCCCTCCCTCCCTTTTTTCTGTCGTCTTAGGGATCAGACCCATGGCCTCATGTATGCTTTTTGTTTTTTCAGATAGGGTCTCATTATATAGCCCCAGCAGTCATTCTGCTTTAGTCTCAAAGGCCTGGAATTACAGAGGTGTTCTATCATGCTGGACTTCTTTTACAATTTCTGTAAGCATAGGGAGTTTGTTATTGGATCTTGCCTGATAATGCCTTAGAAGCTGATTCAATACCTGAGATTCATCCTGAGGCAGCTAAATCCTTTCACACTGGGAAGAATCAGTATTTGCTAGTGGAGATGTTAGAGGCTGGTTAAGATCCATCTTCTGGCTTGCTGTGGCCCTGCCAGCTTTCTGGGGAGGTGTGCGGCTTCTTTGGCTTCTGCCTATCAGGGCCATCCTCTTGTCTCTGCGTACTGACTTTAATTTTCTATGCTTATTTGTTTTTTAGTGTTTACTTTTGCCAGTTACAGTAATGTCACCAAAATAAGATGCATATAAACTTTGGAAAAAAACAGAAAATTTGAGTTTGAGGATTTAGCTCAGTGGTAGAGTATTGCCTAGCAAGCATGATACTCTAGGTTTGAACCCTGGCCCGGAAACAAAATAGAAAATATGAGCAGAATAGAAAAATCCGTTGGGTTATTGTTTGGATTCTGATGAAATGTTTGTCCCCACTGTCACTATCATGAGTAGGGAGGACACCAAAGAAAGAGTGTTGTACCACCAGCTCTGGATTGGGTGCTGTTGAAATACAGGAACTGTGGTGCTATGCCAGTGTGTATTGTTCTAGAAGGCCTGGGTCTCTCCATCATTGGAATAGATGCTCTTTTGTGCCTGCTCAGCAAGGCCTAGCCCTTAAGCCATCCCTGTTTCTTGGATAGAGTGGGTTGGGTGACCCCTAGGCCACTGTGACAGCTGCTTTTCTGAGCCATTGGTGGATCCTCCCTGTATAATTCTCTTCCTGGTAAGGACATGAGTGTTTTGCTAAGAAGAGGAATCATCTTGTTTTCAGTACACATTACCAATAATTTGAAATATTTCTCTAGTTTTCTTGTAGAAGAACTATGATGAATTAATTAAAGAGTCTGTTAAGCTGAGTCCCCCAGATCTGTAAACACGGTTGTGGTGTGATGCTGACCGTCCATCTATTCTGCAGGCAAGGTCAGTAGGAGTCAGGCCACCTGCTGTGTCTTCTAAACTGCAGTGACTAGCCATGTGGTGGGAGGCCTGTGGTTGGCTTGGGGACATGGCTAGTTCCTTGCCTCTGTGCAGACACCTTACCATCTGCCCTAACCTGTTCTGAGAAGGTCTTGTTAGGATGCTTCAAGCAATAATGCTGTCCAGAGAGCAGCTCCTCCGTGTGACCAAGGTCTGCCCTGTTATGAAGCTGGGAGGTTAGGTCTTCATGGTTTTAAATCAGTGAGGTGTATTTATTTCAGGCATTGAGGACCTGAGTTTTCTTAGGTTTTCAGTGAACAGTGATTGATCTTCATTGCTTATGCCAAGAGGAGCTTTCAAGCCGAGGGGGTCTGAGAACGTGTTCTCACTGAGGCACGACTGTGAAGTGTCTTTCACCTTGGAATGTGCTGTGGTGGTCCTCACCACACTCCACTCAGCAGGGTGATGCAGCTTTAACATGAATGTCACATTTTATTTTCAAGTAGTCATTACCTATGTCCCCTTTGTAAAGGAAAGATACTACTGTAAATCTTTTTATTAAATAATGTAAAGATGTATATCTGTATTTTTGGATCATGTTATAGATTATGGATATATTGTTTAATAAATAAAGTATTTTTTGGAAGAAACATGTGGAAGTGAATCATTTTAGAAACAGGTATGTAGCATTCCCATGCTGTGACAGAGGTGAATGTCTCATGTCTGTTTATGCAGAGTGGTGTCACTGGGGGACTTCATGGATCTAGGACCCTGAACTTTGTTTTGGTTGGGTGCTCAGAGAAGTCAGTGGCCAGTGCTGGGTTCCTAGCTTGGTTCCCAAGGAAGCTGTGTACATGGATGGCAGTGCTGTGGATTGCTTTATAAAGTCATCACTAGGAGGCTGAGGATGTGTCTCAGAGACAGAACACTTGCCTCATGTGCCAGGTGCTGGATTCCATCCCCAGCAGTGGGAAAAGACAGTTATGTGCCTTTCCTGGAAAAGAAGAAGCCTTGCCCTGGAAGACCCTTAAGGTGGTTCAGGATCCCTTGATTCAAAGTGTCAGGATTCTTTTGAGAACTTTCCTAGTCTGACGGGGGCAGTTTCCACAAAAGCCCTCAGACTGGATGCTTCACAAAATTTACTTCCTGTAGTTCTGGAGACTGGTGGTTAGGTCAGGGCACCAGCAAGGCTCATGTCTGCTGAAGGCTCTGCTGCTGGGTTACAGGCCTTCCCACCGTTTGCTCACGTCAAAGCGGGTTGTGGGGCTCCATAGGGGGAAGCTCTCTGCTGACTTAATTTTTAAAAATACATTGTGTGTGAGCATGCACATGTGCCATGAGCATGTGGAGGTCAGAGGACAACTTGTGGGAAGTTGATTCTCTCTTACCATGTGGATCCTGGGCCAGGGTGGAATTCAGGTTGTTACATTCCAGGCTAGTCTGGAACTCACTATGTAGCTAAAGATGACCTTGAATTTCTGATCATCCTGCCTCCATCTCTCTAGTGCTGGAATTACCGGAGTGCTCCACCAATGCCTGGTTTATGTAGTACTGGGAATTGCAGGCAAATTTTATCAACGGAGCTATATCCCCAGACCCTGGTGTCTCTTTATAGCAGCACTAGTCCCGAAGGATCAAGGTTCCAACAATAAATACTCATTTAGCCTTAATTATCTCCATGTAGACCCTGCTCCCAAAACAGTCACATTGGGGGTTAGGGCTTCCACATAAGAATTTGGGCATAAACAGAGTGAGCTGAGTTACTATAGACATTTCCTTAAACAGTGTTGGATTTCCAGACACTGATCAGCACAAGGCACAGCCTCTCACCCATCATTGGAGATCACTTGTCAGACCAGAGTCCCTGCTGGAGGAGGCTGAAGTTCTTGAAGAAGGGTTCTGTGGTTCTGTGGCAGCATGCTGTATTTTCTAAGCATTCTAAACTGCTGGCAGCTACTTGCCAGGGTGACTGCTAGGGTTAAAGGTAAGCCCACTTTTTGGGGTGGTGGGTAAGTGATGGCTGCTGATTTTGACTGAAGTGTTATTAATTCTAATGGTCCAAGATGCCATCGGCCTACTAGTTTATGAGGGCTGTGGTGATCAGGTAACAACTGCCAGCGCCTACAGTGGCCTATGGAGAAGCCTCTGGAATGTCCTCCTAACCCAGGACAGGAATTCAAAGGCATTGTTGTGTCCTGGACCTGGAAAATGCCAGTGATATATTGACCATGTCCCAACGCCCCTGCCTGATAACCTGGGAAGTGGGCAGACTAGAGTGGTCTACTGAAGGCACAGTTGCAGCTTCATCCAACTCTTCCATCACAGGCTGTATGCTGTTGATCCCTAAATGGGGTATTCTCTTACCCAGTTTGCAAACCTTACTGGGATGCCTTGGCTTTTACTTGGCAAAGAAATCCTATACCTCCAGTCTTGCTGCAGCCTCAGGAGCCTCCCACTCTCCCTGGTCTGGTTCAGAGGTGTAAATTATCTTAACATCTCACAGAATGGCAAATGGAAGTGGGCAAGCTGGGAGTAACAGCTATTGGAGCTGCCTCAGGGAAAAGGGAGATGATCCCTACCTGAAATACCAGGTCCTGTTGGGCAGCAAACTAGAAACCACTGGGTTATTTGCAAAACTTCATTTAAAGTGTGGAAGGCTGGAAAGGGGGTGCTGAAGCAAAAAAAGATTGCTATAGTCAGCTACTTCTAGTACCCTAGGGCTCAGGGTTCCCAGGGAGGAAGACGGCATGATCTGAACTTGGCCCAGGAAGCGGCTGCTGGGCTGATTTCTGCCTTGGAGCTGCCATAAGGTGCTGCAGGGTTGGGATGGAGCTGTCCGAGGAGTGGGCACTTGGGGCTGGTCCCACAAGTCAGAGGTGCTTGGCTTGATAGAGCTGGACTGCCCCTGAGGTCACAGGTATAAGTCCCAGCCCTGGACCTTCGAAGCTTAGGCAAAAGGTTTTACCTCAAGCAGTAATGTCTGCTGATGAACCACTGACCCCAGGGGAAGACAGATCTCCCCCCGATAGAGCAGTCCTGTGGGGGAGACAGAAGCCGCTGGGGAAGACAAGGGCGAAGTAGAAAGGGGCCTTGGGGGGGGCAGTGAACCCTGGGGAAAAAACAGAGGCCCCCCCTCCCTCCTGGAGAGGAAGAATTAGGTTCCCTGGGGGAGACCGGCCCTTGGGGGGAAAGAGCCACAGTGTGACGAAGGAGTGGGCACTTACCTTTTGGGTGATCCCGATAGGGCCAGGTGAGGAAAGGGTTCGGGACAGGGCGTGCTGGGACAGCTGCTGGGCGGAGTCGGATTCTGGTCAAAGAAGGACAGTCTCCACTGAAGGACCTGGGCGCTTAGGTCGGGTGGGCCGCACTTGTGGGTCAGGGGACCGCGGGAGGGCGGGGCAGGGAGTGGGGCGGGGTCGGAGGAGGGCGGGCGAGTAGGGAGCCAGCACACATGCGCAGTTGGCTCGCCCCGCCCCTCCGGTGCCGCAAGCCGGGGTTCGCGTCGGTGCTGCAACGGGGATCCGGGCGCGGACGTGGTGCGTGCACGCGGACGCGGGGGTGGGCGCCGGCCGGCTGAACTCCCGCGCGGAGGGCGCGGGTGTCCTGTGGTGGGGCAGTTGGGGCTGCGGCTCATCACGTGATAGCATAGGCGGGCGCGCGCTGGGTGGGAGCTGGCCGGGTCCGCCCGGAGTGCCCGGGCCACAGCGTGCAGCGCATGCGCCTGGTGCGTGCCGCCCCCAGGGTGACCTGGGCTCACCAAGCCTAACGTGCGTAGTTCACAGTCTCTTCCCTTCTTTGAAAGGCTTTGTTGATTGCCCCAGCGTTTTAAAGCTTGTGGATAAATATATGCAGAACCTGAGATTCAGCTTTCGGCGGTGTTTAGGCGCGCAGTTCAATTCTGCCTTCCCTTTTCGTGCCCTAAGACCTGGTTCTGTTCCGAAGAAGGGCTTGTAAAGGAGGTTACTGTTTGTCAGTGCTCAACTACAATGCCCTGGAGAGAATGCACCATCTGCCAGTGTACACGCAGTGAATTTTCAGGACTGTAATACTACAGGGTGAGGTGACACATCGGGATACGGAACAGAGTCCTTTTAGCGCGGCGCCCCCTGTGTACAGCAGCCTTGTCCTGTGTGGTATCTCTCCCCTTGTCAAGCCACCTTGCCCCTCTAGGTCTTGTTTTGATGGCCCCGGGCATGGTGCACAGGCTGTTAAGTGGCTTCTTCATTATTTCAATGCTCATGAATTGCAGGTTCAATCTCTTATTTTCCAGGTAGGCGAAATGGTGCTCCATCAAATGTCCAAGTGGTCTGCAAGGATCTTCTGGGCATCTCTAGGGTGGAGGAGGACCTATGCTCTGGGACCCTTTGTGGGATCGAGGTGGCTACGTGACCCTTGGGGCATATACAGCCCTTTGGTTTGCAGAGGGCACTTCTCAGCCTCTGGCGGCCCCGAGGTCATGCTGACCTGTGAACGATACCCTGTGCAGCGCCTGCCGTTCTCCACGGTGTCCGAGGAGGATCTGGCTGTCTTTGAAAGCATCATACCTGGCAGAGTCATCACAGACCCAGACCAAGTGGAGGCATGCAACATGGACTGGCTGAGGTCCGTCCGGGGTGAGTCAGGACCCTGGGCAGTGGGGTAAGAGGTGGAAGTGCAGAGGCGGGAAGATGACATAAGTGAGGTAATGTTTACTGCTATTTGTGTTCTATGCCTTTGAAGACACTGCTGTGTCATGAGGAAGGTCTCCTGAGAATAAATTCTGCATGTTAACAAGTGAAGCAGTCTCTGACTGCTCTGAGGTTGTGTAAATGTTGTAGCCTGTGCATCTGCTGTTCCTGGAGCAGCTATCACCAAAGACTCCCACTAGGGATTTGGGGCAGCACAAATTTACTCTCAGGTAAAAAAAAAAAAAGCTCAGTCTCACTGAGCTTCTGGCCTCCCAGGTGTTCCAGGGCTCCTGGTGGCACCCTTCCAGCCTCTGCCTTTGTCTTTATGCATCCTTCGTCCTTTCTTCTCTTTTGTCTTATAGAAACTCTTGTCATTGGATTTGAGGCCCATTTAGTCCAGGATGATCTCATCTTGAGCTTTTTTGAAAAATATTTTATTTTTAATTATGTGTGTATATGTGTGAATGTGGGTTTGTCACATGAGTGTGGTGGCCTGTAGAGCCCAGAAGAGGGTCTTGGATCCTCCTGGAGCTGTAGTTACAGGCAGTCATGAGCCCTCTTACATGAGTTCTAGGAACCAAATTCCAAATCCTTTGCAAGAGCAGCCATCTCTCTCCAACCCTCAGCTTGAGATCTTAATTACCTCTGGAAAGACTTTTTTCTATAGCAAGCCACGTTGGCTTACTAGTTTATGAGGATATGGTGATCAGGTAACAGAAGTATTTGTGTAAGAAGGTCATACACCCCTCTGGGCCTTTTTCTAGTTCTTGAACATCTAACTTTCTTGACAGTTGCTGCATCTTCTAGCATGGCCCAGGACCCTCTAACCTCTTACACTTGTACTTGAATGTTTGTGGGCCTGGTGGCTGTGACTGCCAATCACCTCACTGAGGAGGAATAGGTGACATAGAGAACATTCTGTTGGATAAGCTGGGAGTAGAATGGGTGGGAGGGTTGGCTGTAACTGAATTGCTTCCCTTCACATGGACTGACATGGCCATTCTTTGTCACAGGCTGTAGCAAAGTGTTGCTAAGGCCCCAGACCTCAGAAGAGGTGTCCCATATTCTTAGGTAAGGAGATGTCTGCTGTCAAACAGTGCTTTAGAACACAATGTTAGCTCTTGTGGGCCATGTTCACACCCATCCGTTAGAAGATTCCTGTAGTTTCCTGCCTCAGTTATCCTGAGGCATAGTCCAAGGGCTGGTGGGTCAGACTCAGCGCTCAGCATGCAGTAGTGGGACTAGAGGGAGCAAGAGTGTTGGAGGGTAGGGATGATGTGCTGACCCCTGAAAGCACTGTGAGGAAAGGGCTCTGAAGCTATTAGAATCACACCACATATTACTGCACCCCCCTCTCATCCCATGCCCTGGAGACAGTGTCAGCCTTCATTCCCTTGTGTCCAGCTTTTAGGTGAATTATCCCTTTTAATCCCTCACAGGATGGTGGAGAAGAGCCCCTGCCAAGGCTGTGGCAGGAAGACCTAGAAAGAGTATCAGTTTTGGGGGTTCAGTTTGGTAACATGTCCCTTGGGGATGGTCATATGGAAGTTGGGATGCTGGCTTGATGGCCTTTCCTCTGGTTATTCTAGACATTGCCACGAGAGGAACCTGGCTGTGAACCCACAGGGTGGGAACACTGGCCTGGTGGGGGGCAGTGTCCCTGTCTTTGATGAGATCATTCTGTCCACTGCTCTTATGAACAAAGTCATCAGCTTCCACACCGTGTCTGGTAAGCCTGAGCTGCCTGTATGCTTCCTGGGGCCAGGTGAGGCTGCCCTTCCTTCTTAGCTCTTGGGACTGTGCTCAGGCTAGCAAGTGTGTGCATGAATGTGGATGTACTCATGCGTGTGAGGGCTTAGGTGGACAGAACTAGCTGAAACATGGTCATCTAATATTCCGTGCTGAGCCTTCTGCTCCTGTGTGCTGTAGGTGGCTCATGCCTGTGGACATGTCGTGCCAGTCCCTTTGCCCTCTGACTTCACCACGGAAGCCCTTCCTGGACATGTATGGCCTCGCAGTGGCACCTGTGAAGGGCTTTCTGTAGCCATGATGAGCATTTTCTGGCCACACATGGTTTGGCCTCTGGGGCAGTCTTTCTCCTGCACTCAGGCTGGACTGTTCTCTGTGGGAGACTGATGTCTGCAGCCAGGTTTTAGCCCTCACCACCAAAAAGCATGCAAGCATTCACTGTACCCGAGGAGCAGAGCACTCCTCAACTGACAGCCCTGCTTTGGAACAGTCTTCTCTACCACTTTATTAGCTTACACGTAGCTGTGTTTCTTCATTTTTGTCTTCCCAATTTGTCTTGTTTTATACTGTAATTACAAAGGACCAGCTGTTTTTGTTCTGTCTGATGTGTGTGTCAGTGTATGTGTGGGGTGCTCTTTCTTGGCTCTGAGGTGAGAGTTCCTTTTGGAAGTTTCTTATATTTAGAGGGTGACCCAGCAGTAAGTGGTCTCATGCCTATAGAAGCTAGAAGCTGTTGGCAGTCCAATTGCTCTTTGTAGGAATCCTGGTCTGCCAGGCGGGCTGTGTGCTGGAGGAACTGAGCCAATATGTACAGGAGCGGGACTTCATCATGCCACTGGATTTGGGAGCAAAGGGCAGCTGTCACATTGGGGGTAACGTGGCGACCAATGCTGGTGGTCTGCGGTTTCTGCGATACGGCTCTCTTCGAGGGACTGTCCTGGGCCTGGAAGTGGTGAGCTGGGCCTAACCAGGTGCAGAGCCTGTCCTGGGGACGTGCTAGCTTCAGTCTGGGACTGTTGCCTTGATGGTACAGGGCATGGGCTGTGTTGTCCCAGATTAGAGACCCTGTTGTAATGGCCCCTGGCTGTAGGCTCCTCAGGGACATGTGGGGGTCTGTACCACTGCCAAGAAGGTTCATGGTATGCCTACTCCACATGTGCCCAACTTCCAGGAGCCAGAGTATGTGGAAGGCTGACTTGGTGTGGAGTTACACCCTTGCCAGCTTGTCCTCCCAGACTCTTAGAGTCTGCTTCCAGGAACCCTTGCTGTATTAGTTACTTTTCTCATTTCTGTGAAAAAATAACTTAGCAAAGTTACTTAAGGAGGGAGGGTTTATATTGTCTCATAGTTAGAAAGGATATTGTCCAGCATGGCTGGGAAGGTATGGGATGTGAGGCAGCTTGCTGCATTCAGGAAGCAGAAAGAGATGAGTTCTTTGCTCAGGTTTTTTTTTTCCTTTTTATTCAATCTGGGACCTCAGCCCATGGGTTGTTGCTGTGCTCATTCAAGGTGGGTCTTCCCACCTCAATCCAATCTTTCTGCAAACATCTATGAAGATAAGCTCAGGCCCAGTGTCTCCATGGTGATGGTTGTGCTCACCTGAGTCCAGAGGTCAGCATTAAGTGCTTTGCCTTATCACTCTCCATCTTCTTTTCTTTTTTTTAATATATATTTTATCTATTATTTTTATGTGTATGAGAGTATTGCCTGCATGTGTGTAAGTGCACCTGTGTTGTGCAATGCCCTTGGAGGTCAAAAGATGGCATTGGATCCCCTGGAACTGTTAGCCACCATGTGGGTGCTGGGAATTGAACCTGGGTCCTCTGAAAGAGCAGCTAGTGCCCTTAACTGTTGAGCCATCTCTCCAGCCCCATCTACCTTATTTTCTGACACAGGGTCTTTTATTGAACTTTGAACTCACCTGTTGGACAGATTGGTTGGCCAGTGAGCTTCAAGGATCCTCCTGTCTCTGCCTCCCAGTGCTGGGATTATGTTGCTGTGTCCAGCTTCCCCCTCCCCATATTTATCTATTTATTTTGTGTGTGCACATGTGGGGTCAGAGGATGATTTGTGGGTATTTTCTATTTCTACCATGTGGGTTATGGTGACTGAAGTCCATTGTCAAGCTTGGTAATCAGTGCCCTAACCCCCTGAGCCATCTCACCAACTCTATACTCATTTTTTTACATGGGTGCTGGAGATCTGAACTCAAGTCCTCATGCAGCAAGCATTTTACCCACTGAACCATCTAGTTTCCATTCTAAATCCCATCAAGTTGACCATGAAGATTAATCATCATATCTGCCAATGGGTTCTAAGGCAGGGCTTTCTATCCTGTTTACCCAGGTGCCAGAATAAATAAAAACCATATTTCACTCACTAAATTACAAAGTCCTTGTGGCTTTGTTTTTCTGACTGGCTGCCAGTTATTTTTATTGTATATTGCTTTCTCATAGTCCTGGAAATTCAGTAAAGCTCTGACTTGAAGTAGCAGCCAGCAAGCCTCAGGTGAGATTGCAGTACAGGAACCAATGATGCCGTGATGACTGAGGGACCCAGATGCAGGGGAGTCTCAGGGCAGGACTGTTCTTTGCTGTTCAGTCCTCCCAGCTCTGCTTCTTGCTTCTCCCAGGTGTGCCCTTACGTCCCCTAGCCTCACTCCGTACCCTTCCTAGTTGTGTGCCCCACTTCTCCTACCTCTGCTTCTTGCTCTGTCCAGCTGTGTTCCTTGCCCCCACAGGAGCTCCTTGTACTTTGTTTCAGGTAGCCTTCCTCCAGCAACTGGACAGTGAATTCCCAAGCTTGTGGTGATGATGCTAGGAGAATCTTGCTGCAGCTGGGAAGAAAAGTCCTCTATCAAATCTGATTAAGTCACTCTTGATTCCATCCATCCATCCATCCATCCATCCATCCATCCATCCATTCATTCATTCCTAGACTCTGTCCGACTTCATCCTGAACCAAATGAGGGTGGGGTGGGTAGAATTAGGAGGGGTTCATGACTTGCTGCTTTTTCAGGGTGCCCTGGAGTTGGGTCTGCTCCTGAGAAGGGGAAGGTGACTGATGTGTGGCGGCCGGTCTCCTCTTGCCAGGTACTTGCTAATGGCACCATCCTGAACTGCCTGACATCCCTGAGGAAGGACAACACAGGCTATGATCTGAAGCAGCTGTTCATTGGGTCAGAGGGCACCCTGGGGATCATCACTGCTGTGTCCATCTTGTGCCCACCCAGACCCAAGGCTGTGAATGTGGCTTTCCTTGGTAGGTCCCTCAACATGTTTCGGAGATGACTGGCAGGGAGTGGGCAGCTCCTCTGCCTGGCTTCTCAAGCAAGTTCCCTTGGCTGTGCTGTTGGTGTGAGAGTAGGATGGGAGGAGCCCATTGCTCCTGGCCTTTACTTCCTGTCTTGAGATCTGGGACTCGGCCCTCTAGATGTCCAGAATATAGCCTGGACCAGAGTGATTCCTTGTCTCTGGTCAGAATACACTTCACTCTTAAAAAACACGTTCTTCCCAGGATGTATCTTTCTGATTCCTTCTGCCATTTCAAGTGCTCTATGGCACTTCTTAGACACAGTTTCAGATCTAGAGACTGGTGTGGCCTTGGGATGTACTTGTGGGCTGATATGGATATTTCCTACAGCACCAAGCTCCTGCTCCTCACAGTCAGTTTGCTGTCCATGCAAGGCAGGTTGATATCCCTGCATGGAAAGGGGGACCTGGCCAGGCTGTGGGTGAGGCTCTGGGTCCTCCTGGTCTTCACTGTGTGGTGCTTGATACACTCTGTCCCATTGCAGGCTGTCCTGGCTTTGCTGAGGTTCTCCAGACCTTCAGCACCTGCAAGGGGATGCTGGGCGAGGTCCTGTCTGCATTTGAGTTCATGGATGCTGAGTGCATGCAGCTGGTCAGGCAGCACCTACACTTGGCCAACCCAGTGCAAGGTATTGACCCCTGTGCAGTTGAGCAACAGTGCCCTGCTGCTTCTACATCATGGGACATATTGGATGGCTCAGAGGTCCTGGCAGTGGAAGGTCCCAGGAGGATGTGGTCCCCAGGAAGGTGGGCGGGTCTGTAATTGGACCATTGTGTGTCCATTGAGCATTGTGTATAGGAAAGCTGTGTTCTTAATACTCGTATTCTGTCTGTAGTAGGATGAATTTACATTTTTTTTTTTTCAGGAAGCCTTACTGTTGTGTTTAAGGGGTGCTACTCAGTAAGTTAGAAATACACATTTGAATTTTTTGAGAGTTTAAACAATAAATTACTATGATAGAAAGCATGGCCTTTAGCATGCAGTAGCTGCATCTGAGGCTATTATAGGCCATCTAACACCAAGTGGCCTTCCCTCAGGGATCTGGGGTTTGGTAAGACTAGAGAAGCCATCTTTGAGAGCCAGTGGTTGCCCTGCTATGCCAGATCTGAGCTATGTCAAGCTGTTGTGAGGTACCCAGCTGGACCCAGCCATGAGGCTGAGGGTGAGCAGGATGGGTCTTTATGTAGAAATTGATCTGTTTGTTTTCTTTGGCAGAAGAAGACTTACATTTAAACCCTGTGAAATTCAGCCTGCCTGAGTGCTTCCTGGTTTGCAAGTTGGCTTGAGCACCCAGGCAGAGCTGCCCTTGCTGTGTGACCCAGGGTGGTTGTAACACTTGATGTGGCCAGTAGGATCTGGGCTCACTCTGCATCTCTTACTTTCTGGTAGAGAGTCCATTCTATGTCCTGGTTGAGACCTCAGGCTCCAGTGCAGAACATGATGCCGAGAAACTGGGTAGCTTCCTGGAACAGGTGCTGGACGCCGGCCTGGTGACCGATGGCACTGTGGCCACCGACCAGAGGAAATTTCAGGTGCTCTTAAACTATTCACCGTCCTCCTTCCCTCTCATCCACACAACCAGGGCCCGATCTATCTGGCAGCGACAGAGCGTGCAGCCAACACGTATCTGGGATTGTGGTATAGGTAGACAACCTCTTTGGAATAAGAAGCATATTCTGTTTGTCTAGGTTATTTACATCAATATTTAAAGAAATACCCCTCCCAGGGTATACATCTCCCCACCCCAGGCTGCATGGTGAATAGATGGGCCTGTGAGTCAGTTACGTCTTCTTACAGATATGTTTGTGGAGAGGCAGGAAGAGCTACAAGGGCTGAGGAAGGTGAACCTGGGGGGTCCAGTAGGACCCTGAAAAACTGGTCTTGATTCTGTTGCCAGGAAGTTGTTTGGTCTGTTGGGGACAGAGGAAGAGGAGGCAGTCCTGGGGTGTGGGAACCATTCATCACTTGCTCTGGACCTTGGGCATGGGAGTTCTTACCTCTCTGATGTTTGGCCTTGGTCCTGCTGACTGCATTGTGATGACTTGCCAGCAGGGGGCAGCTAGGCTGCAGGAGTGACCAGGGCTGGTCCTTTCTGGAGATGGGGAAAGAGGAGAGGGTATTGAGTGTGAAAAACACTGAAGCCTGTTGGGGGTCCCAGTGCTCAGGGCCAGCCCAAGGGTGACCGAAGGGCCTCCGCCATAGGGTGAGGGGGCGAGTAGGTGCAGAGTCAACACACACAGGCCCAGGGAGTTGAGTGGAAAGCCAGCAGTGGTAGTCTTCTGCAAACTCATTTATTCAAGAAAGAACAGAGTCTTATAGGTCTTCTGCCAATAGCCTTATGGGGTGGAGTCTTATAGGTCTTGTTAGCCAATAGCCTTATGGGGTAGAGTCCCAGCCATAGCCAGTCACAGTTTCCCTCCAGGTTCTGGGCAGAAACTGGCTCCACAACCAACCACTGTGGAGCGCCACACCTACGAGAGCCATTCTACCATTCTTCCTGGCAGGTGGCCTAGCTAGGCCCACCCTGCATTATACCCAGCAGAGGCCTTGGGCCCTGACCTCAGCCTTTTCCACATTCCATACTACTTATTAAAGTTTTTTCTTTGTGATTAGTTTTTTTTTCTTTGTTTTTAGACAGGATCTCATGTAGCCCAGACTGACCTTGAACTTGCTTTATAGCCAAATATGTCCTTGAACTTCTGATCCTGATCCTCTGTCCTCTAGCTGTTGGGTGCTGAGATCACAGCATGCATGACCATGTCCATGTTATGTGGTGCTGATGATTGGAATCTAGGACTTCATGCATGCTAGGCATGTACTCTACCAACTGAGGAGCATACGAGGCCTGCAGTTAATGTTTACGTTTATTGAAAGTCTTACCTGTAGTTAACTGTTACCTTGCTCCAAAGGCTTTCTGGGTGAGTGTGGCAACCCTCTGAGGTAGCTGATTGATTCTGTGAGGTTACATTTCTGCCACAGATTGAGTTTGGAGACAGAAATGTTACTCTTTAAAAAAAACTATATTTATTTATTTTTATTTTATGTGTATGAGTGTATTACCTGCATGTGTGTAAGTGCACCCATGTTGTATAGTGCCCTTGGAGGACAGAAGAAGGTGTCTGATCCCCTGGAACTAGAGTTACAGATGGTTGTTAGCTGCCTTTTGGGTGCTGGGATTCGAGCCCAGGTCTTCTGTAAGAGCAGCCAGTGCCCCTTGCTGAGCCATGTCTCCGGGTCCAGAAATGTTACTCTATACCAGCTTTGGGCCTTAACCTCCTTCATTCTGATGTGGTAATTTTATTCCTGGCGGTGACACTTCCATTCCTGATGATAGATCTGTTGGTCGCTTCCTGTGGTTGTCATTATCTTTGCTGCGTACCTTCAGGACTTCCGAGGAAAGGAAGAGGAAGGCTGGCGTGTCCCAGCATCCCATTCCACTCTTGCTGGTACTGGACCTTGGGTTTGGTTTTGGAAACACCCTTTCCTGGGTTTGCAGCTCAGTGAGTTGACATAACCAGATACCTGAATGTCCTTGTCTGGTTGAAGGATGGTGGTTTTGAAAGCATCTGTACTGTCTTCTGTTGGATGAGGCCCTAGGAAGTGCTATACTACCCTGCCCTCTGGTCCTTTGTGAGTTTTTCCCTCCAGAAGCACTGAGTTTTCTTTGTTTCTTTTCTTTTTCTTTTTTTAATTTTTCTCTTTACTTTGTTTTTTTGAGATAGTACCTTAACTGGACTGGAACTCACTATGTAGACCAGGCTGGCTTTGATCTCACAGAGATCCTCTTACCTCTGCCTCCCAGTTCCTGGGATTAAAGGCCTGTGTCACCATGACTAGCCTTCTGTTTTTATTTTTATTTAAAAGTTGTTTATTTTTATTTTGTGTGTATGAATGTTATGCCTGCATGTATATAAGTTCACCTGTGTTATGAGGTGCCTGTAGAGGCCAGAAGAGGGCATAGAATCCCCTGGAACTGGAGTTATGGAGTTATATGTTAGCCACTGTGTTGATGCTAGGATTTGAACCTGGATCTTCTGCAAGAGTAGCTAGTATTCTTAACTGCTAAACCATTTCTCGAGCCCTACCCCCCCCCTTTAAAAACATTAAATTATTCCCATTAGTGCACCATATGTATTCATGTGCTAGAACATACATGTGGAGGTCAGAGAACAACTTTGTGGAGTTTCCTCCTTTAGGCATGTGGGTTTTGGGGATTGAACTCAGGTTACCAGTCTTAAGTGGCAGGGGCAGGCTGGATAGTAGGTCGGATGACTGCAGGACAAGCAGAGCACAGTGCCAAGGTAGAGGAGCCCGTGGGCAACAGTAGCCACCAGGTTCTTTCCAGGGTTGGATGTGTCCATGGTGGAGATTGACTAATGTGCGATATGGTCAGGTGTGGGGTGACCAAGGCTCCTATAAAACTTGATGAGAGAGTAGAACAATATGGACTCTGGTTGTATCCTTAGTGGTGAGGGCCTATTGTTTATTATTTAGAATAAAGCCTGGTATGAGGTGATATTCAAAAGAAGGGAGAGACCACGGAGATGCCGCCCTCAGTAAAGTGCTTGCTATGCAAGTATGAGGACCTGAGTTCATTCCCCAGAAGTCATGTAAAAAGTGAGGCAGGATGGCATGCACTCATACTCTTGAGTATTGAGGGGTGGAGAGAAGTGGCTCTCTGGAGCTTGCTGTTCAGCTAGCCTAGCCTACTCATGGAATCCCAGGCCACTGAGACACCCTGTCACAAAACCAATGTGACTAGCACTTGAGGGAGGACATTCAAAGTTGTCTTCTGCCCCCACATCACCCACACACACTTGGGGGGAGAGGGAGGATGAGAAAGAGAGTGAGAGTGGGAGGAAGGGAGGGAGGGAGGGAGGGGGGGAAGGAGGGAGAGAGAGAGAGAGTGCTGAAATGATGAAGTTTCTGCTGGGGCCAGCACAGGGTTCAAGGTCCTGGTGGGTTAGGGTGGTGGGTGATTCTGCAAAGTGAAGATGGAACTTGTCCTTTGAGCTGCAGATTTCCAAAGACAAGTTAACCATAGTACAACCACTCTGAATGAACCATTTCCTTCCAGGTCCACTTCTGTTCTGCCTCAGTTTCCTTATTCCAGCCCCCACTGATCTCCCCAATAGCCTAGGCCCCTGTGTGTCCAGCCTCTCTGCTTGCATACCTCTGTGAATTCCAGTACCAAAGAAAGCAGCACTGTCCTAGTCACCCTGGCCCAGAAGCCCTGTTGAAATGCATTTAACTGTCTCTTTTCACCACCTCAGATGCTGTGGGCCCTTCGAGAGAGGATCACGGAAGCACTCAGCCATGATGGCTATGTGTTCAAGTATGACGTCTCCCTCCCTGTGGAGCGGCTCTACGACCTTGTGATTGACGTGCGCACCCGCCTTGGCCCTCTCGCCAAGCATGTAGTGGGCTATGGGCACTTGGGTGAGCAGCATGTCATCCTTCTACTGGGAGTCACACAGGTCCATTGTGGTGGTCATCCACATAGATCCACTGTGGTGATCACCCGCACCCACGCTGGTCAGCTTAGCCCTGAGGCTTGTCCTGGTGAAGGGAGCAAGTCCTAGGGTCCTTGGCTGAGAAGGTGCCATTGTTTCATTTCTCTCAAGTATTTTGGAGAATTCTGCTACTGTGTGTGGTGGTATGGCTGGCACCAGCCTATCTCTTTAGACTGTGGGGTTTCAAAGCCAGTTTCCAGTCATTCTGGGGAGGACAGAAAAGTGGTGCTTTTGGTCATATCCCGTTAATTCACATGAAAGACTTCTCTCTCAGTCTTTGTCAACTTTAGTCCAGAGCACCTCAAAGCCCATGGGGTTCATGGGAAGTGTGCTGGGGTGGGGACAGTAGTGTGTCTGGTGCATGGTCTTCCTGATGGCTTACTCCCTGGCTCTTTGTACTGGGGGTCACTTGCCCAAAACTCTGTAAGATGGGGCTCAGTGGCTACCTTGATACTCATGGAGGGTTGAAGGAATGGGCCAAAGAGTATGGTTCAGAACCAGGATAGAGATGGGCAGGGACATTCACTGAGTAGGGAGAAGCATGTCTGAGGGCTGAGGAGGGCTCTTGGGGCAGGTTTCTGGATCCTGCCCAGCCTAACTATTCCTTTGTTCCCCAGGAGATGGCAACCTTCACCTGAACGTGACGGCAGAGGCTTTCAGCGAGGGGTTACTCAGTTCCTTGGAGCCCTATGTGTATACCTGGACAGCAGAACAGCGGGGCAGTGTTAGTGCCGAGCATGGCCTAGGTTTCAAGAAGAGGCATGTACTTGGCTATAGCAAGCCACATGTGGCTGTACAGCTCATGCAGCACCTCAAGTTACTGCTGGACCCCAAGGGTATCCTGAACCCCTATAAGACCCTTCCTGCTCAGCCCTGACAGGAGCCCTTCAGCCTGCTGCCAGTGGCCTTGGGCACAGCTGGTAGGCCTGCAGGCCTCCCCCATGGTGGCACCTGCAGCAGGCCAAGTCATTGGTCTTATCAGCCAGCCAGGAGCCAGCTCTGAGGCTCCTCCAGGCTGTTCTACCATTCTGTGGGGGGTGAGGGGGCAGAACAGATGGAGCTGCCTGGCCTCACTCCACCTTTGCCCTCTTGACCTGCTCATTTTTGGGACAGACTAGGCAGGTGGGCAGCTCCCCTACTCCTAAACAGGTCAAGTCTCACCTGCCCTGTGGTGGACTCTGGGGGCCTGTCTTGTTTGATGCAGCCCTGGGAGAGTCCTTGCCACTGGATCCCCATGCACACATGTTCAGTAAGGACTGCAGCAGAGTTGACCAGCCCCAGATCAGTTACCGTAATGGTCTAGTCCACCAAGACTCATCCAAATGAAGTCAAGTGGAACCTGCTGTCACACTGAGCAGGTCCTAGATTGTTGACTGTGATCCATCTGACCAGGCCATTTCCCCTATTTTGGAAGGCAAGTGTGGTGGACTGTGATTACGATTCTTCTAGGTACTAGGTGCCAGGGCACAGTGCTAGCACTGAAGTGAAAGAGCAAACTCTCAGACATGAGCATACCACATGGACTGTACATTGTCCTCTGGGACTTGGCTAGCCTCCTAGGTGCCCTCTTGACCTGGGGCCCTGGCAGTTTGGAAAGTTGGACACTCCTTTTTTCTTTTTGGCTGTGATCAATTTCCAGAACAGAAAAAAGAATCATAACCTTCTGTTGTTGCTAGAAAATGATTCTCATAAAGTCATTTGTGAAGTTCTGACTCATCATATCCATCCATACAGCTTGTGTTCTTGGGGAGTGGGGATTCCTGGTAGTTTTATATGTGGATTGGGAAGCAGATGTGGTGGTCGTGGTGCGAAATGTTTGAGGAGGAAGAGGCTGTGGCCACCCTGCCCGGTAACCTGATACAAATGCTTTGAGTCTAAAGCAAGTGTGTACCAAGCACTT
Source organism: Eospalax fontanierii (assembly GCA_035773235.1). Classification (NCBI taxonomy): domain Eukaryota; kingdom Metazoa; phylum Chordata; class Mammalia; order Rodentia; family Spalacidae; genus Eospalax; species Eospalax fontanierii. Next base: position 2,384,099 of record CM069530.1, on the reverse strand, counting down.
CCTACCAGTGCCAGCCTTACCCTTGCTCTTCCTGGGCATTAGTTCTTACAGCTCACAGTGACCAGGGGGCCATGTGATGCTCACTTTTGGTTCCTCCATCCCTGGGGAAGGGATACTTCTTAGACTCACTCTAGCTTTTCTTTTATGCCTTGAAAACAGTGCATCTTGAAGTCAGTGTCATCTAGGAGTCAGTGGAATACATGACTGATGTATATGGCTGAAACCCAGCTGCTGAAAATTGTGTTGCTACTGACCAAATGCTTACTCTAAGACAGGGAGGCAGTGAATTCCACCTATCTGCAAAAACCTGTTATAAACAACTGGAAAAATGAACTTGCTTCTCAGAATCTGCTGGTTGATCTAGACTAACTGTACTGAGAACTATCCTGAACCTACCCTGGATACACAGGAGATATCCCCCACCCATCATAGGAATGCATTGGTACTCCTGACCTGGTGTCCTTAGGTACGTCAGTGAGATTTCTCACCATTAGAAACCTCAGGCCTCTGACACAATTGCAATTCTAGTGCCTATAGTTACCCATCTCAGCACAGGAAGAAGAGAGTGTATCCTCAGAATGTGGCAAAACCTCTGTGAGACGCAGGAACAGCTGACCTCAAAGGCTGGCCACTCCCACCCACTGCAGACAAGATGTGCGTAAACTAGGAGGGGTTATTGTGTTGGATTAAGAGATGGTTAGGATTTCACCTTCAAACCTTTAAGCTGCTGCAATATGAGACCTTATTTCATAACTAGTGTGGTGGAAGGCACGTAGCCAGGGTCAGCAGCTGTCCAGTGACAGATGGAGTGCATGTCCCAGAGGTCTCAGTCCTAAGGAAGATAGCTGGGGTATGAGCAGATCCTGCCCAGGACCCCAGGAATTGTGTGGCCCTCCAGGGCAGCGTGTTGAACAGAAGTAGAGGGGCAGGTGTCACATGGAAGCAGCCAGGACCCAGGGCATCTGATGGCTGGAGACATGGTGGGGCTTGTGCTCATAAAGCTCAGCACACCTATGCAGAGTTACTCTGTACCAGCTGTTGCACTGTCCTGCTGCCTCTGGACATGTTGGATGTAGAAGACCCTGTTCCTGGCCTCAGGTACCACTTTACCCACACTCTCTTATTGCTGACCATTGCTGACTGATGACCAGTGACATCCTCATTGCTGAGATTCTGAAGCCTGGGTTGGTAGGTGACTCAGGCATTAGAAAGAGAAGCCCTGCTCTACAGGAGCGATGAGAGCAGAGCAAGTACGGCTGGAATGGCTGCTCTGGGGTCTGTCTCTGCAGGGCCCCAAAGCTGGGCCCTGGTGAACTCTCTCCTGATGGAACGCCCTATCTCTGAGCCCAGTGTCACTTTTCCTTAAGGATGATAGTGTGAGCAGCCCGAAGTGGTGGCACTTCTCCCCAGCATATAGCCCTTTGTCACTCTGATCAGGGCTTGGGTCTGCCCCTGAGAGATGCTTATGTCACTTCCACCCATTCATGTATCAAGTCTGGGGAGGAAAGGCTGGTGCAGGTACTGCAAAGACTCAGAGCTGAAGAGGCAATGTGGTGGCCATGGCCTTATAGTCATGGACACTTGTATATCTAACCCCTGGACCCAGTGCCTTACAGAGAACGCAGGACTTGCTATGACATTTCTAGAACAGCACTTTGTAGGTGGCAGGTGAGGAGGAGCTAAAACATGGCTGATGCATGATCTGGATGAGGCCTGTATGTGGCCTGGCCTGGGTGGTGCATATAGGGTGGTCCATAGTCAGCTTCCCTGGATCCTGATTTGTTCTTGTCTGTAGGACTGCAATATTCTCCTCTACTGGCCCTCATCTAGCAGATGTACAACAGGTGTTTTGTGACAGTGACTCTGGAAGTTATATGCCATCTCTTTATTTACTTGCAGAATGTGTGGCTACCAGATACCTCTTGTTTACAAGCAGTGTGGTTGCCAGAGCTATTTACTTCTTTGGCTCTGCAGCTATGGGCCTTTGGGACAGTGGGAGAGATGGGAATGCAGAGTGGAGGGACACATTCCAGGTGAGTCATGGGAGTAAAACCTTTAACTTGGAATTTGCCTCTGTCTGGAAAGTGGAAACCTGGGGGTAGCCATGGCTCACAACAGTAGGCAGCCAGTATCGGCTCTCCTGTTAGTTTGTGACTGGACCCTGGGCTGGCAAGGGATTGCACTGGAGAGAGCCTCGGAACTGGAGCCCTTTATTCTACAGGTTCTACTGACCTGGGTCGTGCCTTCTTGCGTTATACCCTAGGCCTGGAATCCAGAACCCAGAAATCCAAAATTGATGCTTTGTCTATTCTCTGGCCACCTCTACCTGAGACAGAGCTAGGCTAACAGCTGACTAGCCAGGCATGCCAACTGAAGAGGCAAATTTGTGGGCTCTGCTAGACTGGGGCTGCCATCTTTGAGTCTGTTAGCTGTGGGTCCTTGTGAGATGGGCTCCTCTGCTTAGGGCCCAGGCTTTGTGCCCATCACATAGGGAGAACTGGTTTGACAGCAGGCAGAGCTCTTGGCATGTGGAACTGTCCTCCATACTAGACATCTAATGGGCCAGCAGGGCCAGCTGGAGGTCCCTATGTCTTCTAGGTTGGGACGTGTTCCACCAGATACTGCTTTTGGTGTTCTGAGTGCCATCTGCCGGGGCCTTTGCAGCCTTGGAGATGGGCTAGAGCCCACAGACCTCTGTCTCAGGCAGGCTCTGGGTAGAGTCCCTTGGTCACGGGTGAATGCCCCCTCTGCTTGACTGGCCACCCCTTCCTGAGCCTCATTCTGGAGGGGCCTGGAGCTAGGGACCACTGCTCCACACTGCATCACACTGTCTTACCTGTTCTCAGTGGCACGAAGGTAGAAGGTCCCTCCTTCCTGCTTAGGTCCTGCAAGTCACTGGCAGTTCAGGGAACTGGAGCCCCAACCTGGGAGAACCAGTTTTGGGTTCTCATGACTTATATCCTGGGCAGTCTGCTGCCTTCTGGCCTACTATCACTGTGGAGCAGCTGGGGTGTCTGCAATGTTCTGGGGAAACATGAGGTCCAGTCTGATCAGTTAGATCTCTAGGTCAGCCTGTGTGGCCTGGGCAGGAGAAATGGGAAGTACCTCATAAGGTGGGGCAGCCTTCACTGATTCCAGAGTGGAATGTGGGGTGCAGGGAATGTGTGGATGGAGAGCCAGTGTAGCCTGGTAGAGCCAGTGCTATTCCGGTATCTACTCACTTGCTGTTAGAATGGGGAGCTGATTGGAAGGCTCCTGTCCTAAGTAAGCTTTGACCTTAGAGAGCTGATTTGGGCATCAGGTCTGAGTGGTTGTAAGGGCTGTTGCTGAGGCCTCCAGCTCTTTTTTTCTCCCCAGGAATCAGAAAAGTTTTAGAATTTAAAGGACAATTGACCAAGATGTGAAGACACTGTTTGAGAAGCGGGAGGAAGGAATCACTGTATAAGCCAGTTATGTAGGTTATAATGTAAATACCTGTCTACACATAATAGTTTGCTGCAGAAAGCCACTTGGTTTTCTCTTGGCCTGGGAAGCTGTGTTCTGGACTGCAGTGTAGGTCACCAGCGGCTTTCAGTGCTTCTGTGTAGCAGGCATCCTGGTTTTGCCTTCCCATTCTTCCGCCCCTGCTCGGGTCATGAGGCCAGCAATGTTTCTCTCCAGATCATCAGTGCAACTGCTCATGTCATCAGTTCTCTCAGTGATCTGATCAGGCACATTCTAAAATCTGTCCTACATCTGTTGTAAGTGTCTCCACCATAAGATGATGCCCTCTGTGGTCTTGGAGTCCTTTTTGACCCTGCTGTCCAGATTATATGGTGATGTCTCCAAATGTAATCTGCATTTCAGTATGTGGGCACAGATGCCCCTAGTTGCTGCTTCTTGTGATAACACGGTTATGGGTACTTCCAGCCCTTACTAGCAATTGGTGCTATGCAGAGGGCAAGATTCTCAGTGGGTGGGACTAACAGCTACCATGCCCAGGGTCCCTGATGTTAGTGAATCTAGTTGATGCTCTCCAGAGCCTGTTCACATTGCCCTCTGGGAGTTGAGAGGTCCAAAGCACCTCCTCTAAGCATCTAGCCTATTCCTGGCGCACAACTCTGACTATCACTAGTCAGAGCAAGGAGGCAAGGTTTAAGATCTGATGTCCAAGGAAGGAAGGCCCATTCAAGGCTTGCGCACAGGTCAAGAATTAGGGCTGGTCACAAAGGCTAGGGTAAGGGTCACCACCATGTGTTGTGGCTCTGTGGAGTGTCTGTCATCTTGTCAATTCTCATAGGACCTTGTCTGGATGGACTTACCTCTTGGGGTCAAATATAGCAAGAATTTCTGCAGTTCATTCATATCAGATTTTATATATATATATGTGTGTGTGTGTGTGTGTGTGTGTGTGTGTGTGTGTGTATACATATATATATATATAATCTCTGTATATATATTTGTATATTTATATGGGAAGGGCATTTAGACAGGATCTCACTATATAGCCCTGGATGACTTGGAACTGGAACTTGCTATGTAGACCAGGCTAGTCTCTAACTCATAGGGATCCACCAGCCTCTGCTTCCCAAGTGCTGGAGTTAAAGGTGGGTGCCACAATGCCTGACTGAAAAAAATTGATTCCTGTATTTCTTTGGGAAAGAAAAAAATTTTCATGCAGTAAAATCTATAAATAAATGTTTGCCTTTTTTCAAAAGTCTTCTTTTGTATTCTCAAGATTTAAAAGACAAGTGTTTTTTGTTTTTTCTTTTCTGAGTATACTGTTGCATGCCTTTAATCTCAGCACTTAGGAGACAGGGGTAGGCATATCTCTATAAGTTTGAGGCCAGTCTGGTCTCTATAATCAAACCTTTTCTCAAAACAAAACAACAACAACAAAAAAAAACAGATTTTTTTTTTTCCCTAGTGCAAAGCAAACTTTGAAGAAAAAAACATTTCTTGCATTTGATCATTTGTCTGTAGAACTCTTGATCTGTTCCCACACTCCCATTACCCATAGAGATTAGAGAATCTCTGTCTACTTTGTTCTGAATCCAGATGCCCTTACGGGTCTATCTCAATGGGGGCAGCTCCCTCCAAGCCGGCCCCTGGAGGACTGATGTGGAGGGTCGGGTGGAAGGAGCAGGTATGTGTCTGACCAAAAAGATTCTCCCAGGACCCACCTGGCCATGGAGGAGCGGGAGGCCCAGTGAGGGACCACTTCCCCTTCTGAGCCTAGGAGGAAATGTGATTCCTCCTGATGATAGAACAGTTAATCTAGATAGCCAAGGGGTGGGTCAGGGGTGGGGAGTGGGGGCCAGAAGGTGAGGTGCCACACCTAAGTCAGCAGGTAAGCTTCTTGGGGATTTAAATTCCAAGTTTTCCCAGAAGCCACATCTGGTATGTTGAGAGACAGCCGACAGGCACCCAAGGCAAGTGGGATCTTGGGGTGCTCTGGCCTTGACCATCACTTATCTGCCTATCTGTCTGAGCTGGAGGTTCCAAGGCCAACATGTTGTCCCTGTTGGGAGGCACACAGAGGTATGGTGGTGCAGCTTTGGGTGGTCAGCCCAGGGGGACAGACACTTGCTTTCCTCCATGAATAATCTAAGAGGGTGGCAAAATGCATTGTGTTTGTCTCTGAAAGTAAGTTCGCTTGAATTTGGGGAGCCTTACTGCTTCTCTGAAATCAACCTTTTTAGATTACCTTTTAGTCTTTTTATGTATTTATTTTCTGATGCTGAGGATTAAGTCCAGGGCTTTGCCTGTGGGAAGCAAGCAGTTGATTACAGCCCAGGCCGGGTTTCACTTTGAACAGTAGAAAAAGCAGGGAAACCCTTCCTATCTTTCCTGGTCCTGAGAAATTTGGGAGCTTGAGGGGCCCATGAGAAAGCTGTATCCACAACATGGAGGAACTGGGGTCACTTGGATTACCTGGGCCAAAGAATTGAATGGGTGGGTATTTGTTGACCAGTCCAGTGACTTCTATCCCATCTCATGACTGAACCCCTGTGTTTGTAAGAATTTCTGGGTCACGAGTCCCTAATAAGTGTCCCTTGACTCAGCCATAGAAGGAAGGTTGGCCTTTGCCCTGAATCATCCTGGACACAGACCCTCCACAATTGGCATCTTGTAAAGAATAAGTTCAAAGGTTTCCTGGCTAGCGGTGCTTAAGACAGAAACCTCTGTAAGCTTCAGGAAAACCCTTGGCTTGGGGGTATCCCTACTAGGTCCCTGTTGCTGAGACCCTAGCCTGAGGTTGGGAGGCCTAGTGAAAACTCGTAAACCTAGGGTGTTGAGCTCTGGATGAATCTTAGCCAGGGACAGAGCTGCCCGTGGGAGCCTGTGTGGCTCTATGAATGGAGTGTGTCCCCCTGAGGGTCATATATTGGGGCTTTTGTGTTCCTGTGATGGGCTGTTTTTGAAGGTGGACTATATGACCTCAGTTTGAGGGCTGGCTTTTCAAAGGAGGAAATACGTGGAGTGAGGAAGCTTGGCCACAGTTTTCTGGTGTCCACTGTGGTAGCCACATATGGGTGAGATGGGAAAATCCAAAAAGAGCCCTTTTAGGAAGCACAGAGGCTGCCTTCTCTGCTCAGGGTTAAGACATCCAGATTGTTGACTGAGCTCTCTCATCTCTCTGGCCACTGCCTTAGAAAAGCCTGACTTGTGATTCAAAGAACCCCTGGAGCCTAATGACATGTCCTCAAGTGGATGGTGTATTGATTTGTTTGTGGATGTTACCCTGACATATAGTGGACATGTGTACACAGCATCTGGCTGGCTGAGAGCCAGGGGACCCTGCAATATGATGCAGCCAGGTCTCAGTGGAGGGACTTGGAGGAGGGTGTGGTATTGGAAGGTATTATTTCCAGGTGACAGGGATAGTAATCCTTGGCATTTCTATGTCTTTATTTGTGAATCAACCAGTGGTTTCAGGAAATTAACAGAAAGAGGAATTCAGAGAATGTTCCTACCATTCACAGATCTACCTGTCCACCTTTTGTAAGGTGTTTGACTCATGAAGCTCTCTGGGACAAGGACACTCATCCTTCTGGGTGACTGGCCAGTGTACAGGATTTTCTGGGTCTTCAGATCGTTCTGGGTTGGTTTCCTATCAGATGGTTGGGTATATGTCAGGTTGTGCAATGACTACCATGGCAGGAGGCCCTGGGAATGACAGTCTCTCTCCTAGGCCTAGGCCAGATGAGTTGAGGGTAGAGTGCCAGGACTGGGGGACATAGAGGTCTGAGAAACTGGGGAGGTTATGAGGTACACTTACAAGTGACTTTGCTTCCTGCCTCCCTGCTTAGGTGCCTCAGGCCAGTCAGGGTTTGCTACCCAGAGCTTCTGGGAAGGCAAGATTGAAAGAGCTCTGCAAGCTTTTTCTTATTCCCAACACTGTCCACCATTTACTGCTGGTTGGGACCAGCTCCTGCTGCACAGTGTTTGGTTACCAGCTGTGGTCAGCCCACCCCTGTTCTCTGTGCTCTCCAGGCAGATACAGTGATACCTTTTCTCCTTGAATTACATTGGGATCTAGGGCAGTTGTGCCTCCAGATTTTCACAGCTACTTCAGTGAAGGTGAGGTAATTGGGGTGGCAGGACCAAGGTATTTCCGTATAAGGACTAGCAATCAGGCTAAGTTATTCCCTGCCAAGTGCTGTTTCTCCTGGGGGCTTACCAGGGCCCCATGACATTGTTAGGGAGAAGGCCTGGAGCAATTTGGGAACTGCCTTCAGGGCCTGAGAGTACCTGGAAGCCAGCACCCCACCTACCTCCCTTCTCTGCTCCAGCTGACTTATGAAGAGACCTGACTTAGTGATTTGGCAGCAGATAGAGTCACATCTCTGTTGGGGGGATCTGTGCCTTCTTTGATACCTGAAGCAACTGGGTCACAGAAACCCTACACGTGGGTACTTGTGATCATTTCTAGGAGGCCAGAGGAGGGGAGGCTTCATGGTCTCCATCCCCATGCCCTTATCTTTGTGGAAGGCTCTGGGTTCTAGAAGCTATTTGAAAGACACTTAAACTGCACAGGAAGTAGAGTCAGACGGCTGGAGGTACCACCTGGGGGACCAGGCTCTGTTTGCCTAGACAACTAGACACAGCCTTAGGGTCTGACTTCCTTCTCAGTGCAGAACTAGACAAAGGCATGGAACTATCTGGAATGAAGGATGGTGCCCACTTAGGAATGCTTGAGAAGCCTGGCGAGTGTGTCTCATCACATGTATGCTCTTGAGATTCTTGAGAAGTGCAGTCTCTGGTCCTCAGGCAGAAGATTTAAACAGCATCATTTACTCAGAGTTCATCAATAGAGCCTCCTGGTAATTAGACAGCTACCGGTACCAGTTAACTGGCTTCATAAAGGGAAAATAGGGCCAGCAAGATGGCTGTCCTTGTAAATGTTCCTGCCACAGGCCTGAGTTCCACATGGTGAAAGGAGAGAACTGACTACTGCAGGTTGTCTGTCCTCTGACCTCCCCTCTGACCTCTGCCCTCCCCCACTCCCAGACAATGTAATAAAAAATATTTAAAGGAAGTATAAATGTCTTCTATCTTTACAGTAGGAAGCTGACTTGAGGCCAATCACCAGATGGCCTCAATTAATGGCCTCACATCATGGATGCTGTTAGGGAGATGCCTGGGAAACAGTGCTGGTTTGTGATGCTGGCAGAAGGCTTGTGAAGCTTTGAGAAAGGCTTATCTCCATCTTGAGGGGATGGCAAAAGGATTCTGTGGGAAGTTTAAGTTAGTGCTCTAAGAAAGGGGAATGGGAGTTCCTTTCCTTCCTGAACACAAAATAAGATTTAATTAAACTATTTCAATCTGTGTTTGTCTATAATGCAGAAGCCTAGACTGGGTGCAGGTTCTTGGACTGTGACTGTCCTGGTCTCCCTGCCAGGTAGAAAGGAAGTGTGAAGTGAAATGGGCATGCTGGAGTAGGGGCAGGGGGTCCACTTGGTTCCCTTTTCAGCCTGTACTTTGGGGACTATGGATCTAGACTTGGTACTAGGGCTATTCCTGTGAAGACTGGTTCCTGGCAAACCATCAGACAGATGGTCAGTAGGTGCTGAAATTTTATGAAACCTGAAAGGAGACCAGTAAAAGTGTTTAAGGAACAGTTTTATGTGGAGGAACAAAGTGATGGTTGTGTAAGAGTCAAAGGTGAATTATCACCTGGCTATATTCTTATCAGGTGGTAACTACACTCTTAACTGCCCAGCCCCACTCAGCCACCTTCCCAGGGAGTGCTAACCACATGGTGCACTATGGCACGGGAAGCCCATGACTTGGAGTGGTGTCTAGGCTGGTGTTGAGAAGACTTGACTCATCCAACTCAGTGGAGACCCACCCCCCAGTGAGACCCCTCACTGCTGCCTTCTGTTTTCTACCTTCCCCTGTGGCCGACACTGTCATCCACTGTAGTGGACTCTGAAATTGAGTGTATCTAACCAGTTTCAGTCCACTGCAGCTGTAAGGCCTACTAAGGCCTCTTGTCCATATATGTATCTAGGTGCTTCCGCAGGGTGACTGGTAAGCTCTTTGACTCTACAAACTTTTAGGAAGTATTGGGGATGTGATTGCTGCAGGGCAGAGCTAACGTGTCCCACCCTGACTGCGACAGAACTTTGAGTGGCAGTGGGTAGTGATGCTGCGTTGGGGTTCTGACAGGCCGTGTGCCATGCACTGAGTCTTTATGAGATGCCCTCATCTACTATGCCCTGTGTCTTTGGGACCCTCACCATCAGTTGTAAAATTCTCAGAAAAGGTGCTCAACCCAGAGCCCCAAATGGTGCCTGCCAGGATGTGCTCCACCTGTGCCTGTTGCTACCCTTCTAAATACCCTGTGGGAAAAGAGCAGAAAAGAGCTGGTGCCTAGGCCATCTCTCATAATGGACCCTTAGAAGTGGAACCTGGATAAATTATCTACAATGGCAACAAAGGCCAGAACACCTAAATAAATGCAAGAAGAGCATAGGACAGGGAAAACTCACATTGACAATGTGATTCCAGACAGATGAGAACTTCCTCCTCCCTGGGTGAGTAGGTAACAGCTCAGTCAAGCCTCGGTTTTTCACACCCATGCCCACTCATTTCCCTTGATGCAGGCCCTCAAGGGCTTTTGTCCCCATCACTCTGGGAGAGACCCCTTCCCAATACAGACTGCTCTGCCCAACTCTTTCCTGCACAGTGGGGCATTCTCCTGGCCATGTCTTGTTCTTCTGCATTTTCCACAGGAATCATATTCTTAACTCTTCAAGTGGTTTCTCTGCCTGGCCCCTCATGGGGGCCAGTGAGTGCTTATTTCTCTGTCTAGTCTTGCTAGGCTGTGGGTGGGCAGTATACTACAGGTTAGAGCACATCTCTGGGGCACAGACCCCCTCGGGATTCATGGGGACCCACAGACTGAGTTTGTTGGTTGCTAATTTGAAAGGACACATTGTGGTGACTCAGTGATAACAGATAATGATTGAAATTGCAATGGGGCAAATCTCTGGATACACCTTTGCTGAACAACAGCCTTGTACATTTGAACTTGAAGATCTGCCTCCAGCATGGGGAGGATGAGCCAGCACACCATACCTGTAAGTGTGATCCCTGTTGTGGCATTTTATTTCATTAGGATGTGTCTGCTTTCAAATGCACTTCTTTTCCTGAAAGCTGTTACTTGTGCCCTTCACCTACTTTCTCTGCCTGCCCCTTTCTTCTTGCTGGCTTCCCTGTGGTCACAATATCCCCGTGGATCCAAATTACTGTGCAGAAAAACTACATTTTGGCTGGATTTATCTTTAGAATATTTAAAAATACCTCTTTGGTTTTGTGACTTGTTGAGAAAAGCAATCTCACACTACTTTCTTCTACTGCATTGGTAGTTTATTGTTTACATTTGAATCTTTATTTTTTTTCTTGAAGACAGGGTCTCATGTAGCCCAGGCTGGCCTCAAACTTGCTAAGTAACTGAGGCTGGCTTTCAACTCCTGATTATTAGAAATTAAAGAATGGGAAGAAAAGAGGAGTTGGGAAGATAGACCCAATGCCAGATCTTCAACAGGACAAGACTGTGTTTATTCAAGGGCAGCAGGTGGCAGAAGCCTTCCCATGGGATGGAAGCTACTGTACTGTGTATGTAGGGTAGTTAGAGATCATATAGAGGCTAGGGTATGAGGAAATAGATGAAGCTGCAGGGGTCTACATGTCTCCTGAAGCCACTTGCTCAAGCAGGACAGGCTACCTTGAACAGCAGTCTGTCTCAAGCAGTTCCCCCTGAGTTATGGAAGTGATTGATTCAGAGGTGATTGATTGATAAAGTTAGTAGCAGCCTCAGAAGCAGATCTCCATCCCCAGGTCTTTTGGTTCTAAGACAAACAGACCTCTGTTGCCCTGCCTTGGGCTCACTAGGATTTTGTTGGGCCATTGGAACCCCAGGAGCTGGGGTTAACTCCAGTATGGGCAGGTGGTGAGCTTTGCATCTGAGTGGCACTGAGGTATGTATGGAAAGAGGAGGAAGGTTCCTATGCAGTGAATTCCTATTTGGGGTGAGACAGCGGTTCACTGAGGAACCAGCCAGTTGTACGTCACTGTTTGCAGTCATCCCTTTCCCTCAAGTCCCCTCTGTCTCCTCAGAGCCTTCTGTGCTCCTGCCCTTTCTGTTCCATGGCTGCTGGGCCCTGAGGAATCACAGCACTGTTTGTGATGGTTGCTTTCTGCCTGTTCTGGGGTCTGTGAGACCTGGCACCCATAATCTGACTGAGAATTTCCTAATTTTCCTAACTGTAGCTATAGATATTTTTGGGGCACCAATCAGCCCTTCCTGCTCCATGGAATGGGCTACTTTGCCAGGCCCCGTCTGCAAGCTCAGCCTGGAATAGTCTGGTTCTGCTTCTCTCTTTATTCCTTTTCTCCTCCAAACAAAAGTTTGGATTCATGGCTGGACTTCAGGCTACAGGATGTTAGTGGATTCTTATTCACAGGTGGGAAGTGGGTGGTGTATTAAGGTATGGATTTTACTGTTCTTCCTGCCAGCTAACATGAGTCTGCCCTGGAGGGTACACCTAGGGGAGAGTGGCCAGGCAGGATCTATCTGGGAAGGATACCTGTCAAGCCTCCCAGGCATGCCTAGGGACAGGTGATGGATGATGTTTATTTGATCTGCACACAGGAACTGTCTCCAAGAACATCCTCTAGGTCACAATCTCAGGCTGAGGGTACAGATCAGCAAAGCCATGGGAGGATACTCATGCTGGGGCAGTTATGGGTAACTGAGCTCCGAGGAATCAGGATCCTAGCTTAATCTATTCAATTGTCCACTTAAACTGCAAGTGCCATCTATCCCATCATGTGGTGTGCAGGATATGATGGTCCTAGGAGAGTTCCAAAGAGGTGCTTAGCCCCTTTGGGGTAGAGTCCTACTAGAGCTTATCAAGGAGAGCAAAAGATCCCATCATTTTTCTGTTTCTAAGAGAGGAGCCAGTAGGATATATGGACCTGGGGAACATGGCTCCCCACAGAGCAAACACATCAGGTTTGCTCACTGGCACCATACCCAAGCACCGAGGAGTGAATGTGTACCCTTAGTGCACATGGCTGAGATTGCCAAGGAGCCGGGAAAACTACCTCAAGCCAAGACCTCTGAGGCCAGGAAGAGATGGTTTTCTAGTATCCCACTGCATGTCCAGGGATATGTTGGGCCAGGGTGGCTGTGCCCCACATGGTGGCTCTGTGTCCTGGGTTGACATGGCCTAGGAATCAGGAGCCAGCAGAGGCCCGCCCTTTAGGCAGCTCTATGCATTGAAGTTCCCTCAGCATGGCTTGGCTGGACGCAGCAACAGCTCCAGAGTGACAGTTGCAGAGTAGCAAGTCTCCAGAGATGCTTCTGCCTCTCAGGTAGAATGCCAGCACACTCCCTGTGGGTTCCACATCCACTTGCCAGCTGGCCGCCTGAGGCAATGCTTCCACACAGGGAGGACTGAGCAAGAGCAACTCTTGTCTGTGTTTTGGAAGCTAGGTACTGTGAGATGGAGCACAGCAGGGCAGGCTCCTGGGGACGGCTCTCTGTGTCCTCACAGGACAGGGTAAGGGAGGGAGAGGAAGCAGGCTCTGTGCCTCTCTACCAATCCCACCATTCTTGTTCACGTTCTTATTAGGGTACTATCACTTTCCAAGGCCCTCCTCAAACTGAGTCTCACTGGGACCTTGGGCCTTGCTCTGTGATTCAGTTCATTCAGTTCATACGCCCACCCTTCAGTCTCCCCCCAAGAAGCTCAGGGGCCTGAGAGGGCCTAATGGCCTCCAGTCCCATGTTCTCCCAGTTCCAAGACGAGCAGGCCTGGGTTGCCCTGCTTGGGTTGACCAGTTGTCATAAGGCCCCTTGTTGGGTGGGTGGTGGACTACGTGTCTGAGTAGCACTGAAGAGTTACTGTCCGCAGGTTCTTCCAGGTGTTGCTCTTGTTCCTGGTCGTGGCTGTGTTCATGCTGATTGGCTTCCTCCATGTGGACTTGGAATTGCTCACTCTGTAAGTCAGGAGCAGCTACCTGGTGCTCTGGGAAGCTGTGTTCTCCCCCTGCAGCACCCAAAGCAGTGCAAAGACCCCATCCTGCCTGCCTTTGGGACCAACACTGACCTCCCACTGTGGCTCAGTCTCCTCTCTGGCAGAGTGGTGAACTCTGCTTGTCTTAAGCCTGACTCTTGTGGTAAAAAGCCCACCAGGCAGGTTTCTGGGGAGGGTTCAGGGGGAGCAGGCATGATTTATCTAGCCTGGCTTGAGGAGGGGACTGAGCAGAGCTGGGTCTGCAGTGGGAGCCTTCGGGAGGCCACTTCCTGTCTCCTCCCTACAGAAATAGCCTAGCTCCCAGCATGGCCTCTGAGGGATGAGGTCAGAACTGAGTTCCCTTGTAACCAGGACCCACCAGCACTCTCCGCCCTCCCCACCTCTTGCCTGCTAGGACTACATCCTCCATGGGGAAGGCCATTTATGCATGCTGCACAAGCAGCTGCCTTCCAGGCCAGGGATTTCCTGAGGATTCCAGGAGGCTCTTGGAGTTTCCCCTCCCTCATGTCCCTTCTGGTTCGCTCAGCATGACAAGGAAGGGTGCAATGTCCTCTGGTGTAGGCCAGTCCTAAGGTCCTCTGGACCCTGCTCTTCACCGTTTCAGTCACTCTTGTTGGGCCACATGGGAGACAAGAAGGCACCTGCTGTTGCAGGCCTTCTGGGATTCCCAGAATCTGTCAGGCTGGCTGGTCGTGGCTGGGGTCACAGGGCCAGTGCCACAAAGGAGCCCTGAGAGACGCAGCATGTTTGGGAGCTCAGGGTATTGTTTGGTGTTTGGAGGATGAATCTGTAGCTTGCATGGAAACAGAAAATACAATCTTTGAGGACATCCTGCTGTCACAGGGAGTCATGTGTGTCTCAGAGTCCCTTGGACCACAGGGTTGTAGAGTGGTAGGACCAGGCCTGAGGGCTACTGGGTTGGGGATACGGGGTTGGAAGAAGAGTGGTGATGGGAAATGGTTTAGGGGTCCCCAGGTTGAGGGGTGCTACTCAGAGAATGATTTGGGGGTTTGAGGGTCCCTTATTGATGGTGGCCCTTTCAGTTTGCCCAGGGATGAGGCTCAAGGACCACCAGTCACCAACATCATGTTCCTCAAGACACATAAGACAGCCAGCAGCACAGTGCTCAATATCCTCTACCGCTTTTCGGAGACACACAACCTGTCCACAGCCCTGCCTGAAGGCTCAAGCTTCCATCTGGGCTACCCCTGGCTGTTCCGGACACAGTATGTGGAAGGCATGAAACAGGATGATGGCCCCCATGGGCACTTCAACATCATGTGCAACCACCTGAGGTTCAACCTGCCTGAGGTGAGTGCTGTGGAGGTGGGGAGGCGGGAAGAAGGGTGGGGTAGAGGTTGCCTTGCTTGGAGCTTTGGGTGTCACCATGGTGCTTGGAATAGGTATATTCCTTAAAAAAATCTATTATTTTATGTGTATGAGTGTATTGCCTGTAGGTGTGTAAGTACACTTGTGCCGTGCAATGCCTCGGAGGTCAGAAGAGGGTGGCAGATCCCCTGGACAGTTAGTTGTTAGCCACCATGTAGGTGCTGAGAATTGAACCCAGGTCCTCTGTAGAAGCATCAGTGCTCTTAACCACTGAGCCATCTCTCTAGCCCTGGAATGGGTACGCTTTTGACTGTGGAGGAGGTGTCTAAGGCTGTGAGGCCCGAGAGGCCTGCTTGTAGATCCTGCCAGGTCCATCCCTCCAGGCTACCACTGGCCAGTGCTCTTGAATGAGATACCAGAAGACATCTCCAGTTCTCTCCCACAAACCTACGTTGTTTTATTCCCAACTATATCCTGCTCTTGCTGTCTCTGGACTTTTGCACTTGCCTTTGGTGCACCAACGAGTGTGTGTGTGTGTCGGGGGGTAGGGTGTCTGGGACCCTGGCAGGTGGGAGGTAGGGGCCCTGTGGGCAGCTGCACAGCACCCCCAGCATGAGCCCTCAGCGTCTCCAGCCCCATCCACTCCTCCAAATAGGTACAGAAAGTCATGCCCGAAGACACTTTCTATTTCTCCATTCTTCGGAACCCAGTCTTCCAGCTGGAATCTTCCTTTGTCTATTACAAGAACTATGTGCCAGCGTTCCAGGGAGCCAAGAACTTGGATGTGTTCCTGGCTGAGCCGTGGAAGTACTACAATGACAGCCTCCTGAGGAACGCCTTCGCCAGAAACAATATGTGGTTCGACTTGGGCTTCGACCACAACGCGCCGGCTGATCCCGACTACGTGAGTGCGAGCCTCGCGGAGGTGGAGCGCCGCTTCCAGCTGGTGCTCATTGCGGACCACTTCGACGAGTCCATGGTGCTGCTGCGCCGCCGGCTGCGCTGGCGGCTGGACGACGTCGTGTCCTTCAAGCTGAATGCGCGCAGCCTTCGCACTATAGGGCGCCTGGCCCCAGAGAGCCAGGAGCGCGTGCGACAATGGTGCGCGCTGGACTGGCACCTCTACCAGCACTTCAACCGCACCTTCTGGGCCCAGTTGCACGCCGAGATGGGCCCGCGGCGGCTCCGGGCGGAGGTGGCACAGCTGCGGGTGCGGCGACAGGAGCTCATTACCCTGTGCCTTCAAGACGGAACGCCCAAGAACAAGACGCAGATCAAAGACCAGCAGCTGCGCCCCTACCAGTCCGGAGATGCCGAAATTCTGGGCTACAACCTCAGGCAGGGTCTGGACAACACTACCCTGCACCTCTGTCAGAGGATGGCGATGCCCGAGGTTCAATACATGGCCCACCTGTATTCCCTGCAGTTCCCTGACAAGCCTCCCAAGAGGATCCCATTCCTGAAACAGTAGGGGTTCTTCTCTACGCACTCTTCCCTGGGAGCCCTAGGCACTTCCAGACTGACTCCAGTGAAGAACAGGGTGAGACTTCTATGAAGAGACACACACAGGACCCAGCTGGGGGGAGAGGGCCCTACCGCGCCCGAGGACGAATCTACCAGTCCTACTTTGCTTCTCTATTGCTATGATAAAAGCACTGACCAAACCAATTGGGGGAGGAAAGGGTTTATCTTATCTTCCATCTCCGGGGTCACACAGTTCTCATTGAGGGAACTCAGGGTAGGAACACAGAGGCAGGAGCTGAAGAACAGACCGTGGAAAAATGCTGCTTACTGGTTTGCTCCTCTGGCCTATGCCCAGCCTGCTTTCTTATACCACACAGGACTACCCCACTCCAACCCCCCAGGAGTGGTGCCACCCTCCCACATCACTCAACAATCAAGAAAATGCCCATAGACATGGCCACAGGCCAGTCCAATGGAAGCAATTCCTCAGCTGAGGCTCCCTCCTCCCAGGTGTGTGTGTTGAGTTGACAACTGAAGCTATCCAGTGCACTGTATAGATAAGTCCTGGACAGGCAGCGGGGTCAGTGCTATTAAATCACATGTCTACATATAACTTGTCACAATAGCCCATCAGATGAACATTGGCCCAGGGGAACTCAAGAGAGTCCAGGGGCTTGTGCAATGGACATGTGGGCCCCCAAGGAACTCAGAACAACTTCCAGGGATTTTCTAGCCACCTGAACACAACACTGACCACATTCCTGAATATGGTCCACAGGCAGCAGCTGTCTGAGGGTTATTCCCAGTTGGATAACAACGCAGACTGAGAGATGCTAGCATTGTTGATTAGCTTGAGGGTAGGCAGATTTCATTCCATAGCTCCCTACTGGACAGTCCTGAATCTTCAGTGAAGGAGAAAGTGACTGACTTGCCAAAGTAGCTCAAAGGGTATACTTTTGACAGTGGAGGAGGTATCTAAGGCTGTGGGGCTGGAAAGGCCTGACTGTAGATCCTGTCAGGCCACCCTCTCCAGGCTACCACTGATCTATAATTGCTCTTGAAATGAGACACCCGAGGTGTCTTAGTTACATTTGGTTGCCTTGGAGATCTGTTGCATGCAGCCTCAGGGGACCTATTCTGGGCACTTCTCTTTATTATTCACGGAGAGGTACCGAATCCCCTATCCCCAGGTCTAGCAGGATGAGATCCTTGGCTACCAGGGAATCTAACAGAATGGGGTCCATATGCCTAACACCAGATGGCCTGGGAAAAATGCAGTGTTTGGGGTGTTGAGTATAGCTAAGATTCCTCCTGGAAGGGGTTAACTAAGTTTAATCTCTCCCTTCTCAGGTCCTACAACAAATGAGACACAAATTCCCCAACTCACAGTTAGGTAAATTCTAGCTAATTTACTTGGGCTTACTAACAAAGCAGTAGGTAAGGGGTTACTTACAGAAGATGGGCCCTCTATAAGTTATACCAGTAAATCCACAACCAGGCTTGGATCTTGCGACTTCCCAGCATTCAGACCCAAGTGGCAAGGAGGGGAAGAAAAAAAGGGCCCACCTCATGGTACCCTCAGCTTAAATGCCTTTCTCCCCACCTGGTCTTACATCCAAGGTCAATGGACTGGTTGGGAGGGTTGTAGGATGTTCCCAGCTCCTTGTTTTACTCATGCAAAGTAGTCCTGGGTAAAGACCACCTGGCCTGAGAGGTAGGTGTTTGTCCACAGTTCGTCCATCTGGCTCGTCCCTCAGAGAATTAATCCACTCTACAGTCCAGCCCCTTCTCCAGCTTTTACATCCTTTGAGCCATCCTCTTCAGCAAAACCCCTGAGCCTTGAAAGGGGATGATTGGTATGGGATGAGCCTCTTTCCCATTCTGAAGTAGTACCAAATTCTTGGGTCTTATAATTTGTTTTTAGCGATATTTTTCCCATTTTCTCTGTGAAAAACAAAACAAAAACACAACAACAGCAGCAAAAGGAAAGCAGTGACATCCACATAAACCACACGAATACTGACTGTTATAATGACCTAATCTATGGGTGTAAACACAAATGCTTTCCATCTATTAAAACAATTGCAGTGGCTTCCCCACTGGGGCTATACCTTCCCCCACCACTGGGGGTCAAATATGGGTCCTCCCTTTCCTCCTGGGAGTGGGCCCTTAGTCCAATTGGAAATTTGCTGATTGTACATACATTAGATGAGTCACTATTGCACCAGCAGGAATGCCTTGCTTAGCAGGTTGATAGTGTAACATGCAGGGTCCATCATTGAGCAGGACTGTGGGGGACAATTCTCCCCTGGCTTTCTGCATAGCACCTTCTGGCACAATAAAGGCCATCCAACCAGTGGCAGGGAGTTTCCAGCTTAGTCCCAGCCTGATTTCTCTCTCTCTTGTCCTTATCACATTCGATGTCTTCAGCAATAGGGTCCTACCATCTGCTTCTGGTGTGCAACCAACATTTGCGACAATAGCCTTTATGGTTTGGGGGAACTCCAGGGCTTTCCTGGCCAACAAGCTCATAGGGTAGCAACCCCCACTGGTACTGGGATTTTCATTTAACAGCCGTATGAATTCTGGAAGGACTCTATTCCATCCCCATAGGATTCCTTCTGCACTTAAGGCTTTCAACTGTTCCTTTAATAACCCATTTTTTCTTTCAATCAGCCCTGCCACAGTGGGATTATAGGGAAGGTAGAAATACCATTGAACCTGGTTATTCTTGGCCCAGGTTTGTACATCTGTACTTGCAAAGTGGATGCCCCTGTCACTATCGATCCTCTGTGGTCACCCATACATGACACTGAGCTGGGTCAAATCCTTAATAGCAGCTTTACCTGTTGCTTACTTGCATGGAAAGGACTGTGTAAGGCTTGTGGCAGTGTCCACATAAGTGAGAGCATACTTGCATCCTTCACTGCCTGGCAGGGACCTTATATAATCTATTTGCCAGTCTCTTATGGGGGAGACAGACTTATGCACATGTCCTATCATGGCATCCATCCTCCAGGGCTGTAGTCGGGAAGAAGTCTCACAGGCCTGGACTGCTTGCAGAATGTCAGAGTATTTGGCTATTTTCCATCCTGTGATGGCTCCCTTGTGCTTAGACTTGATATGAATCCAGTGAGCCACTGCTAAGGGTTCCAGGGGATAGATAGCCCTCACCTTAGTATGAACATCAGCTTCCTGATTCCCTGGGGGGCTCACTAGGCGGTGGGCTGACACATGGTAAGCCACCAGGGCCACTAGGTCTTGTTGCACTTTATTGTAAATTTCTTTCCACATTTGTTGCCTCCATAGTGGCCGCCCTACCACCTGCCAGTTCTCCTTCTCCCATTGGGCCATCCATAAACTTAGGCCTTTGAACACCTCCCAGCTGTCAGTACAGATGGTTACTGGCCAGGGCTCTTGCATCACGACTATCCATACTGCTCTTAATTCAGTCACCTGGCTGCTCTCCCCTTCTCCCTTGTCCAGCCACATAGTGTCAGTGTTCATCTGTATTGCCACAGCTACCCATTCTTGTTTGGCTTCCTGCTGGTGCCATCATTATACCAGGCTTCAGTAGGAATTAGGGGACTCCCTTCTAGAACCTGGGCTGGTCTTGCAGGAGGGTTGCCTATGGGAGAGGCTCAGTGCCTTGAAATGACACCGGCCCCAGTATCGCCTATATGGCATTGGTGATCGGGCTCGCTGACTCCACCCCTCGCTGCTGTAAATATGCACACCACCTTTGCAATGTTTGGTTTTGTGCCACCCCAGACAGCAGTTTGGCTAGCAGGCCCTCCACCCATCCCTTTATAGGATATGCAGTTTTTACAATAATAGAGGAAGGCCTGTAATGGATTCCACCTGCTGCAATGCTTTGTATACTGCCAGCGGTTGCTGCTCTAAAGCTGCATACAAAGTATCTGTAACTACTTTGCATTTATTGGTATAGGTTACTGTAAAATGTTTTCAATTGCCATACTGGGTATCATGCAAGTCCCTCCTGATTATAAGATTCCTAAAAATTTCACTGCTGTACCAGGCCCTTGTACCTTGTCTGGGTTGATTTCCCATCCTCACTCCTTCAGGTGCACTTGCATGCCCCCCAAATGGTCTTTCAAATCTGTCAGGCACTCAGAAGTCAACATTATATCATCTACATAGTGGAACCTCCTCACAGAGGGAGAGCAGGATAATAGGGCCAGGTTTCAGGCCACCATCTCATGACAAATAGTGGGGCTGTAGAGATAACCATTGTCATTCACTCCGTGTGAATGTGAATTGGTCCTGGAATTCAGCTACTAAGGAGATACTAAAGAACACATTAATAAGGTCCACCGCTGCATGGAAGGACCCCATTTTCTGCACCAGCTGTTCTGTTAGAAGTGCAATGTTGGGCACAGCTGCATGGATAGGAGGCATCACTTTATTTAATTCTCTGTAATCTACAGTGATTCTCCAGGAACCATCTGACTTCCTGGTAGGCCATACAGGCCTATTGAAAGGGCTTTGGGTGGGGCGGATAATCTCTACTCTCTCCAGCTCCTTGATGGTTTCCATAATTTCCTCTTGACCCCCAGGAAGCCTGTACTGTTTGATAGTCACCATCCTTCGTGGAGTGGCTAATTTGACTGGTTCCCATCTTGCCCACCCCTAAGTAATTGTTTTCACTGTGTGCACCCTCAGCTGGAACTCCCCAGGGAGAGCTGCTGAAAAATGGCCTTTAAAATATTCTATAACCCAGAGGAACAGGAGAGGTGAACTGGGCCACCCGAGACACGCAAGTCTCAACTGATGGTGGCAGCACTCAGGGCTCCTCCCACGAAGACCTCAAGCAACACAGTATTGAGGCTACAACAGCTGCCAGGCCCATGCCTCAAGTGTGACAACAAAGGACGCTGGGCAAAAGCCTGCCCCAACTCGTGGCCACTGCCAAGTCCATACCCACAGTGCAGAAAAACCGGGACACAAGGTTGACTGCCCTTCATTGCAGATCAAGGTAGGTCAGTCATACTGACTGCCTCCTGATCTTCCTTATTGACAAACCTCATCGGCTTGGGCTCCAATGACTGATGTGCATCACGATGGAGGAGCCCAGAGTTACTGCAGTGGACAAAAGGCCTGTCTCATTTGCCATAGGGGGCCACAAGGTCTATCCTCCCTTCCTACTGGGTAAAACGCACCCTTTGCAGCTCTCCATGGTTGTAGTGAATGGGCCTCCCCACACCTCCCAGGGCCACTCCACCTCTTCCTTCCATTTCTCTGAGACACCCCCAACAGCTCCTCACCCTTTTGGCCAGGCCTTGGGATGCATCCTTCACTGGTTTTAATTACTGCCTTTCTTTGCATTGTGATCTAAATTGTTTTCTCTGAAATAGAGTATTTCCCTGTCCCTTCATGCCCTGGGCACCCCTATATAGTTTTCCTAATTCAGACAGATTACTGTTCATCTCATAATATAAAATGTCTATAACACTCAGTGATTAAGCTACAGAGATTCTAAACGTCAATTTAATAATGTATTGCTACGTACCAGTTGCTTCTCTCTACCTAGTATATTCCCTCAAGGCCTAAAGCAAAGTTTTGGTAGACCTATCTCTCTAAACTATGATTTTTGTGTTTTCTATAAGCTTACCTGGGCACTTATAAAGTGAAATGTATACACAGGTAATATTAATTTATGACATTATGTGTGTGATCTACATTTCATGTTCTTGATACTGTACAGCACTCTTCTGAGCCAAATAACTGCCGTTTTCATGACTTCAGCTGTTGCCTACCTGCAAAAGATTATCATAGTTGGGTTTGTTAAGCAAGGTCATTGGACCGTCACTTGAATATTCAGCTGTTCCTCCCAGCCAGCAGTATGTAATTTTCCCCTAATCACAAATGACTCCTTAAGTTTTAAACTATTAAATTCTTATCTCCCTTCTAAAGCAGCATACATCATAAGGGCCACCAGCCACTGAGTCACTACTGAAATTATCAATTTCTGCTTACCTTCCCACCAGAGGAATATGAATAGCTGCTTAATCATACCAGCCTCCTGAGTCATCCTCTGCATCCTTGCCCATAAAGTCAGCAGGAAGAAGCCAAAGGAGAACGCAACTCCTTTGCCCCTATGACACTAAAAGCTGGAATGTAAGATGTCACTGATAGAAACCCCCCAGCAGTTCCAGGACTCAGGGGGACCTTGGCGATTGCAGCTTAACTTCCAGAATTCACAAGCATCTGTGGAAAGGGACTGACTGCAGCTCCTTAACACTGATAAGAGAAGCTTCCTGACAAGATAAACTTCCTGGTTTTTGTTAATTACCCCACCCTTTTAAAAACCCAAACCCAAAAGCAGTAAGCCAGCTAATTTCTCCACTCTGGAGCTTGGAGGCTAGCCCCATTCCCTTAATAAACTGACTCAGTTTCTGCTTGACCATTTCTCAGGTGTGTGGCCTGAAGCACACAGTTTAGTGGCTCTGTGCCTTTCCCCCCTCATTTGCAAGTGGATCATCTGTTTCTCACTAGCTTTGATGCACTAATTCTCTGTCAGAGTTCTTAAGCTGCAAGCAACCAAAATCAATACCAACTACACTGAGCAAAAATGAACCTATTAGTGAGACCTAGAGTAGCTGTCCACAACCATGAAGGACTGCCTGGAGTGGGCAGAGGAAAAAGAGTTGCTCAGAGCTACAGGAAAGGCTGAAAGTCTACTAAGTGCAGTCCTGCTATGCTGCTTTGTGAGGCTGCATTCCATCTCCTTCCACCTTGGCCTACTTTTCACCTGATTTCTCACCCATTCCAGTACACAGTGTGCCCCGCTCTTCACAAACACACCCAGCAGAAGGAAGAATGGGGGAGAAGTAACTCGGGGACCCGCCCAAAGCCAAACTGCCTTCACCCAGGGTATTAAGTTGTTGAGAAATACTCAGATGAATCAGTTGGCTCTGAAATATATGGCTAATGTCAAAATGTTTACTAAGGCAGACAAAGTTGACAAAGGTAAAGAGTTGAATAACCCATTGAAACTGCACAAGAGTAATATATGCTACAATCAGATAAATGACAATTACAAAGCTCTCTCTGATGGCTTTCAGAATGCTTGCCAGAAGTCAGACCTGACAGTTGGAAGGATAATACATTTAACAAGTGGTTGGGGGTTACTTCAAAGAGTGAGGGGAGGAGGGAGGTCGAGGAGGAAGGGGGCCAGGAAGGAAGACCACTTTTGATTTTACAATTGCGTAGAGTGTTTAAATTTTTAAATTAATGTGTTTGTTTTGTAATAATAAGGAAATTAACTGAAATGAAAAATTTCATTGATAAAACAAATAAAATGAAACTATCAGAGCAGGCGCTATCATCTCTGAGCAATCCTCATCTCCACAAGATAGTTTTCTGCAACTGGAGGAACCCAGTCACAGGTAGGATGAATTAGGGCAAAGACTATCTCACAATGAAAAAGAGCCTGTGCCTGGCACCCCTGGTGAAGTGATGTACTGCTTGGATACTTTGAATTCCCAGGCAGGGCTTGTGGGATAGATAAAATTCTACAGCATGTGAAGGTTTCATTCCAGGGCTCCAGCTGGCTGTGTTATGGGCCTTTTGTCAGCAGTGGTACAGCAGGAGATCTGGTCCACAACTACCACCACCAGCAGCCTGAGATGTTCTCTTACCCTTTAGGGAGCTGCACTCAGGTAAAGCAGAATCTTTGATGTTTTTGCAGAAAAGAATTTCATGAGGAGTCAGTTTGAAGCAGTTGGAGTTTAAAAGGAAGAATGTTCAGAACAGATTTGTGAATTAAAGTAGCCAGAAAGAAGTCACACTTTACACTGAAGCTTCTGTACAGTTGACTGATTGTGGAGAGGTTGGAATGTTGCAGGTCTAAAGCTTAATTACAATTTATCTTGGGCTAACTTAGCCCCACTTTTGTGTCTAACCTAATACCCTTGGAACAGGTAAAATATTTTCCAGTATATTAACTTAGTAGATCCCTACCTTCCACTAACCCCAAACCTAAGAATGTCAACAGGTAACATCCAAGGCCTAAGCAGAAGTTTCTTCATTTTCCTGGAACTTGCCTACCTGAAGTTTCCATCAATGTATTTGATGAAAAGTGTGTTGATTTACGACTTTGTTTTGTTACTATAAAAACTGTGACGCTGGAACATGGAATTTGGGGTAACCTAAATCTGTGTTCCCAGGCCATGGTCACTCGGAGTGGGCTTCAGAATTAATGGTCTTTTATCCTCTTGAAGTAAGAGCTGTATTTTTCGAGTTGACAGATTTAAGCACAGGCAAGAACAAGGCAATCAAACATGAGTGTAGCTTCTCAAGGGACTGCCCCAATTAAAGCTAGGTTCAGCCACCAATCCTCCACAGGTCAATTAAAGAGACAAGAAATAGTAAATAGCGGAGAAAGGAGATTCATTCAATGGAGCCACATTAAAAGCTCAAAATTTAAAACAGAAAACAAGCCAGGCTGCTGGAGAAATGGTTCAGCAGTTAAGAGCACTTGCTGCTCTTAGAGAGGGCCCAGATTTGAGTCCTAGCACTCAAGTCAGGTGACTAACAAATGCCTGTTGCCGAGGCCGGCTGGCCTCAGCAGAGCACGAGTCCTCAGAAACCTGGGATGAAAGAGACAAGAGGAACACAAGGAGGGCTGACAAGACAGTCTCCTGATCAAATCGGCAAATCTTTATTCTTCTAGGGGGTATTTATAATCTTGGGGAGTCAGGCACCCATACAGGAATGTGGTGATTAATAGAGACAAAAGCCCACCATAAGGTTCTGTGAATACTAAAAGGGCAGGCAGGGACTAGATGGGGTGTGGTGGCCAAGGTTGCTAGGAGACAAATCCCTGGAAGATCCAGGAGCCAAGGCCATGTGTAGCCAAGGGCAGCTAAACAATAAGAAACTCTAAGAGGCACTTAAGAAACTGATTAACATAATTGGTATCAACAAATGTCAGGATGTTACATTTGCAAAAGGGCAATACAGAGGTCACTTGGTCTCCGACATCTCCACCCTTTTGCTAGAAAAATTAAAAATATCCAGGCTTGGTCCCTGAGCGGTGGTAACGGCTGCAGATGGAGAGAAAGACAGAGACCTAACCCCCATGGCCTGTTGTAGACAATCATGTCTTTTGCTGGGGAGAGGTTTTGAGTTATTATCCTTTCGACATGAACCTCCTTGCAGTTAGGCATGTCTTTAAGAGACCCCGACATATCCAGTTATGGATATTCTCTTTGCAGTATTTTGTCTGACACTCTCAAGTAATGGCAGCCTTTTGCTCTTGAGGTGCAGGGAAGCCCCTGAGCTTTTTATATGCACATATATATAGGGCAATCCAAGACCTTGATCTATAATTACATACTTAAACGGGTTTTGATGCCATGGAGTCAAGCTGCTGTCATACAAAGTCATGACTCTGTTAAATACCAAGAGTCCAAAGCTGGCAAACAATAAAAATCCAACAAAAGGGCCTTGATAAACCCCACAAGTTTGTTGGACATAATTGGTTGTTATTTTCTGTACAGTACTATTACTAACACAAGGAATCATTTTTTCCCTGGAAAAGGTCTGCAGTAATACATGGTGTTAAGTCTGTTTTTGTACATTGTCTTACCTTTCCGGGGGTTTGGCATTTTGTCCCCCCATGTCTGTCTCAGTCACCAATGTCCCAGTTCCCTCTGGCCAAGTAGGTCAGGCCACCAACTGTCCAGTGCTATGAAGGCGGTTGTCTGGCTGGCTATTCGAGGTGATGCCGGATTTGACTCTCCATTGGGCTGCAGCCTGTTGGTGGATGTTGGATATTTGTCCTGTCCAATTCCAGGTTGAACACCATCATTCATAGCAGGATTTTGGAAGCTGTGGCAACCTGTGAAAGGAAAACATAGGCCTCAGGGGGTTCTTGCCTCCTGGGCTAAGGGGTTAGATTTTTTCTTTTTCTTTTAATAGATTTATTTGGTCTTTGGTCTTGTAATATTTTAAAATTTTTTTGTCAGAATCCAAAAGGTTGTGGCTCATGCATAGGGAGCACAGAGGCATGTACTTCTGGTTGCTGTTCTTATTTACTCCAACATTTGACAAATTTAGGTTCTTTGAAAAGTTTAAACAATGACAGTTGGAGCTGAACGTGGGGTCACAGACTCTCTATTTCCCCTTTTGTCTTTGTAATTGTGGTCCATGATAGCTTGTCCCTGTGGGCTGTGAGGCCTCCACTTTTTGGGGTAAGCCAAATGTGGCAAAGTACTGGAGAAAGTAAGATTTTTTATTAATTTATACATATATTTGTTTTTCAGACCATTTAAACCACTAATACCATAATATGTAATAACATTAGAATTGTCTTAGTGGGAGTACTATGTAATGTTTTACTCCCTTTTTTAAGGCTTTAGTATTAAACCAATGTTTGATTATATTAAAGTTTACAGGTATAAGGTGATCTGTAGCTAATTTTTTTAAATGTAGGAGATCACTTATGATTAGGGCAAAATTACATACAGCTGATGAACCCTTTTAAATAGACACAGCTGAAGTCATGAGGATGGCAGTTATTTGACTCAGGAATGCTGTGTAACATTATTTTAATAACATTTTATTTTATAAAATACTTTTTTACTTTATTTATTTTAGTAGAATGGCTTTACTCTGAGGCTGTTTTGTTCTTTTTTTTTTTTGTTAAACAGTACATAATGATCTATCAATATTATTTACTTAAAAAAGGCATTGGTTTGTTTATAGGCTGTAACTCCATAAACCTTTTGTTAGACCCCACTCTCAGCCCGGGGACTCGAACCCCAATGGGCCACCTGGGCGACTAACGTCGGGAGCCCCAGTCCCAAGAATCCAGACCGTCAGATGCAAAAAGCAAGAGGTTTATAAGAGGTTTATTTCACTTGCGCAAGTGGGGGACTTGGGAAGCCAAGACCCCCCTGACCTCGGCCGGGCCAGGCTTTTATAGTAGAAACTCACAGTATTATTATTCATTACTTGTTACATTTGGATTGGCTTTTGGCCTACAGACCAGGGTCACAGAGAAGACAATTTTACATAGTCCAACCGTTTTTCAGAAATGACAAACACATTATTTTGTAGTTTACAAGATGTTGACTTAACTGAATGTTTAACCCACCATCCTATAGATGGGATATTAGGAGCTGTTCTTGTGGAATGTTTAACCCACAATTTTATAGACGAGGTATCAGAGGCTCTTCTTGTCAATACCACAGACGTTATCTCACATACCATGAGATGTTGACATAGCCCTTGACTGGGACTTCCTAGTTTGGGAGGAGGTAAGCTAACAAAGGGGAGCTAACAAAGGGGACCAGGCATTTTTGCATGAAAGCGGGGGTCCTACACTTTTACTTAGCTAAACAAGAGGCAAGACTGCTGGTAACAGGGTACTTTCTTTTAAAAGAAAGTTTTTAATTTGTCTGAATTAGAAAAACCATATTTGCAAACCTGAACTAAACACCCAATAAAGAACACAGAAAACAATGACACCTAAAGGAACCTGGAAAGAGTTGATTAAAAAAAAAATTTCTTTTAGTCCGTGTAGGACATTGTAACTAAAAGGTGAAAAGCAGTGATGCTCAAGGATATGGAAAAGCAAACTTGAAGTAACTAAACATTAGAGAGGGAAGTACTCTATTTTAGAAGAATAGACTTTGAATCACAATGTAAAAAGGCAGGAAATAAAACCAGTGAAGGCTGTATCATATCTTTTACCCAAGTTATTTTTTTTTTTTTTACTTTCCAACGGTGTAGTTGTTTCCTGGTATCGTGTGAAGTTTGGTGTAGTGATAAAGGTTCAGGCCCCCAGGGAGTATCCGAGTGTGTGACCACACCTGGTTCAGACCACACCTGGTTTAGACCACACCTGGTTAGCAATTGCAGCTAGGCATTTAAAGGTCAAGTTGTCCTCTGAGCAACTGCAGTTGACAAACTGAAGCTAGTTTCTGGCCGGGAATTTAACAGGGAAAAAGGCATGTAAGGGAGGCCAGGGCCCCACAGTTTGGTACTGTAGTGCTGTAAATTTACATGAGCTGTCTAGGTTCAGTCATTACAATACATCAGCTCACTTTGTACCTAGTTAGTCTTGGAGGCTTATGGCTAGAAAAACCTTCCTAAGTTTTCCCCAAAACCATGCAAACTTTTAAACAATTATATTTAGAAATTAATAAATATACCAGATAAAAATGTTAAAATCCAAATTAATTTCCTTTAAAAATTGATAAGGATGTTATATATCAAAATTTAAAATAGTTTCTTGTAAAAACCAGTAAATGTATATAAAAGTTCATGTAAGAAACCTTTGCTTTTTTATGATTTTATCAAGAATTTAAAATAAAAACCAAAACAAAAACAACTTGCAATAGGATTAGGACATGTGATTAACTCCCTGTGGTTTAGGAGATTTTTAGATTAACATGATATCCTGGAGTTTTACAGAACCAGTAAATTCCTGGGTGTGGCCATTTTGAATTATGCCATGTGGCTGGATTAAGATGGCGGCAAGGTCAAGTAGGTCAACGCC
The DNA here is from genome assembly GCA_035773235.1 of Eospalax fontanierii. Taxonomy (NCBI): domain Eukaryota; kingdom Metazoa; phylum Chordata; class Mammalia; order Rodentia; family Spalacidae; genus Eospalax; species Eospalax fontanierii. The sequence goes on along the minus strand of CM069530.1, from coordinate 2,355,245 downwards.
ATTTTGAGAAGTTTTGTCCAGGGTGGCAGTCAGGCCATGTGACTGTCAACATATTGGTGAAATTACACACTTAAGATATGGAGACCTGATCATATGGTTTCCTTTCTCCTAGTAAGGGCATTGGCCACAATTACGGACAAGCACATAGTATATAATAGAAATGTTTTTACTTTTAAAAGGCACCCAGTTAAATATTTTATATTGTATGGTATATGACTTTTTTGTTTACAAAAACTTATCATGCTTAGTTCTAGTTAGACAAGTAGCTGTCTTGGGACTATGAGATGTAATAACATTTAAAGTATAAGAGGAAGATGAATAATAATCTGTTAAAATTAATTCATCCCTCAGTTATCATCAACAGCACAATGTCCTTTGCACTGAGGCTGTATTGTTTTTTCTTTCACTTGTTATAGGGTAAGGTGGCCAGCCTTATCCCATAACGAGTAGAATTGAATCTAAGGCTGGGGGGCCAATCCAGCTTTAGAGTCAATCTCTCCATGTTATTAAAAACTTACATACAAAGATTTATTACTATTAAACTCAGTGGTTCGCATGGGACAGAAGAGCTGTTGAGTTTCGTAATTACTAGCAGGGATTAAAATATACATTTTAATTTTGTTGCATTTACTTTTGCTGTGCAGCAAAATACCATAGTACAGAAATCATTAGGTGCACAACAGTTTGGGAAAAGATCAGTTGTGCCTGTATTATTTAAATGCAAGCATAGAGTTTATAGGTAATAATGGATCCCATAACCTTGTATATGTTAAGTAAACATGTTATCTTGAGCCATTTTCTCAGGGCAGAAACTACAAGCTGCAAAGGGGCTCAATTGTATCTGAAAGCAATGCACCCTAGGGCAAGGTGTGGAGCTGGTGGAATTTACATGATTTAACCCAGAGTAATTAACAAAAGAAAAGGCCTACTCGACCTTGAGCTGTTGTAGGACAGAGATTTAACCACACCCTGTAAATGCCACATTTTTAAGTGTCTTATCTTTAGCTCAGCCTCAGGCCTTGCTGGACAATAAATGGTGGAAAATCCTCCTCTATCAGAGATTTAACAGCTTCCATTCAACCACACCCTGTAAAGCCTCCTCTCTCTCCTCTTTTTCTTTGGGATCCAAAGACCCTTGAATAACTGCTTGATTTTACTTTTAAAGTAGTGACAATTTGACATTTTTTAACTTACTCTGGCCATAACGAGACAATTACAACATTTAAGACAAAACAGACACAGACAAATGACAAAATCCGGATGTTGCCAAATCACAAAAGATGGGAACAAAAGACAGACATGAAAACTCTAAGGCTAGCCATCTTTACAACTAGGGGAACGCTAGTGGCGAGAAGCCGAAGGACCAGAATGTCTTTTGAACGTTTTTTAACTCTAGAGGCAAGGTATTTACAACTTTAACCTGCCCTGAAGCAACAAGCTCTGATGGAGCTCACTCCCTCACCTGCAGCTCTGAAGGAGCTTCCAGGCAGGTTGGAATGTTTTACCTCAGAACATAAACCAAAAAATACTTCCTGACAACCCACAACATAAGGAAATTGAAACAATAATACAATAACCTTCCAAATGATAAAAACTGAGACCCAGATGAATTCCCAGCAAAATTCTACCAGACGTTTAAGTTCCATTAGCCAGTTTAACTGGAAAGGGAATAAACAGAGAGACATCTTAATTAAAGAATACCATCTATTGAATGAACCTAACAGACATCTACTGAATATCTCATCCAAATACCAAAGAATACACATTCTGTTCCGTGCCTGTTGGAACTTTCCCCAAAATGACCACATACTGGGGCACAAAATAAACCTCAACAAATCCAAAAATACTGAAACAACTCTGTGCATTCTCTTAGACCTCAATGCAATAAAACTTTAAATCAACACTGAAAGAAGCCTTATTAATCCACGAACTCACAAAGACTAAACAACACACTCCTGAATGATGCCTTTTTTTTTTTTTAATTTTTACTCCTTGTACCTTGAGGGCCTCTTTGAGGCCCATAACAAGCAAGTCATGATTACTTGTTTTTTTGTCCCATGCCAAAACTCACCATTCACCGTCCGTAACAAACCGGGAAGGTGCCTTGAAGAGAAGAATCTCTGTAGCAATGCTCGGGAGGGCACCTTGAAGAGAAAAATCTCTGTAGCGAAAGCTCGGGAAGGCACCTTGAAGAGACGAATCTCTGTAGCTCGGGAAGGCACCTTGATCAAAGTGTTGGATGGTGTTCACAGGAATCGAGGGGTGGTTGAGCCCGACGTTGTGGCGCCAGTTGCCGAGGCTGGCTGGCCTCAGCAGAGCAGGAGTCCTCAGAAACCTGGGATGAAAGAGACAAGAGGAACACAAGGAGGGCTGACAAGACAGTCTCCTGATCAAATCGGCAAATCTTTATTCTTCTAGGGGGTATTTATAATCTTGGGGAGTCAGGCACCCATACAGGAATGTGGTGATTAATAGAGACAAAAGCCCACCATAAGGTTCTGTGAATACTAAAAGGGCAGGCAGGGACTAGATGGGGCGTGGTAGCCAAGGTTGCTAGGAGACAAATCCCTGGAAGATCCAGGAGCGAAGGCCATGTGTAGCCAAGGGCAGCTACGGGTGGGGGACCTTGTTTGCTAAACAATAAGAAACTCTAAGAGGCACTTAAGAAACTGATTAACATAATTGGTATCAACAAATGTCAGGATGTTACATTTGCAAAAGGGCAATACAGAGGTCACTTGGTCTCCGACACGTGTAACTCCAGTTCCAGTGCAGTCTGTGGCCCCACATACATAATATGTACATGTAGTCACATATGTATTCACATAAAAAATTAAATCCAAAAAAGAAAAGCAAAAATGAAGAGCCTGTGCAGCCACCAAACCTGGTAAATGGGTGGAACTGGAATACATTATACTGAGTGAGGCAACTCAGACCCAGAAAAACAAATGAAAGCAGCAAGCATGTCCCGTTACTTGGCTCCAAATCTTTAGAAGTGAGTATATAACTTTCAGTAACTGCAGAAGCCAGGAAATTGAAAGAGCCCAAGGGGGAAAGTGGGAAATATGGTGGGCTTTAAGAGGGGTTAGGAAGGGTAATACCAACGGAGAGATTAAATAACACCAAGGATATTTGAATAAAAACACAAACACGGGAAGCATTTTATGAACAAAGTTATTAACATATAATATGTGGTTCAAATGGAGTATTTCAAGTGGAGTTATGCCACATAGGTTGATAAGGCTCCCCCAAAGAAAAACCCCAGTGCCAGGCATGGAGAACCTCCCTTCAAGTTGTTGATCAGGGTAGTCAGAGACTCCCCAAACTATTGGCTATTGCTGTAGTCCTTGGTTGCTTCCCAGAACTTGAAGGTAAGACTCCATTCCTGAAAACATCACACACTTCAAACACAGGACTTGAGGAATCCAGATGGAATGGACCTTAATGTGTCCTCCTGAGGACCAGATCTCAGTATTGGAAGGTTCTGTGCAAGCTTCCAAGTGAGAAAAGCAATCAATCAGTAATTTTTGCCAACTGTAAAGCCTACAAACCAGAACAATGACCCACCCAGCAAGGTATTCCCAATGATGCAACACTAATTATCTTGGGGATAATCGACAACTGTCTAATTGGACTTATGACTTACTCAGTAGGAAGGGATTCATGCCTAGCACAGTAAACATAGCCAAATACTGTGGCTGGGGTTGTCATAGATACTAGAGAAGAACCTATTAATACCATTTCCCAAACCAATACAATTTCTAACTGGAGTCTAAAAATGTATCCTTAAATCCACAGATAAGTGTAGCTCTAACTCATTGAAGAACCTTCTTTTTGCTTTGGATGGAGATAATTACAGAGACACAACTCACCTGTGGACTCTCTAGGCCCTGCTGACAAATCTACAATACAATCCCCACACCTTAGGTTCAGGGAATGTTCCAGATGAGCGGCAGAAAGATTGTAAGAGCCAGAGGACCAGCATGCCTGCTTCTAAATAGTGTCTTCCAGACAGGGAAGCTGCACTCATAAAGTCTCAACAATATGGTTGCCTAGACAGGACTGACAACATCAGCTGTCATGCAGGTATGAATGGGGAAATTTCACAAGGTTCCTTAAGTAGATGAAGAGCTGCAGATAATTAGTGGCTGCTGAGAAAGGAAGAATTCGTTTTCTCCAGGGATGAGCTCCCTGAGGGATTATCTCAAGTGGTCATTAAACACATGTATGTATATCATCACTAATTGGACCCTGTAGGTTGTTACACACACACACACAGGCATGCACACACACACACATATGCACACACACACACACACACACACACCAGTAATAATTAGAGGTTAGGAAACTGGGAAGGAGTGGGGAGGAATGTGGGATGACTAGAAGAGTGGAGATGGAGGGATGGAAATGGGGATACAGTACGCATGTATGAAATTCTCAAAAAATTAAATACCCCCCCCCCCGGGGGGCTGGAGATATGGCTTAATGGCTAAGAGCAGTGGCAACTCTTGCAGAGGACCCACATTCAGTTCCCAGCATCAACAGGTGGCTCATGACCACCACTGGACAATGGGTAAAAAAGAAGGAAAAGGACTTATTTTACTCTTGTTTTTGTTTTCTCCAATAATGTGGTGTTCTGGAAAAATACAAATGAAAGGTAAAAATGGTCAGTGTGGTTATCAGTTTTAAAATGAATTAAAAGAGCATATAATGAGGGAAAGTGGGTGCTGAGGGAGGGGTGTGGGGGAGGGAATGAATGGTAGTGAATCTTAACGATACCTGTACATGAAATTGACAGGCTGGATCTCATGACTGTGTATGCTAATCTAAAAAATAAAATAAAAAGGATGGGCAGAGTGATGGCTCACTGGCTGCTCTTGCAGAGGACCTGGGTTTGGTTTCCAGCATCCACATGATGGCTAATAACTGTCTGTAATTCCAGTTCCAGGGAATCTGATGTGCTCTTCAGGCCTCTTCAGGCATTGTACAACACAGGTGCACTTGCATGCATGCAGACAAAACACTCATCCAGAGAAAATAAAAAAAGAGCAAAAAAATAAAGAAAAAAAATCAGTAAGGAAAAAGTCTTTGAAAGTTATTTTTTAAAAAGAACGTTAATGAACATTTCTGGAAAGAACTGTACCTTACCGTTGAACTTTCCACAAGGCCTATTAATTGCTTAGAATTTCAATGACTATGGAGAGGTTGCAGGTCCAGAGCCCAAATACAATTTATTTTTGACTTTGTAGAGTAGATAGATTCTCCGAGGGAAAAGCCTGATGAGCTGTGGACAACCCCCCCCCCCCCCCCCGCAGTGGTATCACCCAGGACCACCTTGCCCAGAAAGAGGAGGAGCTGGGAAAGTCCTATGCCCCACCCAGTCTGTCCTTTGGCTTTGGATGTGAGAAGAGGAGGGGCTAAAAGTATTTAAACTGGGGGCGCCAGGAGGCTGCCCCCCTCATTGGCCACTGGGAATTTGCAAGATCCAAGCCTTGTGGATTTATTAATGTAACTTGTGGAGGGGAGGGTGGGCGCCCGTGTTCTGTAAGTAACCCTCTACCCACTGCTCTGTTAGTAAGCCCAAGTAAACTTTCTAGAATTTGCCTAACTGTGAGTGGAGAAACTTGTGTGTTTGTTGCGAGGCCTAGGGAGAGGCAGGGTAAGTTGGTCTGCCTCTCCCAAGAGAAATTTTAATAACAGATTGTCTTCCCCCATATTGCCCAGCTCTGTGTTTGACCCAACACTCTTGTAACTAACAGGTAAACCTTTGGAATGCGCTAACAGACTGCCTGTTTCCACCAACCAAAAGGCTAAAATGTGGTTAGATAACATCTGAGGCTTATAGTGGAGATTTCCACACTTTGCTTTGACCTTCCTACCTAATGTTCTCACCAATGTATTTTTAAATTTTCATTTATTTTTCACACATATATACATATGAGTGTTTTGTCTGCATGTATGTAAGTGTACCCATGTTGTGCAATGCCTGTGAAGGCCAGAAGAAGGTGTTGGATCCGCTGGAACTGGAGTTATGGATGGCTGTTAGTGACCATGTTGGTACTGTGAACTGAATCCAGGTTTTCTGCAAGAATAGCTAGTGCTCTTAACCATTGAGCCTTCTCTCCAGTCCCCCTGCTCCCACAATATTTGAAAAGTACCTTAATTTATGACTTTCTTTTTTCTGTTAATACAAAGACTTCATCAAACAATTATTACTTTGGAACATGGAATTTAGGGTAAACTAAATCTATGTTCTTAAGCGGGATCACTCATATTTGGTTCCAGAAGAGATGATCTCTTATGCTCTTCGAGATGAGAGTTGTGTTTTTGCACTGAAAGTTCTGGAACCTGAACATGGGGCTCTGAGAATATTCACTTCTCATCAGAAGAGTCATTCGGATGTGAGTGAGCTACCAGAAACATGGATCTCCTATGTCCAAACCCTCCAGTGTTGTCTCCTCACTGTGGATCAGATCACTACACACATGTACACACACACACACACACACACACACGCACACACACACACACAGAAATGCAGGCATAGATACACACAAATAAATCTTTAAAAAATACTTTGAAAAAGTATAAATTTGAAATTAATGATTGCTTAGCAGTATGATAGAAAAAGTCAGACCAGCAGTCTAACTTAAATCTGAAAAATAGGGCTCAGAGGGGAAGAGTGCTTACTGCTTATTGCAGTGGATCAGAATTTGGTTCCCAGCATCTACATCAGGCAGTTCACAACCACCTCTAACTTCAGTTCCAGGTAATCCAATTCCCTCCTGTTGTTTTCAAAGGCACTCCCACAAATGTACACACACACACGTATACACACACACACACACGCACACAGAAAAATAAATCTTAAAGAAGCCAACAATAAATAATATATGAGAGCTATGAACCTTGATTTTTAAGTATGTTTTTTAATTGAATTTTTGTGCATTTGATACATCTTAACCATATTCTAACCACCTCCCCTGTCTGTACCCACTGATATCCCCATAGTACCCCCACTGGATTTCATGTATTCTGTCATATATGTTAAGCCCTAACAAGTTCTATAACTCGTCAAACACAGAGAATAAATATCTGTGAGATGCCCAGACCTAAGTGACACATCTATAACAGAATTGTTACACCGAAGGCTCACAAAACACAGCAGAACGGGTGGGGGGAAGAATAGAGAAAACACTAATGCGTTTCTCAACTCTCACCAGAGAAGCTTCCTCATGTAACAGATGGCAATTAAAACAGAAAGCCAGGATTGCCCAAAATGTAGAGAATAAGATCGCAAAGTGTGTGTCCCTGAATAGGATTCCTATGTTAAATCTCATCCACCCGGGGCTCAGGAACCATTGTGGAGGTAGGGTGGAAAGATTGTAAGAGCCAAGGGTGGTGGATAACTGTAAGGAAACAGAATCTTCTAGGCTTCTGGGAACTTGCTCATATGAACTTATAGCGACGGTGTTCACAAGACCCATGCAAACTCCAACCAGACACAAACCCAGCATATAATCTTGATTTTCAAATATCTGTTTCTGGTAAGTATGATAGTGCATGCTTTTAATCCTTTAAAATTTATTTTTATTTGATGTGAATGAGTCCTTGCTTGCCTGTATATAAGTACACCACATATATGTAGTGCCCAGGGAGGCCAGAAGAAGGCATCAGATCCTCCAGATCTGGCATTACAGATGATTGTGAGCTGCCATGTGGGTGCTGAGAAGTGAACCCAGATCCTCTGCAAGGGCAGCAAGTGCCTTTAACTGCTGAGCTATTTCTGCAGGCCTGGGTTTTTCTTTTAAACTCTAATAAAAATTATCCTCAAGTTTCCACTTAAGTCTGTTCTTAAATTATTTTATTAATGGGACTAAGAACACCAAGAAGGAGCCCTGATTTACCCAGTATCAAGCTAACAGGTCCAAATGTGGAGTGGCCTCTCAGGGTGTGAGGTGAAGACCTGAGCAGGCTTTTGGTGCTCTAGGGTGCAGACTGCCCAGGACAGGCTGTGACCAGAAGTCTGTGGCCATTTTTCTTTGAGCTGACGGCTTCAGTTTCCCCTGTGACTCCCATTCAAAGAAGATCTTGCTGGGGAGCACAGATGGAATGAATTTGTGATGAAATGCAGCTGTCCTGGACAAGCCCATCCCTTGGAACTGACTGAATGGGCCACACGGGTGGCTGGTGTAGGGGAGGTCTTGTTTCTGCTCTTGGACTGAGACCTTGTTGGGACTTTGAGCCTCTGTGGCAACCAGAGGTGGCTTACTCTAATGTGTGGCAGCCCTGTTCCTTCTGCAGACCTCGGTTTCCTCTCTGCAATGGGAGTGACCTCCTGGTCACTAGAGCCTCTCTGTTCTGCTCTGTCCCCAAGCTGGGGAGTGGGCTCAGGCTCCCAGCTTTGGCAGGCTCTATTGACAACTTCAGTGGTCCAAAGTTTGGGAGCTGGCCAAGTATAGAGAGAATGTCTCACTTGTGCCTGTTTAGCCTGAAGGGACATGTGGCTCTTTGCACCTGCTTCCACTTGGGCACAATTGCCCTTTGAGTGTAGAATTGGGGGGCTTCCAGGAGACAGTAAGCTGCTCAGAAGACCCAGAGCTGGTAGTGGTGAGCAAGAGGGAAACATGTATTTCTGAGTTTGTAGCCTGGACTGAGGTTGGTAGAATCAGAGGACCTGAGGCTCAAGACTGGTGGTGGACAACGCAGTTGTCTGTGGTCTTCAAGGGCAGCTATTGCTGTACGTGAGTGACTGTCCTCTGTTGTTTCTCTAGTTTGTTTTCCCTTATGTGAATGCATACTAGGTCCTTAGGACATGGGATGTGGTCTGTCCAGGTCTGTGCCAACATCCTGCTGTCTCTGCCTCTCCTCAGTGTTCTAAGCTAATTGCTTCTATAGGTTGGCCTGTACGCTGGTCCATGGTGGCTGGCTGCGGGCTGTGTGTCTGGCTGTAGACTGGCCTGGAGTGACTGGCATGAGTTGTGTGACTGGTGGTGGTCTGACCTAGATGACTGCCTGTGGCTCTGATTGCTCATGTCCTGCTGGGACTTTCTTTTCTTATCCACCCCACAGCACACTGTGCACATTCACTTACCTTTCTGTCTGCCATTATGCAAATTAGTCCCTGGTTGGTCCTGCCCATGCTCCCAGCATCTCCCCTTGTGAAACATACTGGGGAGGGAGCAAGCTCCAGGGCAGCCTGGCCACACTCCTGCGGCTTCCATTTCTTTCTCCTCCTCCTTCTCCTCCTCATCCTCCTCCTCGTCCTCCTCCTCCTCCTCCTCCTCCTCCTCCTCCTCCTCCTCCTCTTCCTCCTCCTCTTCCTCCTTGTCCTCCTCCTCCTCCTCCTCCTTCTTTTGGTCTTTTTGAGACAGGGCCTCCTTGTAGTTCCAGCTGGCCTGGAATTTAGTATGTAGACCAGGCCTTGAACTTGCAGAGATCCACCTGCCTCTGCCACCTGAGTGCTGGGATTAAAGACGTGCACCACTATGCCTGGCAGTGGCTTCCATTTCTTGGCTGTGTTTCTCAATTGTCCCTCTGGCCTGGGCTCTGCAGATGGGGATAGTGGGGTAGAGGTAAGAACAAGCAGGGCTAAGATGCCTATAGGCAGCAGACTCATCACACCATCTCCTGCAGGACACTTGTCCTGTGAGTAAGGCCAGGCCTCCTGAGGGTTAGGACGTGGCTGCAGTGGGAGGCAGATGCAGGCTGTAGGGTGAGAGACAGAAAAGTGGGTGACTACAGAGAGGGTCTTTGTCTATTCTTATTCAATACCTCACTCCTGGCCAGAATGTTGGCTACCTCCTCAACCTCATATTGATCCTGCCATGTCAGGGAGGAACTCACTGGGAGCTAGGCCAGGGAGTCTCATTCCTTCCCACAGCTGTGCAAGTCTAGTCCTCCTAGCACCATTCCCTCTGCTGGCATGGAGGACTGAAGGCCAGGACCTCTCTGGTCTCCTTGGAGTCCCTCTGGCTGTGCTTTGCTCTCTCTGGTGCACAAGGTGGTCACCTGGGGTGTGCTGCAGGCAAAGGTAGCTCTGCCACCCTTCTCCACACCCCTACCCCTGCCTAGGCAGCTCAAGGGTCTAGTGGCGGGTCCTCTGTGGCTGAAGCTGTCCTGTATGTTTATCTGTCTCTACAGTATGTGTGACTTCCCTGGTCTCATGTCCCCTATCTGTAGACACTGAGCCTCTCTCTCTTTTTGTCCTGAGCTTTGTCCCTTTGGCTAGCATCTTGCCTGGTGAGTTCTGTGGTTACATGTGTCCAGGACACACTAGCTGTCAGGGCATGGGGTCTCTCTCGCCCCTTTCCAGCATCCCAGCACTAGCCAGGCGGGGCTGAGGAGCACTTCTGAGAAGAGGCAGGGGCTGATTCTACAGACATTTTGTCCTCCATGCAGTGGGTTGAGGGGTCTGAGGAGGGATCTGGGATGAGGGAGATAGAGAAGGCCACTAAGGTAGGCAGGTGGGGGTGGGGCGGGCGTGTGACCACGTTAACCAGCAGAACCTCCTTTCCAGGAAACTCCTGGAGTGCTGTTCTGAGCTGCAGGGCATGGGGACCCCGCGTGTCCCCAAGAGGACCGTGCTCTTCCAGCGGGAGAGGACGGGCTTGACCTATCGCGTGCCTGCACTGCTCCGGGTGCTGCCCGGGCCCACTCTACTAGCCTTCGCTGAGCAGCGGATCAGCCCCGACGACTCCCATGCCCATCGTCTGGTGCTGCGGAGGGGCACGCTGGCCGGGGATTCGGTGCGGGTGAGTGCCAGGAGCAGAGAGGAAACCGAGGCCCAGTTCTACGGATGCCCCAGGGGAGCAGGCTCAGGCACCAGCCTCTCAGGTCAGCAGTCAGCGAGCCTTCTCTCTTCCCTCAGTGGGGTGCGCTGCACGTGCTGGAGACTGCAGCGCTGGAGGGACACCGGTCTATGAACCCCTGCCCGGTGCTGGACACGGATTCGGGAACCATCTTCCTCTTTTTCATTGCGGTTCTGGGCCACACGCCGGAGGCTGTGCAGATCGCCACTGGCAAGAACGCGGCCCGCCTCTGCTGTGTGACCAGCCGGGATGCAGGCCTCTCTTGGAGCGGTGTGCGCGACCTCACCGAGGAGGCCATCGGTGCAGCACTGCGGGGTAGGCCAGTACCTGGCGTGGGGTGGGGGCAGGGTGAGTGAGGAAGGGACTGCAAGATGGGGCTGCAAGCGGACCTGGTTTGGTCCCTCGCATTTGCCCATCCTCCATGGGAATCTTTGTCTCCACCACCCCAAGCTTCCTGCCAAATTTGTGACCCCCAACTCTGTCCCCAGGAGTGTCTGTGCCTTCATGCTATTGGGTGTTAGCCACTCTCTTTCACATTGTCTGCCGACAGGGCCCGGGCTTCAGTCCAGCAGGCATCCTTCTTGTCTCGACCTTGTTCTGCTCTGCAGAGGAGAGGGCTGGTCACTTACCCCAGACCCACCAGCTTCAAATCTCCCATACCATTTCCTTTTCCTTTTTGCTTCCTCCTCACCCATCCCAGGACCCTGGGCCCCAGTTGTTCTTCCCCCCCCCCGTGTGTGTGTGTGGGAGGATGGCTGAACATCCACTGCTCTCAAAGGGCACCTTGACCTCTGCTGGTGGGCAGTGGCTCCAGGCACAGAGGACCCTACACATCTGTGCTAAGTGTGGCGATGTAGCACGTTCTGAGAGGTGGGTAGGAAACAGGGCTCACCCCAAAACCCCACTCAAGGTCCCCTCCCTCTGCTGCCCTTGTACAGCCTTTGCTCCTGACACTAGCAGGCTAGGCTCTGCTGGTGGCCATCTACCTTGGGATGGGGCTAGCCTCTGTTTATACACCAAGAAATTGGCCAAAGGATGGGATGTGGCTGGCTCAGGGGCAGATCACTTGTTTGGCATGTGTAAGATCCTGATCTTCATTCTAGTACCACAAATCAAAGCAAAACACCAGACCAAGTAGACTCCTGGGCTTCTGGGTTCCTGGGCTCTAGAGCTCCTGGGCACAGCTCTGAGAGGCTCCTCCGGCAGGGGTGCACTCAGGGTTCCGTATAGAGAGGCAGTCATCTCACAAGCTGTCTTAACACAAGGTTCTGGCTTCTTTTTACAGATTGGGCCACCTTTGCAGTGGGTCCAGGTCACGGGGTGCAGTTGCGCTCAGGACGACTGCTGGTTCCCGCTTATACCTACCATGTGGACCGTCGAGAGTGTTTTGGTAAGATCTGCTGGACCAGTCCTCACTCTCTGGCCTTCTACAGTGATGACCATGGATCTTCCTGGCACTGTGGAGGCCTTGTGCCCAACCTGCGCTCTGGCGAGTGCCAACTGGCTGCAGTGGATGGAGGCTTTCTTTATTGCAATGCCCGGAGCCCCCTAGGCAACCGTGTGCAGGCACTGAGTGCCAACGAAGGCACCTCCTTCTTGCCTGGGGAGCTGGTGCCTACTTTAGCTGAGACTGCCCGTGGCTGCCAGGGCAGCATTGTGGGCTTCCCAGCCCCGCCTTCCAGCAGGCCTCAGAATGAGTGCTGGTCACTGGGCCCTGGGAATACACTACATTCTCAGCACCTCTGTCCCAGACTGCAGGAGTTGTCCAGGGAAGATGCGGGAGGTCCTGGTATGGGTTGGGTGCCCAGAAGGTCCTTCTGCCACCCACAGCCCTGGAGGGATGGCCCAGAGCACCATGGCCTAGAGCGGGGGCCAGGTGGAGATAAGGCAGCCTGGATCCCAGCACTCCCTGTGCCCTCTTCTGCCTTGCCCCAGAGCCTCACTTGGTTACTGTATTCCCACCCAGCAGGGCGTAGAGCTCGGCTCCACATGGGAATCTACTTGAGCCGGTACCCGCTGGACCCTCACAGCTGGACAGAGCCCTGGGTGATCTATGAGGGCCCCAGTGGCTACTCTGACCTAGCATCCCTTGGGCCTGTGCCTGGAGCAGCCCTGGCTTTTGCCTGTTTGTTTGAAAGTGGGGCCAGGACCTCCTATGAGGACATCTCCTTCTGCATGTTTTCACTGCATGATGTCCTTGAGAATGTACCCACCAGCCCAGAGGTGCACAGCAGCAGGGATAAGCCTCAGGGGCACTGTTGGCCCTCTTGATGGGCCTGGGCCTCTGGTGGTGCACTTGGGAAGAAGGCGAAACAGAGCCAGGGAAAAGGCCAGTATAACCCTAGGATGGACCTAGCTCAGATGGTGGAGGGTGAGTTTTTGGTGTAGCTGGCTGCTTTCTGAGCATGAATGAAAAATGAAGAAATTGTGCTGTGTTCATTTCTTTCCATGTCAAAGCCTTGCAAGGAGGTCCCAGTGCTTTAGCTCAGTGCTCTGATCATTTGAATTTTCCTGTCTTCACTTTGGTCAGCTCCCACATGCCCATGGTGTCTGGCATGGGTGAAGCAGGAACAGAGAGCATCAGCCCATTTTCACGACCTGCTTTGTGCCAACCCCAATCCATTTGTTGATGACTGGGGTCTAGTCAGTATCTGAACTTCTATCAGAAGAAGCAATTAGGGATCCAGTGTCTTGAAAGAGACTTTCCTCACCCCTTGGCTGGTGGGGAAAGAGCTGGATTTGAGCAGGGATCACCTCTTGATTTTGAGCAGGGATCATCTTCCACGTGCCCACTCTTTTTTTTACCTCTCTCTGGAGAGAGCTCTGGTTCCCCTGAGCTGTTCCCTCAGACAAGACCTTTTGTATTTTTTTCTCTTTATAAAGTTCCAGTTTCTTTCTTTTCTTTTTTCTTTTTTTGGTCTTTTTGAGACAGGGTCTCTTTATAGCCCCAGCTGGCCTAGAACTTGCTATGTAGACCAGGCTGGCCTTGAACTCACAGAGATTTGGCCACCTCTGTCTCCCAAGTGCTGGGATTAAAGATGTGTGTCACCATACCAGGATAAAGTCCTAATTTCTAATTACAAAAGCAGTATGTGGGTGTTGGGGAGATGGCGCAGTCAGTAAAGTGCCATGGAAGCACACAGACCTGGAGAAGCATACAGACCTGGAGTTGATCCGTACCTAGCATTTATGTAAAAAGCCTGGAATGGTGGTATATGTGTGATCTTAGCACTTGGGAGGAGAAGACAGGTAAACCCTTGAGGTTTCCCTGGCCAGCCAGCCTTATCTAATTTTCAAGCTCCAGCTGGGGGGGGGGGGGGAGAGAGAGAGAGAGAGAGAGAGAGAGAGAGAGAGAGAGATATCTCAAAAACTAAGGTAGATAACACTTGAGAAATGACACTTGAGGTCACCCAGCCTCCACAAGCACACACACACGCACCCCCTCCCCACCAAAAAACCCTCAATATGTAAATGGTCATTGTGGAAAATGTAGAAGTCTTATAAAGAGGAAAAAATGACCCCAAGGGCTATTCCCACACCTGTGACAGTTCTGGTGTTTTCCTCTAATCTCTTGGACTGTATTCTAGCTCATGTACCCTTGCTGGTCATGACATATTCCTTAGCTCCACTGATGGGGCTCTCACACAGGTGTATTTCTTCTCAAGTGCTGTCCATGTGGCCTTCTTTTGGTTATGAGCTTGTGTGAGGCTCTCGGCCTGGAAGCTCCCTAGGCTGGGTGACTACCTCATTCTCTCCCTTCAAGAGATGCCCAGAAGCACAAGGGTCCATATGGCCTTTGGGGCCTCCTTGTTGCTCTTTTATGGTCAGATCTGATCCTACAGAGGTGGGTGTTACTCTGAAGGTCACCACTGGGCTACAGGCGGGTGGAAGAGCACGACTGGGGCCCATTAGAGCCCTGAGCTACCAGCACTTAGAGTCCCTCAAGGGAGAGACCATCTGCCTGGGTGTGTGGGCAGTGTTTTTTCTGGGTCCTTGTCTGAGAGCATCCAAAGATGCAGCAGAATACTGTAAATGGGGCAGCTCTTAAACAGCAAACGTTTGAATCTCAGAGTTCTGGAGGAGATTGGGAGTACAAGGTCAGAGCTTGAGATCTTGAAGGCAGTCAGTGTCCCAAATCCTACTTGGAGATAGTTCCTTCTCACCATGTCCTTGTGGAGTGTGAGGAGGTCTCTCTGGGGTCTCCATTACAAGGGCACTAGCCCTATTCACAGGCCGCTACTCTTATGACCTAATCACCCCCAAAGGCCCATCTCACCCTGGGTATGAGGCTTTCAACATGTGAATTTTGGGTGATACAAACATGGAGACCATAACAACCCATTTTTCTATTCCCAAACCAAACAAAGAAACTTTAGCCTCTTGTGGTTCTTGGAACCATGTAACTACAGCTCTTTCTGCCATGAATACCTACACTGGGGGAGTTGTGTCCCCAAAGTTCATGTCTCCTCTTAACCTCAAACCTTATTTGGAAATAGTGTCCTTTCAGATGTAATGTAGGTGAGGTGTGCAGACTGGATCAGGGTGGTGATGACAGTCTGTAAGAGAAGGAAAGAAGGCCACACAGGAGGAGAGTTTGGAACGATGTGGCCACAAGCCAAGAAATTCTGGGCACCTCCTGAGCTGGAGAAAGCAGAAAGGTTCCTCCCTGTAATGGAGAGGGAGAGGAAGAGGGAGAGGGAACGGCAAAGGGAGAGGGAGAGGGAGAGAGAGAGAATATGTCCCTCAGACTTGTCCATCAGTGGTGAGGGAATGAACTTCTTTTCAGGCTTTGTGTGAGTTACTTTTCTTGTTGCTGTTACAAAATGCCTGACAAAAACAACTCAGGGGAGGAAAGCCTTATTTTGGCTCACAGATTGAGGACTACAGCCCATTATGGCATGGCAGGAGGCATGGCAGCCCATTATGGTATGGCAGCAGGCATGTAAAGTGACTGACTACAGCTGGGACACCACTGTAGATTTAAAAATATTTATTTATTATTTTTATTATTTTATGTGTATGAGTATATTGCTTGTATGTGTGTAAGTGTACCTGTGTCCTGCAATACCCATATGGTGCAATACCGATGGTGGTCAGAAGAGGGCATCGGATCCTCTGGAACTGGAGTTACAGATGGTTGTTAGCCACTATGTGGGTGCTGAGAATCAAACCTGGGTCCTCCGCAAGAGCAGCCAGTGGTCTAACCACTGAACCATCTCTCCAGTCTCCTCCTTATTCTCATAGAGCCACCAGATTTCAACCCTGGGAGCTATGCTCTAATGAGTATATGTAATCCCAATCATCTCCCAGAGGCCTCTCTGAGGCCCACAGCAGATTAAGTTTCCACCCTCTCAGTGTCTCACAGTGGCCTGAATGTCAAGGAGGTTAGCATGTTCCCACAGCAGGTCCCTCCTTCTGCCCACCCACGTTCCTTGACTACTGTTTGTCACCACCACTTAGGTCATCTGATGTCCCTTTGCTATAGGGGCAAGCTGTGTTTTGGGACAATGCTTTCCCTCCTCAGCCCAAGCTTCCCTGGCACCGAGTCTGGAAAATACTGTATTATTCTAGCTTCTGAGGACACTAATGCCCATATTAAGTAGACATCATGTTTGATGGGGAAAAGACAGGCCTCTCCTGACCCCAGAAACTGTGAAATGTGGCTCTACAGGCAAAAGGATTTGTAGATGTCTGGAGGGAAGACAGGGACCACACTGGTTTTCTGAGTGGGTCACAAGGCCCTGATGAGAGTGACCAGAGGGCTAGAGAGAAGGGGCTGTGGGCTGTGTTTGAAGACGAGGGAAGGTCCGAGAGCTGCAGTGCCATTCTTTGGAGTAAGTCTGTTGTTTGGAACATGTCTGCATTCCAGACTTATGACGCAGGGGCCATGGGACATGGTTGCAGGTAGCCAGTATAAGAAATAAATCATTATGGTCAATTTTCAGTGAGGTGCATTTAGAGCTCATCAGCAGGTCACGGATAAGCAGGAGGCACGAGGCTTCTCTAGTATTCACATAAATAAACAGTAATGTAAATGTGCACACTTGTGTCTCCCTTCCCTCAGGTAGGTACAGCGAGACTCTACAGTGATGGCCAGGCCCTGCTCCCAGAGGCTCCCAGTCAAGCCCTGCTCCTCAGAGAATGTCCCAACCAGGTTCCTCTCCAGGGAGAGGTTCCCAGATAGGCCCTAATCACACTGATAAGCTTACCATCCTAGGCTCTTTCCTAAGAGAGAGGCTCCCCCCACCCTCAGACTTCCCATCAGGCTTTAGTCTCTAAGAGAAACTCCCCAGCCAGTCTCCTCCCCCTGAGAGGGGTTCCTTCTCCAGTGGTTGTTCACCGGGTCCCAGCCCTTCAGGAAAAGCTCACCAGTCAGGTTTACCCCAGCACTGTTCCCCAATGACTGAAAGCTTTTCTGACACTCTTTCTGAAGTTCTGGTCATCTCTCATCTGCAAACGTGCAGGCCTTATTTCCCACTACCACCATCTCTTGATGCTCTAGATCCAAACTCATTCTTAAAATACGAGAGATGGCTACCTGGGGTATGTGTAAAATGATATAGCCACTCTGGAGAACGGTAGGACAGTTCCTCTAGATTAAAGATGGAATTACTCTACGGTCCAGTGAGGCTGCTTCTGGTATATTCCCAAAAGAATGCCATCAGTGTGGGTGGGTCTCCATCTCCAGCATGGCTGTTGTGCTCCCAGCCATGCCAGAGAATGGAGGACGGTTGAACAGATCCTCAGGTGGCTCAGAGTGTGTTGGAAGGAGGAGCTCTCGGAATACTAGGTCAGTGGGTAGTTTGGTTATTAGAGCCAATGCAGGGGTTTATATAGGGAGGCCTTCCTGACTGTTACAGAAGGCGGGAAAGTTAAAGGTGGGGTTTTGGGATAAAGGCGGGAATGTTGTAGGGCTGATGTGGAAGTTCAGGAACGAGGAAATGAAACCCAAAAACCTGGTTCTGGTCTGGGGTGGGGGAAAGAAAATTCATATCTACAGTAGCTTCCTGGGGCCAGGATTTCACATCAGGCAGAGCAGACCAGACACCTACTGTTCCTTCAGGGTATCCGGAGTTGCTTGCCTTGCTCAATACCCAGACCCACACACATCAGGACTCAGATAGCATGTTCATAGCAGTCCAAACATGGAAGTCACCCATGTCTGTTGATGAATGATGTCTGGATAAACAAAATGTGATGTGTGTATACGATGGAATGCCAGTCAGCCTTAAAAAGGAGAGGCATTCTGGTGCATGGTACAGCATAGATGAACCTTCAGAATGTTTTGCTCCATGAAGTAAACCAGCCACCAAAAGACGAATACTGTGAATCCACTCCTATGGAAAAAAAATCAGAAAGACACCGGGCTGGGGAGATGGCTCAGTGGTTAAGAGTACATGCAGAGGATCCAGGTTCAGCGCATAGCACCTACGTGGCAGCTTATAACTGTCTGTAATCCAGTTCCAGGGACTGCAACACCCTTTTCTGGTCTCTGTGGACATTGCATGCATGTGGTATACTTACATACATGCGAGCAACATACGCACATGAAACAAAAATTAAAAAAAATTTAATCAGAGAGTCAGAAAACTGAGTGGGAGGCTGCCTGGGGCTGGGGAGCTAGTGTTCATGGGGACAGAGTTTCTGTCTAGAAGATGGAAAGGTCTGGGGATGGAAAGTGAGGGATGACTGCATAACAGTGTAAATGTGCTTCATGCTGCTGAGCTGTGCACTGAGATTGGCTATGTCAGTTCCTTCTATCACTGTCACCAAATACCTGAGAAAGCCAGCTTAAGGAGGGGAAGAGTGTGTTGAAAGGGTGTGTGGTTTCAGAGGTTTTGGTCCCGGGTAGGCTGGCTCCATTGCTTTTAGGTCTGTGGCAAGACTGAGCATCATGGTGGGAGGTATGAACATCCAGGAAGCAGAGAGAGAGGGGGGACTAGGGACAGTGTGCACATCTTCATGACCCACTTCTTCCAAGGATGCCTCACTTCCTAGTTTCCACCATTTCCCCACAATGCAGTAGGATTATGGATCCGTGGACAGGTTGATTCATTGTCCTAGTTAGTCTCAGTTATCAACTTGATACAGCCCAGAGTTATCCAAGAGAACCTCAATTGAAGAATTGCCTTGATCAGGTTGGTCTATGGGCACATCTGTGGTCTCAAGTTGTATAGGAAAGCAGGCTGAGTTTAGGTCAGAGGATCAAGTCAGCAAACAGTGTTCCTCCATGGTCTGTGCTTTAGTTCCCGCCTCTAGGTTTCTGCCCTGTTAAGTTCCTGCCTTGGTTTCCCTCCCTGATAAGTTGTCACTTGGAAGAATAACATGCAATAAATCCTTTCCTTAACAAATTTATTCTTGTCAGAGTCTTTTTCTCATAGCAATAAAACTTAGCTGGGATATCCATTGACATGATCAGGTACTTATGGTCCAATCACTTCCTCAAAGTCCATCTCTGAGCATTGCATTGGGCACAGCCTTCAGCAGATCAATTTTTTGGGGGTTCACTTTGTAATATCAAGTGAGAGGCACAGAGGAACACCACATAGTGATGGTCTAATTAGTAGACCTTTATTAGCTAGCAAAGGCCAGCAGTCAGAGAGGGGTCTGATGTCCAAAAGAACTCTTGACCCTGAGAGGAGGCAAACTGGGGTTTAAAACCACAATTGCACCATGCCAGGGGCAAAGCCAATAACCACAGTTACATTAGGTCACCATGGTTCCATCAGATCAGGGGCAGGTTAGTAACAAAGAGGTTTTCAGTTAACAAAATGTTTCAGTTAGGAAAATCAATGTTTCTCAGAATTGCAAAGACAATAGGCTCCATGGAGATGCAGGTATATCTGGGTAAGAGGATGTACTACCTGGACGTACTATCTGAGATGATTGGAAGTTTCCCAGTATTGTAGAAACAATATTCCCTGTGAAACTACAGGAGTGGCCTTCCTGGATGGCTGGTGGCTGTGGGAATGGCTGGGCAAAAACACAGGGCAAAGCAAAAGTCAGCTAGAACAAAATGGCATCAGTTTTGGCACTTCAAGTTTATTTGGCAAGTCAGAGTGGTAAATTTTATGTGTATCTTACTACAATAAAAAAATTATGGGAAATCCTTGCTAGTACTTTCTATAGTATAAATGTACCATAATTATCCAGCATTTCCATACTCGAGGTTGCTTAGCTTGTTTTTAGTGTTTTCCCCTTAAAAACAAAACTGGAGAAAACATCCTGGAGCACTTATAAACAGAACTAGTTCTATAGGACAGATTCCCAAACATGTCATGGCTGAGTGGAGGTCTCTAGAATTTTTATAGATAACTCCTTCTTGAAAGGAGTAACCACCCAGTCACATCCCATGAGAAAGGTGTGAGAAGGTCTGTGCTGTGTTGACTGTATTAGTTACTTCTCTGTGGTTGTGATGACACTATGACCAAGGTAACTTATGGAAGATATGGCTTACGATTCCAGAGAGATTAGAGTCCATGATGGTGGGAGAAGGCATTGTGGCTGCCAGAGGGACAACCATGGAACCTGAAAGGATTATCATAGAACAGATAAAATAACCAGGGGACTTGACTGGCTCCTTTACACACGAATGCCAAAAACACAAGTAGCTCTGTTTTTATTCTCCTACTTATTAGAGTTACAGTTGAATTTACAGAACAGTGAATAGTAATAAAATGTCTAGAGTATAGAAGTTCAGCAAAGTATAATGAACAAGATAACATTATCTCCATAGTATGCCTTCTTGGAAGAGCAAAGTGTCTCCTGAGAAACTACATAAGCACCAACATTCCAGAAATATCTCCTCAGCAAGCATTCTTGCATAAACTTTCTTAAGAGACAAGACTCTACAGGCAGACATGCTCAAAGTTCAGCTTAGTTCACCAAGCATATTTTTAAATCCATAGGAACACTATCTCAGCCCCTTCAAGGCATAGCAGAAGGTGGCTGGAGCATAAAAATCAAGGGATCACATCTTCAAGTAGGCCCAGGAAGCAAAGAGTGACAGGAAATCTGGCAAGGCTTAGGAATGCTCCCCGCCCCACCATGATGTGCTTCCTCCAGCAAGGCTGCACCTCCTAAAACCTCACAAAACAGCTGGGGCAAAATGTTTAAATACTTGGAGCCTATGGGGGACATTCTTATTCATATCACCACATTCTACTTCTTGGTCCCATAGGTTCATGACCATCTAAAATGCAAATATTTCAATCTTACAAGTTCCTATAGTCTTTAACAGACTCAACACTATTCTAAAGTCCAGAGTCTTTCTGAGATTCAAGGCAATCTCTTAACTGTAAGTCCTTGTAAAATCAAAAGACAAATTACATACTTCCAACATCCAATGAAATGGAATACATATTCCTATTCCAAAAGGGAGAAATGTGGGCATACCAGACCAAAACAAGATTGAAATTCAGCAGGGCAAACATCAAATCCAGTACCTCCATGTCTGACTTCTGTAACTTTACTTCTAAAAGGCTTAGATGGTCCACCTTTCACCCAGCTTTGCTGTATGCAACATACATCTCTCTCTTGGACTGGTACTACTCCTTATATGTAGCTCTCCTGGGCAGATGTCTCCTGGATCTAGCATCTTCAGTGTCTTGTTGGGGTCTCCACTGTCAACCAGGCTTCACCTTCACAGCTTCATGCAATGGCTTTCAGAACCTCTTGGTCGATTAGGCTTTTATGACGCAGGGACGCTCCTACTTCCTGAAGGTCTGGGCAGTGCCCTTTAGGGTTTTATCATGCAGGGACGCTCCTACTTCCTGAAGGTCTGGGCAGTGCCCTGAAACCACAGAGAAAGAACTGAAGACCCCATCACCCTTTCACCTTTCATGCCGCTAAAGCCAGCACCATGGGAATGACACTGCCAAGCTGGGCTGCCAGCCTGGGATGAACCCGTGCCCTCTTCATCCGCACTGCCAGAAGCTTTAGTCTACACTCATTTTTTAGGCGTGGGAACCTCTTTAGGCTTTTTCTTTTCACTGTTTGGAGACTTATCTGGGTGTGGTCTTGCCTTCAAGGTACCATTTCCATTGCTTAAGTGCACATCTCAGGCCTCTCCTTAATTGCTTTACTCTCCTTATTAAAGAGAGCCTCTCCTTTAGTATATACTTTACTCTCCTTATTAAAGAGAGCCTCTCCTTTAGTATATACTTTACTCTCCTTATTAAAGAGAGCCTCTCCTTTAGTATATACTTTACTCTCCTTATTAAAGAGAGCCTCTCCTTTAGTATATACTTTACTCCTCTCCTTATTAAAGAGAGCCTCTCCTTTAGTATATACTTTACTCTCCTTATTAAAGAGAGCCTCTCCTTTAGTATATACTTTACTCTCCTTATTAAAGAGAGCCTCTCCTTTAGTATATACTTTACTCTCCTTATTAAAGAGAGCCTCTCCTTTAGTATATACTTTACTCTCCTTATTAAAGAGAGCCTCTCCTTTAGTATATACTTTACTCCTCTCCTTATTAAAGAGAGCCTCTCCTTTAGTATATACTTTACTCTCCTTATTAAAGAGAGCCTCTCCTTTAGTATATACTTTACTCTCCTTATTAAAGAGAGCCTCTCCTTTAGTATATACTTTACTCTCCTTATTAAAGAGAGCCTCTCCTTTAGTATATACTTTACTCTCCTTATTAAAGAGAGCCTCTCCTTTAGTATATACTTTACTCTCCTTATTAAAGAGAGCCTCTCCTTTAGTATATACTTTACTCCTCTCCTTATTAAAGAGAGCCTCTCCTTTAGTATATACTTTACTCTCCTTATTAAAGAGAGCCTCTCCTTTAGTATATACTTTACTCTCCTTATTAAAGAGAGCCTCTCCTTTAGTATATACTTTACTCTCCTTATTAAAGAGAGCCTCTCCTTTAGTATATACTTTACTCTCCTTATTAAAGAGAGCCTCTCCTTTAGTATATACTTTACTCTCCTTATTAAAGAGAGCCTCTCCTTTAGTATATACTTTACTCTCCTTATTAAAGAGAGCCTCTCCTTTAGTATATACTTTACTCTCCTTATTAAAGAGAGCCTCTCCTTTAGTATATACTTTACTCTCCTTATTAAAGAGAGCCTCTCCTTTAGTATATACTTTACTCTCCTTATTAAAGAGAGCCTCTCCTTTAGTATACACTTTGGCACTAACATTACTCTTCCTACTGCTCCACACCAAACATTTTGCTTTTCTTTCTGCCCCATTTGATCTTTTTAACTTTAGAGCAGCGTACTATTTGCCATTAATAGCCCCACCACCATTTCTATGTTAGGCCATCTTGAAATTTTCTCTGCCAAAGAAATTAGTCCATTGCTTTTCAATTTAGCCTCAGGGAAGCTTGTAGGCTGGGGGTAGGCTGTAGCCAAATGCTTTGCCAAAATTTCCCAGTTGCTACTTAAGTCCATATTTTCCTCTGGAACTACTTTGCTCTCAGCTAGGTTCCTACTAGAATGGCCTATTAAGCCCACTTACAGCATTCAGCTGCTTTTCTTGTCCAAACTTCCAAAGTTTTCCACAGTTCTCTGAAAACCCACTTAGTCAGGTTCTTCACAACAGCCCACTCTCTAGTACCAACTTCTGTATTACTTTTCTGTTGCTGTGATAAAACACCATGACTAAGGCAACTTACAGAAGGAAGAGTGTATTTGACTTATGGTCCCAAAGGGTAAGCATCCATAGTGGAGGGAAGGCATAATGGCAGAAGGTGCTGGAGCAGAAAGCTGAGTAATCACATCTTCAAGAAAACACAGGAAACCGAGAAGAACAGGAAACTGAGTGAGGCTTAAGAATTTTTTAAGCCCACCCCCAAGTAACATGCTTCCTTCCGAAAAGCCACACCTCCTAAAACCTCCCAAAACAGCACCACCAACCAGGGACAAAATGTCCAAATGCTTGGAGCCCATGGAAGACATTCTCATTCAAACCACCACAATGATTTTCCCTGGGAGACATGAGCATCTATTGGCTAGGATGCCAGTGACAGACCAAAGAAATGATTTCACCCATGGTGACTCAAAGGCAGCTGCATCACTGAAAAGCCCACCCCAACATGGGTGGTGACTCATGAAAGCTGCATCCCTGGAACTCCTGCATAACTTTCAGACAGCTCAGATGCTCTCCTCTCTCCAGCAATTTTTACTCCTCATATAACCTTGGTGGGGACTTTGTGAATCTTCTTTCATGAACTTCATGAAACTTGAGTTTGTGTATTTGTGTTTGTGTGTTCTGTGTGAGGGTGGAGTGGGGGATGCTTTTGCCTGTGTGCACTTGCCTGACGGCTGGAGGCTGATATTTGATGTCTTCCTCTGTTGCTCTCCATCTCATCTTTTGAGACAGGGTCTCTCAGTGAACCAGACCTCACTGTTTCTATTAGACTAACTGACTGGCAAACTCATAGAGCCCTCCTGTCTTCGTGCTCCCCACTCTGGGGTTATGGATGCACACCACTGCTCTGGCTTTTATGGAGTGCAGCAAGCACTTTAACTTGACATGAGCCATGTCTCTAGATTCTGTGCTCTGTTGGTTTACTTCCTGAGATTTCCCTTTTTTTCAGACAGGGTCTCACTATGTATTCCTGGCCAGCCTGGAACTTGCTATGTAATCACAGAGATTAACCTGCCTCTGACTCTACAGTGCTGGGCTTAAAGGCTTGTGCCAGCATGCTCTGTGCTGCCTGAGCTTTGTAAGCTTTGTTCGGTTACTGTGTGTCTTATGAGCCATCCTCTTCCCTCCAGGAGGAAATGTTTCGATTTAGCCTAATGCTGATACCACAGCTTGCTTACTGGCACACCTGCCCATGCCACACATCTTTTCCCCAGTGTGAAGTGTGTAGGGGTCCATGGCATTTCTTGTTCTGTTGCTGTGATAAAAAACCCTGACAAAGCAGCTTACTTTTGGCTCACAGAATGAGGGAACATACAGTCTGTCATGGAGAGGAAATCATGGGAACAGGAGCAGGAAGCAGCTCGTCACATGGCATCAGCAGCCAGGAAGCTGAGGGAGGATTCTCAGCTCACTTTCTCCTTTATATTCACTCTAGAATCTGTGCCACTCCCAGTTCAGATGGGTCTTCCCACCTCAGTTGACACCCTCCCAGGTGTGTTCAAAGGCTCACCTCCTAGGTGATTCTAGATTCTGTCAGGCTGACTAGATTAACCGTCATAATAGCCAGTTATTGGTCTTAATTGTCCTTTAGTTGCTCTTTGCTGGAAGACACAATTCTGTTAGGTTCCACACAGTGAGTACATTCCTCTGCCATGGAGGTGAGAAAGTCTTTACTAGGTAGCATCTGAAAAGGGAAAGAAATGAAAAAAAGCCGTAAACAACAAAAAGAACAAAATTACAGATGAATGGAGGGAGATGGTTTGAGGTAACCTGAATCTGTTTGCCTGGGCTGTGGCCACTCATAGTTTGCTCCAGAATAAATTATATCTCATCCCTTTTTAGGTGAGAGTTGTGCTTTTGCATTAACACAAGGAATGAGAAAATACACGGAGAATGGGGACAGAGAAAACAGAGAGCAGACATAGGAGGCACAGTGTCAATTAAAACCCAAACATGTCCAAATTACATTAAACACAAACTAACATTCCAATTAAAAGACCAAAATGGCCACGCTGGCAAAAACAAACAAAAACAAAACCAAAGCCCCAAACACAGCCACATACCACTGATAGGTGAGGTAGACTGACATAAAGACAGAGAGAGAAGGGCATCAAGGGGAAGGCAAGCGTAACACACATGTGGTGAGCGTGGGTGTGCAGGACCTCCATCAGTGGAAATGAAGACCTTTCAACAGAAAGTTATAGTGGCTGTAAATTTGTATTTAATTAACATTGTGCTCCAAAATCCAAAGCAGAAGTGGGCAGATTTATAAGAATAATAGGTAGATTCTCAGTTATAACCGGAAATCTCTCTGTGGCTGATAGGTCAAGCAGACAAAAGGAAAGTCGGTTAATTCATAAGACTTGACTGAGACATGTAGAGTTCTGTACCACACAGTGGAAGTACTTATACACTTTTCAAATACACTGGGACATGAAACAGACATTATGTTGGACTGTGAAGTCAGTCTTCACAGAGTTCAAAGGTTTGAAGACTTGCATGTACATACCCATACACAGATAAACACACATGAATGAAAGGTCCTAGAAAAACTGCATAGTCTAGCTGGGTATGGTGGCCCATGCCTTTAACTCCAACACTCTGGAGGCAGAGGCAGGATGATCTCTGTGAGATTGAGGCCAGTCTAGTCTACATAGCAAGTTCCAGGCCAGCTGGGGCGACAGGGAGACCCTGTCTCAAAAAGACCAAAACAAACAAACAAAAATGAACATTTTACAATTGATTAGAACTTCAGTGATTGTGGAGAGTTCAAAAGATTCAGGTCCAGAGCCCATTTATCATTTATATTGAGCCATCTTTAACCCCCTAAATATCACTCCTCGTCCAACTTTGTTACTGACTTAACATTCTGTCACTAGCAGATAAAAACCTTTTGGAACGCATTAATTTATCAGATCACCAACTTCCACCAACCAAAAGTCTGAGTGTCATCAGACAGTATCTAGGCCTATAGTTTAGATTTATTTCTCTTTTGTTGTAACTCCCTACTTAAGGTTTCCACCATTGTGTTTGAAAAGCAACTTGATTACTTTCCTTTGTTCTGCTCTGTTCTGTTACTATAAAAACTTCATGAAATTGTTACCATGTTGGAACATGGAATTTGGGGCAAACTGAATCTGTGTTCCTGGATCATGATCACTCATATTTGGCTCCAGAATCAATGATCTCGATCCCCTTTGAGGTGAGAGTTGATTCTGCATTGACAATTATAGTGCCACAAAGTGGGACCCCCACCTGACTGGAGGCAGGTACTGACACGGATCCACTGAGACCAAGCCATCTGGTGCTGTCTCTGCAGGTGGATTGTGGTGAATTCTTTCTGGGGGTCTTTCAGACCTCCTTTGGTTTTGTCAACAGAGCATTTGTTTATTCTGAGCTGGTTGCTTAAGTGTCCTATTTGTTGGATACTTTTGTTGGTTTGGGATTGCTTTCAAAGTGTTTGTTTTAAGGTATCTATTCTGTTTGTTTGCTTTAAAAGTATTTAGTTTTGACATTCAGTTTGGGTTTTGTTGCTTTCAGATTCTGAAGGCATGTTTAATTCTGCCCGCTTGTTTGTTAAAATTTGCTACAGTAATTTTTTTTTCTTTTTCTTCATCTCTAATCTAAGGAATAGAGAAATATTTTGAGAAAACCAAAGACATATTTCATATTCCAGCTGGTTATAGAGTTGTAGATTTTTTTTACAAATGTAAAAAAAAAGTCTAACTTAAAAGTTAGTTTCTTTCAGTTAGGAATGTTTGCAAACTTTAAACTGGCTTATTTTGCATTCTTAACTAGAAGTCCTAGGCAATAAAATTGAAAAACATCATAAATAGGCAGCCCAATTTAACTGAAATGTAAAATCATCTAAAAAAGCAAAATAAATTATGAAATTGGTAATTTATAATCATAAGAGTTTTTGAAAAACTACATGCGAGGTAAAGTGAGATATTAAAATTAAGAAATCAATTGAACATCTTTAGAGATTATATCAGAACCAAAGATAAATTCTAAGACTAGTCTTTTTTCCTCTTTCTCTGAACTTGCCCTTCATTATTTGTCTCCTGATAGGAAAATGCTATATGCAAACAGATTTGGGCCTATTTTGAGATAAAAGCTAAAAAAAAGGAAAAAAGAAAAAAAAAAGGAGAGATTCCATGTTATACCATGTTATACTAAAAACTCCCATCTGTGAAGGCCATTTCCTTTGGGAAGCTCTACTTATTCACTTGGAGATATCTCGCTTTTTTTTTACCCCCGCTTGAGCAACTCTTTTGTTTTTAATTCTCATGCTTAAGCCTACAGTAAAATGTCTTTATTATATTAGCTAGTCCTACAATTCTGAATTGCAGCTGAAGCTGTGAATCCTGGTTTGGCCTGAGTAGGGGTCTCTGAAACTTTGGTGAACTCCTCAGGCTTCTTGGGATGACCACGTGGCAGCTGTCTTCGTCACTCCTGAAGTTTCTAGGTGTTCCTGTTGAGATCCATCTTGAACCACTGTGGTGAGTTTCCAGACTGTCACTTGTATAATCTACCCTGCTAAGTGTGGTTTACATGTTACTTTGGGTTTTGCTTCTGTCTTTCTGGCCAGGGTCCACTTAAAAATCCATACTGTGGTATCTGGGTCAGATGTAATAGTATGTGACCTTTTCTGGAGGATATCATAAGAGCTGATTCCCCAAGATGGCTTGAGACAGTTTCTTGCTTCCACAAGAACAGCCTGAGACAAAATGAGATTGCGGCAACAAGTTTGGAATAATTATTTTACTTTATCTATTCTTAACCTGAAGTTATAATGTTTTCTTTACTGTCCTTCCTGTCACCTCTGACTTATGAAATGCTAATAGCTTAGACTTAAGGAACTCTGCTGGTTTCATATATAAAGGCATCTCCCACTCAGTTATTCATGGCAAACTTCACATTTTAAATTCTTTTAGGCCACTAAGCCATTCTCAGATCTTAAAGAGCTGGAAATATGTTTCTACCTTCCTCCACTCCGGGTACATATACACTTGGATTTCATGCAATCATGTCTTGTGTGCCTATGATAATTGCTTTCATGTGTTATTTGTGTCAAAACAATTTTTTAAACAAACAGCAGCCACTTCAGGTTTTATTTTTTCTTCATTCTTTTTAAAAATGTATGCTAAAATTATTATTACTATTATTTTATTTTTGGCATGCCCAATTAAAATGTACATGTGCAGATTTATAAATGTATTTTGTTGATTCATTTAAAGGTCTGATAGATACATACTGCCTCATAAACTTGGGTTCTCTGAATATCTTAAAACCTATTTGACAACATCTTTGTGTCTTTTAAGTGTTTTACAAAACCATTAAATGCTAATTATTTATACAAAACAGCATTCATTAAAACTATAAGATAAATATCTCAAGAAACTATAATATTTAATGTTGTATACATAGATTTTCATTAGGATTTCGGTCCAAAACAAGTTCTAAATAAATATATATTAATTAAAAATTTAATTTTGATTGTGTAATATCAGAGGTAACAAAATAATTTCTTTATCAAAATATTCTTATTATGAAACTATTAAATGCAAGCTTTTTTTTATTATTAAGGCTAGACCACATGTAAAACAATGGCTATATATGTTTGCTAAAGATCTTTGTGCTATTTCCTTTCCTAATGAGGATTACAGGAGATATAATCTCAACAAAGAGTAATTACAAGATCTTGGTTGCTGAAAATCTGTCTTATGTATGACTGTGTGTATATGCACTGTTGACATGTGCTTCTGTTTTTTAAAAATTTACTTGGTATCAAACTGACTTGTGTAAACCGGAATTGTTAAATTAGCCCAGCTTCCTTTCAGCTCATAGAAAACTAAAACTTAAAGGGACTGGATCCCAACTCCAACAGACTAAGTTACCTATGCCACATGCCCAGCATGCCAACTGAGGATATTCATCAATGTGATCACTTCAGAGAAACAAGCAGAGGTGACTAATGGTCCTAGATCTTTTTGAGAGGACATGAGTTTTTGTTTATTAAACATTTTTTAAGAAGGACAAGATATACTTCATCATACAGTTCTGGACACGATGTCATCTCCTTGATCCTTGCTCATTCTGGTTCTACAGCATGGTTCCTATTGCTTGAGGTCATAAATTAATTTTAAGAGATGATTACTTCTGCTTCATGGTGCAGTTTCTCCTATGAGCAATTGTTCTCCTGAGATGCTAAGATTTTTATTCCAAGGATTAAGAAAGATCATTTATCTCCGTGCTTTTAGATATATTTTGTATGTAAGTTATGTATATATAAATATAAGCATTTTAACAACTTTAAAATGAACAAACATGTTTGTCAAGGTGTCTATTACAGATTCCATAACTGGTCAAACACAGATAGTAAGTGTCTATGAGATGCTTAAGCCTAAGTGACACATCTTCAATGCAACCTCTACACTTGGGATGAATGTATCTCTTAAGTCTCAATGAAGAGACCCACAAAGTCTCTTTTAATCCAAAGCATTTTTTAATCTTCCTTTGCCAAAGGAAAAAAAATATATACACATATATAATCATACCTATATCATATCATCTCTGTTCTTTACCTTGATTGCTGTTTCTTTTTATATATAAAATTTAGAAAGCCTTTTAATTAGATAATTTTAAATGAAAATCCAGAAGGCTATTTCTAAAACATAAAAATATATATAGTATCATAAATACATAACAGTAATAAATACAGATAAAACATATTAATAGTCTCTTTTTCATAATCAATTATTTATTAAAGATATAAGTCATTATAACAGGCACATTGAAATTGTTTTTGCTAAAAAGTATTCATGTCTTAGAGTTTGAGGCAGATATCCAGAAAGTAAAGTTTTGGCATTTTTCACTTTATTTTTTTACTACCTGCTAACCTTCATAGTAATTATCTTAATAGTTTAACAAGTATTTACTAAACTATTTTTTTCTTTAAAATTCAAAGCAAAGAGATGAATAATTATCTCGAATATATTATTAGAACATATTAATAGTCTCCATCTGTTGGAAAAAGAAGCTTCTTTGGTGAGGAGTGAAAGGTACTCTTGTCTGTAAATATGAGGATCCATATTTAGAGGCCCTGAGTACTAATCCTTGAATAGAACAGCTATTTCAAATCTCTGCCTCCCACAGCTCAGGGATCATTGTAGAAGAGGAGGCAGAAAGACTGTAAGAGCCAGAGAGGTGGAAGACCACAAGGAAACAGGGTCTTCCAGTCAGTTAATCTACTCATATGAGATCACAAAAATGGTGAGAACATGCGTGAGTCCTGTGCAAGCTCAAATTAGACAAAATCCCAGCATCGACATGGGCAAGTGGCTAAGAAACCCTAACCCAACTTAAGGAACTCTGGGCAACTAATGGTTGTTGGGAGGGGAAATGTCTTACAGGGTTGGGGCTCTTGGTGCGTCCAGTGGATGGAAACAAATTGAAGGGCATTGGGGAACATGAATCATAGTCTATGGGCTATATTATATATATGAGAGAGATCATTAAGTAGTTTTTTTGTTTGTTGGTTTTTGTCCTTTGGAGACAGGGTCTCCCCGTAGCCACAGCTGGACTGTAATTCATTATGTAGACCAGAGTGCCCTCTATCTCACAGAGGTCTGTCTGCCTTTGTCTCTCCAGTGCTGGGATTAAAGGCATAGGCTACCAGGCCTGGCAAGTATATTAAACTGGGTGGAACCAGTGGGGGAGATACAGCGAGAGGAGTAGATCTAAATGTCATCAAAGTAGATTGTGTGACGATCCCCAAAATTCAATAAAAATATAATCAAACATTAGATAAAAAAAGGGAGAGGGCTGGAGAGATGGCTCAGCAGTTGAGACACTAGCTGTTCTTTCAGAGGACCGGGTTTGACTCCCAGCATCCACTTGGTGACTAACAACAGTCCAAAACCCCAGTTCCAGTGGATTTGACACCCTCTTCTGTCCTCCTTGGGCACTGCATGACCCAGGTGCACTTACATACATGCAGATATAATACTCGTACACATAAAATTAAAAAAAAAAAAAAAAGAAAGACTTTGTATGGTAAGATAAGATTGTTCAAAATGAAAATGGATGAAAATAATGTTAAAATTTAAAGTATATTGTAGAAAGATTAAGAAAATGAAACTTAAAGAAAGTAGGTAGGATTATAATTAAGTTGATTATAATATAAAGGTTATTTTTAAGGTCAAGGGAGAAATGGCTCAAAGGTTAAGAGCACTGACTGCTCTTGCAGAGGACCTGGGTTCATTCCCAGCATCCACATGGTGGCCCACAGCTGTCCGTAACTCCAGTTCCAGGGGATCCAACACCTTTTTCTGATCTCTGTGGGCATCGCACAATATAGGTGGACTTACACACATGTAGACAATACACTCACACACATAAATAAAAACAATAAATAAAATATTTTTTAAAATAAAATTTAAGGTCAAAATTCAAGACCCTGAGGTGGAATTAATGTTTGAGTATCTATTTACAACAAAACCTTTTTCTTAAATATTAATTGGCTTAGTAAAACAAACACTTTTAAATATGATTACTAAAAATTCAAAATTATTTGTGGTCTTCCTTAAAAGATAAAAAATTCCCCCAAACCCAGATGATTTAATCAACTTAAGGGATATCACATCAAACACTATTCAACTGGAGGAGAAAGACTGTATCCAAGTACTTCTAACCTATTCCTGTACTACAAAATTCTGGGAGATGAACTTTGGGAGAGATTCACATGTGCCCACTTCTCTGAAAACACATTCATGTGGACTTCAGAGATGCTGGACGGTACTCATCTTTAACTCCACAGACAATCCAGTACCTCAAAGTAACTGAAAATGTCTCTCAATTTTTGTTCCCTAAACTATTTTATAGTTGGATTTTTAATGGCTTCTGATACTTAATATTTCACCTTGTATATTCCTAAATTATAAAATAGTAATAATTTTGGTTGGAATTAAGTTATAAATGATATAATGATATTTCCTTTCATTAATAATGTTTTTAAAAATGATAATTTGCTTACCCAGGACCCCTACCTTACTCAAAACTAGTTTTCATGTTTAAAAGATTCAGGTGTTTTCACTCTTTGTAAAAATATATATGTATTTTTCTAATTATTCAGTATAATTTGGATAAACAAATTCCAGGGAAGGTTCACACAACTACTACCAAATATTGAAAAAACTGATGAAATTTAAACGTGTATTACTAAGAGAAAGAAGCCATGTGAAAAGACTGCTTATTGTGATTCTAATGACATGGCTTTCTGGAAAAGGCAAAGCCAAGGTGACAGAGAATGGATCAGGGCTTAGGAGTGGCCTGTGGTGGGATGAATTCACAGGGTTCAGAGTGTGCTGGAGAGGGTAATGGGTATTCATGACTTAATGTCCAAATTCTTTGTGTCTTAAACAAAGTAATTGTACAAGACACGTAAACACAATAGCTAAAGTGCAGATTTATTTATTTATTTTTGAGACAGGGTCTCCCTGTAGCCTCAGCTGGCCTGGAACTCACTATGTAGACCAGGCTGGCCTTGAACTCACAGAGATCCACCTGCCTCTGTCTCCCGAGTCCTAGGACTAAAGGCATGTGCCACCACACCCAGCCTAAGTGTAGATTTATTAAAAGTGAAAAGGAAAGCAAGTACATGACCCAGAATGGAGCAGGCTCCAGCAGGAAGAGAATCAAGAACTCTGTTTTCAGTTCCAGGAGCTTTTTATTACAAACAGAAAGGAGGGCTTTCCTGAAAGTGGTGGGCCTTTCTTTGGCTGTTGTAGGTGAATGCTTTTTCTCTTTGTTAGAGGTGGTTAGCACAATCTTGGGAGAGGTCTGTGGCAGTCCAAGGGATGGTCTTTCCTGGTTGCTGAGGCCGGAGTTCAGCTTATAAATAATAGTCATGTATGTCTAACCTTGCCTTCCTGTCTCAAGAGGAGTTTTACAGCAGGGAAAGTACAATAGGGCTCTGTAAGGGAGGTACATACATGTCATTATACATCTGTTAAGACCACTCCTGAGAGGATGCCGATGTAAGCTGCACTCTGGGAGCTAATGATGTGTGAGTGTGGGCTCACCAGTCATAGCAAATGCCCACCACTCATTCTGTTAAATGTAGGTTTCTGGGGCCTAGAGGCGGGAACATGGAGTTCTCGACTTTCTGCTCCCTTTTTCCTTTTTAAAACCCTTTTTATTTTATGCATATGAGTGTATTGCCTGCATGTACGTGCACCCGTGTTGTCATGCAGTGCCAGTGGAGATCGGGAGTGGATCCTCTGAAACCGGAGTTACGGATGGCTGTTAGCCCCCATGTGGGTGCTGGGAATCGAACCCGGTCCGCTGGAAGAGCAGCCAGGGTTCTTAGCCACTGAGCCATCACATCACTCCAGCCCCCTCTGCTCACTTTCTCTGCTTACTTTTTCTGTAAGCCCCAAACTATTTTTAAAGATAAGGCCTACCAATTTAAAAGCAAAATGATGAGAGTTGTAGAAATAAGAACAGAGAAAAGAGAATAGATTACAATATTTGCCTATTTGGATGTCCCCAGGGCGCACAAACAAGAAAATGTGACCATCCATGGGCTGACTTGGCTCTGGGAAATTCCTGCCCTGAAGCACCCTGTTCCCCTGTAAGAGTTTGTCAATACTGGGAAGAGCTGGTGTTCTGGTTCCTGCCCACCTGGCTTACCTGGGCTTAGATCACCGGATCCTATCGATCCTGTTACTCTGGCAAACCCCGACTGCAAAAGAGGAATCCTGTTGGGGTCTCAGTTTTCCCTTATATCAGTGAGTGCCAAACCCCACATGCTCACACATGGGTAGTCCCTCCCCTTCACTGGCAGAGGCAGACTGAGGTCCACATCTCCCCACCAGCCCTTTTGGTTGAGGTGCTGCCCTTCCAGCCAGAAAACAAGACTCTTGTTATAAAACCCAAACTCTGTTCCCACTAAACACCGGAGCCCCGTGCCCTCTCCAGGTCCTGGCAGCACCCATCCCATTTTGTATCTCTGTGACTTTGACTCTTGGAGTGATTAGGGTCAACTGACATTCCTGAGCGTGATGCTGAAGTATGTCAGAATTTCCTTCCTTTTCAAGGGGAACATTCTGTTGTGTGGGTGGACTGCATTTTGCTCCACCTTTCAGTCCCTGCCCGGCACATGGGCTGCTTGTCTCTTCTCTCTTCTGAATGGAGAACACACAAGCCTTTTTATAACTGCAGTATTTTGGATTTGGAATTTTAATATAAAAGCTTAAGAACTGACCATGTGGTAGTAGTCAGGTCATCGGTTCACCTGTGCCCACCTGGGTACTTGCTACCTGGCAGCAGCCCCCTCTGGTCACACCCTCTGACCAGGTTTCCTGAGGCTAGACAAATGCAGGCATTCTTGTTGGTGAGTGGGGCAGCCTGACCTGGTTAGAGACATCAAGATCTATTTAAGAAGGGGAGAATCTGTGTCCTAGCCAAGTGGACCAAGTGACTGTGGCAGATGTTCTGTTGTGGCAGTATTGATGTCTCTGGAGGAACCCGGTGTCCTGAATTCTCCCCAAATCTTGAGGACCCCCATTGCAAAGGGGCCCCATCCACAATGGTACACTGACCTTGTACTACTGAGACCACGCGGGCTCAGCCACCAGGTCCCCACAGGGACTCGGGTGCCAACCTTGCCTTCCACAGCCAGTGGGTGGATTCCTGCCAGATCCTTGCTGGCTGTCCTGCCTGCTTCATCCAACAGGGCCAGACTGCTCTTCTGGGTCCCAGGTGGGAGGCATGCAGCCCCTGTCACCTCTGCAGATCACCGGTGCGGGGGTAGGGGGAGGAAAAAAGAGGGGAGAGGACCTTTGGTGGAGCTCAGGCTGGGGCCAGAGCACAGGAAAGCCCATGTGGGGCAAGAAGAGAACCCGGGGGGCGGGGGTGCTGGGCAGCCAGGCCGCCTGGGTCCTGCCCTCAGGGGTCAGCTCGGGTTTGAGGTGGAGGAGCCACACCCAGGGCGCTCCGGAGGCTGCGGTGTCCGCCCCGGCGTAGGGACACCCCCGTGGGAGGGGGGTGGGCGCCGGGTCTGAGCCAGGGCCGTGACACATCTGCCTGGGGCAGAGTGAGGGCACGGAAAAAATGAGTGCGGGGAGCTGCAGCGGCCGCTTTCCGGGAAAGCGGATGTGCAGTGCTGACTGGTCCCCTGCTCTCGGTTCTTATCTAGCGGGGCTGCCGCCAGCGGTTGGCCAGGCCCGCCCCGCCAGCGCCGGCAGCCCAGCGGGCGGATGGTTCAGAGGCGACCACTTCCTCCCTCGCGCTGCGTGCCTTCTTTTTTTAAAAAGCACTCCCGCGCGTTCTCTCTGTCCCTTCTGTTTTTGTTTGAACTCATAACAATGTTCTTGCAACATATTCAAAGCGTCTTAATCAGATTTTAATTCTGTTTCTTTTTGATGCTCACATTGCCGCCTTGTTATTTTGGCTGACACTTCTGCCTTGACACACAGTGAGAGGCTGAGCCAGGAGCTGCTCAAGCTCTGGCGACTTCCCTGATGACTGGGCCAAGGGGACCCTAGATCTCCCTGGTAGGTTGAGCTGGTACAGACTCAGCACTATCAGTCCCTGTGCCCTCCTCACAGGGTCAGGGCAGTCCTGGAGGTATTTCCATTGGGGACAGCTGGGCGAAGAGTGAATGCCATGAGCCAGTACCCATCCTCCGCAGACAGGAGGGAGGGGCTGATCCTTATAGCTCAGCCAAGCTGTCCTTGTTTTGTGTCTGGCTGAGGCGGTTTTAGCTTATCTTTTAGTCATTATGAGTAAAATTGAATGTCCTTTCACTGCTTAAGGGACACACACACACACACACGTGTATACACATGCATGTACAAAACACACCCATGTACATGCACACTGCATGTACTGAAACACACATGCATGGGTGCACATGCATGTACATGTATACATGGAACACGTATCCATGTGCACACATATATACATAGGTATAAACAGATACTCATAAACATAGATACAGCTCATGCATGAACACATACTGTATATGTACACAAGTATAAGCAGACATACATGTGTGTGCACACACAGTCTGGAGAGCTGCTGGTTATATCTCCCGCCGACCTTTCCCTTATATTTTGGATTTTCTTCTTTCCAGACTTGTAGATCTTTCTATAGTTTGTATTTGGATCTTTGTGTGATAGGGCAGGTGTTTTACCTGTTTACTTATGATATTTTAAGGTTTCATAATATGTTAAGGTTTTTGCCTTCTGCTTTGTCATGTGAACGTGTCCACCTTTACTCTGAATTGTTCCTTGACTGACACTTTTTAATAGCCAGGGTTTGCCTGGCACTCCCAGGTTTCCATTCCACACTGTCTGCTGGGTTTGGGACCATGCAAATGTGCAGCATGTCGCAGGAGACTGGGTACTGCCCCGAGAGACTGCATGCCCTAGCACCTTCTTAGGAAGTCCCCATTCTCGAGGAGACCAGGCTACTCTTGCTGTCCCCACCCCAAGCAATGTGGTCTCTTTTTACTCTTCCTTTATAGTTACCCTGGCTACTTTCTTGTCCACTTTCCAACACACATTATAGTTCTGAGGGGAGGGTTTTATCAGGATGATGTTAAGCCTATAGATCAAGCAGGAAGAATGGCCATGTCTTTGGTATGCTGTCCCTGCGAGCAGAACCCCAGGTCTTGTGGACAGTCATGTCTGCACCCAGCTTCTGCAGCCATCTTGCTTCTCCTAAGTGATGTCTCACCTGCAGCTGCAGTCAAAGGAGCAGAGGAGTACTCTGTCCATGTCACTGTTTAACTGCACTTCTTGAACACTGGAGAAACTGCTCTTTCTCAACACTCAACTCCTTCCTATCTGCCGGGAAACCAGGTTTCTTTTTGTGGTACCTGTGGATTTTTCTAGGTGCTCAGTTCCCTCCAGGCACTTTACCTCTGACACTACCTGAGATGTGGTAGCTCCTTCTCCTTTGCCCAGTTCAGAGGGAGGGCAGTGAGCTCAGGAGGTACTCACAGGGCTGGAGAATGGGTGGGCAGCTGCAGCAATCAAAGGTTGTGGGCCAGGCCCATTATCCTTCATATAGGGGCTGAGGAGTGAGGGGTGGCCCCCTTTCTCTGTGAGTCAACAGTCAAGAGCCCAATATGGTGATTGGCTGGGAGCAAGTGTGTCTCTTCTGAAACATTCTACACTGTGCATTGGAGAGGGACCTGCAAGCACCTCTCTCATAGCCAGATCTAGACTACCACCTCACTGAGATGGCCTCTGGCACAGGGCACCAACCTGCCTGGAAGGACTCACAGATGGGGCATAGAGCAACCCAGGATACTTTCTTCCTGGACTGAGGCTTGGGGTCTATAGCTGTGGGACCTTGGGAAGGCCTGGGGTGGGGAGAATGCTTCTGTCCTTACTCCCTGCAGAGAGAGACCTTTTACCCCTGGGAGGCCATATGTAAATATGGAGGTGATAGTTGAAGACTAAGCAGGAGAGGGGCTGTGTGTTTCTGGGACAGAGATGGCAAGGACTAACTGACTCAAGCCAAGTCTCAGGAGGGTTACCTGTCCCACTTCATGTGGAGCCCCAGCCTCACCTCAGAGCTCTTCTTCCCTATTCCCCCCAGGAGCAAAACAGGACTTCTTAAGGCTTTTGGCACATTTAATTATAATAGGCTAGAACCAAAGGGAAGGGGCTCCTGACCCTCACCATGGGTACCCACTGGTCAGCTGAGCTGTTGCTACTTGGACTGTCTGAATTGCTCAGTGAACTTGTACCCTTTGGTCAACCCAGGGACCTACACTGTGAATGGGAGCCAAAACTAGACTCCAGGAGAGGATGAACGAGGAGACTCTGGCACCTGCACCACTGCCCGCCATACTACCGGCCACACCTGGGGTGGGTCAAAGTTGAGTCTCCTTTCTCCTTCTCTGCTGCTGACATGGGACTCTGTCTCCCCATCTCTTAAGGGAGAGCAGGAAGAGAATCAGTGCTTCACTGGAGGTCTGGATGGGCCACTAGCTCTGCCTGGTCCCATTTCCTTTCCCTGCTGTTGAAAGGGCTGTGGTGCTACCTGGGCATACCCAGGTAGATGGTATGAGGGTAAAGGAGGGACTCCTGCAAAGAGTTTGCTTGGTGAATGCTCATGCTTCCCCGGCCCCCTGAAACAGGAGCATTTCTAGCCTTTACCAAAACTTCTCAAGGTCTGAGGGTAGCTCATGACCGCTAGCTCTCCCAGCCTATGGATGTCCCGCTTGCGTTTCCCTCAAGAACAGCTTCTGGTCCTGTGTCCACTGTGTCCCTAGAGCTCCTTGCTATGGGGTTACTCCAAAGTGGTGTCCAACCATATCCCCAGTCTCCAGGCACAGGATCCCTAGAGACCATGGGCCATAGTGACTCGAATCCCTGGCAGTGCCCAGCAGCAGGATTCAGGAGACCCAGGCTCAGGCCAACTCTGTGCCTTGTGACAAGGCAACTATACACATGAAGGGGCAGTGATGCCTGCTTCTCCAAGCTTGTGGTGGACATTAAGAAGTGTCACTCAATGGTGTCATGCCTTGATGGGGCTGGCACAGGTGCTGGGACGTCATTGTAGATGGCTCGGCCTCTGGGAGCCTGCACAGTTGTCCTGAGGGGAAACTGACCTGTGCTCTTCATGGAGGGTCTGCAGGATGCTAGTGGCTGAAGAAGCTGGTCATAGGGGCCAAGAGCAGTGTCCATCCTCATGCCTGGAAGGCTGGGGACCCTGAGGACCATCAGCTGAGCCCCTACGTCCCGAGAACGAGGCACCTAACCCATCAGCAAAGACAATGGTGGCGTACTCTGTGTGTACAGAGGGAGTTGGGGGCTCTGGAGTCTTTTCTCGTCCCTGGAAGTCCAGCTCCTCATAGGCCACACTGAAGATAGGCACTGCCGAGGAGTCCTCCTTTTAGAGGGAGAGAGGAAGGAGAAGTCAGCAGTGGAGTTGTGTGCACCCTCACAACCCCAACCACTCCCTAGGCTGGGATTCCACTCTGTGGAGCCTGTCTCTGGATTTGGAACTCTTCTTAGAGCAAGTGTACTCCAGTCGCTGAATTTGGGGCCTAACTGCTATTTCCCCCTCCCCACCCCCTCCATTTCCACCTCTAAACTGTCCCTGACATTCTTGCAGGTTTAGCATTCAAAATGTGACTTTTCCACCTTGTCCCTGCCCATTATAGGATAAACAGTGACCACACTGCCACATCCTGGTCTCACAAACCAGCACATGGTAAGGCTGTACCCTCTGGGGCTGGCTGGTGGGTGGAGCAGCTGGTTGTGGCTCTGGAGTTTCTGGTGAAAAGTTTGAACTTGGGGGTGGACTTGAGTCCCCATGTTGCAACCCTGCAGGCCCTATGGCCAACAGCCCTCTTGCCTGTACCCAGCCTTGAGGGTAGAGTGCGATGGATCACCCAGGAAGAGGGCTCAGACTCACCAGGGGCTGCTCCTTGCTTCCAGTTCCTCTGGCCTCTGCAGAGAAACACACTTTGAATCAGAGGAGGGCAGTGATTCATTCCCCCTGGAGGAGGGACTGTCTTAGCTGGTGGTGAGGGGTGTCTCTGTTTGGGTGGGGCTGGGGAGCTATCCTGGGGTTTCAGGCCCTGAAGAGACTTAATCCCTGGACGCGCACCAGGCTTTCCATTCCTGCTTACACCATCCCCATGTAGGAACTGGAAATTCTCAGTTGGATCATGCGTTGTGGGGTGTAGGGCTGACAGATACCTCTGTGTTCCCTTCTCTGGTCACCATAACACATGACAGGTACAGTCAGTGAAGCTACAAGTGTCCCTCCCAGCTGGCTGATGATCAGATAGAGGTAAGGGGCTCCTGGAAATGTCAGTGTAGGTGTAGTAACTTCTTGACGGGGCCTGAAGGAAGCTTGATTTAGCTCTTCCATCCACAGAAGTGGCCACTGTTACCAGTGAATTAGTGAAACCAGCAGCCCAGGGGTACCTGTGGGGACACTGACCACAGGTTCTTGTAGTGGTTAGGGTGTGTGTGAGGTGTGATAACATAAACCCTTGTGGATATCAGTATGTGAACTATGGTGACCACAGGCTCTCTTCGTGATCAGAGAATGTGTGAAGTGTGGTGACTAGAAGACTTCATGGCAGTCAGGGGCTGTGGGGGACAGCAGATGGTAGAGTGAGGGAGGGAGGCACAGGGAGTGGAGGATAACCCACAGGGCTATGCTCAAGGCCTGGGCTCTGCTTTTGTTGGGCTAGGGGCCGGGCTATGACAAGTCTTACCTGACATGCTTGTTGAGCAGGAGGCATCCAGGAACCGGGCCAGCAGCAGAAGCAGCACTGGGACACCCACCAGGACGCTCATGATACCAATGACCAAGCTTTGAAACTGGCCTGCTGGCCTGGGTGAGGGGCTGGGGTGTGCTGTAGGGGGCTCCAAGACTCTCTCTAAAAGGCCAGAAAGGACAGGGTTCAAGGACATGTATAGTGTATTCTCCTTAGGAGTACCCACCCTGCCCTTTCCAAGGCCTAAGGGCGATCTACCTTGGATGGGTAGTGCCAGCCACCATACTTCCCTATGTTCTGCTTAAAGATAACATGGGCAACTTGGGATGTAGGTTTCCATAGAGACAGGTCAGGGTCCTGGAAGTGCCAGGCTGCGCTGCTCTGGATGGGAGCCTAGCAGGTCTCTGGGCAGGAGAGGCCTCCCACTCAGGCTCTCCTGGTCTCACCTGTCACTAAGAGCTCTGCTCCAGGGCTCTCCTTGATCTGGGTTGTCCTGGGGGGCAGGGAGATGGCTCCGCAGAGGTAGATGCCACTGTCATTGCGTTGTGTGGTGAGGATGTTCATGTGGAATTCATGCCCATTGGGCAGTTGTGTGATCTGGAAGCGGGCATCCCGTTCAGGCTGGCTGACACCCTTGAAGAAGGCAGCCTGTTTTTCAGTCTGGTTGCTGGGGCTCAGGCGATACCAGTTCAGTGTAAGGTCCTCGGACCAGTTGGAGAGGCTGCAGGTGAAGGTGGCATTTGTCCCCTCTGACACTGTGAGCTGGGCTGGCGAGAAGGCAAGGGGCCTCCAGGGTCTGTTGTGGACCTCTGAGATGAATGAAGAAACAGCTATGAGGACTGGGTTTGTGCACCCTCGCCTGCTATGTTCTGGAGTCTTTGGGAATGGTTCTCTCAAAATCACCCAGGCTGGACTCTCCTAGGGGGTGCTCCTACCAGGAGCCTGTAGTTTTTTACAGGCTGTGGGTGTGTGCTTGAACCCTCAGAGGGCTCTTCCTTTGGTGTTATTGAACCCAGAGGCTGAAGGCTCTATCTAATATGCTTATTTCTGACCTTTGGAACTTCGAGATTTTTCTACATGACTCCAGCTTCCCACTCCTGTGAGAGGTTCCCCAGGACTGACTTGCAAGTTCCAGCCCTGGCCCTTGCATTGGCTGGCCTAATTCTGTCTTCAGGTCAGTGGGATGCTGGGATGGAGAGTGAGGACTTTCATGGAGACCCTAGGCTTAGAAGGAGTAAGACTTCTTGGTAGGTTTGGGGTCTAGCCTGTGCCTTGGTCTGGGGAGACCACCCGGCATGACAGACCTGCCCTGAGCAGCAGGTCCGGTGGGGAAGCTACATCTTCCAGCCAGACAGCCTGACCCAGAAACCAGAGCCAGAAGCCTCCAGAAACTTGTTAATTCATTGTTCCTCAAATTGCTCCCATGGTCCCAAGCTCTCGATGGCAAAGATGTGCCGGAAGGTGTGACTGCATATTGGGAGTGAGAGGTTAAGAAGAAAGGCCAGATAGCAGGATGATGAAGAAAATTGAAGGCCCAAATACGGGGCAAACAAGGTGTCTGAAATCAGCCTCCTACAGCTAAGACAGGAAGCCGGAGACACTTGGAAGAGTCCATCTGCAATGGGGGTCGGGGGAGGGCAGGTCTCACCAGGGAGAGACCCGGAGGACTTCCCGCCATAACCCTACCCAGAGATGGCCTCCACGTCTACCTAGGAGAAAGTAGGGCTGCTGTTTACCTCCCCCCCGCCTTTTTTTTTTTTTTTTTTTTTTTTTTTTGCTGTTCCCAACTCTTCATGGATAATGGATGACCAGGGCCAGATCCTGCAGATCTGATCAAATGACACCTGGGCTCGAGGTTGGGCATGTCCCATGAACCAGGCCTGGAATCCCCTCAAAGGTTGAGGTCCCTAGACTTTATGTAGAGGTGGTGAGGTCTCAGCCTTGTGGCTCTGGACAAGAATGGTCCACGTTGCTCTACATGGACCAGGAGGACCAACAGTTTTCAGGGAGCTCTGGCACCAGGCTTGGGGTGGCCAGTGTGGGTAGAGACTTCCCTTCTCAGCAAGGGTGACTTTTCTGTTCCTCCTCAGGAGCACTACAAATACCACAGGACTACATTATATCCTTTCATTGCCTTGTGATTGTGCCCAAACCACACACAGCTAGCATAGTGTTGTCAATGGGTCTCTTCTTTAAACACTCACTCAAAAACCAGACAAACACTTTTCAAGAAAGTCTTCAGCAATTATGGTAAGGTTGGACTCAGATTTGTCAGAATTAGATGCAGCTTCCCCACCCCCATCCTGGGATGGGACCCTCTTCTATTAGTGTTGTATGGTCTGTGATCTTCCCCTTTGGAACCGTAAACCTAGAGATCTTTTACAAGTACCCCAGGTACTTGATCTGGTTAGGAAGACCAGAAAGCCAAAGGGCACTGTGCCCTTCTTTCTGGGAAGAATTCTCCTGTCAAGAGGCACCTGTGGTATGTGGGCACACTGTACCCCTCTGACTGGTTCTCTTCTACTGTCCTCCCTCATAGGACCCTGTCTACCATGCCTTGGGGCCACAGCAAGTCCTCAGGGAGCCCCCTGCCACCTTTCCTCTCAAGGTCGGCTCCCAGGTTGTCCCATGTGAACTCCTGGGTGAACATGTGTTGATGGACTCTGAGGCCTCTCCTCTTCTGTGCTTTGGTCACAGTCAGCCCTCACCTACTCTTGTGCCCGAATGTGTGACAGTTTGAGGCACTTGTTGCTTGCTGGCTCTTTATCGTTCCTCTTGTGAGACCCTTGGCTTCCCAGGCCCTTGTCATTCTGTGGGTCTCTGCCTCAGCCTGTTCCAGGGCTTGGCCTAGTCTTATCTAGGTCCAGGCGGCCCCTAGCACCCTTCCTCCTTCCTCAGAGTGGTCTCTGTTCCATCTGTGCCCTGCAGCCTCCTTGCTGCTTCCTGGGCTAACCATCTTTAAGCATACTTCTACAAAACTGGGATGCGCCTTCACCCAGTGTGTTTGTGGCAGGCCTAGAGAGGGCAAGGTGGGCACTCCCTCACAGAGACCACTGCTTAGCTCCTGGTATGTGTAGGAGGGGCTGGGCTTTGGCCAGGGAGCATCTATCTCTAGAGGCCACCAGGTAGGAAGACCACAGGGAAGATAAATAACCCCAGGTGTTCAACCCTCCCAAATGGAGCAAGGAACACATAGGCACCTGGGAGAGCTGCTGGGAACTGGGCTAGGAGCACTTTGGGTGTGATGGGGATTGGGTGGGTTAAGCACCTGAGCAGTCCAGCAATTCAGACTTCCTGCACTTCCAATTAGATAGATAGATAGATAGATAGATAGATGATAGATAAGATAGATGATAGATAGGTCGAGCAATCTGGCAGTGGCTGGGACCCTGGACAGCACTCCAGGGTCTCTGAGTCTCCCTTTTAGGCTGTAGATGTCTTTGGGGACAACACAGGAGGATGAGAGTGAAGTGGAACTGTGGATAGAATACACGAGGATTTTTTTTTTGGGGGGGGGGATACAGGAATCAGCTAAGTAGTTGAGGCTGGCCTTGAAATCACAATTCATTTTCCACCTCCCAAGGGCCAGAGTTACAGGCAGGTGCTATCATGTTATGATAAAGACAGATACTTCTGAGTTATCCAAAAGTGGTGGGTAGAGAGGAGCTGTGCCAGTGCTGACTTGCAGGTACAGTAGATGAGGGTTCCCTGTGTCCCTGTACTGTGGCTGTCCTGATGCTGTTCACACAATTAAAAATTTCAGGGTGCATTGTAGTGGGTGGAGGGCTGGGGAGATGGCTCAGTGGG
This sequence comes from Eospalax fontanierii, assembly GCA_035773235.1. NCBI lineage: Eukaryota > Metazoa > Chordata > Mammalia > Rodentia > Spalacidae > Eospalax > Eospalax fontanierii. The sequence goes on along the minus strand of CM069530.1, from coordinate 2,310,761 downwards.
TAACAGCATTTTCTGCACAAGCATGAAGATCTGAGTTTGGATCCCCTGCACCCAAGTAAAAGACAGGTATAGAAGCATGTGTCTGTAACCCTAGTGCCACAGGAGGCAGAGACAGGAGGATTCCTGGAACCTTATGGCTAGCAAGTCTAGCTGATAAACATGATAAACACAAGTTTGAGGTTCAGTGAGAGATCCTGCCACAAGAAAATAAGATAGAAAGTAATAGAGCAGGACACCTGATGTTTTCCTCTGGCCTTCATGCACATACACACACATACACATACACTTACAAATACATACACACGGGCGTGAGAACCTGTGGATGCCCACACCCACACTCACAAGTTTCATGGGGATAGAAATTTGACTCAGTTAGCCTAGTAAACATAAGGGCCTGAGACTGATTTCTAGCCCCACACAAGCCAGGTGTGTGTGGTGGTGCATATCTATAACCACAGCACTGGGAGGCAGAGACAGGAGGGTCCCTGGAACTTGATGCAAGTGCCTTTAGCAGCCATTCCAGGTTTGGAGAGATACCCTACCTCAAAAAAAGTGGAGAGTGTTCAAGGAAGATGCCCAGCACCAACCTCTGGCCTCTGCATATATGTACACACACGTGCATATACATACATAAACATGCACATACAAATTTCCTCATTTGCAAAAATTGACAGACAGAGCGGGGCATGGTGGCACATGCCTTTAATCCCAGCACTTGGGAGCCAGAGGCAGGGGGATATCTGTGAGATAGAGGCCAGCCTGGTCTACATAGTGAGTTCCAGGCCAGCTGGGGCTATAGGGAGACCTTGTCTCAAAAAGAGAAAAAAAAACCAAACCAAAAAACCCCCCAAAACAACCCCCCCCAAAAAAAACCCCACCAAAAACAAACAAACAAAACAAGACAAAAAACCCCAACAACAGACAGGACTGCTTTTTACTTGGCAGTGTGCATTCATTCCAATGAGGGGCCTTGAGTGGTTTTTCCTGTTTAGGTCACTAGGTCACTATGTTTCTTACCCTGTGAGTTTCCAGCCAGGATCTGGGAAGTTAGGACTAGTTGAGATCCATTTTGGAGTGCACCTAAGCCATTTTAGTTGAGGTCACCCTATGCCCCCCAGCCTAGTTGAGGCATAGGGCCCAGAATGTGGTGTAAACAACCTCTTTCCCCTACCCAGCCTGTCTGAGGACTCCTGGTCCTGAAGGCTCAGTGTGAGGGGTGCTGACGGTGATTACCTGGCCTCCTGATGTTCAACCCCATCCTTGCCAAACTATCTGGGAGCCATCAGTGAATGTCTGTTCCCTGCACCACTATCTCCAAAGCCATATACTCTTGGTACTGGGAGAGAGTTCTGGAATGACCATCCTGGATTCTCATGGGCACAGACTGATGAAGCCAGAGAGAAAGCAGAGGACCTACAGATACCCAGCCAAAGCTGTATCCTCCACTAGTGCCCAGCCAGGGAGAAGCAAGTCAGCCAGGAGTGTGCTATCAGAGCTTTAGCTGCATTTGAAGTGTCCCCAGGGGCACTTGCTGGGGATGAGGAGTGAAGGACTTTTTAGCTTCTGTAGCTGATGCTCAGTGGTTCAGAGAATCCTAGTGATATGAAGGCATTGGAGGTGTGGGCTGAACTGTCCCTCATCTCACACTGGAATCTATACCCTAGCACTCAGGGCAGGACCTTGTTGGGAGAAGTGCGTAGCGATGAGATTGGTAAAGATGAAGTTACCTTGGAGTAGTCTCAGTCTCATCAACTAGGACAGGTGTCTATGTAGAAAGGGGAATTACGGACACTGACTGACACCTGAGGGTGAAGGCGGAGGTGAAAGACGCTTCCAGGCCCCAAGGGACCCAAAGGTTTCCAGTAAACCCAGAGGCAGGAAGGGAGCCTAAAACACATTGACCCATAGAGACTGAGGAACCCCTATTACGACTTTCAATTCCAGAACCTCAAGACTGAGATGATGCTTTGTGCCATCTAGCTCCTCAGCCCCTCTGTAGAGTTTAGTGACAGCAGCCTGGCCAAGTCAATGAAAGCAGAAATACCAATATTAGCCAGGTGAGGTGGTGTATGCCTTTAATCCCAGCACTTGGGAATGTGGAGTGGGAGAAGTTTGAGTTTGAGTGTAGCCTGGGATATTTGTGTTAACAAACAACAAACAAACAACAAACAAACAAACAAACAAACCCTCAAGTGCTGATGAGATTGCTCAGCAGATAAAGGCATTTGTCACCAAGCCTGATAACTGAACTTTAGTTCTGTACCAGGAACCCAGGTAGTGGAAGGAGAAAACTGACTCTTGCAAGGTGTCCTTTGACCTCCACACATACCATGGCATATGCGCTCCTTCCCCAGATAAATAAATTTAAATAGTTCTTTTAAAAATCCCTCAAAACTCAAATATATAAACACACACACACACACACAGACAGGTGTGCACCAATATGATCACCTAGTCATTCTGAAGAGAAATAGTCATGGTAATGTTTTTAAATTGTGATATTTAAAAAATTTTACAGATTGAAAACAAAGCAAATCTGAACTGAAGAAAGGCATCTTGGGATATGCTTGGCAACTTTCAGAAATGTCTGATCAGATGGCATGACCTGTTAGGCATTGTTACCTCCAAATTGTAGGTTAGAATGGCAAAGGGGTTGTGTGGCTTGCCAAAGGCCACCACACTCACTGGTAGCATGGTGGATTTTTATATTGATTTTTGCCTTTTCTGACAGGACTTGGAGTGGTAGTCAGGCTGGTCTTGAACTTTCAATAGACATGCTCCACTGTGCCGGGTAAAAATGGCAGCTTTTTTTTTTTTTTTTTTTCCTGTGTTTTTGAGACAAGGTCTCCCTATAGCCCCAGCTGGCCTGGAATTTCACAGAGATCTGCCTGCCTCTGCCTCTTGAGTGTTAGGATTAAAGACATGTGCCACCATGCCTGCCAAAAATGGCAGCTTTAATCTGAACAGTCCATTTTAAAGCTAGAATCTTCCTCACTTTAGTCAGTAGGCAGTCACTATTGGGGTTGGAACATGGGGAAAGGGTCTGTGGGAACAGTTGACATAAGAAGGCCATCAGTCAGGAAGGAACAAGAGTTGTCCTGGATTAAGGGCCACTGTAGCCTAGCCACATTAGGCACTGGCCTTATGAAGTGTTCTGTGCTGAGGTGGAGAAGCAGGCACACCACTTTGGAAACACTCACCCAAGCATAAACTGGAGTATGCCTGTATAAATCCACCTCCTGTCTTTCCTTACTTCATCATGAAACTAAGTTTGGGGACATGCCTAGCGTGGAAGGCCACCAGTGTGAGTCATGGCCCCCTTATGCCTCAGTTCCTCTCTCCGATGACACATACTCCTTTTACCCTTGCTCCCTAGGTTTTCCTGATAAGGTCCTCCAGGGGACGGACGTCTTTCACCCACAGGGCCTGGTGGGACCACCATTTTCAGGTCTGTTTCCTCAATCCAGTCTTGACCTCAAGACCAGCACAGAGGGGAAGCAGTTCTGGCTAAGATGCTCTCATCCAGCCTCAGGTGGCAGTCTGGGAGGGAGGGCAGCTGAGGAATGAGTACCCAGCTCCAAGCTGTCATGACAGGAAGGGACTGGGATGGAAGTGGCAGAGGGGCCTTCAGGCAAGGAGACAGGTAAAAGATGTGTTAGGGCAGCCAAGGCATTTAAGCTTGTCTGGATCATTCTTCCATGCTCTGCAGAAGTGGCTTTGGTCCAGGAGCTGGGTGACCTCTTTCTCTACCCTGGGCCAAAAACTGGGGAACCTCCTTCCTCTGGCACCGAGTTCCAGTGTAAGTATGTCCTGCCCAGTGAGTAAAGGGAACGGGTCAAGGGGTGAATTGTAGTACAGGGGTGAGGAGCACTGGGAGCACACTTTTCATTGTGTAGAGTTTGACAAGGGCTTCTGTACCTCTTAACTCCACCCTCCCCAGAGTCCACTGCTGTGGGCCAGGGGCATGCACCCTGGATTCCTCCAGCGATCCAAGCAGGGGAAACTGTGCCCATGGGGGAACATAGCTGATCTCTCAGCATATTAGAAAAACATCTCCAGACATCTAGGCCAGTGGTCAGCCATGTATAGGGCTGGTTCCAACTATGGGAAAACACAGGGGTGGGCCAGAGATACCTAAGCCTGCCAGAACTGTGAAGCAGGCCACAGCGGCCAAAGCTCGGGATCTGGCAGGACCCACCCATTGCTCTTCAGAGAAGGACGTGGAGGACCAGCTAAGATAGGACAGATGTCCAACTTGCCCAAGAGTAAGGAGGAAGTGGCCCTGAAGGTCCCCTTACCAGTTAAAGCCGGGACTGAGAAAGAGGCCAACCTGGGTATCCAGGGGGACTGGTATTCTAAGAGTGTCCTTCCACCACCTCCCCAGTGACAGACACTGAGGGCAAAGGTTCCTGTGAGCCCTGACCCAACCACCAACCCTGACCTCGCAACCCCAGGATCCACATACCTTGAAGCCACCCTGGCCACCAGCTCAGTTGCAGCACAGCCCAAGTGAGTGGCCAGGGCACTTTAGGGACCCACATGCCCAGAGCACCTGGCTGTTCTTCTTTCAACTGCTGCTGTCTCTTCCTCTTCGGCTGCTCAGGCACAATTGTCAGCAGTGGAAAGGAAACTGTCCCGGATCATGTTAGAGGGAGGGGACCTGTTCTTGGCCTCCGCCCCCTCTTCCTCCACCTTCACAGAGGCAGGAGAACAGGCAGGAGGGGTGGGGGAGGACAGAAACGAAGAGGTAGGGAGTGGGGGAGGTAGGTGGGAGGGACTGATGCCAAGGAGAAGGGAACAGGGACTGGGAGGGATGGGAGATGAGGGAGCTGGGGAAGTGTAGGGAGAAGACACAAGCTGCTTCTGCCCCTTGCCCCACGGTGGGGGCCTCTTCATCTCAGGCCCCTCTTGTGGGCAGTTCTGGTCCTTTCTGTCCATATCTCCCGATTTTTTAGCTCCTGAGGCTGAGAGAGATGGGGACTGGGGCCAGACCTCCTATCTCTTTGGAGGGTGGGTGTTTTCTCTGGTCTCCATGTTTCGGTGAGGGCCAGGACCCTGTTCCACTGTGGCAGGTGAGGCTCAGAGCCCTGTGAGCTCCTACCCAGCCCTCACTCCTGGGGAGCAAGTGCCCAGCCACTCCCATGTCCTCTGCTAGAGGGGTTGAAAGGAAGCCTGGAAGGGCTGTAGTGGGCCCCTCCTGGGACCCAGAAAAGACCTTTTTCCCCCATGGCCACCTTCTCAGAGCCAAGAAACACTTAGGCCTAGTCTGGCTTTCTCTCATGTCTTTTCTTTCCGTCAAGGCAGTGGCCCTCCTGTTCAGGGCACCGTCTTCTCTGCCCTCTCAGTGGTCTTGGGTTTGCTGGCCCTGCTATCCTGGGTCTTGGCCCACTTCCTCTTTACCTGACAGACCTGACACCAAACTGGTGTGGTCACAGTTTTTAGGTCTTTCCAGGTCAACCCTTCTCCTTAGTTTCTAGGTGGCGGGCACCCACCATGTCCTCTACCTGCCCATCAACCCCCCCCCATTCCCTAGGTTGGGGTGGGTAGACCCATGAGGACTGCTTAGTCTGTACCCTGGGTTTGGGGGTGCTTTGATATTTCACCGCTCTGCTCTGTTTTATCACTGTGAATGGAAAATAGGAAAAACGAAACTGCTGATATTAGCGATGAGACGTGTGGGTCGCACCAGCCTGAAGTAACCAGAGGGCTGGAAACCATCTGGTAGCTGCTGAGGCCACCCCAAGCTCAGAGGCACCCGCTTGGTGGGGAAGGAAACGTTACTTCCTTAACTTGCACATCGATGGAAAAAGAGCATCAGAGTGTGAGGTGAGGTACAAGGCATAGACTGGCCGCCCCCGGTCTGAGTATTGGGCCTATGGGCAAGGGCTAGGGGGATCCCCCCACCAGGTCTGGCACACTAGAGAGCCTCTTGACAACCATGTAGCCCCCAAGTATGCTCAGATCACCACTCCCCCAATGTTCTGGGCACCAAGGTGTCTGCTATTTGGAGCCTAGGCAGATCCTGGATGATCCCATCCAGCCTGTTCCGATCCTTTATCCAGAGCCTTCTTGTGGGACTCTGAGGCTCTGTAAACTACAGGGACAGAGTTGTGCATGAGGATTGGAGAGGGAGCAGGAGGGAGCCTGGGCCCAGAGCAGTGAGTGGTCAGGGAGGAGCTCCATTCCACCCCTGGAGGTCTCCTCATCACCCCAGGCCTCCACGTACTGCAGCACCTCCTCATGGAGGGGGGATCTGCCTCCCCTATTCCCTTCCCCTTTTGCAGTTACTTATTCCTTCCCCATCTCCAGCCCCACTTCTGCCCCTCTTCCTTTATCCTCCATAGCAGTGGAACAGGAGAAAGGCTAGGATGGCACTGCTTGACTTCCCTGTGCTGACAGCCATTGAAGCCTCCTTGAGGGGGAGTGTTTACCAGAGAGGGATGGGACTGAGCCTTGAAGGTCCCATGGCCTGCAAGGAGGCAGAGGGTGGGAAGGAAAAGGTAGTACTGGGTATGGAGCAGCAGTCCTGGGACTAAGCCAGGAAAGGGCATGCTGGGCCCATACCCCTGACTCATACTACTGCTGACTTCTTATCACACCATCCCCACAAAGCACACGATCTTCAACACACATACTTATCCTCCTCCAGACTCACAATTTCAAATACACATGCTATCCCCAAACACATACTCATTCCACAAATACATGCTGTCCCCTATGCACATCAGACTCCCAGTATACATGTGGTCTCTCAATATGCTTGTGGTCCACCAATCCACATGTGGTTCCCCAATCCACATGTGGTCTGTTGATACACACACACACACAGTTTCCAAGACGTATGTTTTTTTCCAGTATCCATAATTCCAGGCACACACACTATGCCCCAGTACATATAATACTCACCAGGTATACTATTTGCAACAGGCATACTATTCTGAAATTCACACCCAGTCCCAACACTCCATGCTATCCTTCAAAACATACACTGTCCCCAACACACGTTATTCCACTGTGCTGGCTGCCTACACAATATGGTGCAGTAGATGCTGTTGGTCTGGCTTACTATGGGGCATCATTCCCTGAGCATACTTCAGCTGTGTCAGTTTTCTGCTCTGTCCCTTTGGGTGCTGAGCCAGAGCCAGTGGTGCGGATGGGCTCCCTGCTGAAGCACATGTCGGGAGATCCAATTGGTGGGGGTCAGGGACAGAGTTATTGGGGACACTCTTGTGTGGATCTGAGTGTGACTGCCAGTCATCATTACACAAGTGTGGTCATTGGATGTGAGGCTGTTATGGTGGCCTGCATTTCTGTTTGGGGAGCCAGCCCCTGCATCTGTTCCTTGCTGAACTCACTAGGAAAATGCTCAGGAAGTGAGCTTGGAAGAAAGCAACCAGAGGCATGGCTTAGTGGTCACTAGTAGCTTTCCAGGGTCAGGTCCTCAGAAGTCCCCTGGGGCCTCCCCTCCTGAGCATGCCAGAGAAGCATTAGTTTCCAACTTGTTGGTCTCAAGATTGTGACATAGGAGGCAGAGCAGATGGAAAGTTAGGGAGAGGGGGTCCCAAGTTCTGGAGGGAACAGGAAGTTTCCATCCAGGTGGGGACAGGGACAGGAAATTCAGAAAACGAAGGATCATTTTGAAACAACTGCAAGGAAGGCAGGAGGCAGAGGGATAGTGAGCGCCCAGATCCAAAGCCCATTGGGCCCACTGGGCAGAGTAAGGTCTCACAGGGCACAGGGCCCCACAGCCCAGGCCACAGGCTGATTCACAGCTATTTCTGAGGTTGGAACAGGAAATGGTTAATAGTGTTTGCAAATAAAAACTTTCAGTTCTGCCCTGTTTTGAAACATTTCCCAGAAGCTAAAGGAAGAGACGCTAATTTATCTGCCCAATTTAAAATCCAAATTTAAAAAAAATCGGCATTTTCATATCTTATCATGTACTTGTTCCTTAAAACAGGTGATTTTTACTCCCACCCCCATTTTCTCTAAACTTTCTAGAGTGTGGTTAGTGGTTTAAATGTGCACCTATATCTAAATTTCTAAGGTGTGTGTTTGTGTGTCTGTTGCATATGTGTTTTCAGTATACATATGCTCTGTGTGTGTCTGTGCTGTGTGTAGGAATGTCTTCCAATCTTGTTTAATTAGCACAGAGGGCATTATTTGGGCCCTTGCTGGTGACCCAGGTGGCCGCAGCACAGCCTCACTAAGACCCTGAAGGCAGGCTGGGCTGAGGTGGACACCCAGCTGACCCAGTGAGCGCATGGACCTCTAGAAAGGGTAGGGGAGGTGATAGCCACTTAGCTGCAGAGGACTGGAGGGGCAGCTTCCTTGATGAGCAGTCCACTCTCAGATGCTTCCTGAGCCTGCTTCTCTATCAGTTGCCCTAACCCTTGCCAGAGCTGAGCTCAGAAACAGAGATAAAGGATGAGGGCAAGCAGGGCCAGAAGCAGGGGCAGGGGAAAGGGTCAGCTATTCTGTGAAGTGGCTGACGGTGCCCAAAGTGGACCTGACTCTTCCCTGATGGGTTTTTCTCTGTGGTCTATCTCCATTACCTTCCCAGTCCATTGGGAACCATCTCTAGAGAGGCTGCTCAGGTCCCAGGAGAGGACTCTTATCTACATCTTGCTCCCAAAGTCTGTCCTCTGCAGGCTAACTTTGTTGAAGTATGCTGGGAGTGCTCCCCATATTCACCCTGGGTGTAGCACATTAGTTTACCTAGGCTTGGACCCAGGTATGAGTCTTATTTTGTAACTGGCACAGTTTTTCTATCCACTGTTTTTTTTTTTTTTTTTTTCTGGCACAGATGTGGAGAATGTGCATGGTTGACTGACTTCTCAACTGGTTGGATGTAGTCTTTGTAGCCTAGCTTGTGGGCCTGGGGGCCATAAATTGGCCTATGGGCAGAGGCTTGGGATGCTGGGTACCTCCGTGTCCTGTGCACTGAGAGAAGTCTGCCTTGGTTTGAGGACTCTTAGAGTGATGCACTTCTTCCCCCTCACGTCTGTGACTGGTGTTGCCACCCACATGGTGGGTGATCAGCACTATCTCAGAGTTTAGCTGTGCTTCTACAGGTGATTGAAACTGGCCAGGGTAGGAGGAGGTTGTGGAAGGAGTCAGGAATCCCTGGGCCCGTCGGGGAGTGTTCTGCATACCTCTAAGCACCCCTCCCCCAAAAGGTAGGAAAGGTGACAGAAGCCAGACATACTACATGAAATGCATGATATGAAATTCCCATTTCTAGAAAGCTCAAAAGCAGAAACTATAAAGGGTAGTATCCAGAGATGCCTCTTAGGTGTAAAGTCATAAAGTGCCACTCAAAATGTGTGTACATGTGCTGGTGGGTCCTTCAGGGAGCAGTAACTGGGAAAAAGCCAGTTAGAGCTCTGGGGTGATGCAGGGGGTGAGGGTAATTATTTTCTAATACTTTATAAAAATTTGTGAACCTGGGCATTTATTTTTAAGATTTATTCTTTTTAATTTTATTTGTATGAGTGTCTGCATGTATGTATGTATACCATCTGTGTGCCTAGTGCCCTCAGAGGCCAGAAGAGGGTGTTGGAGTCTCCTGAGACTATAGTTTCAGATGGTTGTGAGCTGTCATGTGGGTGCTGAAAACTGAACCTGGTCCTCTGCAAATGCAGCCAGTGCTGGGTCAGCTCTCTAGTCCCATAAACTGTGCATTTATGATTTAACTGTTTTAATGCAAATGTTTGGCATTTCTTACCAATAAAAAGTTCAAAGGTGGCCCTCTTATCCCCGCCTGAGGTGTAGAGGGCTAAACAAGAAGAATCACAGCTTTAGTGTCAGCCTGGGCTACACAGTGAGGCCCTATTTCATAAAACCTGAAAATGGCACCATCAACAAAAGTTTAAATGAAAAGACCTATAGAAAATTGTGGTGATGATGATTCCTCATAGTCTCATCCCTTTGTTGGAAAAGACAGATTCAGCTTTGGGACAAGGGCAAGGTCCCTGACTCATAGCTCATCTTGAGCCAGAGTTGTGAATAGGATGCTGCTTATAACATGGCATGCATTGGTAAGAAAAGGTCACAGGACCATGTCTTTGAGACTTCCTGCTTGTGAAAGTGAACATGATCATTTACACGTGTGGAATGATGCTGGATGCCAGTGCACATGCGTAGTGTGGTTGGTGATCTCAAGTGGGGTATCACTGCAGTCTTTTCTATTTTCCTGGTGCCTTCGAGATATATCAGTTGCCATAGAGACCATACTGTTGTCAAGACAGTTGATTGGCTGGCACTTAGATGTGGGATGCTTCCTTGGGGCAATCACAGATCTCAGCCTGTACTAGGGAGCAATGTGGACAGGGCCAAGGTGGATGTGTGAGAGTGTCGTACCCAGGCAAGAGAGTTACAGGTCACCACCACATGCATAAGTCAATTAAAAGGGAGAGGAGTCCTCTGTTGATTAGCACGCGACTGAGAGTGCCTTTGAAAATCTCTCAACACAGAAGCTCAAAGGTACAGAGTTTATAAAGGTCAAAACCATAAAAAGCATGATAACAGTTTGGACCAGATGGAGGTCAGAGAAACCTTGCTACAGAAGTTATTTTGGCACACACTGAGATTTGTTTACCTTTAACATTTTGGAATTATTTTTCTTTACTATGGTCAGGGTGTAGAAAGGCTCTGGCCATCATGCAGCTGACTGGAGGACACTAGTATCTGGGAAGCATGCCAAAGCATGGGAAACATGTCAGAAGAAGTGCAAACTGATGAGTTCTGAGGATCATTAGTTTAGCTGAAGCAATTTTCTGTTTTATAAAGTTTAAGAAGCCATTTATTATATAGGGCCCCACTGCCAGTTCTATCAGGAGGAGGAACAGGGAGCCAGCTATTGTAAGTAGAGTTGTAAGCCAAAGGCTCCAGTCAAACAGTATATGGTATCAGGAGTTATTTAGTTCTTGTTCTTGTCTTTTATTTAGATTTTCTCAGACTTTTTGTGAGATCTCCTTGATGACTCCTGACTGGTTGGCATAGAAACAAGCCTCACTATGGACCATGCATAGCCCCCATGGACATGAAGACCAGGTCCAAACCTCATGAATTTTGGAGAACTACCTTGGCCAGGGATTCTACGTGGACATGGAGAGTATAGATAGAAAACTGGAGGTGTCAAATATTTGCATCTATCCACTGGCTCATGTGTTGGAGTCCACTCTTTCTCTGGACTAGGGTTGCTGTACCTAAAGCAACAGATCTTGCTACACCCATTCCTACTAACATCAGAACGAGAAGTTGTGAGGCAGTTCACTTATATAGGTAGTGTGGTGGCCCACAGGGAAACAAAAGATGGGCTCTGTCAGGTCCTGAGTATACAAACATCTGGGGACGGACATAAACAACTATCCATAAGACTGAGTTTTCATCCAGGAGTTCTGAAGTTATGCAACAAGTGAGACCTGTGGAGAAGCAAACCGTGCTCCATTTGGGGCAAAATACACTTGGGAATCAAGAGTTTGTGTTAGAGAAGTATTACAGGAGGCCGAATGGGGGCATTCAAGAGGAAATGCTCAGGTGTGACCAGGCAGGCTGCGTTTCCAGTTACAGTCCCCTCAGTGTGATGGTAGTTTCTAAGCGCAGGCAAGCTGACTTGTCGGAGGACTTAATTATTGGAATTTCTGCCTCCAGCCTGGCATAGTAAGGTGGCCGGGTCTTTAAACAGAGCCAACAATCTTGTGCAAATCATGTTGAGTGAAATTTAAGAGCCTATGCATTTTCTGGAGCATAAGGGAAAGATCTGATGCCAAAGGGGCCCTCTCAGAAGTTCTCCCTCAAGGAGGGCATGAGTCAGTTGTAGGGGGTGTAAAGGCCTGTGATTGAGGACCTATGGTTGGATGAATCTTCCTTTCCTAGGGAATTCGGAGAGGCAGAAATGCAACCAAGCATTTGTTTAATTTAGCTATTGGGCCAATGGGGCATAGAGGTTTGAAGTTCTTTCTTTTGGATGGTAAATAAAGCTCCTGAATCACGTCCTGTTACCCAGATTCTTATTCTCCATGTAAAGCCAATTCCTTAAAGGTGGTGGGCAGATTTGTTCATCTGTAGGCATATAGAATTTCCCTTCTTGGGATTAGAGCAGTTGGCCTCTGGTTGGCTCTCTCCAGAGAGAGGAAGGTGGTATCATTAGGGCTCCCCAAATAAGGAGCAAAACATTTCTAGTATGGGCAAAAGAATTAGTTTTCCTAGTCACATCTTGGTAAATCTTTGTCCCTGTTATATGGCCATCACTTCAATTTTGTGGTCCTATTCTCCAGGGCACACATAAAAACTTATACCTCTTAGGGTAGAGCATCCATCAGGGGACCTGAAACGACATGGTTGACCCATATAAACTAAATGAACCCTCTTCCATATGTCCGGTCATGAAATCCTTTCTAGGATTAATAGCAAGATTTGAGTTTTATGAGATCAATTCTAAGTTGTAGAGACTATTAGACCCCCTTATCCAATTGTGCCAGAATCCTTCCAGTATGGAAGGAGGTCAGAGTAAAAGTGAAAGTAATAGGGCTTTGCATCATAACAGGAACTATTCAGGCAAACAAGAGTCCTATTTTTGAGACAATCTTAGCTTTAGGTGAGGTGGTCCATTTATAGTCTGGGTCAAGCTTGATGTGGGAGTGATGAATCCAGGAAAGGATTCCTTTGACTTTCACGATGGTTGGAAATGTCAGGATGACAACACGAGGCCCCCTTCGAGCAGGAGTAATTCTTCTTTCTGGAACTTTTTAATGTTTACCAGATTTCCAGGTTGGAGTAAAAGGCAGGGCATGGAGGAGAAAACCGAGAGGACACCTCTGGAATGTTAAAATGAACTGTGACCTGGAACTGTTGGAGAGAATAGAGATATTTAAAAGACATTTGCTTCACTAATGGGGTCCCTTAGGTGGGGCAACAAGGGAGGTGGCCTTCCAAACATAATTTGATAAGGGGTAAACCTCCCCTTGCCTGGAGGAGGGCCAATTTTCACTGGTTTCTCAAATCAGTTTAGAGAGTGTAGACTTAATAGTCTTTTTCATCCCTCAGAACTGTGGGATCTGGCTTTGGAAGACAATAACTCAGTCAGATTTATAGCACCCAAAGGGTGGTTTGATGAAGTTAATCCACTAGGAGATGGCTCAGAGCCATAGGTAGGAAGATCCCTGAGTTGGGTAAAATCCACTGTCCTGTTGAGTCCTGTTTTGTGCCCTGAGATCAAGCCTCTTCTGAGCTGTAGGTCAACTAGAGAGGGAGCTCAGGATGGAAAGGGCTATGGGCAGACAGTGAGGGGTTTGTGTGCAGCTTGTCAGCCTGTCTGCTTGCTTGATTTGCCATTTGGTTTCTTCTGGCGTCAGGTTTGTTGGTTCTCTGATGGCCTTGATAATGAATAACAACGAACAACAACCATCTTTCTTTTTCTTTTCTTCCTTTTTTTTTTGGTTGTTTTTTTGAGACAGGGTCTCCTTATAGCCTCAGCTGGCCTAGAACCCATGATATAGACCAGACTGGCCTTGAACTCACAGAGATTCACCTGCCTCTGCCTCCCAAGTGCTGGGATTAAAGGTGTGCACCACCATGCCCGACTAACAAACACCTTTTTGGGGAGCCAAACAGCTTCAAGGACAGTCAGGATTTCTTCTTTGTTTTTAAGAGTTTTCCTTCAGCCATCAAGGGCCCTCCTTCCCTGTGAATCATAGCGTGAACATGAAGTGTGGCAAAGGCATACCTACTATCTGTGTAGATGTGTACCTGCTTGTTTTTACCCCAGCAACTGCATCAGACAGGGCAGTGTCCTGGAGGTCCTGGTGGCTAGCCTGAGAGATGTCCAACAGATCTTCACGGTTCTGGAGAAGGTCACTGTAAGGCGTCAGTGTAGCTGAGTTGAGGCTCTGCACAGCAGTGAAAGTGAGGCAGGGCTGGCTGATCAACAGGCTTTGATATTGAGTAATATGAGCATTTGTCATCCATTGACCATCTCCCCCTTTCCTGCCCCCCAAGAGTGTCTCTATGGCCTGGGGAACTGTAAGGGTCAAATCTTGACCTAAGGTTAACTTGTCAACCCCTTTTACCAGGATAGCATGCAGGTAAGGTCCTCTGGAAGCCACTGGGTCTAAATGCTTAAACAGGTATGCTGCAGGCCTCTGTCAGGGTCTGAGTCTGAATTAGGATACCCTTTGTAACACCCTGAGTTTCATGTACAAAAAAGGTGGAATGGCTCATTAATTCAGGCAAGACAAGAGTGAGGACTTGAGTTAAAGTCTGCTTTGGTTCCTAAAAGGCTTGTTCTTCTGTATCAGTCCAGTTTAAGTGTTGGTCCTCCACTGTGGATGAACAAAGGGCTGGGATATTTCAGCAAACCTTAGGATCCAGAGTCTACAGTACCTTGCTGCCCCCAGGAACTCATGTGTCTGTTTCTTGGTCTGGGATGTAGTGATCCAGAGGATAGCCTCTTTCCAGGCAGCACTCAGGGTTCTTTTACCTTGTGAGAGTTTACCCCAGGAAAGAGACCTCTGTCTGGCACAGCTGAGCCTTCTTTGTGGAGACATGATAGCCCAACATTTGAAGCAATTGGAGTAGGTCTTCAGTGTCTTTTAAACAGGTGGCAGTGTTGGTGGCATCTAGCCAGAGATTATCTACTTACTGGAGTAGGATTGAGTCAGGGTCAGATACCTGACCCACCAAGTCCTTTTGTAAGGCTTCTCCAAATAATGCTGTGGAATTTTTAAACCCTTGGGGTATGTGTGACCGGGTCAACTGGCATGTTTCACTAGTTGATGGGTCTGTCCATTCAAAAGCAAATATAGGCTGGCTTTCCAGTGCCAAGGGAATGGAGAAGAAAGCAGCCTTTGGGTCTAGAACTGTTTAGATCTGATAGGTGGGAGGAGGCTCAATAAGGTACATGGTTTTGGAACTTTAGGGTGAATGGTTTCAGTTCACTTAATTACCTCCCAAAAGTCCTGAACTAGCTGGTAATCTGAGGTCCCCAGCTGTGGACTGGCAGAAAAGATGTATTTCAGGCAGACTGGCATGGGGTGATATTTTGTTCCAGCAGTTTCTTAATGTGGGGTGTAATCCTTAGTCTAGTCTTTTGACTCATGGGATATAGTTGAACTTGGATTGGTATTGCTGAAGCTAGTTCATGGCCACTCCACTTCATGGGAAGAGCAGTCAATCTGAAAATAGATATGTGGTTTCCCCTTTGAGAGAGTCACAGCACAGTCCTCACCAAACCCTTGGGAGAAATTCTTTAACATGCATTGAAGAGGAGAGAGTTTAGATTGAGTGATTTCCATGTTGAAAGTATGGTTTATGTGACTTAGTGAAGTAGAAGATTAGAAAAACAGGCATGGAAACCCCAGTGACAATAGAGAGAAGATGACCATGTGTGAGACCCCCAAATCCCAGGTTGTGGGAGTGAGCAGGGTGCCAGGCCAAAGGGGGTGAATCCAGAAGTGGGAAGGCCTGACTGAAAACTTCCAATCCTGGGGAGAAAAAAAAGGAGGGCAGTTTGGGGAGTCTGTAGACAAGAACAGAGCAAACAGTCAACAACCCCAGAAGACAGTTTACTGGAACTGTCAGTACCCCAGACAATGGACTAGCTCCTTTCACATTCATAGACAAAGAAGCCAGAGGAACTCATCCTTGGGGAAAAGGAGAGTACCCTGGGCTGGCTTCTGGTTGCCACTAAGCCAAAGTGAGCTTGGAGGAGAGTACAGCTCTCCTGCCCTTGAGACAGATAAAAAAGACCAGACAGAATGATACTGACAGACAACACTGGCTGGGCAAGTTCCCAATTGTACTATTTCAAACTCAAGAGAAGCATTCAATTATTCATACAACACTTCAGCTAGCTATGAATTTAAACAAAACCAAATCCTAATTCCTCATGAGAAACAGTCAGAAAACCAAATGCTGAGGGAAGACTCCCCTTTGGGTCTATCCTTCCCAACAGACCAGAAACAGCATCCCGGTATAGTGCTAGAGGACAAAGGGAAAGCTCCTTGTTAGGCCTATCTTTCCCGACCTTAGAGAAGGCTCCCTGTCAGGCCTATTCTTCACAACCTGAAACCAGAACTGACATCAGCATACAGACTTAGGTCTTAAAAGAGTTAAGAAAACTCGATCTATTTTAGTGTCCAGCAAAATGGCAGTCATTCTAGACTTCTCCAGGTCCAGTTAGGAGGAGCGGGTCCCTGGAACATCTTCAGGGAGCACAACCTCCTCACTGACCAGGGATGTCTAGAGAGAGGCTGAATCCAGTGGGTGTTGGGGATCTCACTGGGGCCTCCAAGATGTTATACATGGGTGAGAGAGTTATAGATCATCACCACACACATAAGCCAATTAAAAGGGTAAAGAGTCCTCTATTGACTAATGCATGACTGAGAGTGGCTGGTGTCTTTGAAAATCTCTCAGCACAGAAGCTCAGGGTACAGTTTATAAAGGCAAAAACCGAAAAAAGCATGATAAAGTTTGGACCAGACGGAGGTCAGAGAAACCTTGCTACAATAGTTATTTTGGCCCACACTGAGATTACTCTTCTGTACTATGGTCAGGGCCATGGAAAGGCTCTGGCCATCATGCAGCTGTTGGGAGGTTGCTAGTATCTGGGA
The DNA here is from genome assembly GCA_035773235.1 of Eospalax fontanierii. Taxonomy (NCBI): domain Eukaryota; kingdom Metazoa; phylum Chordata; class Mammalia; order Rodentia; family Spalacidae; genus Eospalax; species Eospalax fontanierii. Next base: position 2,294,145 of record CM069530.1, on the reverse strand, counting down.
AGCATGCCGAAGCATGGGAAATACACCAGAAAAAGTGCAAACTGAGTCAAAGGCAAGATGGGGTCCCTTCTGCTACAGCACAAACTAGGACTTTTGCTACTTCAAGAGGAAGCCCCAGAATGTCTGGCTTCTGTACCAGCAGGAAAACCTGGTCAAGGGGTACCTGTACAATGGCGGTTTCCAGTACCAGCTGAAGGGACTTTTGATATTTGAAGTGGTGAGAGCTTGAGGGCCTCTTCCTGGGTTCTGTGGGATGGAGGGGCTGAAGGTGCCTTGTTGCTGGCCTAGGTTGTCCTGGTCTTTGAGGCTAGGTATGGTAGGGAGCGGAGGCTTTTAGGATGGGAACCTGGGCTCGGCTGGCCTCTCTCCAACAGATAGGCATGACCAGGCATGTGTCATACCTTCTGAGAAATGAAAACTTTCAGTGTCATGTGGCTGCCTAGGGCAGGGCCCTGTGGGGAGTTGTGGTTGCTTTCTTGGCTCCTTTGGGCTTTTCTGGACAGTGCTGCCCTTAGGCAGATGGGTCGTCTCTGTTTCTATGGCACTGCCATGGCATCATAGGTGTCAGAACTAATGGATCTGGAAAGTGCAGGTTCTCCTTGCTGTAGACTGTCGACGGACCAGTCACATGCATGGTACCACCTCAAATTGAAGCTGAAGGGTTCATGAGGCAGGATGCTTGGCCCAAGAAATGGGAGAACTGCCTAGGCTTCTAGGTGGAGTTGGGGGACTGGGCCAGGAGTCTGGGGTAGCTGAGGGTCACTGCTGTTATGATAATATTCACCACCAATGAGTCAGGAACATACTCTGCTCTGTTCCTCTGACTTCTCCACCCAGGACGGCAACCCTTACCCTGCAGGTGAGACAGAAGGTAAGAGATGGGGGTGGGAGGGCAGACTGAAAGTCTCGAGAGGAAGACAGATAGAGGGCTGACCAATGTGTCATTATATAGAGACACAGGGCAGAGAGGGGGCTTCTCTACTCTTTGATGTGGATGCCATGGCTCCCCAGGATCTAAAGCACTTCGGGCCAGGCATAAGTTAGGTCTGGACCTTTTCAGGTTCTAGAAAAGTAATAACCATTATGAAGCCCCTGAAGCTCCTTGAAGCTCATTCCTAGTTCCAAAGCCACAGCAAAGAACTCCAGCCGGTGAGTAGATGTGGGACACTCACTGCAGCTGGTTGGAGTTGTGTAGGGCCTAAGCAGGGATGGCCCCAGGCCCTCAACTGAAGCACCAACGCTTCTGGGTGCTGGTGAACCCAACTGAAATAAACTCGAAGTGCCATTCCTCAGACATGGTTCCAGGGCTCTGTGGGCTTATGTGACTAGAGGGTGGTGATGGACACAAGTTCGGAGCACTAGTACGATCCAGAAAGTTCTACTTGACAACACTGAAGTGAAGCCTCCCATGCAGCTTGTACCTGCACCTGTGCTGCAGGGAGTGGTCACGTGTCTGGAGACCTGAGGGTCTTGGAATCCAGGGTCCAGACATAGGCACTGCCTCAGGTCCTTCCAGCTCCAGGACCTTCACTGGAGTCCTGTGCTGGTTTTCTCTCAGTTGAAGGGACTGGCATCCCGCTGTCTTGCTCATCTATCTTATACTATTAAAGTCAAATTGGCTTACCTACTGTGTCCACCCTGGAGCACCCTGCCCCCTCAACATTTCTCCAATTTCCCTTCATTTGACCCGGTTTCCCTTTTAGCTGACATATGACAGGCAGAATCACCTTTTATGAAATGGTTACCTGCCAAGGCTTGCTCCCTCAGTACCCCACTTGCTGAGCCATTATCTATGGTAATACCTCAGATCCTTGTTCTTCTGCTCTGCCCCACAACAAGATTGCCTCTGTCACCTGTGACCCTGAGTAATAGCAAGTGAGAAACTTCAGAAAGCAGTAGGCCTCATCAGCACCTGCAGGTGTCAGCAAGTGAGTTCTGGGACCAAATGGATGAGAAGGCATTATCTGTCCAGCTTTTCAGATTAGGGGGCTGCAAACAAGGGAGTGGAACTGAACCTGTCCCTGGCAGATGCAGGGAGGGGTTCGAGGGCTACAGAGCTTGTGTATGGGCCAGTGTAGGTGTTGGGCCCATTTTGGTCACAGTTCTGGCTAGCTGGTGGTTTGAGATTTGAGGTTTGCCTGTGGAATGAAAGGCCAGGGTCAGTTTGGCACCAGACAGATAGGAAGGCCGAGTTCCAGCAGAGCACTGAGGGGTCCAGATGTGGGCTCCATAGCTTGCTCTTCCCTCCATGCTGCTCATTTTCTCTTTCCTCACAGGCTCCAGTGCAGCTGCTGCCCATGAACCTGGGGCTTGGTTCATGTGCACATCCCGTTCCACCTGTGGTGAGATGGGGATTGTGGCCAGGGCTGGTAAAGATTGTGTCCAGGGGCTGTCAGTGCAGGCTGTGTCCCTTGGGCATCTTGGATGACTGCCAGGTGAGCCCTGGGGATGTTTGAGCCTTCCTCAGCCATCTGGACCTCCACATTCTGAAGAACTGCTATGGGGACAGCCCCAGACCACAACAGTGCCCCCAAGTCTATGTCAGGGACTGCTGTGAGGTCTGTGAAGTAGGGGTCTTCCTAAACCCTGCCTGGGTGCCTGTGGTCCAGAGCATCTGTGCTCTGAAAGGCAGAGACACCACAGAAGGTGGCTCCATGAACTCCACACGTGGCAACAGCACTGATGCCAATGGCCAGCAGTTGGCAGTCCACACTAGTGGGCCTGCGGTCACCGGCACCAGAGGTGTGACTCTAAGCCCATCACCATTCCTCTGCTGGTGCTCGACTTCATGATGAACCTTTCTCTGACAGCACTGACTTCCTCAGCAAGGATGACTGCAACACCACCATTCCCTTCTCTTTGTAGATGTCGCTGATGGCCACAGCCCTGTCACCCAGGGGGAAGAGCTCCATTCAGCAGCACATGTGGCCACTGTGGGCAGCCATGGGACCTGAATGGATTACCACAGAACTAATAATAATCTAGGGGACCCAGGAGTTTATGCCCCTGAGTGCGTACAGCACCTGCAGCTCTGCTTTCATTCCCATACTCGTGAGAACTACAGTCAAATGTTCACAAAACACTTATAATAATAATAATAATAATAATAATAATAATAATATGGTGCGAATACAAAAATTCAGCAAAATAAGATGAGCATCATTATCTCCATGCTTTGTCTACTTAGGAGATCAATGTGTTTCATGAGAAACTAGATGGCGAACTGGCATTTCAGAGATATCTCCCCAACAAGCATTCTTGCATAAGCTTTCTCATGAGGCACAAGGCTCTGCAGTCATACATGCTCAAAGTTCAGCTTAATTCACCAAGCATATTTTTAAAGCCAAAGGAACACTATTTAAGTCCCTTCAAGCAGGTAGGAGCCTTCCACTCATGACTAGTCAGGGCTCCATCCACCTATCTAAGAGTGCTATGGCTGTGCTCAAGGGATGTTTGTTCCAGTTAACATCAGAGTCCCCATCTTTCATGACGTAGGTCTCCAAAGCATGAAGACCTTTGGGCTCAGAGCTTCCTGTTTGGAGGCTGGGACTCCTTTCCCAGCCCCATTGGTAAGCCAGGGGCCAGGGTCCCATCTCCTTCAACAATGTCCCCATTACTCCTGGAAATAACTTGTCCTCAGTGTCTTATATCATTGGCCTCAAGGCTAATGGAGAGGGTGTCATCATCTTTTCCTTAACCAATATCATCAGAGGCAAAGATTCCTTCCCTGACAGGGCTGAGGGAGGGAAGATGGTGGCCAGAGGTCTGCTACCAGTGGTCATAACCAGCCTCTGGAGGCCCATGGTGATGGGCCCATTACCACTTCCCCTTCATCTTTATTGCTGATGCCAAAGACTCTTCTTACCAATGTCAGCAAGGTAAAGAGGAGGAAAGTGGCCAGGACCAGCCACTGTCAGTCGCAATGCTCCTCTGAGGATCAATGCCAACTCTCCATCTCTATCAGCCATCTCCATTCCCTTCTCAGTCTTCAGTATCATAAATGTACAGGCCCCAGCTACATGGCCAACAGCTTCTGAAGCAATGGTTTTTGTCACTTATGGCTACTATAAGAAGGCGTGGCTGAGGTCCAGGTTTGGTAGGTCCGACCGTGAGTCCCACCAGGAGGAGGAGCACCACTTCTGCAGGGTCGCTTGCAGGCTGGGTGCCTACACCTAACCCTCCGGCTCTGTATTTTGCTGACCATCTGCATCCTCTGACTGACATGCACATACAGGTTGAATCTCAGCATTTCTCAGTGTAAGCCTGACCACACTCTGCACCCACTGTCCCTTCAGCAACCTCACCCCCAAGAAGCCACTGGGACCCCTCCATGGTGGCCTTCTCTCTGTCACAGAGACCCTCATCCTAGCACAATAGGGGTGAGGGGAGATGAGAGAGAGAGAGAGAGAGAGAGAGAGAGAGAGAGAGAGAGAGAGAGAACCTATGAGGAATTCTGGACTCCTGCTGTGTGCATGTTCTGGAAGGGCATAGGAATCTGTAGCCAATCTTGCCTTCGCTGTCAGGTGGTGATTCACATCTTTTGGTGTTTTCTGAACAGGCCACTTGCTAAGCTCCTACTTTACTCTGGAGAACAATAAAGCCCCAGCTGATACATGGTTGGTAGGCACTCTCCCTCAGCTTTTTGTGTGACCTATAGGTGGCATATCCCAACCCCTGGGGGGCGGGGTGGGTGGGTGAGGGGTGGTGGTGGCAGGAAGCCATGGAAGGACTTTTGGCTGTGGGTTTGAGAAATGTTGCACAATGAAGCTAGAATGTTCTACCACTTGTGACCAGTCCCAGGTTTCCAGTTTCCAGAGGCCTAGTGCACTGGGGCATGTGGGGTATTGGTTGCAGTGGTGTCCAGCCACCCTGTCTCTCTTCTCCCAGGCAGGGCCTGCACCAGAGCCCCCAGGAGGCTGAAAATTGTCAGGTGAAAGCTTTCTCTGGGGCCTTGGGTGGGCAAACCAGTGTGCCTCTAGAAGCTTTCATCAACAGAATCTTGGATCCCCACAAACATGTGCAGTGGTTGGAGATACCAGAGGCCCTGAAGGTCCTCCCCTTCCCCTCCTCCATGAAGCATCTACTGGATAACAGCCTGAAGACAGCCCCACTTGAAGACAGGCTAATCTGGGTTATCCAATATTCCTAGTGAATCCCTCAAAGGGTTAATATCTGGGATAGGGCAGAGTGACCTCTTGGACAAGACTCTTGTCACTTTCAGGGTGACACAGGCAAAGAGGTTGCTTAGAGCAATAGCCTGGTCACACACTCCACCTCTTCTTTGACTCTGACCCTCTGTCTCAGAACGGCTAACCCTAACCCTAACCCTAACCCTAACCCTAACCCTAACCCTAACCCTAACTGTAACCCTTTGGCCTTTTGCAGCCCAAGATCTGTGTGTGTCTCTGTAGTCCACCGCCCTGCTGGCCTTTTCCCAGCCAAGACACCTAGTCCCATCCAGATCTCCTCCCATTCCTAACCCTCAGCCCCCCGACTCCCCAGTTCAAGACCCTTCCTGCTTTCCATGCCCCTCCCCAGAAGATCTCCCCTTTTCCTCCCTGGCCCCTCCCCTCTGCTGTAGGCCCCAGTTCCCGGAGACCCTCTCTTTGGCCCAGCCTTGAGACTCTTCACTGCCCTCCTGTCTTCCTCCCATCCCAGAAATGCACCCAGTCCCCCATGCTCTCCAGGTTTCTCCACATTCCTGAGATCTCTCCCCAGTACCACGGTATCACCTAGCCTGTAACCCCCAACAGCACCCAGTCTGTAGGCCAGGGTCCCGCCCCAATTTCATGTGCTGACCAGCAGAGCCCCCGTGTGGCCAATGGGCGAGTAGTCGCCTCCTTCGCTGGAACAGGCCTGTGTAACCTCTGGTCCGCACCGCTGTCGAACTAGTTGTTTAATCAGACCGATTCCTTAAAACCTAGAAAAAACTTCCAAACAAACAAGCAAACAAATACAAAACTCTCTGCCAGGCTAGCAGCTTTACCACTAGATTTCATGATTAACTTTTGTTTCATTAGTAATGATTATATTTCACCAATAAGAACAAGCTAATGTAATAAGCACACTTGATCTGTGGCAGAAGCTGAAGGCATATTAGGAATTTTATGTTGTACTGACTGTCACTATCATCGCACAGATGAGTGCAGACACTATTATCAAGCCAAAGGTGTACCTAGGACTCAAAATTCTGGAACACCTAGACTTGAGCCCTCTCTTAAGCCCTCCCCTAAGCTCTGACATGAGCACTTCCTTGATCCCTTCCCTGAGATCTCCCCTAAGACCTGAGCCCTCCCCGAGCCTCCATCTGAGCACAAACTGAACCCTTATTTTAGCCCCCGCCAGATCTGGCAGAGGACTCTAGTGAGAGCTTTGACTGAGCCCTCTGCTGTGGGAAAAGTGAGTGTGGCCTTAAATGTCTGGTGTGTGTGTTAACTCTGGAGCACTGGTGTGCCTTTGCCTATACCCTGTAGTTTTCTACTTGGACAGTTAGGTCTTGGGCTCTGCAGTGCCCCCTAGCAACACCCCACCCACCTCAGTGGTAGGGCCTGCTTCACTGCTAGCCTTAGGAGGGGTGAGGTCAAGGAAGCCCTTAGAGGGGGCCTGGTGGACACGTTTTGGCCCAATTCTGGTCACAGACAGGCTGGCTGTTGGGCCTTTACCTGACTGAACAAAAATGAAGCCATGCTGGGACCCCTGAGAAATTCAGGTTCTGGAATTCCCTGCTTTTCCTGTTTTGGGTCACAGAGACTGTTCCTCTGGGAGGAGGAGGAGGAAGGAGAAGGAGAAAGAGGTTAGGATCCTGGTGGCCTCAGTAACAGCTGTCTGCTTAGGTCTTGTGCTGCTATATATGTGGAGATCTTACAGGTTTTACAGGGAGCTCCAGAGATGCAGCCTGGGAGTCATCACCCATGCCAGGTGGGCTTTTTGGGGATGCAGCTGCGTGAATCCCTTATATTCCTGCAAGTAACCCCAGTAAACCCATTGGTTCAGCAAGACTTGTGCAGAATCCTTGCTTGGGTCTGTCATCAGACTATGTGGATTCAATAGAAGTTTGTTCATATCTCCTCAAGACAAGTTACACAACAGCATCTACAACATATCACCGTTTTTATAAAATATAAGAATCTTATAGCAATGTGGCTCCACTAACCAGCTTGCTGTTGTTGGTATGGCTTTCACTCTAAAAACACTGAACTCCATGACACAGTGTTACTTTAAACAGTATTGTTGCCTTTCCACAGCTTAGTGGACCTGGCATGATGGGACAGACCTTCCCCTAAATGTTTTAGGTGTGACAAGGAGAAGGAGGAAGCAGGATCTGACAGGCAGTCAACCACAGTGCTGCCTTACAAGGCCTATGGGGTTGTTGGGGGTCCCAGAACTCAGGGCTAGCCCCAGGGGGACCGAAGGATCTCCACCATGGGGTGAGGTGTGAGTAGGCATGGAATCAAGACACCGACTCCGGGAGTTGAGCGGAAAGTCAGCAGTGGTGGTCTGCTGCAAACTCATTTATTCAAGAAAGAGCAGAGAGTCTTATAGGTCTTGTTGGCCAATGGCCTTATGGGTGGGGTCCTGACTACAGCCAATCGTAGTTTGTTCCCAGGTGGATCAGGTTTCCTCCAGGTGCTGGGCAGAAACTGGCTTCACAACCAACCGGTGTGGTGTGGAGCACCACACCCACGAGAGCTATTCCTCCATTCCTCCTGGCAGGTGGCCCAGCTAGGCCCACCCTGCATTATGCCCAACATGAAAAGAGGAGTCCAGCAGTGGTCCAAAGGGCAGATCTTGTACCTTGGCCTGCTTGGCACAGCTCAGGGCCACTGAGGCGGCATCAGCTCAGCAGGAGGTGGGATTGCCACTCATTCTTCTGTGCATGTTTCTGTCCTTTCCCTCTGCTATTCTGAGTACAGCAAATTGCTTGATAGTTTCCTACGGTTTGCTGAGGTTCTATTTCCAGTTTTTCTTCCTCTTCTTTGGGTTGCATGGTTGCTTTTTATCTGCTTGGTCCACTGCCCACCTGTCCCTACTGTTGTCCATCAGGGGAGCTCTGCAGTAAGGACACTGCTCTTTAGGGTTGTACGGCTGTCTCAGGTCACATTCCTCTGCTGGAGGTCTCCACTCTCTGTGGATTCCCTGTGCCTCCAACAGCGGGTGCTTTCAAATTCGTGCCGTTGCCCCACTGGGGCCTCCCTGGTCTGTTGCTGTGGACTTGACCTTTCTGTGAGGCTGGGATGCTTCTTTCCTCATTAGTGTCTTTGTTGTAAGTACCACATAAGCTGGGTGGATGTCTATGAAGTGCTGTCACAGTATGTGCTCTCAGGGTCAGAGACAGTCCTGGGTCACAGGGGAAAGTCTTTTCTTCGCTTGCTCTGGCAGACAGGTCAGGAGCCCCAGACTTACTGCTTGTTTGACTAGGTTTAGTTTAGTACCCTTTTGTGCCATGTGGGTATAGTTCTTTTTTATTAATTAATTAATTATATTAATATTTAATGTGTGGGTATAATATCTGCATGTAGGTAAGAGCACTTATATTGTGCAATGCCTGTGGAGGTTAGAAGAGGGTGTCAGATCCCCTGGAACTGGAGTTACAGATGGTTGTTGGCCACCATGTGGGAGCTGAATATTGAACCCAGGTCCTCTGAAACAGCAGCCAGTACTCTTAACAGCGGAGCCATCTCTCCAGCCCTGGAACACAGTTCTTCTCTTAAGGCCTGATCTTTATGTTTCAGATGCCTCTGGGCCCCTCCATAGCTGATGGCTTGCTGTGGCATGACATCTCCCCAGCATTGAGTGACCCATTCTTTGCTTTTGGTTGGGTCTTAGGAACCTTGTTTTGCACATAAGGAAGTCAGCCCCAGGCCAGACCCTCAGCACCACTCACCAGCGTGGTCCTTCAGGATAGTCCCCTTCAGGTCCATCTTCCCTAATCCCTTTGGCTACAGACCCTGGCTCTTGCCTGTGTCTTTACCTCTAGGGTAAGTTCTCTTGCATCTCAGGCTCCACCTTGTATGGAGACGGGTGTTGCCAGGCAGAAAACCTTGGATGTACATCTTTCATCTGTCACCAGCATCTGAGAGCAGCTGCCCCTGCGTTTGTGTAGTTTGCAGCTGTTTGTGGCAGGGGGCTGGTCTGGCAGAAGTGATTCTACCATGACTGACACTGGCAAGTCTCCTGCTATTCCAAAACCCCAGAGGCATTGAGCTCAGCAGCCTGTAGAAGACACACAACTCCCAGAACTATGAGAACAGAAAAATGGTCCTGTGATTAACGAGGAATTGTTGTAAACCATGACAAGTGCATCTGCCGCAGAGGAGTGGAGGCAATGGCTCCTTCCTGTCCAAACACGGCTCCTCCCTGTCAGAACATGGCTCCTATTCTCACACCAAATAATTAAGGTGCCCAGCCACTGATGGGAGGGGCAAGCTGTTGCTCCTGTGTGCCTCCGCAGCATGTGGCTTCAGCTTTGCCATGTGTTGGATCTGCTTAGTATGTTGAGCGTCTTTCCCAGCCCTGCTGTGAGCTCTCAGCAGTAATTCTGAGCATCTTTCAGAGCAACAGTGTATGCAGCACAGCATGCATGGTCAGCAGGTGATCACGCAAATGAAATTTGAGTGGCTTAACATATTCTCAGCTGCAGGTCCCAGAGCGAAGGCAGAAGAGCTGGTAAGGCAGAGCTCAAGGTTTCCAGCAGCTTCTGGTGCTGATCCCTCAAGTGGAGCTCTAGCCCAAGGCCACCCTGAACTTTTCTTGAGGGGCTTGACCTCAGGCCTCATGCAGTTTAGATGTGTGCTGCTGGCCATACTATGCTCTGAACCCTGTGGTGCCTCACAGAGCTGGCTGCCATGAACAGACCAGCTGCCATGGAAGATCCAATGCTGGCTGTGCATGTCTACTCGGCTGGTCCCCTCCCAATACTCACTCACATCTGTGTACCAGAAATCAAGTACCCTTTGAGAAAGGGCCTGGAACAGGAAGGTAGGCTTTGTTCTGTGTCCTCTGTCTGGGAAGGGTCCCTAGGTCCCTACAGGGCCTTGCCCTAGAATCCCCCACGCCTGGGTCTCAGAACTGCACGGATGCCCCATTTTATATTCAGCCCACAGTTTCATATGTGCCTGGTCAAATTCAAGCTTCAACCTTTACCTTTTTCCTCAGTCGTTTTGTCCTTACAACTGACTGTGAATGAATGGGCAGAGAGGCCAGGCTGAAGGGAGTGAGGCCAAGTACAGAGGGGTGTGAAGGAATCTGATGAACTCCTACTCAACTTGGCCCAGGGTCTTGTTTCTCAGACATAAAAATACAACAGAGCTAAGTTTATCCAAAAACAAATATGGAGTTTGTGCTGAAGGAGGGAATTGGACTTCATCAGGTGAGCTGCACTTGGACTATAGCACTCAGAGGCACTGGCTGTCCAACTATCTGGCTGTGTGCAACACAAGAATAATTGCTTTTGTTTATGCATTTTCTGAAATGCACTTCCAGTTCTGTTGCCTCTGAATTACCAGTGAAACCAACTTGTGTGCGGCACATGAGTTTTATTGAACATAGGCACGTGACTGACAGAGCAGTTTCCAAAGAGACTGTCAGGGAGACCAGAATCTGCCAGTGTTGCTTCCGCTGTCCCCTTGGTCCTGTCTACGTCAGTTCTGACATAGACGCAGAGAAACGTAATTGAGTACATCATTGCCACATACCCTGCCACTTGTGGGTCCTGGATGTTGGCAGTAGTTTGTGTTGTTTACATGTGTGTTTCTAGAGAGCAAATGTATGCAGATGATGGTTTCTTTCTCTGCCTCTCTCTACACTGTTATGCTTTTCATGTCCTCTTCTTGCCTTGTTTCATTGGCTGGTTCTGAAGCACAGTGCGGAGCTGAGAGCATTTTATCCCCAGTCTTAGTGGGGAAAAAGTTGTTTGCCCCAAAGCATGGGCTAGGGTTGGTTTTATATCTGTGAGCGGGCTGGGGAAGTTCCCTGATATTTTGTAACTACCCGCTGAACTTTTAAAAACTATTATGCATTTCCTTTTATTCTGTTACTATAGGCTCCAGTTCTCTCTGAAGGAGGTTTCTTTTTAAAAAAGAAGTTTTTAATATTTATTTATTTAGTGTGTTCACACGCCCTCTCTCAGTCTCTCTCTCTCTCTCTCTCTCTCTCTTTCTGGCACATGTGGAAGTCAGAGGATAACTACTGGCAGATTGTTCTTTTTCCTCCATGTGGGTCCTGGGCTGGGTGGTGGGTGCCTTTACCCTTTGAGATATCCCTCCAGCCTCTGCCCTCAGGGAATGATTCTATGTATAAATTCAACAACTTTAATAGGTGTGGGGTTGTGGGGTCCCTGTGCTTGGGGCTGGAGGGTCTCTGCCGTGGGGGCTGAGTGGGAAGCAGGCAGTGTCAGGCTGCTGCAAGCACCATTTATTCAAGGAAGTGCAAAGGGTCTTATAGGTCTTGTTAGCCAATGGCCTTATGGAGTGGGATCTTGACTGCAGCTGATAGTAGTTGTCCCCAGGTAGATCATGTTCTTTCCAGATGCTGGGCAGAAGCTGGTCTCAGAACTAGCCAGAGCAGAGCGCCACACCCATGGGAGCCATTCCTCTATTCCTCATAGCAGGTGACCTGACTAAGGCCCATCTTGCATTGTGCTCTACATGGGGTTGCTTATGACTTTCCCCTATACCAAGGTCTATAGGACAGGTAGCTTTAATGATCAATACCCAGGACAGACCCTGGTTTCTATGCACATTATTAAGAGGGCCTGGTGGTGGCCATGATGATGCATTGCTGCAATCTTACCACCTGGGGGCTGAGGCAGGAGGATTAATGTGAGTTCAAGGTCAGTCTGGGCTACATAGTGAGTTCTAGGCCATTCTGGGCTATGGAGCAAGTCCTCATTAGAGATATGGCAGCCATCTACTTGGGACAGGGAGCTTAGGATCCTGCGTTGTTCCAGAAAGCAACAAGTATTTTGGGATCCACAAGGTTCTGTTCAAAGACAGCCAGTTCAAAAGGAGTCCCACTGGTCAGGTCTGTGACCATTTGAGCATCTAAAAGAAAGATGATCTTGGTGACTGGCACACACATCCATAGTGATGCCCCCAAGGGAGAGGCTTAGTGAGCTGGGCTCAGACATCAGACCAACTCTTTATTTTGGACACTGGTGAGCAAAGAGAAACAGTAAAGAGTATGTTGCTTACTATTGAGAAGTCAGTTGCTAAACCACTACAGATTTGAGAAAAGACCCTCCTTACGCAGGAGCATGGGCTATCTGATGTGGTAGGAGGCACATTAGAAGATAGTCTTCCTAGCTCTACCAAGGTGCGTGAGCAGCAGGTTTGGGATAAGACTCTGAGAGGGATGATATTTGGCTTGAACCTGACATCAAGAAGAAGAGGCAGTGTGCATTCCTGGGACATGTATCCATGTGGGCTTTACTACGGAGGTGACTCAGTGTCCTCTGGGTGTAGTTCTCATTCCTTGGACATATTCCAGCCTAGAGGATCACTTTAAAGATTGTTCTTTTATATTTATTTATATCTATTTATATTCTCTCTCTCTCTCTCTGTCTCTCCCTCTGCCTCTCCCTCTCTCTCTCTCTCCCTGAGTGCCCATGGAGACCAGAAAAAATCTTGGCTCCCCCTGGAGTTAGAATACGGGAGGTTGTAGATCCAGTGCTGGGATCCAAACTTGTGTCCTCTGCAAAAGCAGTCCCCTACCCCCTTTAAAATAAAGACTAATTTTAAAAATTTACTTCTGGAGAATCACTTTGAATTTGCCATGTCTTTAGAAGTAATTTCCACCTTTAGGGCCTGAAAAAGAACATGGAGATGACCTCACAAGGAAGCTGCCCTATAGGCCAACACAAGTCCCTCAACAAGCCACAGCCAGGGCAAATCAAGTGACCTTACTGGATGGGATGTGTGATCTTGGTTGGGCAATTTGCTGTCAGAGGGTTTTTTGGACAAGTAGGAAATTTAAAAGGGACTAACTAGTATTAGCTGACATTAGAAATCTTTAAAACCTTTGTTAAGCATGAAAAACTGGCTCTATAGGGAAATTTATTATTTTTGAAATAAATGCACTGAACAATAAAGATGTGGTGTACAACAAATAATATGATGGCGCCTTCCTTTCTCTCTTGTTGTTTCTCTTTGTTGTGATAGGGTCTTGCTATGTTGACCAAGTTGGCCCTGTATGCCTGGGATCAATCAACTAGTTCTCTCAACTCAGCCTTCTGAGTAGCTAGGGCTACAGCCATGTGTTACTGAGTCTGGCTTTAGTTTTCTCTATGCCCTTAGTTTATGCTTTTCTTACTGTACCTCTCATGGGTCCCACACCAGCATCAGAAAGACCCCAATGCAGTCTTCACTGCCTCCTAAGGTCTGCTGTGGAGAAAGCCAAATGACCAGAGTCTCAGGCGGGCCTGAGTTGCTTTGCATCCCACCCCACCGCATGTCATACGGGTGGTCTCCCTGTTCACGGGCCCTGGGAACTGGAAGATCAGCAGGCTGCCAGGCCTAAGTCTATGTTGTGACTGTGTGTCTTTTTCTGTATATGTTTGTGTGTTTTCCGGGTGGAAATGTCTCGGTATTATGCTCTGGACCTTTCTTTTTGGATGTTCGTGCTTGTCTATGCAATACCTCGTGGTCACCTCCACAAATGCCCACAGGAAGCAGTGTGATCCCATGTAGAAGCTGTTTGAGCACAAAAGTGACTGGCTGTTAGTGCTGGCTGTTTCTTCTGCTTCACTCTTAGGAGAGCCAACTCAACACGAGGGGCTTACTGAGAGGGAAACTCAGTAAGCCTTTGAGGCTGGAGAGATGACGTGAGATTGAATGCAGTGCCAAAGTTTCTGGCACTGAGGACTGAACCCAGGGGGACACAGAACATTCAAATGAGAATGTGAGTTGCAAGTTTTGATACTGGTATACCGAGGCAGACTCCTTTGTAGACGAACCAGCCTTGGGTCTGCTTCTCTCACTTCTGCTTGGTCACAGCCCACAACTGTGATCAGAGATACAACTGCATTTAACTTTGCAAATAGTATGTAGTTGTAAGCCTGAAGAATTCATTGAGGTTTAATGTGAAAGTTAATCATATTGTGATAATTGTTCACTATGAAGAAAATTTAAAGTTAGGAAGAAATTTAGCAGAGTATTAAATCTAGTTGGCTTAGATTTTAATGGGCACCTGTTGTATGCCAGAAAAGCAGAGTGGCCCCAGGATTCTGCCCAGTCTGACTCAGCCAGCATGTCAGCATACCCGGGAGCTGCCTCCACACCCAGTTCAGTAAGTATCAGCAACTCTAGTGCCCACAGACCCATTGTGTACAGCCTCTTGGGAGCGTCAGTGTCTTCTCTTGTCCTGGATGTGAACGGGTTCCATGGGCAGCAGGGATGATTGTGAGGATGGCCCTCGGGGACTCTGCAGCATCTTGTTTCTTCCTTCCAGCCTTTGTGCCCATTCCACACGCAGCCTATGCACACAGGGAGATAATTTTGGCATTGTGAGTCATCTTCTCCAGACTAGCCAGGGCCTGTGTCTCTCAGCACCTTGGCACAGGTGGGCACTCTGGCTCCCCCACCCCCTAGGCCTCCCTGTGTCTCTACCAGCCTGTGACTTGGCTGGGTACAGCAATCCTGTTGGTTGGATCTCTGCTTATCAGAGAAAGGTCTCACTCAGGACACTTGGGACTAGAGAAGGAAAAGTGCTTTGCATTAAGAGGGAGCTTGGGGTCATGCTTTCAGAAACTTCAAGGTCCCAGGGAGGCTGGGCAGAAGTCTGAGCTGTTTTTACTTGGCCACCTTACAAACCTGTCCAGGTTAACAGCACAAAAACATCCAGTCCTTGTGGCTGTGTGTCCACTTCACCTACTTGGCCTGACTATGCTGAAGCTATTGTGTTATGATCAATGATGGCCTGGGCCAGGCACTCTCAGACCCTCCACATTATTCACTTTCAAGGATACACCCAACTTTGACTGTAAAATTTGGCACTGGACCTTGGGGAGCAAGGCACCATACTATAGCTAAGCTAAGGAAGTCAGTAGGCAGATTCCCAGGGATCCTCATGCAAAGGTGCCTCTAGCAGCAGGTGAAGTAGGCATTAGAAGGTAGATTCCTGAGGAGAGCTTCACGAATGACTGTCTTGTCCTTTCCCTGGCCATGGCTGCTGACTGGCTAGGCCCCAGGACTGCTAGACATTTAAGGGGGAAGCTTTGGTGGACATTGCTAAGAACAGATGTTCTCTAGCAAACATGGTAAGCCTGGAGTTGTTCCCAGACTTCCTATCTAGCCAGATCTCCCAGGTTGGCCTAGGACCTTGGTGGAAGGCCAGCAGCCACCCCTCTACAATGAGGAGATGGCTTTCCATTACCCAGGTGTCCTGATGGGAACACCTTTCACTGGGTCCCCTGTGAATCTGAGGGCTCAACTGTCCTTATAACTTATCTCTCAGCCCTCTGGCTTCCCTGGATAAGGACAGTAGGTTTCTTCCTACTTCTGACCTTGTTAGCAGCAGTGGTTGATATGATTGTTCCCTGCTTTGGGAGTTTGTGTGGAGGTGTTTAGAGAGTTATGCAAATTAAGGTTCCAGTGGTCCTCAGAGAGGAGACAATTCAGCCCCCACTTGCCATGAGGGGCAGAGGGTCTGGCACTGTCCATGCAATTCCTCTGGGACCTGGAGTTGATTCCTTAGACCTGCATCCTGGGTAAAAGATCAGAAGGCTCCAGGGCTTATCAGGTGTTCTGTGTTGGGGTACCCACATGAGAGGTTAGGGGCTGCTGGAAGCAGGGAAGGAACTAAGAAGCAAGTCTTGTGGAACCCTACCAAGCAAAAGGGAGGTACTGCAGCCTTGTTTCTCTGTACCTTGTCTGATTCTGAGAAGAGGGATGCCAGGCATGGGAACAGAGTGGTCAAGGAGTGAGGCAGTGTCTGGTGAGGACAAGGTCAGTGCTGAGAGTCATTCTTGTGACTGCCAGTCTCCATTTCTTGCACTGGCTTCTAGGATAACAGCTGCTGGAACTATCTGGGGCTTAAGGCGGTGAAGACTGTACTCTTAGAAGTTTCTGGCTATTGTGAACTTAGTGTCTTGGTGCAAATGATGTGTTAATCTGACCGCTTAGCTGTTCCCTCAACAGCACTTTTTCCTTGGTCTGCCTGGGTCCACATGGAAAGACTTCTTTCTCTACATATAGGTCCATGACCTTCGTTGCTGCATAGGATCCACTCTTGAGAAAATG
This sequence comes from Eospalax fontanierii, assembly GCA_035773235.1. Classification (NCBI taxonomy): domain Eukaryota; kingdom Metazoa; phylum Chordata; class Mammalia; order Rodentia; family Spalacidae; genus Eospalax; species Eospalax fontanierii. Next base: position 2,277,910 of record CM069530.1, on the reverse strand, counting down.
TCTGTGAAGGAGGATGATGAGCAGACACACATATGCTAACTCAGGGCAGAAGTTTGCAAGTAAAACAGACCAAGGCCAGGCATTCCTCTCTCAGAAACTTCCTTTGAGGCACTAACGATGCCAGGAGATGGAATGGGAAAGGGGTTGTAAGTGCTGGGATGTGGAATGAAGGGGTGGAGGAGTTGGGATGTGGGATGAAGGATGGAGGTGTTGAGAAGCGGGGTGGTGGGGAGGTTGTAGCTGTTCTGTCATGTACTGGTTAATTTTGTATTTTTTTTATCATGTGTGTGCTTTGGTGTCCATGTTTGTGAGTGTGAAGGTGCACATGTGTATGAGGGTGCACACACATGTGTGTACAGGTGCATGTGGAAGCTAGAGGAGAGCCTTACCTGTCATTCCTCAGGTGCCATCCACCTTAGTTTTTGTGAGAGTCTCTTGCTGGCTCAGAGTTCACTGGGTAGACTATTTGCTGACCAGCAAGCCTAAGGACCCACCCGACCTGCTTCTGTCTTCTCAGTGCTAGATTGCAAGCATGCACCACCATATCTGGCCTTTTTACATGGTTTCTGGGAGACTGAACTGGGGTCCTCACACTTGTAAGGCAAGCACTTGCCAACTGGGCTCTCACCAAGTTCTGATCTGTGATTTGAAGATGGAATAATGTCCATTTCTTCCATAGCACTATCTGAGAAGGGTGGGCTGAGTTACGGGGTTCAGAGTGTCTAGGATGTAAGTGCCTGAGTCTCCTTCGGGGTGTCTCTCTGTCAGGTAGATGGCGTCATCACACAAGCCCACTCACTTGTTCAGGGCGCTGCTGCGGACCCTCGTGTCCTCATTCTGTTGTTGTTTCTCAAGATGCTTGATTTTTTTCTCCCAAAATGTCTTAACCCCACCTGTGTCATACGCCACTCTGCCAGAATATTTCAGTGTATTACTCATTTTCTGGAAAAGAAAGTTTTGTAAGAGCTCAGTTTCTCATGCCCTCTCTGGTGAGACAGTCCATGGCCGGGTGCTAGAGTGGCGAGGCCTGCTTGTCCCCTCCCCCTTCCAGGCTCTATGTTATTTCCCAGCACTGAAGGTCACACTTCTTCACAAGCAGCCTCCATCAGGAAGTCAATCACACACCCACCTGCCTTTTGAAGTTCCCTGAGTTGATCTAACTGATGGCAAATCCCAGTTAGGGGTTGTGATGATTTCAAAATCGAAATAGTGGCAAACATGTAATTTGGTGTGGGTACTAATGGCAAGGATGAACATTTTCTTGGCTGGAGCTGGAACTCCAACATGCTATGTGTGTCCATTCTCAAGCTCAGCTGTGCTGTTGCTATGAGCTGAGTTGTGTCCTACCATCGGCATTTGAGACAGGGGAAGTGGAAGATCTGGCCTTCAGTGGCCAGTTCTCCCCTTGGAAAATCTGATCTTCTGTATGAACTGTCCTGCCCTGACGTGATTCAGTCAATATTAGTGAAGCAATGCTAGGCAAAGAATCTCAGCAAGCCCCCGATGCCCCAACTCTGGATATTCTCCTGTGCGTGAGAGGGGAGGAAAGAGGGTCTAGTATTCTGGAAGTCTGCCTGCTCCTGGGAGGGGCTTTGGAAATGATGGACATGCTTTTGGTTCTGTGTTGGAGTTCGCTCTGCCATCTTCTCATTACATCCTTCATAAACACTCATATGAGTTTAGGTCCCAGGAGGCCAAGGGTTGGGCCTTGTAAGTGGGGATCCAGGATGCCTATGGCGTGAAATCATGTGTGCTTCGTGGGTTAGAGCACTGGCTCATGCTGGGCAGTCTTCGTCATACTCCTGCTCTCACTCTGTGCCTGACATGTGTGGATACATGTATGTTCATCAATCTGTTGTGAGTACATACATGCACACATGTGCTGGCATGCTGTATAGATGAATGCTCTGTACCATGTGAGCATATGTATGTGTAAATGTGGGGAGCAATTTCTTCTGTATGGCCACATGTAATCCCTTGGGCTTGATGACTGTTCTGATAGCCCCAGTTGCTCACAGGTATGTAGAGCTGAGAATTTGAAATCAGGAGCTCCTAGGGATGAGAGGCAAAGTCTCCTGTAACAGTTCTGTCCATAGGCTCCTGCTGGTATGAAGCAGTGATCAAAAGCCAGCCTCGTATGAAGAATGAAGGCCTGGATCTTCCAGGCCTGAGTCGGAATTGACACAAGCATACCCAGTTTGTTCATCTGTGAAGGGGCTGCTGATAGTCCCTTCCTGGCTGTGAAGTCTACGGGCCAGGTCTTGGTGAGGTGCTGGACTTGAATGGGATCATGTAGCTCAGCTGTGTTGGTATGGGCTGGGTGAGTTCTAGTATGTGGTCCTTTTATTTACTATTTCCCATGATTTCCCTCTCTCTCTCAGTGCGGTTGTAGAGTCTCAGATGGTTGAGGCTGGCAAGGCCCCAACGTGACTTTGTCCCTCTATTTTCTAGTGGACAGGAATATGCCTGTGGTCTTGGTGGGCTTCTCTCTCTGTTACATAACAAGAAAAGCAACAGACTCACAAGGGCTTGTTTCCTCTAAACACATCACTCGCTTTTTGCAGGTGAGGGGACATTCACAAGTAGGGACTGAGGACACCTTTTCAGAGCTCTTGTAGTAGTGGAGAAATTTGTGGAGCCTGTGGAGACACAGGACACAAATGTCAGGAAGGAGGGTGGCCTTGCCATGGAACTTCCCTGTGGAGCCAAAGACCCAGAGGTGAGAGACCTTGCCCTTGTTCAGACAAGTGCATACACAGTTGTCTACCACAGACATGGAATCAGCTACAACTGCCTGTGCTGAATCAATGCTGCCAGGGATTAAATGCATGAAAACAGCAGGGCAGGAGGGTACCCTGAAACCACAAACAAGCATCCACCATAGTTGTTCCCTGAGCAGTCTGGGGCAAGGGTCTACGGAGAACTGCCTTCAGCAAGAGAAGGAATTGGCTAGAGCCTCATCCATACTGAGGCCTGAAAACAGCTGAGAGCCGAGGCAGGCTGTTTTCTTGCAGTAAAGGTCTCTGCTTTGGATTTTACAAAGCATAGGCTCAAGATGTGACAGAGAGAAAAAGGGAAGGTCAGAGGAGGCAGACGGATTGTGGAAAGGGACATCCAGAGGGAGGTGATGAGAGGGAGCGGGTAGATAAGTCCCAGTGAATCCCTCATTGAGAGGTGCTGCCACCAGAAATCTCAGTGGAGTTATAGACAAAGGTAAAGACCTCAGTGAAATGCCTGAGGGTGGAGCTGGTTGGCACAATGTGGCCCATTCCTCATGAGAGCCCCTTCAGCAAGGACTGTGCTGTCCCTTAAGCCACAAAGAGCTCACCTTTTGAGCTGGTTCTCGACTGATTCTGTTGCTCCTCTTCTGAGTCTTTCTGGGCTTCTGTGGCATGTGGCCTCTGCAGTGAACGCTTTCTTTCACTCTTTTATATGGATTGGTGACTTGGGTCTTACAATAGTTTGTTCTCAGGAAAGACGAGCTGTGTCCATCTGACTGCTCCTTGCTAGCTAGCGGCCTCCTACTGACACACGTTTGGCAACAGAGAAATCTGGACAGCAGCTTGATGAGATTGTGTTACTGGTGGTGACAAGGCATTTCTCTTTTGATGGACTGCTGCTAAGAGTTTGCAATTTGGGGTGGATCCTGAGGTAGCATGTATCCCAAGGTAGATGAGTGCCTAGTGTGCGTACTTATCTAAGCTGAGTGTGTGTTAGAAATATCGCTCTCTGCTCTTACTGCACTGTGAAATATGTTATGAACAATGGCAAAGTCAGGGACTGGAGAGATGGCTCAATGATTAGGCGCACTGACTGTTCTTGCAGAAGATCCAGGTTCGAATCCCACCACCCACGTAGTGGCTAACAACCAACTATAACTCTAGTTCCAGTCAATCTGATGCTCTCTTCTGTCTTCCAGGGTACTGCAGGACATGGAGCACTTACACACAGGCAGACATAACATTCATACACATAAAATAAAAATAAAAAAATAAAAAAATGGTGAAAGCAGAAGGAGGCAGGTTGGATAGTGTTAGTGCTGCTTGTTTGACTTCCAGCCCTGTTGAATCTTCCAGACCCAGGCCTTCTAGTCACCTCCATGGGGTGTGCTTTGAAGACTGCAGAGGGGCAAAAAACCTGAAGGAGGGCAGAGTGTGTGTGTGTGTGTGTGCGTGCGCGTGTTCCATCCCCAGCACGGCATAAAGTACGTACATGCCTATAATTCTGGCACTTGGGAGGTGGGGACAGGAAGACTGCAAGTTCAAGGTCATTCTTGGCTACATAGTGAGTTCAAGGCCACCAAGCTTTACAGAGCATATGGGTAGTAAGGCGTGTGCTGGAAAGAGGTGGTGTGTTGTCTTGTCTTGGTGCATGCTAGGTGTACCTCGGGCCAGAAACCCAAAGGGGTAACTGTTGATTATCTTTGGGGGTGACTTTCAAGATTGTAGGTGCTGGTCTGTGATCTCGGGGTTGCCTCCAGGAGGGTCCTTTCTCTGAGTCCTCCTGGGAAGCCAGAGAGATGCACCACAGCATGGTGTGCATGGTGTCTTCTTGGCTGCAGGGATTCTTCTGACAGTGCTGTGCTGTACAGGGTTAGGGTGATCCTGGACGTGGTGCTCTGATTCTCTTTTGGCTGGGGTGTAGTTTTGTCTTACCAAGATCACTTGGCTCAGCAGGAGTCCAGTATCAGAGGCCAAAGCTGGAAGCCCCTAAGTCAGCTCTGCCCTTATGGCCAGTTGGCCTCCTTGTCAGCTTCCTAACAGATCACCAGCTCCATCACAGATGTCAGACACCCTACACCCAGAAGAAGAGAGGAGATTGTGGGAGCATACCCAGGTATAGAAAATAAATTGCAATCACTATCCAGAGTAGGACTAGGAGGCAGGCCTAGAGTGTGGGGCACACCTTCATTTGGGGACCTCTCCTTTCCTTTTCTTCTTTTGTTATATCTGTGCTTCATATTCTCTGGGTGTGAGATCTAGATGATTCTTGTTTAATGAGACTCTTCCCCTCATGGTACATGGTAATCCTGTGCCAGCTAACTGTCTGGGCTGGATACCCCTTGTCCTACAAGCCTGGTACTTCCCTGGCAGGCTGGAAGTATTCCAAAGACCCCAGGGCTCTGTATCAACTTCAGGTTAATCTCAGATTGTTTGTCCCCCACTTATTTCAGGAGTACTGGCCCTTCCTCACCATCTTCCCATCAGGTAGAAATTAACAGAGGGTAAGGTTTTCTGGCCTGCTGGGAGCTGTCTGGAGTCTCTAGCCTTTTTCGTGGAGTCTTCCTCTTTCTCTTTGAAAGCAATACTGGGTTTCTCTGGACTGTGTGACCATAGCTCAGACTCTGCCTCCAAAACATCCTGCTTTCTAAAGAGAGAGGTGGTACTCACCTTCCCCTTTAGAAGAGTTCAGGGACAAAAGGATAAGAGAGGTGATTAAAGGGTTAGATAGAATGCAAATATGGGTTTAAAGTATTTACAAAGCATTTACATAGAGCAAATATGGTGAAGTCTGGTCCTATGCTTATGCTGGGGATTCTCTGCCAGCGTAGACACATCCTGTGGATGACCCTTACCTCCTGGACATCACTCAGGAGATGGGCCTCAGGAGAGGACCAGTGTGGTTAGCACTGGTTAGCAATGTTGGGCAGATACTGTCACAGAAAGACCTTTGATCAGTGCATTATGAGAAATGCACAAAATCTCAAGGTCAGCCCAGGGAGCTGACATACTTTTGGGAGAATGCTGCATGGCAGTCCCATGGTGACTCAAACTGAGGCAGGATCTGTCTCCAGTTCCATTGCATTTCCACAAAGAACATGCTTAAGACCTAAGCTGAGGTCTGGACCCAGGGTCCTGCAGATGTGAGAAGTCAGGGTAAGCCAGGAGTCCTTATGGGAAGAGGATGCTGACGCTGTAGAGGAAGTCTTGGGAAGACTGGGCGGAGGTCAGAGATGAACAAAGTGCAAGGAGAGAGTTCCTCTCCTGTTTTTGATTTGTCCATGACCAAGGCCCTATGATAAAAGACAGAATAATCAGAAAAAACAAAACCACACAGATTTACTCCCTGCAATATTCACATGATATGGGAGACTTCATGGAGAGATAGAACTACCCCCCACCCTCCAGTCCCTTCCCTCTGAACATAATGCTTGGTTTTGATGAAGAGTGGACAGCTGTGGAGAAGTGTAACCAGAGGAGGCAATATGTGATCCCATAGTCATCAACCCAGTGTATTTGTGTTTTCAGAGGCAAGGGCGGTCCTATCCTTTGGGTAGGAACCATAAGAACAAGAGTCTGTGACCTGCTTTATGGAGCAAAGTGGGGATCAGAGAGAAGCCTAACCAGAACTTTGGAAAGCACTGGTATAACACATCCTAAAGTGACACAAGCACTCAACCACATACTCCCTCAGAACCTCATGGACAGGGGAGTAACCTGTTGCCCTCTCCCACCTCCCCAGTCACAAATTCAAACAGGTGACTAACAAACTAACACATGTAAGTTGCAAACATGAATCCAAGGGGGCCAGGCATCTAGAAAAGCACTCTGTGCACCTGTTTACAGCAAGCCCAGCACAGAGCTGGTCTGGAGACTGTGAGAGGAAATGAAGAGGAATCTGGGTGACCTCACTTCCTCATCTGGAATGTGATGTCCAGTCTGTGTGGCTCACTTTCATCAACATAAAAAGGTTCGCTTTACATTATATGGTGGAACCATGTAACATTGCTGATATTCAGCTACTTTTGTCCTTCAGAGATGGCCATTTCAGAAGAAAAGACAAAATGATTTTCCTATATTTAAGTTCCTGAGCCATAAAATTTAGAAAGATATAAAATGGAGTGGACCTCTTGTCTAGCATGCACACAGCCCTGGGCTCAGTCCTAGCAACACACACATTTCTAGCTTAATGTGAACATTCTTTAGTTAGGAACTGGTAAATTGACCACATAATTGTAGAAGTCACGTTTTGCTGGAGTCAGACCTCCCGCCAAAGCCACACTGATGTCTCAGGCTACTTTTCCATCTGGCAGAGATAACTTCCTCCAGCAGGCATCGTGGCTCATTCTGAGCTGTACAGGTTCTTCTTTGCTGACTTGCTTCTTGGATGGAGGTTCTGAAGCCTGCCATTCACCAGTCCACACAGGCAATGGAAGTGACTCTCAGTGGAAAGAGGCAATCCAGGATCAACTAACTGGAGTGAGTTTTCCTGACAAATACAAATGGACACATTTGAAAAATTCAGAGCAAGAATATCTTAATCTGTGAGTTATCTCAGGCACCAGGAATTCTTGTTCATGACTATATCCTGGTCATTTCCCAGCTTCCTTGCAAGTCCCTGTGATCATTCTGATGACCTTGTGCTTGTTCTTGAGTCATGGGAGCTGGCCTCAGCTCTGTGATATCACTGTTGTATACATAGATGCCAAATGGACAGGACGGAAAAAATAATTACTGTCAGTCATCATAAGAAACCACATACTTTGAATGGTTTATCAACACCTGGTGGTCATATTCTACTTTCCTAGGGACAGTGAATCACACGTCCTCCTGGAGCAGATATTCTTCACCTGAAGCCTATAGCTAAGGATATAGAGCATGTGGGTCTGCGATCTGACTGGGAAAGGTGTTTCTTCCCCATGCACCTTGATGTGGGAGACTATCTCTCCCAATCTCAGGGAAGGCTTGGGTCCCATTAATGCACTCCACTGAGGGAGACAAGAACATCTGAGCTCTTACTTTGGTTTTGCAAAGAGTATGAATTTGAACTCTGATCAGTATGTGAGTGTGCTCAATGACAGGTCACTCTGTGGAGGAACAGGGAGGTCTTGGACAGAGGAATCTGGACTCAGTGATGTATCACAGTCAAAGGGGAGCACATTGGCCATGCCTGGTAAGGAGTGTGTCCCTTTCTTCTTGGCACGTGGAGGTGTGGTGGGTTACTAGCATCTTGGAAGCTGCAGGCTTTGGCAGGCAAATGCTGGTGATATTTGGGGCTTCCTATGAAGCCACTTCCGGTTTGGGGTTAGGGGTCACTCCCAGGTCAGGGGTGAGGGTGTGGGTGAGGGCGAGGGTGAGGCTGAGGGTCAGGGTGATTGTTAGGGTTAGGGTTGCAAGGCACCCCTCCGGGTTAGGGTTAGGGCTCACTTCCGGTTTGGGGTTAGGGGTCACTCCCGGGTCAGGGGTGAGGGTGAGGGTGAATGTGAGGTGAATGTCTGAGCACTCAGGCCTTGAGGTTGAATAAACAGGTTATAGTTGGTTTGCTTTTAAAATTGTTTTTCTTCTATGTCTGAATAATTACACAAAATCCAATTGACATTCACTTGGAAGAAACATGAGATTAATGACCCATCAAGCTCTGAGAATGCTTTAAATAAAAATTTAGTTATATGATTTTAGACAAATCTTTCTCTCTCTCTCTCTCTCTCTGAATCTGTATTGCAGTATTGCGGGTTATTAGTTAAAACAGACTACATATGCTCTAAAAGATCTCAGAAGCTCATAAATGAGTAACAGTGATTGTATAGTATAATTGACAGTGACAGCTGTGTTCCTGTCAGGTTAAGTCCTAATAGTGGTAAAGAAGCAAATATTAAATGCTTTCTTGTTTTTATCAAACCTTCTATAATTTTATACATGTATTCAGTGTATTCTGATCCTATCTTCTCCCTAATCCCTTTCCAATCTATGTCACATTCTGAATTTTAACTCCTTAGCTTCCTCATGTACTTTCTTAAAGTCTATTCAGCTGAGGAGGAAGTACTATTAAGTTTTTCTGAAGAAATCTTTCCAGTCTCTTTACTTTCTATTATCAGTTCCTAACACTATTTAACAGATATTCAGTTTTTATATGGCTGTGATTAACATTAAGCATAAAAACAGGGTCATTGAGATGGCTCAGTGGAACTGGAGTGTGGTCCCCTCCTGTGAGTTAGAATTGTGGTTCCCTCCTGTGACTCAGAATTGTGGCCTGTCTGACAGCAGGAGCTGGAGTCTCCAACTATGAGCCATAGTTCCACATTCCCCTGGTGGTGGGCTAATGGTGGAGTAGATTAGAAGATGGAGGACTCCCTGATGTTTGGCAGCAGTTTCAGCCTTCTCTGAGTGGCTGCACTCACCATAACCCCATAAACCCAAAGTCCCATGCTGTGTATGGCAGTGGCTTTGCCTATGTTGTACTTATGCTGGGCAAAGAGAAGGTTTCTGTCATTTTCAGATTCCAGTCTAGAGAGAACTGATTCTCAGGAATGAACTTTCCAACTCCCTTGATAGCTAGCTATGATCTTGACTCCAAACATGGTCTGAGCACTCAGGCCTTGAGGTTGAATCTTTCCCATTCCCAGTCACCAAGGGGTTTTCCATCATGTTTCTTTTGAAAAAAATACATATTTAAAATATTTTATTTATTATATTTTTAATTTTATGTGTATGAATGTAATGCCTGCATGTATGTAAGACCCATCTCTTACATGCCTATCCATCTCTCCAGCCCAGCATCAACCTTTCTATCATAAAATTTCCTCTAGTTTTATGATTTATTTTGTTTTTAAATGCAGTACTAAGGAGAGGCAAGAACACCCAAGAGCTATTTCATCGGGTCCTGGATGAAGAGTTTGGGCTGAGCGCCTCGCCACCAGGGTTATCTTTTCAAATTTTAATAGATCTGTTCCACATTTGTGCATCCCCTCAGGAGTTGGTGAACAGTTTTAGGACAGCCACAGCAAGGTTGACATGTAGCAGATGCTCTGAAAGCGCTGAATGAGTAAATGGGAGGTCAGCCTCCACCAAACAGGAGCTGGGGCTGGGACTGCAGTTTCAATTTGGAACTGCTTTATCTCGAAGATATCACACAGGTCAAGTTCGCCACCTAGTGGATAACATGCAGTAATGCTACCTGGAAATCAACTGAGACAGGACCAGCAAATTTCACTGGGCTGCAAATAATGTTATAAACGCCTAACAGAAAGAATATAGTATAATTTTCATCGTCTAATACTTACTACACAAGTACATGGGTCATATATTCTTTCCTGTATGATTTTAAAAACACTTCTTGTTAAAAAAAGTTTATTTTTAACCACGTGTGTATGTGTGTGTGTGTGTGTGTGTGTGTGTGTGTGTGTGTGTGTGTGTGGTTATGTTCATGTGAGTGCAGGTGCTCACGAAGTCCAGAAGAGGGCGTTGGAACCCCTGCAGCTGGAGTTATAGGGGGCTGTGAGCCACTCTGATAAGGGTGTTGGGAACTGGACTCTAGTCCTCTGCAAGAGTAGTACGCTATCTTAACGGCTCTCCAGTCTTTTAGAAACATTTCTTTGATGAAACATTTCCGTAACAAATTGTAAGTATTTGGTGAAATCTGAATGTTCTGTCCAGCTTCCTCAAGCATGCACACAGTGTCTGCCATTGTTCTCCATTCTTCAGCTTTCCTTTTCCCTCCGTGGCAGATGCCCTGGTGACTACTTCACCTGTGACACAAACACTTTGCAGTTGCAGGTGGACCTTACCTAGGCAAGAACAGACTTTTCCATTGTCTTCATATTTTCTAATTTTAAAAATATAAGACATCAATGCTTTTTTGTGAAATGAGTTGAAACTGGAGTCTGTGCTTACTTGGTTGTCCAGACATTGGACTGTGCATATCTGTGGAACTTGAAACACATAACAGCATTGTAAAAACAAATTTGATGCCTCAGTGATCGAGAAAGCCATGTCTTGCCACCAGTCATGTATTTCATTTTTGATGAAAATGAAAACCCCGTATTATCAATAATTATAAAAAAATAAATTTTAATTATATTTAAAGAGTACATTTCACTTACAAAAATCTTAATATGTGACTACAGAATCTAGAAAGCTTTTCATGTACAACAGAAGATCATGTTCTTATTATAAGTATATGGTAGGGATAGTTACATTTCAAAACATAGTCATACTTTAGCTATTCCAACATCATAAAATATAAAGCAGGGCAAAATATATTAAGTAAATCTTTTGGGTCTAAGACAAGAGACCCAACAAAACTAAACACTTAACTAAACTAAAAACTAAATTAATCTAAAATCTTTCATTACCAGAATCAGAACCAGAACCCACAAAGATCTATGGTAATGTGACAAATGCTTCGGGGAAAAATAATGCTAATGTTATTTTTAACATTTGTGGAAAAAACTGAAGAGAAGGGGATGAATTTCAACTCATTTAAGAGGTCATCATTATCCTAATGTAAAATAAAATCGATGAAAATAAAAATCTGTACGTCAATTTTATCATAAACAGAGATGCAAATATACTTCATAACATTTGAGCAGATAATACTGATGAGTATGTAAAATAAAGATGGGTTCGCTTTCAGAATGCAGGTTGGATTTAATATTCACATTAAAGTGAAATTCACATATTCATATGGTAACAGACTAAATTCTTTTGCAGCATATGATTATCTTATAGTATTAGAAAAAACTCTGACAGATACCTGTTTATTAATACCAACAAACCAGAAATAGAAGAGAATAGTCTAGTCTTGATAAATGCCATTATCAAAAAAGAAAAATCATTTAAAATGATGATCTGACCTCTTTGCACCCAGATCAGCAATGAGATGAACCTTCTGGTCTTGTCAATTATTTTTAACCTGATTTTCTAGTTTCTAGAAAGTTTCTAGTTAGTGAAGTTAGGAAAAATGAATAAATAAAAACTAAGGCTTTACTATTATAATAAAATTTATAAACTTCTGTCTGGATCTGGATAACAGAATCATTTGTGGGAAAGATGATAGGATTTATAATCATGTTACTAAAACTAATGTAATTTTAGCAAGTTTTCAGTATGTAGGATCAATGTAAAATTAAATTTTATCACTATAGTCTAACAACACACAAATGAACATGGAAATTACAGAGCATTATGATCTCTAATCGTGTGGGTGATGGAGTGCCCAAGAACCCGCCCACCACCAGATGTATCAGACCTCTCATTACCACAACATTGCTAGGACAAGTTAAAGAGGGTTAAAATAATGAGGAGATGCCTCAGGTATATGGGCAGTGACACAATGTTGTTAAAATGGAAAATTTCCCCAGTTTATTGATTGGCTAACTGTAAGCCTAGTTAAAACAGTGTGAAGGTGAATATTTCATTATAAGAATCACATAGAAATTCAAAATACCTAAAATAATAATGTTGATTTGAAAGCAGATAGTTGTAGGTGATTAAAATGGAGACATTACTGGGCTGGAGATCAGTGGTTAAGAGCACTGGCTGCCCTTGCAGAGGACCTGGATTTGAATCTCAGCATCCACATAGCAACTAACAACCATCCATAACTCAAGTTCCAGAGAATCTGACCCCCTTTTCTGTCGTTTGTGGGCACTGCATGACATAGGTGCACTTACATACATGCAGGCATAAGACTCATACACATAAAATAAAAATAAGCAAATATAAAATGGAGACATTACAAAAAGACAATTAGCACGATATACAATTTGCATAAAGATAAGAACTAAATAGAAAGTTCATAGAGTCTCACATAGATTAGAAACTGATTTTAGCACTTCAACAATCACAGTTCAATAGAAGAGGGATCATTTGTTATTTTTTAAAAAAATATGTTGCTGGATTTTGAATATCTGCATGCTAAAAATAAATATTTCTCTATACTTGTCAACATTAACTAAAATGAACTCCAACTAGGCACTGCCTTCTACTTTTCATCATCTACTAACATCAATGTAAAATGAACCTATACAGGAACTAAGTCATTGATTGGGTCAGAGTTTTAGGATCACTTTCTCTCATCCTAATTCCCCATCAGCTGGCACCCAGTACATAAACATATAGAGGGCATTTCATAGTCAAATAAACCATGGGAGAATGACACCTAACCTAGGAAGAAATATGAACAGTTATAAACACCATGTGAAAAGATGCTTATTGTCACGTGCCACTGTAGTAGACTGAAAACTACCCTCTAAAATGCACATTTAAATCCTCATCTCAGAATGTATGAGTATTACCCATTAATATTTACCAATGCAACTGTGTAAAGAGTTAGAAAAGATTACTATACAATAGACCCTAGATGCAGTGATGGGTTTCCTTAGGAAATACACAGAGGAAAAGTAAGTTCTTGTTCAGACTTCTGGTCTCCCTAACAGGAAGAGATAACAATTATATTATTTTAAGCTACCAAGTTTATGGTAATTTTTTACAGCAATCAGAATATCTACTAACCTTACAGATAAGGGTAGAAGAGAACCAATATACTTTTAGGAATGGAAGCATGGGAACTATCTGGGATAGAAGTGACATTATCAGGGACCTGGATCACAGGTGTGGCTAAGTAGGAATCAGTACCACTCTGGAAACTGATGCACCAAATTTGTGATGATTGACCCAATTATAGTTTGGAGCTGCCTCTCAAGGAATAGGGAAGAGAGATTTGAGGGACTAGATGACCCTCTATCAACCTCACCTAGCTTTGTTTTTGCTTTATACTTGGGGACAGGAGCTTCAAACTCTCCACTAGTTTGCTTCCTATGCAACTGGAGCAAGCTAAGCCTCTAAGTACTTTGAAAGAATGCCTTAATCCTTTTCCCAACCTGTACATGGCCTGAATATCCTCTGTGAAATTATAAAAAAAATGCACTGAAAGATCCTCCAATTAGAGCTGTTCTGTAAATGAGAAGGAAAAGCTTCTGAAATTCTCTATTTCCAGCTTTCCTTTTAGCTGGGGTACCACCCAGAACATACTTAAAATTGTAGGATGGACAGCCAGACCTTAAAGAAAAAATGTCTGATGCTTTCTGCACTGAAGTTAAAGAATAAAAACGTTCATTCACAGGTGATTTCAATCAGAGTGTTATATTATCCTGCAACTTAATCTCTTTGTAGGAGAGCAGGTACTTGTTAAATTTTTCAGTTTGTCTGCCTCCATTTGAAGACATACAAAAACTGATAGTGCTTATAAGTTTTCAAGCAATTGATCACTGAAAATGTAGCCAAGGATTATCTCAGGTTAGACATTGAAAAAGGCAGATACTTCAGTCAGCCTCGTTTGTACTGCTTGATCATAAATGCAGATTACTACCCTACCAGCTTATAAAGTGTAACAATAACAGAGGATGATCTTTCCAAATCAAGTGTTCTTGCTCAGCTAGCACAGTAAAGAAAACAATGCTTTCTGCCTCCTATCAGTCACCATTCTTAAAGCACAACAAACCAGGCAAACTCCTCTAAATAACTATCTAGGTTCCAAGGAGGACAAGTGCTTTGAATGTAGCTTGCCATCACTGGACTTGACAAAAAGTCTCCTGTCCAGTGTAAACCACTGGGTTCCTTTTCTCTTCTCTGGTCCTTCTACAAATAACCTGTTTCTATCTTCAATTTTATAGAGAAGCAAATGTTTTTTTGTGTATATATTACATTGGCAAATTATCATCTGCTATGTAAGCTCCCTGAGAATATGGCTCTGAAATGGACTTTTCCTCTCCCCCTTCAGACCCAAGAATGTTTGTCTGAAAGTGTTCCCCAAATTGTCTTTTCTGTGTCAGGATGCCCCCCTGATTGAGTTACAAGGTAAAAGGAGAATAGCAAAATAGCCCAAGATTAATGAATTGTATCCTTAAGGACAGTTAAGGGGCAAGGTATTTTCAACAAAAGCTACTACTGTTTATCTCATGATACAAAGACATCTATAATGAAAGTAGTGATAGGGGTTCTCATCTGTGGAGAGAACAGAGAGAACTTTCTCTGTCAACTACTAACTCCAATTAATAGTTTTAGTATGACTTCTTCAGCTAACTTCTTGGAAATACTGTAAACAAAGATTTGAGGATATTTTTGCTATATATCTGCTGCTGCTCTCTACCTGCTACTTACATTCATGCAAACCATAAGCACAGCTAGGGGAGAGCATCTTCTGGATAATAAAAGCTATAAAATGAAGAGAAAAATTATCTGTAATCAGCAGCTGGGCAATCAATTAACAACAACAACAAAAAATTAGATAGAGAGAAGGCAAGCCCAACAGCCCTGGTCAATTCCTCTGGTTTCAGGGAGTAATAAGGGGGGAAACTGTAAAATAACATAGATGATCCTAAAATGGGTAATCAAAGCAATAAATTAAGAAAATAGAAAAAAGTTTAAGAAAAAAATCCCAAAGTGAAAAATTGGAAACAAAAAGTAACTCTCCTAACCTTTGATGAAGATAAGAGGAGTCAGTCATTTTTTTTCACTGGCTGCACCAGGAATACTTGGTAGTTTTTAGAATGAGATATAAGGAGAGACTTTTCTAGAAGACCATGGGGCTGCTTTGCACCTCTCTATCCTACCTAAAACAAGGAAAATACATATCTTATAGAATCTAAAACTTCAGTTACAGGGTTAACATATAAAGATTTTCAGCTCTGTATGTGCTTTTTTTCTGCCTTTTCTTGTTTGTAAGGAGTCTCCCTCACTCCAAGGTCATCTTCATAGCATATCACAGCTCTTACTAAAGTGTAAATTTTGTTTGTAACTCTCAGATTGTGTAAAACCACATAAAAAGATGTAAAAGTCCAAACAGAGGAACTAGCTTAAAACTTGGAACAAAAGTTTAATATGTAAAAATATGTGCACAGGTTATCTTAATTTACTTATAATTATCCATCATGTAATTTTGATTAAGCCTCTGTTTAATAGGAGAAAAAAAAACAATAAGGAGGTGAGAGAGAGTTGTTAAAAAGTATATAAGAATCTATCTATCTATCTATCTATCTATCTATCTATTAATCTTTTTGAGGCAAGGTCTCCCTGTAGTCCAGCTGGCCTTGAACTCCCAAGGATACCCTTGCCTCCGCCTCCCAGGTGCTGGGATTAATGGTGCGCACCACCACACCTGGCAAAGTAAAGGTATTTTTAAAGTGTCTGTGTATATAAAGATCACGATGTTTGGATGTTTTCCAAAATGGAAAAAGCTTAAAAAGCCTAAGCAAGTTAAAAAGGTGTAAGGAAGCTATCCTATTAAATTTCAAATGTCAAACTTCAACTCTCTATTTAAACAGAATTCTCATGTTATTAGTATACTCTTGGTAACAGTTTTAAGTACTGACTTAAAAATATTTTTTAACATGTTTAATTTCTGCTCAAGATTTATCTAAATATTATACAATAATTAAAGTACCAGATGGTTGTAACTGACTTTCTGGGTACTCAGTAACAATACTTGGAGAGCTATACTAATGTGATCAGAGGGATTAAACGGGACAATATTTTCACACCTGATATCCAAGGTCAACTAGGTCCCATGGGGCTGTGGAACATCCTCAAAAACTCCTTTAGTACTTTAGTCACTTGTTCTCTTGTTCAGGGATGCTATCCACCAGGTGAAGTCGAACAAAGCTGAGAGTTGATGCAGGAAAAATTTTCCCCAAAACACCAAGTGAAGCATGGTCAAGTAAGACTTTTGACTTATCCTTACAAAGATGAACCATCTGGTAAAAGGGAACCTAAAGGACCTACAGGCTCCTAGAGGAACCTAGAGGCTCCTCACAAGTACAAGTGACCCTTGGGTACCAGATCCTCACTTGACTTTGATAGAAAAAAAAAAAACAAACAGTTAAGTTTGGTCACATACATGGTCTAAAACACCCAGCTTGAAAGTATTACCCAAGACTAAAATTACTGATATGTTTCATTAACAGTCCAAGGGATTGTACTGCTCAGGTATTAGGCTTAAACATATGAAATGTTTTGTGATAGGAATTACAGGAAAAGCAGAGCAAAGAAAAAACAATGTGGTTTAATCAGTGCTAATGTACGCATGAGCAGACTTGCTACATTCCTGCAGTTTTAATGTAACAACTCTGTACACTTAAGAGTACACAATCAAAATGGATGTAACCATGTAATGGAATGTCTATACATAAAGTATCCGGAAATCTCAGAAGGATTTTCATACAAAATACTGTTTCTCAGTCAAAGCTTAATGTGTACCTACAACTTTGCAATAAGAAGAGGCAGGTCTCATGGAAGTTTGAATGACAGTGTAGATTGTTTTTTCCAATATTTTTAGGTGATGATCTGTTAAGTTTGATACAGAACAATTTGATCCTCTTTCAAATAAATTAGATGATTTATCTTTCAACCATATCAGTGAATCTTTGAGATGAGAAGAAAGTAAATTAATTTTGAAAATTTGAAGATCAATTTTGGAGAGTTTTTTGCTAATTTTGTGATTTTATCATTTATGCATCCCACTTAAAGACAGAGTGTTTGTCTCGATTTAATCAACCTAAGTTTACTTTTGTAAATCAGGATAACAGATCTGAAGGTAGGGAGAAGGGTGCAAGAGTTTTCTGCTTTCATCTCACAGATGAAGAGACTACACTCCCTGTCATTCAGTGTCATGCACATGACCATCAGGACATGGTTCAGACATAACCTTAGGGATCTAATTCACCTACACCCTCTTTTCTTTCATTTTCCTCATTATCAATCAGAGATAAATAGGTCTTGATGTCTTGCTCTATTTTCTTCTTGCATTATGTTGCCTAGGCCAACAATTTGCATTCCCAAAGAATAGGTTTTAACTTAACGATATTTGAAATTTCATTTCGCTACAGGTATATCCTCTCCTTGTGCCCATGACAAGTCTTGTAGAAATCCTACAGTAAGGAAGTGTCTTTGGTTGTTCTGATATTTTGTGACTGTTAATAATACAGATTATATTCAGAAAAGTTGCAACAGCAGGAACTTGAGCAGCTGGTCACATTTCAAAAGAGGAGAGACATGAATGCTTGTGTTCACCACTCCTTTGGAAACAGTCCAGATCCCAGCTCAGAAAATAGTGCCATCCACAGGGGGTAGGTCTTCCTACCTCAATTAACCTAACCAAGATAATCTCCTACAAGCATGTCCAGAAACACATGACTCTATATCTCATTAAGTTATCAATTTTATTAATCACCACAGTGCTTATAAATTATTAATCTTAATATATCAATAATGTTTGTCCATCACATATAGAAAAAGAAGCAAAATTTCCAAACACAGTATGTTTGAATGTGAAATGTCTATAAAGGCCCATGTGGTTGAACTATTAACCCCCATTTTGTGATGCTGTATTGAACACCTGTGGTTGAAAATATGGCTGATGGAGGTGGGTCACTGAGGCAGGTTTATGACATAGTAGACAACATGTTATCCAAGATCTCTGCTCTCTGACTGAATGCCAAGAGGAGGCCATCTGTCTCAGACTGCTGTGCTCATGCCTTCACAATCAGGATAGACAGTAACCACTGAAATTTTGAGAAAAATAATCATCTTCTACTGAGGTGCATCAGTCTAGAAAAAGGACACAACACTGTGAAAGTAACCAGTAACAGTTATTAGTAGTATTAGCAGAGCTTTGTTTAATCTATGCTTGGGGGACATTAAGAATTCACCATTGTTGCTATTAGGAATTGCTGGAGAATTGCAGACTGTTCTAAATGTCTTTCCTTGTGTGTGGCAGAGTTCATGACATGTTGTGGGTTGGGATCCCTATCCCTTTAGGGTTAGGGTTGGGGTTAGGGTAATATTATCATGTCTTTGGGATAAGTAATGGAACGCTTGTGGTTTAATAGCGATTTGTTTGTGTGTCAAGTTGACAATGGGTCAATTGTACTGGATAACTTTATCTGTCAGCTTGACACACCTGGGTAGAAGAAGCCTCAGTTGGGGAATTTCTTCCATTGGCCTGGTCTATGGCCATGACTATGGGGCATTTAAAAAATTTTTGAGTGCTGTGGGAGGGTCCAGCCCACTGTGGGTAGCATTCCCCCTGAAAAAGTGGTTCTCTGTTATGTAAGAAAGCAGGTTGAGCATGGGCCAGGGGAGAAAGACGGTAAGCACTGTTCTCTCCATGACCTGTGCTTCTACTCCAGGCTCCAGGTTATTGCCCTCAGTTCCTACCTTGGGTTCCCTCAGTGATGAACTGTGACCCAAAAGATGTGAGCAAACTAAACCCTTTTCTATCCAAGCTGGTATTGGTCAGAGTGTTTTGAGTATTGTTTGAGTGTTTTGTCAGAGCAATTGAAAGCAAACTAGAACAATGTTGGTACCAGAGAGTGGGCTACTGCTGTGACAGAGCCAACCGAGCGCTTTGGGAAGAATTGTGAAAGCTTTTTGAACATTGGACCTGAAAAGCCATTGAATACTTAGAGTTTAATGCATTGTTACTATGGAGCTTGGAACAGTTCTACTTAAAGTGGTATACAATGGAGGCCTGGCTTGTGAAGCTTCAAAGGAAAGTAATGATTACCAGGGCTGTTGTATGATATTTTGAATTGAGAATTTATGGTTTCTGGTTGACTGGGGCTGAAGAATCAGCTATGATTGAGACTAGAACCACTGAAGTGAAAGCTTTGATTCACTGGGGCAATTAATGCCGCTTAGCTGGGGCTGAAATATCAGCTGTAAGAAGAGCCCAGCATCACTGAGGCAAAATCACCTGGGAAATATTTCTTCAGTGTAAACACAAAGATGCTATGGTCCAGAGGAGGCCCTAACCTCCATCTCAAGCTGAAAACAGGACATAGTAATGTGTAAGATTTTCATGCACAGTTCTGGTGTTGAAGGTGTGAAGAGGACACAGAGAGCAGATGAGACTTGGCACTTTGTTAGGCCAGAAGAACCTACTGATGAAGATGCAGCCTCAGTTTCAGTAAAACCCCACCTTTTTTGTAATGCCAGGACCACAGGACAACCACAAAGGACATCAGCAGGTGTGGAACTGAGCAGACTGGGCCTATCAGTTCAGTTTTGTGTTCTGTGGATGGCAGAGCCAGAGAACTGGAGCTTCTATAACACATTGGAGCTGAGAAGATGGTGAGTAAATCCCACATGCCCATTCTTGAATTGATTTACAGGGGTTAGGTTTGGCCAGGTGTGCACAATTATTCCTTTGTTGAACAAAACTGTACTTGTTCTGGATTTTATAGGACCCCATAGTTAAAAGAATGTTAAAAAAAAAGACTGAATATTTGATATGTTTGAATTTTTGAAAGAGTCAAACTTTCAAAGTTGTATGTTGTGACATTAATGGTAACATGTCTTGAGGGTTTGGATTTGGGGGTTAGAGTTGGGGTAGGGTTAGGGTTTAGGATATAGGGTTTAGGGTTTAGGTTTATGGTTATGGTTAGGGTTGGGGTAGGGATTAGGGTTAGGGTTAAGCTTAGGGTTTAGGCTTTGGGTAGGGCTTAAGATTTATGGTTTAGGGTATAGGACTTAGGATTTAGCATTTAGAATTTCGGTATAGGGTTATGATTTAGGGTTTAAAGTTTAGCGTTATGGTTTAGGGTTAGGGTTAGGCTTAGTGTTATGATTTAGGATTTTTGGTTAGGGTTAGGGTTTAGTATTTGGGGCTTAGGGATTAGGGGTTAGAGGTTAGGGCCTAGGTTGTTAGGGGTGAGGTCCAAGGGTTACAGGAGTGAGGGTTAGAGGGCCAAGACTTAGAATGATGAGTCTTAGAAGGGCGAGCG
This sequence comes from Eospalax fontanierii, assembly GCA_035773235.1. Classification (NCBI taxonomy): domain Eukaryota; kingdom Metazoa; phylum Chordata; class Mammalia; order Rodentia; family Spalacidae; genus Eospalax; species Eospalax fontanierii. Next base: position 2,257,410 of record CM069530.1, on the reverse strand, counting down.
TTAGAGGGTGAGGTCGTGGAAGAGAGCAAGGGTTAGGGGTTTAGGGTTAGGGTTATAGTGTTAGGGTTAGTGTTAGAGGATTCGGGTTACTATTAGATTTATGGGTAAGGGTTAGGGTTAGGGGTTAGGGTTACTGTTAAGGATAATGGTTAACAGATTAGGGTTTGGAGTTAGGGTTAGGGTGAGAATACACATCTATTCAGCACATCATGGAACTTTCTCCAAAATCAACCATATCTTGGGGCAAAAAGCAAAAATCTCAACAAATACAAAAAAAAAAGATATAATTTTATGCAATGTTGCTGGAAGAAATGATGAGAGAAGACAGGAATACATAGAAAGACAGCTGATGACCGTGGACTGGAAAGCCTAATTTCAGTATTATTGTTGATTGCAGCACTAGGGGCTGAACCCAGGGTCTTGTAAATGCTAAGTGAGAGGTCTACCAGTAGGCTCTATCTGCTGCCCTCAGCCTTTTATTTTGAAACAGGTTGTCACTAAGATGAGCATACTGGTCTTCAACTTAGTATGAGAACCAAGTACTCTTAGAACTTGTCATCCTTCTGCCTCATCTTTAATAACTGGAATTAAAGGCATGCATCATCTTGCCTAAATGCAAACTTAATTTTTAAAGACAATGTTACTGATCTATGGATCCCCTGCATATCCTATCAGTAGTTGCACAGTGGTATTTTGTACAAATGAAGAAAAAGCATGTGAAAACAATCTTGAAGATAAAATTGGAGGGCATACTGATTTCATTATTTAGAACTATGTGCAGTAGTCAGAATATAGTGTCAATGACATAAAAGCAGGCATACAGCCCAGGACGATAGAATTGAAATACTAGAAAGAATTTTTACTTCCCAATAATTACATTTAAAAAAATAAATAAATTCAGCTCCTCGCAGCCTATTCTCCCCATGCGCGCCAAGGCCAATATTTCGCCTCTCCCCACAGGCCGTCAGCACCTCCACAGGTGCCTAGCCTCCCAGGCGCAAGGGGGATGGAAGATCAGACCCGCCCCCTGCTCGTGGCCGCCCAGCGCCGCGCTGTGCACATGCGCCCCGGCCCCGCAAGCGGAAAGGGAGGCGGGGTCCTTCCGCGGCGGCGCTGCCGGCAGACGAGCTTAGGTTGGGGTAGAAGAAGCCGTCTAGGGCTGGAGACCAAGGTCGAGCAAAGCCTAGAAACCCCAGTGAGCCCGACGTGCGCTGCAGAGCGCGGCCCGCCCACGCCTATCCTGTCCGGACGGGGCGGCGGCTGCGGGGCCTGAGAGCCCGCGGTACCGGCAGGAGTTGGAAAGCGACGGGAGGACGGTGGCGGTGAACCGGGCGCCGGGCCCCCAGGTGAAGCCGAGGACGGAGAACGGGGCACGGCGCGGCCCGTGGTGAACCGACAGCCGAACCCAGAACCTGCTGCTCCAGCCAAGGTGGAGAGAGCGCCGGACCTGAAAAAGCACAGGACAGCAGGTTGATGACTGCGGAGGTGAAGTCAGCGGGTCCTCACCTGGAGATGGCCCACACCCAGGGATGGCCCAGGAGAGGGCCTGGGTGCTGCCTCCCAGAAGGACGTGAGGAGCAGGAGTGAGAACACAGCCACAGAAAGGAGAGTCCGAAACCAAGTCAGACGGTTCGGGGAGACTGGGGATGAGGACGGCCAGCGAGGCAGGCAGAGGAAAGGGAATACAGGTGGGTCCGTTGCCAATAGACATGAAGCCTGAACTACCCAGAGAGAGATTGGCTTCCGCCCTGCGCAAGACAGTGCCCTGCTAGCCCAGGTGCCTTAGCCGCCCACCTTCGTGCCTGTGCCTGTCGCTCCCCAACCCAGCCTGACCCAAGCAGGACAAGAAAGATAGGGAGAAAAATGGTGGGGTTGGTTAGGGTTTAGGGCTTTGGATTGGGGCTTAGGGGTTACAGTTAGGGTTTTAAATGTTTTAAAAGTAACGAAACTAAGTTAACTTGTTAAATATGTGAGTTATAAGAAGCATTTAGAAACTGGTTTTGTCAAAAAGTGTTTCGTTTTTATTTGATTTTCTAAATATCCTGCAACCAAAGCAGGATAAAGCCATGGTGTCTCTTTTAATTTTGTGTATGTCTTTTAAAAAAAGTTATTTGCTTACTTTTGTAGGTAGGCCTATTAATTAGGGAAATTGCATTGTGAATCGGGATTCCACCAGGGAAGACCACTCAGACTCAGAATATAGCCAAAAGGAGGATTTTATAGCCGGCCAGCAATTGGATCATTGGGCATTGGATCCCAAGTGCAGTCAAGCCTTTCTTGTGGTAGGATTTTATGCAGTAAAACCGGAAAAACCACTTCCTGTCAGCTCAGGGGTCGGAAGTCCCCAGCAGTTCACAGTCTCTACCTGTAGGTACAGCCAAGTGGAGTATGGAAACAGAAGTAAGCCTTTAGCAACAACAACCAAGAGCATGACTATTTCTTAAACCGCATCCTGGTTCAACAGAGCTGTACTTCTCCCATACCGTGTTGGGCCAACTGCCTTTACTTTCAGAGGCTAGCTTCAGCCTGGACTTCAACAGGGCATAGCTATGATTAGTCTAGAAGGTGCCTTATCACAGCTGAAGGGACTGTGAAATAGTGTTCCCATGACTTAAATAATATGCTTGGTGATGGGCTGGAGAGATGGCTCAGCAGTTAAGATCACTGTCTGCTCTGGAAGAAGACTGATATCCAGCACCACATGGTAGCTAACAGCTGTCTGTAAACTCCATTTCCAGAGGATCTGACACCACTTTATGACCTCCTCAGGTATTACACAACACGGGTGCACCTACCTACCTGCAGGCAATACACTCATACATAAAATTTTTAAAAATATGCTGGGTGAACTAAGCTGAAATTTGAGCACATCTGTCTGGAGAGCTTTGTGTCTCATGAGAAAGTTTAAGGAAGAATGTTTCCTGGGGAGCTATCTCTGGAATGCTGGTGCTCCCCTAGTTTCTCAGGAGACACTGCGATCTCCCAAGAAGGCATACTATAGTGGTACTATTATCCTGTTCATTATATTTTGCTGAACTGTTTTATTTTAGGCATGTCATTACTGTTCTCTGTTCTGTTAAACAATCTTCAGTAGCTCTAAGAAGTACAATAAAAACAGCTACCTGTGCTTTGGGCATTTGTGTACCATGCAGGGCCCCTGGTTATTCACTTGAGTTCTGTGATATTCCTTTCAGATACCCTGATGGATACCCTGGTGGCCACACGTGGAGCCTGAACAGGGACCTGAACTTCAGGGTGGAGACACTGCAGGTTTTGTCAAAGAAGTAAGCTACTCACGAATTCATACACAGGGCGCACTCCAAGATGCCAAGGTCACCAAAAAATAAGAACGGGACAAACAAACTCAGGCCGTTTGGGTAGAGGATTATCTTCGGTGTTTGCAAGTCCTTTTAAAAGCACTAATCAAAGGACTATATAACCCACCTGTGCTGATTGCTGCTCAGTATGGTAGGGACTAGGGAGACTGAATTCAAGTTGAGAATCAATTAAGATAGATGGCTGGGCAATTGGATAAGTTAGAGCATGTTATGTTAAAACATTGGGCATGTTTCTCCACCTGGAAGGATGACCATCCAGTGCAGCAAAATAATTGATTTTGTTGTTAAGTTACAGGACAATCTATAAAAAGATGTTTCCTGTGCTGTTTAGCAGGGATATACTGGTAAAAATATTTGCTTTTGATAATGTTAATGCTGACTTTTGCACTCTGTCAGGGCTGCTCATAGGAGATTAAAAGGATCACTTTAGAGTTTGCAGTGACATTGGCTCCCTGACTTAATAATTCTAATTTTTTAGCTGCTACCTTGCAGGGCAGAAAAAAAGTAGTAAAATGTGGAAAAGCAGGGCACTTTAAACAAAAGTGTTGAGAAAGCCAGTGAAAGGCTAGTGCCTCTGCTGAGCCAGCTTCCCCAAGAATTTCGAGATTTAAAAAGAAAGGTATTGGACTAATTACTGCTACTCTAAATTTGACAGAGATGGTGATCTTAATGCTGATTGGTCTTTGGGAAACTCCTGTCCAGGTCCAGCCCTGGGGCCCTGGAGACCTGCCATATCACGGAGTGCCACTGCTGATTGACTGTTGTTAGGCTGCACTTTCTACAGGCAGAACAGAGGGTTGTAAAATTAGAAACCTTCCTGTACAGGCCTATTCCCTCTGGCTCAGTTGCAGAGAAATTAAGACAAAGAAATATGAATAATTAACCCTTTACATGTTTGGTCTCTACATAACCTTTTAGAGTTCTCAACATTACATTTATTTATGTATGAGTCTGTGTGTGCATGTGTGTGTGTTTGTGTGTGTCTGTTTACATAATAGCTTTCATGCTATGATATGTAGCAGTTTAGTCTGTCCTTCCATCATCTGGGATAACGCTCAGTCCTCAGAGTTGGTGCCAGGCATCTTCGCTCCTGAACCATCTTGCCAACCCCTGGTCTAAGAATTTTAGCTCAGGATTTTCTCTGTAGCTGACTTTCATTTCTGATTCCTGCACTGGGAGAATGATGTGATTATTTGGTCTTGCTACAGAACTTTTTTTCAGAACTTTTTTGTCTTAGACTCAGGAATTATTTGTGCCTTATTACCCACAGTTAAGGTTAATTGATAATGTATCTGTCATAGCTCTTGCCTGTTTAATTTGTTTCACTCTTCACATTATGTCTCCACTAAAATAGATGTGAAAGTCAACTTGAAATATTAACCACAATCCTATTGGAATCTTCTGTTGTATTGTTATAGTTCCTTCCAAGTATTTCTTGCTTTATTGTTACAGAGTGTCTTAAGAATTCTCCTAACGCAGTGAGACTTTGTGTTCAGCCCCAGCCCTCTACATTTGAAGTGATTTAGCGATCAGAGAATGCTCTCCCATTAGAGAAGCAAGTTTCTTCAGGGTTACTTACAAAGGATTCATCGCTAGGGAGAAAAACATAAATTCATATGGGGGAAGCCAGCATTTTCATCATAAGTCCGGTGGACCTCCTGCACATACACACATGATGGAGACCAGCAGAACTGTGCCCGCATCTCCTACCCAGCTTTTTCTGCTTTCCTGGTAGATTCTCTCCCTTAAGTCATTGGTAGGTTGGAAAGTAGTTAACTGTATTTGCTTCATCTCTGTCAGTCATATTCTTGGAGTCATGTCCATTGAGGCAGAGAGAAACTCTGTAAATTTACCCCTACACCCACCGCTTTTCTCTCTGGCTTTTCAAAACTTTCTGCTATCCTCTTCCACAATAGTCCCTGAGGGTCAGGTGCAAGGGGTTTGGGAGGGAATGACAGGTGTAGGATGATGTTCTTTCCACTGTGGTATGGATTATCATCTTGCTTCAGTGATACTCTTTCTACTATAAAAACACAACTGTAAAAAGAACAAAAGTAACATCCACACAAACACTAAATGACCTAACCTATGGGTGTAAACACAAATGCTTGGGCAGTACCTAAGTAGGCACATCATATTCACCTTACAGACAATTACAGTAGTTTGTTTACGGGGGCCTGTAACTCCCCCATCACCACTGGGGTTTAGCTCCTCTCCTAGTATCATATGTGTGTCCCCTTCCTGAGGAATGGGTCTTAAAACCAATTAGAATTCTGCTGGGTGTGCACATACTAGACAAACCTCTATTACACAAGCAGGAACATCTTATTTGACATCTGACAGTGAAGCACACAAGATGTGTCATTAAGCAGAGCTTTGCAGGAGTATTCTCCCATAGTGGTTTGCATAGTACCCTCTAGCACTATGAAGGCCAGCCATCCATTTGCTGGGAGTTTCCAGCTCAGGCCCCAGCTACATCTCTCTTTTCCATGCTCAAACCATTCAATAATAGGGTCTCACCATCTGCTTCCAGTGTGCAACCAGCATTATAATGTGGCAGTTGCCTTTTATGTAGAAGGGGCTTCCAAGACTCCCTAGGCCAACAGCTCACCAGGGGGTTCATCCCATGCCTGGTACTGGAAATTTCCAGTTAACAATTATATAAAGTGTTCTTTTACTCTTTGGTACATAAACATCTAGGTCTATAGAGCTACTTAGAATTTCACAGTTATACTTCAGTCTCGTACTCCATATGAGTTACATTCCATCCTTGTTTCATCAGGTGTACTTTATGTCTCTCAGCTGGGTTTTACATCTTTAAAACACTCAGAAGTTAACATTATATACATACACAAGGTCTAACCTAGCATAAAAAATTCCTTTCCATTTGTATCAGCTGTTTTTTCAACAGATCCATGTTGGGTACAGTGGCATGCAACTTAGTCCTTTACTATCTTTAGTTATTGTCTGGAATCCATTTAGTATCCTGGAGTTCTCACATGGAACTCCCCATACATCCCTTTATCCTTGATAACCTTGTTGGGGCTGGCCCAAAGTGCTTCGTACTACACAAGGCCAAGGAGGAATATGGCTTCTCTTGCCCCTGTTGTACCTGTTGTTTTCCAGGGTCTGATAGACTCTGAGTCTGACTCCTGGCTCTAGCCACACTTGTTGTCTCTCAATTGGCTACACCTGTTGGGAGAGGACCTGACCATTCACAGAGGAAAAGTGTACCCTGTTCACTCTGAGGGGGCTTTTACCCACCCCTAGGACAATTTTTATCCTCTGTGTACCATTTGTGAACTGTACCTCAGGGCTTAAAGCCTCCCAGGGGCACTTTAGCACAGAATTTGGCTTTTTGTCAATCTTTAGGAACTTTGGCTAGATGTACATCTTGCCGCATTTGCCTACGAGTAGCCCAAGCAGACCTCCTTTTCTGATTTGTCTCCTTTATACAACTTTTAGGTTGTTTTGTTCTTCTACAAACATACTTTACATGCTGATCTAGGTTGCTTAAATCTGTCAAAGCCTGTCCTGCCTTGTAAAGATCTTGTCCCACTAGGGGACTTAGCAAGGACACTAAATCTCCATACCAATTTCAAGGTCCTTGTTCAATGAAGTCCTTCATTAAGTCTCTAGTGAACACAGTCTTATCTGGTCCTGTGAACAGGGCACCATATATTTCTGTCCTCATGCCGAGTTCTCTCAGCAGTGCCTTTCCCCCTTTTATTGTCTTCCAGCTCCTGATATCCATGAGGTCCTCTACTGGTGATAACCAAGTATCTCTAATGGCTTGCACAAGCCAGTCCATCAGAGATCGCATCTCCTTGTACTGCCTCAGGTTACCCAGTCTATAACTCAAGGAGGCATGAGCAGTTATACTGCTCAGCTTTCCTGCTTCAGCAGCATTTAAGCTCATATCATCTGCCCCTGTGTCCCAGATTCTCAGGAGCCAGGTGATGAGAGGCTCTTTTGCAGTTTGTTTGAATGTCTTCCTAATTCCATAGCTCCAGGGCTGAAAACCCTCCATTCACTAAATTCTCACTCATCAAGGCTTCTGTCAGCATGCTGACATCTGCATTTCTCCTTTCTTTGTATTACAGGTCAAACCTAAGGGGCACTCTTAGCTTATTCTGTGTTGCTCCCTTCCTCATCACTGCCTGATTCTTCCCAGGGGTTCCAAGTCCTAGGGTCCAAGGCTGGGTCTGGTATTATCAACCTGACCTGGGTTTTCATCCCTTTTCGACTCCTAGCTGTAAAAAATGGCAGGCTAAAACTTCTCTCTTTTTTTCTCTTTATCCAATTTGCTATCAAAGTCAGAGGCTAGTACAGAGGAAGCAAGGCTCATATCTTTCTCTCGATCTAATTCTTCTCTCACTGATTCAGCCTGAGATAAGTCTCTCCCAAGGCATAGCAGTGGCCAAGCAACTTCAGCAGTGGCTTGCTGCTATCTTTGCTTCTGGTGCACCACTCTCAGGGATTGCAGAGTCTGTTTAGACTTTCTGCTAGTCTCAAAGTGTCCCCATATTCCCAAGGTGGCCCCATTGGTCAAGCAGGCATGCCACACCATACCACTTATATGTGGATTGCCACCCTGGTATTGTCTCCACCATTCTTATCTGCTTAGGCAAATTCACCTTAGTAACATGTTTCACAATAAACTGGACTATCCCTGCAATGGAGCCTACACACACCAGTACTATAGGGATAGTCCACCATGTCAAAATTTCCTCTGCCCAAACTCTTTCCTTCACTGGTCCCCACATTCGCAGCAACCACAAAAGTACTTTTCCCAGAAGAATTCTCTGTTTTTATCAGTCAGTCCTGCTCTACTATGGCATTCTGTCTTATGAATTCTCATCTGGCAGTGAGGCCTGTCATTCAACCCCAGCCCCATATGTTTGAACCAACTGAGCAAATAGAGAATGCTCTCCAATTATGGAAATAAGTTTATTTGGGGTTACATACAAAGGACTCATCCCTGGAGAGACAGAAATTTAATGTGTGGATGCCAGCATTTTGATCAGATGTCAGGTGGACCTCCACGATGGAGACCAGCAGCACTGTGTGCCTATGTGTCCTACCCAGCTTTTTTTGCTTTCCTGCTAAACCCTCCCCCTTAAGTCAATGGTTGGTTGGAAAGTAGTTGACAAGATCTATTGGCTTCATCTGTGTCGGTTACATGCTTGGAGGCGTGTCCCTCCAGGCAGAGAGAAACTCTGTAAATTTACCCCCCATGTAGGAATAATTCTCCATCTTTTCTGATTTACTGCTTTGTGAAGCTTATGCTTAGGAGAAATAAATCATTTTCAAAATTTATTCCATTTAATGTCTTGTGGTAATTAAATATGGAGTCCTGGCTCTCCTTCAGTTTCCTAGAAATCAAATAATCATAATATTTAGATCATGAGCCTTTTTCATTATAGATCTATTTTGTATGTCTATTGATCTATTGATCTATTTTGGTATTTATAGATGCTGACTCTTGCAGCCCAGGCTGGCTTCTACCTCTCTATATAGTAGAATACAACCTGAGCTCTTGATCCTCCTGGCTCCACCTGCACATATGTGGCCTAGAGTTTCAGCTCTAAATGGGTCTTCTCTATGAAACCCTCCTCTTCCAAGAATCAAGAAACTGCAGAAGAAAGAACATAAGAACCAGATTTTGACGTGGCCATTGCATGTAAGAACTCAGTGCACACAGTCCATCTTCGCTGGATCATTCTGTACTACTTGCTTGAACTCACACATTGTTGCCAGAGGCCTCTTTAGGACCTCAAATACATACACAAATACTCCACATTCTGCTGGCAGTAACTTTGGCTTCTTTGACCAGTACTGTATGGTCAACAGACTCAATAGACTTCCTTAAGGAAATGATTTTTGCTGAGGTGCCATTCTGGGAATTTAAAAGGGCCATGTGTAATGGATATCAAGAGATCTTCAGAAATAGGAAAGGTTGTGTTCTCATTAATCTGCTCTATCTGTGTTAAATTCCCTAAGTAATGGAATCAAATGAGGACAGCCAGGGATTATGTAGAATTAGACTAAGTATAAACTTGCTTTTTCCTACAAACTAGGGCTTGTAACTTATGCTTTTCACTATCGGTCTGTTCAGTATTACAGTTCATTTCTAGTTAATAATGGCAATTTTTAAAGGAAAAATCAGGAATGGTAAGCAAAGGAAACAAAGTGACTTATCTATATCAGAGATTTTCTTTCCAGTTTTCCTGATTGTCACCACTGTTCAGAGTGTTTTGTGTAACTGATTCAGCAATATTTATTCTCTGTGGTAGTTTAGGAGTATATATTTTCATATATTTAGATCTTCACATGTTATGAAAAAGGTTTGATTTATACTTTTTTCATGTGTGTGATTGTTTTGACTGCACATTTACATGTACAACACATGAATACATGGACTCTGGATGCTAGAAGAGAGTGTCAGATCCCCTGGAACTGAAGATATGGATTATTTTAGCTGCTCTATACATTTGCAAGGTGAAGACTCGTTCTCTGAAAGATCTTTGAGTACTTTTAATTATGGCGCCATCTCACCAGCCCAATCCATATATTTTATTTGCTTATTTGATGCTGAATCTTAACATGTTTCAGGCTCACCTCTCACCTGGATCCAATTTGCAAAAGCTAGGATTACAGACAGTGTCCACCATGCTCAGCTATACATGAACATACATGTTTTTAAAAGTGAAGTCCCTTCCATCTACATCATTCTATTTTAACTTCATTTTTAAATCGTGTGCTTCTGTGTCTGGCTGTTTGAGGATATCTGTGTATGAGTGCAGTATGTGAGGAGGTCAGAGCTGGAGCCAAAGGTAGTTGTGAGCTGCCTATGTGGGTACTGGGGACTGAATTCATGTTTTCTGCAAGAGAAATACACACTCTTAACAACTAAGCCATCTCTGCAGTATCTATGTTCTATTTTCGTCAGAGAGATTGATCTATAATTTCCTTTGATATTGGGTATGTATCTGGTTGTGATATTAAAGTACCACTCCTGTAATAGAAGGAATCTGTGAGCAATTCTACATTTTCCGTTTTAAGGAATAGTTTCAGAAGTATTGGTTTTAGTTCAGGAGTATTGGTTTTAGTTCTTCTTTGAAGTTTTGGTAGAGTTCTGCACTATATCCATCTGGTTCTGGGGCCCTTTTCTTTGACCAAGATGTCACTGGCTTTTATGGGTTGTTATGGGTCTGTGTAAACTATGCCTCTTTGATTTAATAATGATAGGTAGTCCAAGTGTAGAAATTTATCCATTTGTTTTCAGTTTCCTAGTTTAGTGGGGTATATATTTTTAAAGTACGCCCTTACAGTTTTCTGACTTTCCTCCAGGTTTGTTGCAATATGTCCAACTCTTCATTTCATTGTTCCTTTGTATGGTTTTCTTTGTTTCTGTTTCATTAATTTCAGCCTTGATTTTCTTTACCTGTTCCTGTTGACTCTTTTTGTGTGATGTTTATTCTTGGCTATTCGAGTATATTATTTATTTATATGAGAGGTTTCTAACTTTGTACTGGAGGCAGTTAATGCCAGAAATTTTCCTCTCAGGAATGCTTTCCTCGTATCCCTAGAGTTTAGATATGTGGTGTTTTCATTTTCATTCAGTTCTGATATATTTAATTTTCTTCTTGATTTCTGTAGTGATTCAATTTTCACTTCCTCTTCACTGGATTGTTTCCTTCGCTGTACAGAAGCCTCTTAATTTAATGAGGTCCCATTGGTCAATTGTTGACCTTAATTTCAGAGTGACTAATTTCCAGCTTAGAAAGTCCTTACCTGCACCTATCTCTTATAGGGTGCTACTTATGATTTCTTCTGAAAAGTTTCAGCTTTTCAGCCTTTACATAGAAGTTTTGGATCCATTTGGAGTTGACTTGTGTGCAGGGTAATAGTTGTGACTCTAATTTCATTCTTCTACACATGGAAATTCAATTTTTCAAGGACCTTTGCTGAAGATACTGTCTTTGCTTCAGTGTTAGTTCTTGGCACCTTTGTCAAATATCAGGCAGCTATATTGTGCGCATTCATGCTTAGATCTTCTGTTTTGCATCCTTGATCTACATGTCTGTTTTTGCACCAGTTCCATGCTTGTTTTTATGACTGTGGCTCTGTAATATAGGTTGAGTTCTGGTATGGCAATCCCCTGGCATCTCTCTTTGTGCTCAGATTGATTGGGCTCTCCAGGGTCCTTTGTGTGTTTTATGTGAATTAGGATGGATTTTTATATTTCCTTGGGGAATGCCATGGGATTTTGATTAGGACTGCACTGAATTTTTAAATTTCTTTTGGTAGGATGCTTATTTTCAATATATTGACTATCAATCCATGAGCACGGCGGAAATTTCCATCTCCTTGAATCTTGGTCAAACTGTTTTTTCAAAGATTTAACATTTTCATTGAATAATTCTTTAATGTCTTTTGTTAGGTTTTTCCCTAAAAATTTTTTGAGACTTTTGTGACTGGAGGTAGATTTCTGAACCCTTTCTCTGTTGTTTTTTGTATAGAAAGGCTGCTGACTTTTAATTTTTTTATTTTTATTTTATGTGATTTGTGTGTATTGCCTGCACCCAGGTCATGTAATGCCCTCAGAGGTCAGAGGTGGGGTATCAGATCCCCTGGAACTGGAATTATGGACAGTAGTTACCTGACATGTGGGCATGGATATGTTTAGAGTCTATCCATCCTGTTTATGTTTTCAGAGAATCGGCATTTAGATTCATTGACTCTTTGTATTGTTTCCTTTGTTTCTATTCCATTGATTTCTTCTCTTGTTTTTATTATTTCTTCCCACCTGCTTGGTTGATTTTCTTTGTTCTTGCTTTTCTAAATTCTTGATTTTTTTTTTTTTTGCTCTTATTGTTTCAGCATAAACAGCCCTCTTAGGAGGGCTTCTAATGGGTCTCCATGACTTTGATGTGTTATATTACCATCTTCATTTAGTTCCAGGAATACTTTTATTTCTTTCCAGGTTTCTTCTTTAATACATTCATTGTTCAGGAGTGTATTGTTTAATCTCATGAGTTCATGCAGTTACTAGAGTACCTTTTGCCTTTGTTAAGTTTGTTTGTAATTTGTTGTGGTCCAATAGAATGCATGGAATTATTTCAATACTTTTATATTTCTTGAGTTGTTTTTTGCCTCTCCATATGGTTTGCTTTAGAGAAACTCCATGGGATGCTGAGCAGACTGTTTTCTTTTGTGCAGGGGTAGAATATTCTGTAGACATGTGATAGTATGTTTGATGTATGATATCAATTAATTCAGATGATTCTCTGTTAATTCTTTATCCAGATTATCCATCTATTTGGGAGGGTAGGGTATTGAGGCACCCTACAATTGCTAAGTTGGTGTTAACCTGTGTCTTGAAGTCCGGTAGTCCTATTTCTTGTGTTCAACAGACTTTGTTACATATGTGTTCAAGATTGTGATGTCCTCTTGTTCAGCTGTTCTCTTGATCAGAAATAAATGACCTTCTTTATCTCTATTGATTGATTTTAATTTGAATTTTTTTTTGTTTCATATTAGAATGGCAACACCTGCTTGTTTCTCAGTGCCATTTTCTTGGAACATTTTTTCCATCCTTCCTAAAGTGATGTCTATATGGTCTTTTGTAGCTTGGCCTTGACTTGAACTCATGATCATTCAGCTTCCTACTTCCATGAGTCCATGCTATACTTCTGTGCTCTTCACCTGGCCATGCTGTATTTTAAAATCCAGATTCTTGGTTGAGGTCTTTTCATCTCCTTTCCATGAAATACATATTCCTTATTGCTAGCAGAGGTGTCACTGGGTAAGACCATCTTGCTGCATTTATCTGACTTTTCTTTTACTATAACTCAGGCCCCTCATCTAGCATTCTCAACATTATATTGAATTATTCATGTGTGTCTTTGTGTATTTACACGAGGATTTGCATGCTCTGCCATGTGACAGTTTGTTTTCCCCTTCCATTGTATGGGGTTGGGGACCAAACTCAGGGTCCTCAGGGTTGGTTTCAGGCACCTTGTCCAGTGAGCCATCATGCCAACCTCTTTTCTAAGGATTTTAGCTGAAGCTTTTCTTTGTAGTTCAGTAGCTGCCTTCCATTTCTGGTCTTGCTACAGAACATTGTTTTCTGGATTGAGTCTTGTCATAGTGTCAGGAATTATGTTGTGTCTTACTACACACATTTAAGATGAACAGAAAAATGTATTTATGGTAGTATCTTGCCTGGTTAAGTTTTTCACTCTTCAGTATATGTATATTCAAAGGGATTTGGAGAGTCAATTTAAAATATCACTTCCAATCCTTTTGACAACTTCTGTTGTTTTGTTGTAGTTATTTCTAAAAGTTTGTTTGTAGTATATGTATTTCATTGAAATTTTGCAGATTTCATATGATACATTTTATCCTAGTTATACCTCCCTGTCTGCACCCACTAAAGCCCACCCACAGAATTTACACATTCTGCTGAATCTTACTCAGTCAAGTTTGGGAAAACAGATATCTTTCCATGTGACTTCTTTCACTGTTTCCTATTCAGCCTATCTTAAAGAAGAACAGCTTTCCCTCAGCAAGAAGTGATCAGCAGCTGGTAGTTCCTTGGGTAAGATAGAGGCCTCCTGCCCTTTACCCAGCTCTATGCTGGTTTTTCTGTGATTGAATTTGCAGGAGTGGTACCTGCTGTCAGCTTTGCAGAGTGTTCATGTGAACAAGTTCCCAGTAGCTCAGAAGTTTCTCTTTCCCTACACTTTTACCACCCTGGCTCTTACAATCTTTCTGCCCCCTCTTCTGAAATGGTCCCTGAGCCCTGGGTGGGTGTGGTTTAATGTACAAGTCCTGGGAAATAGACTGCAGAATCTTATTCTCTGCACTTGGTCCAGTTTTGGCCTTCTGTGTTCATCACCCTCTGTTGCATGAGGAAGCTTCTCTGGTGAGAGTTGAGAGATGCATTAGTATTCTCTTCGCACCCTGTTCCACTAAGTTTCTTGAGTCTTAGGTGTACAGGTTTCATTATTGATGTGTCACTTTGGGCTGGGCACCTCACAGACAGTTATTTTCTGTGTGTCAACAATTGTGAAACTCTGTACTAGACTATACCTGTTACAAAAGCAGCTTCTTTGATGAGTGGTGTTTAGTATACGTCTCTGCAAATATAAGGGCCCAGATTTAGCATATAGTAAGAAGTTATGTCTGTCTAGGATGTGACAGATACAGGGTTTTCTCTAGGGTCCCTAACCTCTCCAGCCATGTGGATTTCGGTATGTTGACAGTGCCACATGTGCATTCCTTGTGTGGATCAAACTTTAAGTCCAATTTGCTGTTGACTACCATCAAGGTCAGTGTGCCACTACAGCACCGCTGTGCTTTGCTGTGCCCCCTTTCCCCTTCATATCACTGCCTGCTGCCACCCCTCCAAGGAAACCCTACCCCCATGTCCATCACCGTATATTGATTTCTTGATTTCTCCCGACTTTCAATCCAAACATACATAGCAAAGATTTCAAAGCAAGCATGGGACTATGAGAGAAAATATGTGACATTTGTTTGTTTGTTTTGGTCTTGTTGAGAGAAGGTCTCCCTGTAGCCCTAGCAGCCCTCAGGCTCACTAGATAGACCTGGGCATCTTCAGTCTTGCAGAGATCTTCCTGCCTTTGCCTTCCTAGTGCTGGGATTAAAGTCATGCCTTGCCACACTGGGCCTTTAATTTCATTTTTAAGAGTTGAATAATAGTCCATTTTGTATATATACCACATTTTCATTACCTATTCATTAGCTGATGGACATCTATGTTGTTTCCAGTTGCTGGATGTTATGAAATTGGCAGCAATAAACAGGAATGAACAAGTATGTCTGTAGTGGAGTAGAAAGCCTGTTTGATGATATAAGCCTGAGAATGTAGGGGTGGGTCGGTCATATTGTAGATCAATTTCAGTATGTTGTTTGAATCTCCACACTAATTTCCAGTCACGAGTTTTCACTATCATCAATTTTCACTACCACGAGCAGTGGATAAGAGTTCATGTTTCTCCACATCCTTGCCAGCGTTTGTCTTTGTTTGGATTGTGGATATTAGCCATTCTTAGTGGGGTAAGATGAAATTTCAACATGATTTTGATTTTAACTTCTGTAATGTCTAATGCTATTGAATATTTTAAAGTATTTCTTCACCAATTACATTTCATCTTTGGTTCAGCACTATGTGCCACTTTCTTTTCTCTCTGATTCAGGGTATTGGGTGTTATGTGGAGGTACTTAATTCTTTTGGTGTTGTGCTGTGTGCATGATAGACATTTAGTTTCATTCATGACTTCATCCTATTTAAGCAGCACCATTTTTTGAACATGCTGTCTTTTCTTCAGTGTGTAATTCTTGCTTCTGTGTAAAAATTCAGCTGGTTGAAAATGTGTGGATATAAATATATGCCTGGGTCTTCAACAAATTATATAAATCTGTTTTGATCATGCAGAGTTTTTCTTTCTCCTTCAGTTATGGCTAAGTTTTGCTGGATGTGGCAGTCTGGGCTGGAATCTGTTACTTCATGACTTGTATGACATTGGTCCATATCATTCTGGTTTTCATAGTCTATATTGGAAATTCATCTGTCAATTTGTGGGCCTGCCTTTGTATGTGACTTGATCTTTTTCTCACACAGCTTTCAATCTTTCTTTGTCCTGTACATTAACTGTTTTGATATATATGATGTGAGGAGTTTCTCTTCTGGTCCCATCAACTTTCAACAAATACATTCACTCTGTGGTGAGGGCTTTATAGTTTCTTAAGTATGCTTCCTCTCTCTCTCTCTCTCTGTCTCCTCTATTCCTTTCTTTTGATTTTCCTCCTCCTCCCTCTTCTTCCCTAGCCTTCCTTCATTCATTTCTTTATATTATTTATACTTATTTTTTATTTATCTGTATGAGTGTTTGGCCTCATATATGAATACCAGGTGTGTGCAGTGCTAGCAGAGGCCATAAGAGGGCATCGGATCCCCTGGAGCTAGAGCTTCTGATACTTTTTATGAACAAGTGGATGCTGGGACTGAACCCTACTCCTCTGAAAGAGCAGCAAGTGTTCTTAACAACTGAGTTATTTCTTCAGCGCCATTTCTTTCTTTCTTTCTTAGTATCATTCTCTCTTTCTTAGTATCATTCTTTGTCTTCCTTTATTTCATTTTCTCTCCCTCCCTTTCTCTCTCTTCCTTTTTTATTTCTGTATCTTTTTTTATTTCCCTCCATCATTTCTGTCAGTCTCTCTCTATCAATCTCTGTCTTTCACTCTTTCATGTTTATCTCTCTCTTTCATATTTAGTTTCTCACCATACAGCTCAGAATGACCTGGAACTCATTATATACTATAACCTCTCCTCCATCTTATAGTGATCCTCCTGTTACATCCTCCCTAGTGCTTAATGCTGGGATTAAGGCTTAAACTCCCAAACCCAGGGCTCCACACTCAATTCTGACTACTTTGCACCATAGTGCAAATTAAATCTCATCTGGGTGCTCCTCCAGCTGTGATCCCTTCTTTCCATCCTTGGATTTTAGTCACATCATAGTTTGATTCTCCAGTTCTAGCTCTGGTTTCCCCACTACATTAAGATTGCTGACAGGATTAACACAGATTGTGAGTTTGTCTTTTTTATAATTCGTTCCTTCTTACAAAGGATTTGCACCTCATGGAAAAAGTGCTAAGCAAGAAAAGTGCAGTTAAGTACTGCTGCTAATTTGGTATTGTTCTACACATGTGTCACCCGGCACTCCTTGTCCACTCTTCCTGCCCACTGCCATACACTCCCCTGTTACTCGGTCCCACCACAGATCTCAACAGTCAACAGTGAATGGATAGAAGACAAACCTAGCCTAACAGAGAGAACAAATAGACTAGAGACAGTGTGCCACCCCAGTTCCTGGGCTCACTCAAGAAAGTGTGGCATCAAAGGATGGATCCAACTATCAGGTTCTGGAATGCCAACCTCCCAGCCCAGGCTGAAGGAGTGATTACAGTGGTAAGAGTTTCACACTGAGGGAGGCTCCTGTGTCCTGTGCCCTACAATTGCAGTGGAGCAGAGGAAGATGGAGGAGGAGAGCAGGAGAAGGCATCTGAGCACAAGCATAGTGTGCCAGAGATGGAGAGCACAGACAAGTTGTACTTTGGTACCATGCTCAATTAGCCAAGGTTATACAGAAATCAATTATATAAAAATCAGTTATTTTACAATGAACCCACCAAGTGGGTGGCAAAGTTTTTCTCATCTGTAATGTTAGAGTACCCATGCATTGTGAAAGGAATATTAAAATAAAGCTTAAGAAGGATGAGAGAGAAGGCTTAGTAGTTAAGATCACTGATTCTTACTGCAAAAGACCTGGGATTGATTCCTAACAGTGATATGGTGGCTACCACCAGCCATAATTCCAGCTCCAGGAGATTCAACGCCCCCTTTGGATCTCCTTAGGCATTGCATGTATGTGGTACCTTAACATACCTTCACACAACACATTCATACAGACAAATAATAATTTTTTAAAGTAAAGATTTAGACATGCCTTCCAACAGTGTGAGTCCTTCTTTGCCAGTTACAGCTGGGGTTTGAGTGTAGATTTGGGCATATCTGTTTTTGTACTTTCCTTTAGTGGTTTCTTTATTAAGTTTTCCCACCATCAATGACTCCAGAATACTCATTATGGCACATGGTGCTAATAGAGGAGGAGAGTGTACCCCTCATCTGCCAGTGGGGTCTGTTTGCTCCATTTGGATAGAAATTGTGGGCCTCTTTGGAGTTGGTCTTTGACAGCTTTGATGCCCGTAGTGCCTGAGAGCAGTGAGCCTTGTCAGCAGGCAGCTGTGAGCAGCAGCAGGTGACTCCCTCTCATGTTACAGCTCTCCTCTTTGGCCCTATTGTAAGTCACTGGCACCCTTAGCCCTAGTGTTCTGGCTCTTGGGTAGGCCTGGCCTCAGCTCTGTCAAGTGGCCAGTGTTACAGATCTGGGCCGAGGATATCTAAGACCTTTGGTCCTTAAGTCCTCTACTGCTGCTGTTCCTGCCACAACTGTTGACCATGTTGTGGCCTTGGCTGCCTCCATCTCTCCTGCTCTCTGCTGTGGCTGTCCTGTTGCTTCTCCTGTAACTTGTCCTGTGCTGCTATGAAAGCTTTGGCAGCTGCTGGCATCTGTCATGACATTCCCATGGCTCTTTTATTTCTGCTTGGTCTGCCCATTGCTCAGCTCCACCTCTTCCTCAGCTGTCTGGTAGCAAGTCACCTAGTCTTGCTGTCTTGCAAGTCACCAGCTCACTCTGCTGTCTGCTCAGACTTCGTTGCCACTGCTCTGCTGTGTCTTTGTGATCCACACTCAGTCCAGGCTACTGAAGATTGCAGGTTTTTGAAACTAATGTTGTAATGCCAAAGGAATTCAGCATAGACTATCTAATTCAGAGAAAATCAGAAATGAGAAGAAAAGTGTAAGGAGGAGGACAAGGTTGTCAAAGTTAGATGTTTTGTGAAGGAGCATGTGTGTGTGTGTGTGTGTGTGTGTGTGTGTGTGTGTATAAAATTGATAGACAGGTAGGGAAAGAGGAGAGAGAAAGAGAACCCATGCCAGTAAATTAATCTACGTCCTCAAGAAATAACCCATAGACTATATTACCTAAGTCATCACCTTTCACCAATCCAGTAAAATACAGACTAGAAGAAAGTTAAGGCTGGCAGTGGCCAGGGATATGGAGAAGAAGTTTGAATTGTCTGACTGGCAGATGAGACAGAACTTTCTGAGATATCAGATGGGATGTGAGAGAAGAGAAATGTTTGGTCTAGATTGATTTTTTTGAGACTATATACACCTCACTGTAGAGATCATGGCAGCATGGCAGCCATAGTCTCGTCCTCATGCATCTACCTCCTCAGCTCTGAGTCTAGCTGTGCTACCCTGAATGAAAAGTAGATTTCGAATTGTGAAGCTTTGTTCACCTGTCCTCGTAGGAAATGGGACGATGCTGTGCATCTCACAGGGCAGTGTGGGGGACTAAATTAGGATGTATGTGTGAAAATCATCCTTAAGAGTGAAGAATTTCTTAATTGGTTTCACTTTTGATTGCTACAGATTGAGTGCATTAACTAAAACCAAAGACAGATGCCAGCATGTGTAAATGAAAGACAGACAGAGAGAGAGAGAGAGAGAGAGAGAGAGAGAGAGAGAGAGAGAGAGATTTTGTATTGCTAGCTGGGTATGATGGCACATGCCTCTTGTCATCTCACTACTTGGAAAGTGAAATCAGGATGATCAGAAGTTAAAAACCAGTCTTGGCTATAGAGCAAGTTCAAAGCCAGCCTGTATATGTGAGATTCTGTATCTAAAATCAGAGTAATAGCATTCATATATGTAGTTTTCTGATTGTCCTTATAAAAGTCCATATATCAGCCCTAGCTAGTTCAGGAATTTCTTACCTCAGCCTCTGAGAGAAGTGCAGATGTTTCAGACTTGAGCCACTTACTTTGCTGGTAGACTGTCCTCCTGATGACCAACAAGGTTTAAGGAAGTGGTGGCCTGATGTGAAACATCAATGGTATGCTCAGTCTGGAAGTCAGTGAGATCTTTGTCTTAAATTCCAATGTACTGTTGAATCCAAATGGTTTCTGATATCTAGTATCAACAAAGAGACATATGTTATTTCTTTGTGTCTTATTATTTTTATTTTATATTTTGAGACAGTGTCTCTGCATGAAACTCTCACTGGCTTCAAATTCAGAGCCATGCACATAACTCTTGACTCCCAAGTGCTGGGATTAGAGTTCTGTAGCAGCATGCTCACTGATACTTCCTGTTTCCTTCAATGTTTGTATTGTTTATTTTAATGTATGAGGCGGGGGAATGGGGAGGTCAGAGGAAAACTTTCTGAGGTCAGCTCTTACCTTCCACCAATTGGTCCTGGTAATTGTACTCAGGTCGTAATGCTGGGTGGCAATTGCTTTTACTCACTCAGCCTTCTGGTCAGTTCTTCCCCATTTTTAAGATTTGTATTTATAAATGGTTATGACCATGGGTGGGTACATGTGAAGAGGAGAGAAGAGGGCATCAAAGCCTCTGAAAGTAGATACAGGCCATTGAGAATTGCCCCACATGGGTGCTGGAAAATGTAAGAACGGTAGATGCTCTTACCTGATGAGCCATCTCTCCAGCCCCATGAGGCACAAAGTAAGTGTCAAAGACCAATGATGAAGGAGTTCAAGTCAAGGATTTTCATTCATCCTAATGGTGTGGACCACTGGAAAAGATCCAACCTCTTTTCAGCATGCACTTGAAAATTGATGAATAGCTGAGCATCAAAGGCCAAGAATAAAGAGGAAAAGTGTCTGTATGCCATTGAGACTTTTTTTTAATGAGGAACATGATACTCCTTTATTATGACTTAATAGTCACAGCCCACAAGAGAGTGACAACTGTTGGTCCATCACAGACCAAGCAGTCCCAGCCAGGTTTGTCCCCACATATAAAGGAGACAAGTATGGTGCCAAAGATACTGGAAAAGACTGCGCTGCTCTGCCATGCATGTGTCTTTGATGAGCCAGATATATTTTCTGAAGATGATACTCAAAATACACAAGATTCATAGTGAAGAAACATCAAAACAAATGTGAATGAAAAGGAACATTCAGGGCAGAAGATGTAGTTCAGGCTGGAGAGTGCTTGCCTACTATGCAGTACACACTGTTTCATCACAGAAATCTGGTATGTGGGCACATGTAATACCAGTCCTAAAGGTGCGGCGGATGCCCTCTGACCAGCAGAGGAAGAAAACCACCACAACGAGGATTCTTCTTGGATCGCACTTTATTGGAGAGCCTCTCGGTTAACAGATGAGCGATGAGGGCGAGGGAAGGGGCAGGCTTGCGTAGCGGCTTTATATAGTAAGGAGGGCGATGTGTTAGCTCGGGATTGGATGCAGGCAGCCCGCCACAAGCAAAGCCACGGGATTGGCTCGGGACAGTTTGAATCGACGCGCGAATTGACGTGCATGCGCGGCTTCGGGATGGCTGGCGCGCCAAGGCATTGCCTTATATGGAGTTATTCATTACAGGCGGCTCAGGAAGTCGGCGCCATCTTGTAATGGCGTTGACTGGCTCCCTGCATAAAGGGATAGAGAAAAAACAACCAAAGTTATATGGGAATTGAGAGAGAGAGAGAGAGAGAGAGTGAATGAATGTGTGTGTTTTAGTCTTAGGGAGAGAGACAGAGAGAACAGAACACATTTGAAGCAGGAGGTGATGAAGTGCATCTATGATCTGAGCATGCAGGTATCCAAGGCAAAAGTGCAAGTTTATGGCCAGTATGGCTCCATGCTAGTATCAGGCCAGGACAGAGTGAGTAGCAAACTCCTGTCGACCAACAAGAAGAAAAAGCCCATTTAAGAAGTTGAAAGGTACAAAGAAAGATTCATTTAGTATTATTTGTAATGTGTACAAAACAGAGCAGACATACTGCAATTATTTTGTCAAGGAAGGTGTCCTTCAGGTGAAGTAATCAAAGTGGTATTCTTGTCTCCCTTTGCCCAGGGCTGTCTTTCCGTGACTTCTAAGAGGCCTTTGGACCCGAGCTATGTAGAGGCCTGATGTGCAGGCTTCCCACAATACAGGGAGCAGCTTGTTCCTGCAGCTGCAAACCCGATTAGTGTATTGAGAACACACCTCAGGACTTGCCAGATGCCAGTCCTCTTCAAGGAGGTCCCACAGGTTTGTGCTGGACAGTCCTCTACCATCCCCCACAGGCCCCCCCCCCCCCCCCCGTCCTCAGCAGCATCTGGCTTGTCTTGTTCTCTTTGCTCTTCAACACAAGGTTTCTCTCGCACAAACACTGTCAGGTCTTCCACAGGTCTACCTCGTGCTCTTACTGTCTTTGTGTTTATGTTTCTCAATATTATTTCATCTGTGTTTATGCAAGAGTGGATGTCTGTGTGCAGACATATTCAGATATATCTGTTTACTCTGTGTGCTGTATACATGTGTGCTTGCACATTTATATGCTCACACTTACTTGCAAGTGTGTTTAATACCTGTGGAGGTGAGATGCGAGATTCAAATGCCAATCAGTGGACATCTGTCATTGACCTAGAGCCAGAGAGGCCTAGGGATGTGCTTGTATCACACAACAAGGATACCTGGGTCATATACAGAAGAGAGTATCTACCCCACCTCTTCCCATGATGGCTCCATTTTGTTACATTCTACTCTTCATGTATGAAAGAAAAAAGGAAGAACAAAACCAAGTTACATGTGTGTCGTGGTACAAGCATGTAATCCCAAGATTCTGGAGGGTGAAAACAGGGGGATTCCTTTGAGATGAAGCCATCCTCTGTTGCATAATGACAACATATAAAAACCCTCTATCAAAAACAAAAAGAGAACTCTGGAGCCAGAGGCCAGGGAATCACTGTAAGAGGCCAGGCTGCTATACAAGGCAAGTTTCAGACCAGCAGTGGCTACATCGTGAAATCCTATCTCCAAATAAACGGAGAGAAAACAAGAAATACCAAAACCAGATACCCTCCCCAGCATAAATTGAGGCAGAAACTCCAGGAAAAGCAGAACATGGGACACAGAGTTGTGGAGCCACCAAAAGGAGACAGCACAGGTATGTCCTTTCTTCTTATTGATGCAACCTCCTTCCCCTCCTGAACTGGCACAGATGGGCTGGGGAGTCTGCTTACTTTCCAAACCCTCTGCTGTGCCTCCTAGCAAGGCACTGTCCCCAAGTACTATGCATCCTGGGTGAACCCTGTGCTCAGTCCTACTCTAGGCATGAATTCCAGAGAAGCCAGAGGCCTGCTTTTTGGTGAATGGTGTTTAACATGGAGTGTCATGTATTATAGCCTAGCCTTAAGTGTCTCATCTCTTATATCCACTGACCAGTACAGGGATTAGAGGCATGAATCTCACAACTGATTATATTCCATTCTGGGGAAATTCCAAGGGACCCAGCCATGCTCTGCACAACTGCACTGTAGCCCCAGATCTGCTGTTCTGCTTTTGAGAGACAGAGTCTCATCCAAGGATTCACTAGGTAGCCTAGGCTGGCCTTGCTTTTGTGACCATTCTTCTGTCTCGTTGTTCTATATTTTAGGATTACAAGCCTGTGCCACTACCCAAAGTCTGACAGGTAAGATAAAGAAAACTCCCAGGACTCCATAGAATCAGCTAACTCTATGAGAGGTGGGAGACTGCTAAAGCCTAAGTTGAGGAAACCCTCAGTGAGTAGGCAGGAATCAGACTGTCACAGATCCCATCAGCTCCCTGGTCTGGGCAACAGTGAACTTTTCTGTGTTCTGTTTCATACTGCTGCATAGATGACAGATGAAATAGACTTGGGATTTGCATGCCACAAAATCTTTTCACTCTTACTTGGCTACACAGGGAACAGTACTGGGAAACACTGCCTAGTGACCCTGATGTTCCTGGAGATGGGTGGAGTGGGAGGCAGAGTGTCATTCCTCCATCGCCCCAACCCAGCACACTGCTCACCTGCCTTAGGAACATGAGGGAGGTCCCGCAGCAACGCTTGTTTTTGGTGCTGAGAAAAATCCAAGAGTAGAATATAAAAGGGTCACCTAGACAGGTTTAAAGAAGAAAGTCAGTGGTGCTGGATCTAAATCAGGACCATGGAGTGAAGTAACAGGATCAGGAATTTAAAGTCTTCCACTGCTGCATATTAAGTCCCAGGGTAGACTCAGCTATTTCAGAGCCTGTATCAACAAAAAACAAGTTGGGAGAGCTCTTGGCCGGCGTGCAGGCAGTCATACTGTGAAATCCAGTACCACATAAGAAAGATGTAGTGCTTAGTACTTACTACAATTCCAGTTGAGGAAGGTCTAGACAGATGACTTAAGGGTTCAAGGTACATAGTTTAAAAAGTCATGGTAAACCTCGGTTCCTAGGTGCTGCATTCCCTGCACTCACTATCTGATGCAGTAGGATCAACTGTTTCTAGCCAGCCTATAGTACATACAGAAAAGCTTAATGAAAACAGTGGGAAATTCAGAGCAGACAATTATTATATCCCTAGGAGGATAAGAGTTCTTGGCTTTGTCAAAACCAAACAAATAACTGCTCACAAGCATGAAATTTAGAGAAAATAACTATTGTCGAATAGCATGTTAGAAAGGACAATGTTGGCAAAATCTAAATATTGTGTAGATAATTGTGCATATGTTTCTGTGAGTGGGGTAAGATTGATAGAGAAGAGAGAGGGAAGGAGGGAGGGGGGAAGAGAGAGAGAGAGATTGACTCACTTTTAAGTTTCTGTATATTCCCAAGAATTAAGGGCCAGGGGAACACAATTTCAGTCCCATTTCTTTGTTTTGAACTGCCCAAATTCCCTCAGGATATCCTCATTCTCACCCTATGCCAGGTGAATACATTTTTGACCAGGGAAAACATCCTGGCCGATAAGATGCCAGATCTCTTGTTCTCATTCTTTACCAAACAGGAAAGATAAGTGAATGGGTAGACCATCACTGCAGTCACATGGGCATCTGTGTGTTTCATGCTGTCACACAGCTTGGCACAAACTTTATAGAAAGGAATTGACATGAGATCTTACCACATGATTATGAGGTGAGCATGGAAGGTTATATCAGTGTCATCTCAAAGGATGGCCAAGAGCTGCTTACCTGTGGAATACTGAGTGACCTTCCTAGTAAAAGCAAATTGAACCCCAGAGACTGTATGCGCTTACAGGTCACTGCAGACTCTTAAGAATAGGCCTTGCCAGACTGGGCTAGAGGCAGACCCAGAGCAAGTTCTCCATCCTCAGAAGTGTTGCTTATTTGACCTTGGTCTCAATACCTGCCATTCCTCACTGTGTAGTATGTGGTTGTTCTCAAGGCATCAGGCTTTGGTGCATAGTGAAGGATGGATGGTCTAGATGGAGCAGACCTGAAGAGGGAGAAGGGGGCTGTTTAGAGGGCAGAATTAATAGAGAAGAGATGCAGCACTCCTTGAGATCACACTCTATGTGGGGTCTGAGGCCTGCAGTCTTTGAAATGAAGGTAAAAGCATGCCTTCCAGAGGACTCTGACAAGGAATGCTACTTGGAGACTATATGCTCAAACTGGAAACTACTCTGTGGCAGGGAGATGTGGCTGACTAGGAATTACCTCCCTGAGGAGGGCAGGCTCCCCTGAAGAAGGCCCTGTTGCCCAACAGGAAACATGAAGGTAAGGACAGGCTTGGCTCCACACACAGAATCTGACATTGACCCTAGGGTGAGAATTCCCCTGGGCCTTCTCATCCCAGGGAAGCTTAGGGTCTCCACTTACTCAGAGACCCTCAGAAAGCCAGAACCACGTCCATGGAATGTTACCTGTTTAGGTGTGCAGGGATGTGTCTGGTGCTTCCTATGCAGGTCAAAGGCTGCCTGCCCAGCCTGTGGACACAGAGCCACTTGAGTATCCTGTCTGGCTCCCTCATGAGGCTGTCCAGTTCTCAGCCAGGCCAACCCCATTCCATGGCTCAGGAGCCATGGAACTGGTGATTTTCCCATTCAGTTCTTCAAAGAAGAAAGACACAAGAAGGGCGCTCTCAGTGAATTTCAGTATAGAGAAGTCGCCTGCTGTCCTGTGACTCCTAAGTGGTCCCCCAAGAAATCATGGCTCCCTTTGTCAAACAAGTCCTCCATTCCTGCCATGCCTCTGGATAACAATCTCTACTGTCTGCTACTCAGACAAATTCCTGAGGTTCAAGTTGGTGGCACTCTGTAGGATCAGTCGTCCTGGGGTGTAGGTGTGCTAAGTGGCATGTTCCCAGGTAAGCACAATGACCATGTCACCTGCACAGGACATTGGATAAAGCAGATTGGAGAACAAGGACTGGTGCATGCTGGCCATACATCTACCTGCTTCTCTGGGTAACTAAACCATCCACCTTCTCCAGAGCCTGGTTGTTACGGCAGGTGGAGCTTCTGTTTGAGGGTGGCAGACAGCAACAGAGGCCTCTGAGGCCATTCACTATTGTCCTCTTCACCCTCTTCCAGCCCGACAATGGATTTCAATGGAAGATGTGGATGCTTGTGAGACCTGGGCCTATTGTGTAGAGGCATTGAGCAGGCAGTGTGACCTCGGGTACTCTGAAGGGACTGCCAGTGTCCTGGCCTGCTCTGCCTGAAGCTATAACCTAGGTCCCATGAAGCCACTGCAGATATGACATCCTTGTTTCTCAGCAATTGCTTAATCTTTCCTGGGATTTCATTTCCTCATTCCTAATTTTCACGTCAGCCCTACAACCTTCTGGCCTTTAACTAAAGAATCACCTTTAACTTTCCTACCCATTTTAAAGGCCAGAAAGGCCTCCCCCTATATAAAACCCTGCCTTGGTTTCAATATGTTAGCTGTCCACTGACTCAGTCTCCCTGGAAATTCTTCCTGTTGCACTCTGGGCTGCCTGAGGACCTGTTTGCCCTCCATTCTCTGGGATGGCTGGAGCACAATGGCCATGCTGGAGACAGAGACCCACCCACATTTCTAGAGAAGAATCAGTATGGGAAAAGACCCTTTCTAAATATCAGTAACACCACCCCATTGTTTGGGGACCCAATGGAATAAAACCAGGAAGGGGAGCGAGCCAGCTAGTGCAGATGTGTCTTTGTTTCCTGGCAGCCATGAAGTGAAAAGTGCTTCACCTCACCCATCTACCATGATACATTGTCCCAGTACAGACTCAGAAATAAGCCCCAGCACAAAACAGGATGAAACTTCAGAAACAGCCAAAATAAATGTATCTACCTTGAAGATATTACATGTCAAGGTATTTTGTCACAGCAACAAAAATGTCTTACACCAATGATCTACTTACAAGGCAAGAAAGGCCTCCCTTTATAAACCTCTGTCTTGTTTTCAGTAGTGGGCTGTCCACTGATGTGGTCTCCCAGGAAATTATTTGCATCGCACTTTGAGATGCCTAAGGACCTGTTCGACCATTCTCCATTCTCTGGAATGGCTGGAGCACAATGGCTGTGCTGGAGACAGAGACCCACCCACAAATGGTGGATAGAGACCAACGAATGGTGATTGAACAAGGGATACTCCAGGACGCTCTGGGGGTAAGTGCTCCCCTTGTGGGACATCAGCTTCTGCCCCGCCATCCCACTCTAAGAACTGACATGGTTTCTTTCTAACTTCCTTCCTTTTCCTTCGATCTGTACCCTCGCAAATGATTGGTTATTTCAGAAGGGTAATTTAGACTTTCTCACCAGGGCTATTCCCCAGTGTTAGCCAAAGGCCTCCTATTCTCTAACCAGACCCTAAATGCCAGACTAGGTGTGGGCAATGACCTTTTATCTTACTCTCTATGACCAAAAACCTGGTAATGCAAGGACCAATTAAAAACTCTTAGAGTGATCCTCTGTCTCTTAAACTTGTGGTTAGGCTTGCATGTACATCCTAACCTGAATCCCAGGACCCTTTCATGGACCCAGGAATGTTCTTCCTGGATTGTACATTTCTCTCCTCTTTTCCTTTTCTATCATGGGAAATGCACCCGCTCCACCAAGCTGCTTAGGCAGGTGAGTGAGTGAGCTCCATTATCTAGCTTGTTATAACCTCAGAGCATATTAAAGCTGTAAATACCTTGTCTCAAAGAGTAAAGCAAAACTGATTTAAAAGCCATTTTGTTCCTTTGGCTTTTTCTCCAACATGGTTCCCTACATGGGTATGGAAAAGAACACTTAGAGGGACCTGAGATCTGGACCTCAGTCACCTGTGAGCACCAAACATATGTAAAAATGGCTATTCCTGGAATTTCACCTCTTTTTGATTTGGAGAACTAATCAGTTGCTCTACGGATCTAGACTCGGCAATCACCTGGTTTGTGTTACTTGCCTGAGTCTGTTTTGGTTTTCTCTTAAGTGTCGTGGCTCCCTTTGTCATGGGCTAGAGTGAATCCATGAATGTCAGAATGTTCCTGCTTTGGAATGTACACTGTCTAACTTTTCTAAGTGCCCTTATCTAGATTGTTAACTGAAAATGTCAATACCTTGCCTCTCTGCAGAGAAGAAAAAAAAAGGTTTTAAAAGCCATTTCTTTCCTTAGGCTCTTTTCTCTGCCATGGTTCTCTGCATGGATGGGGAAAAGAGCAGTTAGAGGGCCTGAACTTGACTTCAGTCACTGGTCCCAAGACAGCTGCCTTTCTAAGTAGATCTAAGCATTTTAAGTTGTAGTGAACAGGAGAGTCACACACCGTGCTGTATATAACATTTAACTGGGTGCCTTTTAAAAGTTAAAAAAGGGGTTTCTATTACATACCATGTGCTTGTTCACAATTATGTCTGGTGACCTTACTAGGAGAGAGGCAACCAAGTGGTCTGGTCTCCATATCTTATATGTGTAATTTCATCAATATAGTGACAGTCACATGGCTTGACTACCATGTTGGACACAAATTTTCGAAATGGCATTAACCTGTTTGACCTTGCCACCATCAACCACATGGCATAGTTCAAAATGGCCACACCCAGGAACTTATAGGTTCTTCAGAACTCTAGGAGATCATGACAATCTAGGAGTTCTCTAGAATGCAGACATTCAATCATATGTCCTAATTCTTTTGCAATTTATGTTTTTGTTTTTGTTTTAATTTTAGATTCTTGATGGGATCATAGAAAAGCAAGAGATTATCACAGTCTTTTGTATCAAGGTTAATACATTTTTATGTCTAATTAGGAAGATAGTATCAGCATTTTAATATCATTTTAGTCTGTTTCTAATGAAAATTATTTTAAATTTTAGTTATGGTATTTGTTTTTTTTTAATGACTGTTTAAAGTTTTTACATTGTCTTATGCATTTCTGATATTTGTTTACATGACATCTTTATCTGTTTTTAAAGGGAATTATTTTGGACTTTAACATTTTTATATGGTATATTTGCTGATTTCTAAAAGTAACTATTTAAAATCTTACATTGTTTTACGTAATGTTTCTAAAGGGAACTTTAAAAAGTTCTTCTAGCCATAGGCCTTCAAGACTAGTGAGCTGACATTTTACAGTGACTAAACCTAGGAAGTTCATGTGGATTTGCAGTGCTCCAATGCCAAACTTTACAAGAGACAGGATATAACTCTATGACAATGGGAGGTAAAGAGGAATAGCATGCTTGGGTGGGAGATGTGAGATGTGGCCTTCACTGTCTTAATTCCTACCTTTTTTGCATTCTGATCCAAAGCCTGTTTTGTCAGAAATAGGCTTTGTAAAAGTATTTCCCTCTCTGATGCTTTGTTGTTCCAAGCCTGCTTTTGTTCCTGCCCCTTCATGTCCTGAACATTAGTGCTATTCACTTTCTAGTTACAATGTCCCGAACAGACTAAAAGAAAAAGATCTTAACACATACTCTTTCCAGATTCGTTTAGGTATCATTGTTTTCTGTGTTCCTTATTGTTTAGATTATGGGTATTTATTTCAAAATTATGTATGGTAAATTATAA
Organism: Eospalax fontanierii; assembly: GCA_035773235.1. NCBI lineage: Eukaryota > Metazoa > Chordata > Mammalia > Rodentia > Spalacidae > Eospalax > Eospalax fontanierii. The sequence continues at coordinate 2,227,614 of CM069530.1, read as the reverse complement.
TATGATTTTTCTGATTCAGACAGACTGAAAGCCCTCTTTAAAAGAAACTACCCTTGAGCTGACAGTCTTGCCTCCTGTTTACTTAAGAAAAAAGTTTGTACAAATGAGTTCACTTTTTTAAAAAAAGTGTTAAAAATATTTAGAGTACTTATTAAAATCTTTCAGGTTGTCATTAACAGGAATAGACTAATTAATTATTTATGGGAATAAGTTTTCATGCCTCCAGTCACATCAAGTATAGCCAGAGAGGATCTCAGGTCTGACAATGGTAAAGGCAGAAACTTCTGGCAACCTAGTCCTGCTTGAAGCACCCATGGCTTCATAAAGTTAAAAATATTAAGTGAAATAATCTCTTAATAGTAAATGTTCTGTTTCAATTAGTCAAACCCTGTTCTGGATAAAGGATCCAGCAGACAAAAAGACTTGCCTGACTAGATAAATGTATAAAAGTTATAAGAAGGACAGATGGTTTCATTTCTGCTAGTAGTGACTAAACTCAGCTGATCTCCTATGCAATGTAAGCCACTGAGTTAAAGAGAAACAAAATGCTTTTTTTGTAAATTGTATTGGTAAATTATCATGTGCTGTTTGAGCTCACTGAGAAGCTCACTCTGGAGGTGGGACTGGCCCTCCAACTTCGGGTTCAAGCCTGTTCTCTCAGAATGTTCTTCAAGACTTTTGTTCAGTTTCAGGCTGGCCCCCTGACTTTGTGAGAAAAAAAGGAGAATAAAACAGCCTCTGAGTAAAGACATTGCACTATTAAATATAACTAAAGCATAAACTAATTTCAACAAAGGTTATTATTCATCCTACGATATAAAATGTCTATAGCAAAAATAACTCATGAAATTCTCTATTTTCTCACAACAATGAAAAAAAGTCTATCACAGAGTAATACAATACATAGTAAAGGGGACAATTCACAGTCCTTGGAGAAGATAGACAGCACCCTCTGTCTAAACTTCTGTTGGTGATTATACTGGAGAGTCTAAACTTCAATTTGATAATGTATTGCTGTGTACCAGTTGCTTCTCTCTATCTAGTATCTCCTATCCCTCAAGATCTAAAGCTAAAGTTTGTACAAATAAGTTCACTTTTTTAAAAAAGTGTTAAAATATTTAGAGTACTTATTAAAATCAGGTTGTCATTAACAGGAATAGACTATTTATGGTTAGACCAACTTTGTAAAATAGATAAAGTAAAAATGATTTTAACTTTTTGTCCTTTTTACAAGGTTTTACTAGGAACTTGTAAATTACAGTGTAATTATCTTATGTGTGTAATTTAAATTCCATGTTCTTTTATTAAGATGATGTTGTACAGCACTCTTCTGAATCAAGTAACTGCTATCCTCATGACTTCAGCTGTGCTTCCTTAAAGAAGTTCATCACAGTTAGGTTTGTTAATGGTTCTATTCTTCCACTGGAGGAGGAGTTAGCAGGGTCATTGGCCCCTCACCTGAGTAACCAGCTACTATTTCCAGCCAGCTGTATGTAATTTTTCCCTATTCACAAATGGTCTCCTGAATTTGGGAAGGAAGTTTGGGGAAGGCTAAAAGAAAGGACTTGAGCCATAAGGTTTTAGAAAAGTCAACATCCATGCTGGATAAAGATTTTCAGTGCATCTACTCTCAGGTCACCTATATGCTTGTTAGTAATACCCCCCATCTGTATAATTCATTCACCAGAGTAAATTTCAATATGATCAAACATTAATTTGATACTAGAGCCTTAGAAAGGGAATAAACATTGTGTAGAACACACAGGAAAAGCTTCTTACTGTTATTATGTCTCATTGTCTTAAGAAAATGAAAAGGTAAATATACACACACACACACATATATATATATATATATATATATATTTCATTAAGGGTTTATATATAAGATCATAATAACTAAATATTTCCAGAATGAAAAAGAAAAATAAGACTCTACATGTGATTAAAGGTCTGAGTTTACGTATTATGATATATGAAAGATGAGATAAATAATGTACAAATAATGTTAAAATTTCTAAATTAATAGTTCAGACAAGTACTTTAAGGAACAAAATATATGTCTAGTTAAGGTTTATTCAAGAGTGTTTGGCTTTTTCCCAAGTTTTAGCTGCATAGTATACAGTAATTAAAAGTACCAGATTGGTGAAAATAACCTTCTTGGGTGTTTAGCAACCATATGTATTGACCTATACTAATCTGAATGAAGCCACAGTTTAGCAAGACTTTCTGACTTATCTTCACACAGGTGGAACTATTAAAACAAAGGCCTAGGGAGCCAGAGGCTCCTCTCAAGCCATGTGATCCCCCTGAGGAACAGATACTCATCTGTCCTTAAGAATAAAAATAAGTTGGGTTATTTGGGCAAAATGTATGATCTTAAACACCCAAAAGGAAAGTATAAGCAAATAATTAAAGTAATTTATATGCTTCTTAAATCTTACAAGGACTTGTACTTCCCAGATATTAGGTTTAAGTTCATATAAGATGCTATTTACACAATTTCTCACTAATGACTAAAGTATTGGCCTACCTCAACACTGCAGTGCATAGCTGTGGCCAAGAAAGGAAAGCCCACTATTGTTCTAACCCAGAAATTAAATGATTAAGTTATTTTCTTTCCCTGTCCAGAAGTCATTGGGGAGGGAACTTACCCCCTATTCTAGCTACTCCAGGAAGCAGTCAAGGTGCCTGAAAACAAATCCTGAATTCAAGACTCTCAAGTTCAGCCTTGGCAGTCAAAAAAGAAAACAAAGAGGAACCCAAGAGATGGATGCTTTTAAAAGTCCTAAGCAAGAAATTCTAATGGACTTTGAAGTGGACATTTGAAATTTTCCCTGTTCTATTTTGTTTCATCTTCCAGGCAGCAAGTCAGGAACTTTCTTTTCTCCATACAACTAACAGGGGTCTTTTAGATAGACTCACTGAAGGGGTACCACAATTGCCACAAACTACATCCCTATTCAGCTTAAAGAAGCCAGAGCAGTCAGCGCCCCAATTCCCTATTGGCAATTAGGATGTCCTCTTCCAAGGGTGGTGTAATAAGAATAGGAGGTAGAAATTGACTACGCAGTTTATGATAAAAAAAAAAAAAAGAAAATTAGCCAGTTTCATTTTGACTAAAAACCAAAAACTGTTCTTGTGCCCTTTAGCAGCCTACTCCATACCAAAGGCACAATATGTCCCAACGTTTTGGGGAGCTCTTACCTAATTCCTAAGAGATTTTAGGGTTACCTCTTCAAAAGGGGAATGTTAGAAAACAAATAACTGACTTATAAATTCTCACTTATCTGCTGAAAGACTCGTTACTCCCCTGATGCCAATCCCCCCTGATCTGTCAGTCCCCTCATGGCCTGGCTCCTCCCTTTACTGTTGCCCTTATATACCTCCCCATTACATAAAAAAAAAGGAGGAGATGTGGGACCTGGGCCTGTTGCATAAAGGCATTGAGCGGGAAGTGTGACCCTGGAGACCCTGGAGACCCTGAAGGGACAGCAGGTATCCTGGCCTGCTCTGCCTGAAGCTATAACCTAGGTCCCAGGTAACCACTGCAGATAAAACATCCTCTGCCCTCAGCAGTTGCTTAATTTTTTTCCTCCCACAAAGATCACCCAAACCAAAACCAGTTTTTGGGGTTTCGTTTCATCGTTCCTAATTTCCACATCAGCCCTACAACCTGCCGGCCATTACCTAAAGACCCACCTTTAATTTTCCCACCTATTGCAATTGTCAGAAAGGCCTCCCTATATAAAACACTTCTTTGGCTTCAATATGTGAGCTATCCACTGACTCGGTCTCCCTGGAAATTCTTCCTTTTGCACTCTGGGCCACCTAAGAACCTGTTCGACTGCCCTCCATTCTCTGGGACAGCTGGAACACAAATGCTGTGCTGGAGATGGAGACCCACCCACAGTTGCTCTCTGATGCTGGCCAGAAGTGCTGTCCAGTGGTGTATCTCCAACAGAGGAGTGTCTCTAACTGATACCTTGGGACATATCCCAGGAGGTATTGGTTTCCAATAGGGACCAGCAGAAGGAAATTTCCTCATCTGTGTGATGGTCAGTCACAGCCTGGTGCGGCCCCAGTGGATATGACAGAGTGCCTACAGCCAGGCTTCCTCAGGGTCCAATGTCCTACATTAAGTGATGGTGAGTCCAAGCCAGTTGTGGCCCTGGAGGAGGCTGTTATGGGGTCCACTGTCATGTATTAAGTGATGGTCAATCACAGCCTCGTGTGGCCCAGGAGGAGAGGATGTCTGAAGGACTACAACCAGGCTGCCACAGCTCTCAGTCTTGCATCCTAAGTTCTGAAGGACATTGAAACTGTTGCTGCTGAGGATGAAATAATCCATGTCAGAGTCCTGAAGGGATAGTTGACAGTTCCTCTTGGCCTGGAAGTACAGGATGGCAGGCATGCTATTATGCCTTCTCCTTGCTTGGAGTTCTTTTCATCCTTCCCCCCGTCCTAGAGTTTATGTGGTGAGTTGAAGTTGGGAAAAGTAGGTTTAAGTGTCCTTTCAGGCACAGGGAATGCATAAGGACCTGTCAGGGTGACGGCAACACCTGTTTGCAAGTACTTTTGCTGATGGTCACAGAAGTCAGCCCAAGGTGGTTGATGCTGTAGAATCAGGTATGTTGCCATCACCTGGTTGTATTTCTGGTCTCTGAAAGACTTGCTGATTTCCTTTCATACCCCATGATCTTCATGGCTCTGACAGTGCTGGGGCTGGGGATGCCTGCCAGAATCCATCTCTAAGTCAGTGATGGACATTCCTCACAGTCCCTAACCATCAGGTGCCCCAAGATTTGGGATATGGTGGATCTTCTTCAGGGTTGATGATGAGCATTTCAATGATGACATTAAATATATCAGTGGAAACAGAACTAGGAACCCTGAAGTTGGCAGGTAGGACCTGCCGCCACGCCTTTACAACAGGAGCAGCTCCAAATGGGAAGTTTCTGGTGAGCATGGCAAAGAGACTCAAGTTGTCTATGGGATAGGCATCATAGGGATCCTTGAAAGAAATCCAAGGCATAGTAGGGCAGAGTCCCATAGAAGTCCATGAAGTTTCATTTTAGTTGTCGGGCCAAAATCGCTCAGTTTGGTGTTTCCCCTGCCATTGACTAGGATGTTTTCAGCCTTTATATCTCTGTGTACAATTCTGCTGCTATGGAAGTACTGCACTGAATGTAGGATCTGGCCAAACATCGTTCTGGTCTCTTCTATGGCAAAGAGCCACATTGAATGATGTGCTTCAAGAACTCTCCCCCTGCAGCAAGCTCTATGACTATGTACATGTGGCCTCTCATTTCCTCCACATGATATAGTTTAATGACATGGGGATGATATAAACCTTTCATGATTTCGATCTCATTGCCAATAAAGGACTTAATCTCCCCCTTGTTTTTGAGGATTGTCACTGCAGTGCAGTTGATTGTGGAATATGACAAGCAAGTCTAACCTCTGAAAACTGTATGTGGTGGTGAGGAGCACATGAGCAACAGACCAGGTGTTCATGTCCTGCTCCATGATCAGATCCTCTAGGAATGGTTAAAAATTCACCTTGAGGAAATGTTTTTAAAATATAACGTGAAGGGAATATTTTAGAGCCATAGACAAGAGATTTTAAGTCTCTATATTTCCATGTCAAAAATGGAGACACCTCTCACAGCCTCGTGAGGCACTGAAAAGGCACATGAGGCCGAGACCACACAACTGCCAAACAGGAGACAATGAGACAACCAAAAGAAGAAAAAAAAGGATCCAGGAACCAGAAGTTGTTTATTAGAAAGACATCGCAACCCTTGTTTCATATGCTGAAAGCAACACAGATAATATCAGGATCAGCTGATATTACAGATGCCATTGAAATCCAGAGTGTCGGTAGGAAATAACATGAAAAGTAGTGTCCCAATGACAAACTCTGGAATTCTTGGACAAACTTCTATTAGTACAGGACCTTCAAAATTGAACTGACAGCATAGCAGACATCAAAGAGATCAGTAAGAAGAAGCAATCTTCAACACTACAGAAGAATCTCTGAGCACAGGACTCTGACAACCATATTGAGTCACTAATTGAACCAGATTGTTAAAGATCAAATAACGAGGCTTATCCAAGTATTCCAGAGTACGGATAGGAGAGGAACCATTCCATACTCATTCCTGAAAGCCGGTATGAACTGCTATGCAAGACCACATGAGGACACTGCCTTGGATAGTTTGAGTTGTTAACCTGGAACCCTTGGGAAAAGGAACCTCAATTTATGAATGAAGTATTTGTGATTGACCAATGGGCCTGAATGTGCTCATTTTCTTGAGTATTAGTGGATGTCAGTGGGAATGGGTGACCCCTGGGTAGACCCTCCACTTGGCAAATGGTCCCGGGTTCTGTAAAAAAGCAGGCTGAGTAGAGGACAAACAAGCCAATCAGCCTTGCCCTGTACCTCTAGGTTCCTTCCCTGAGTTCCTTTCTAAACGTTAAAAAAAACAATTTGCCTAGTAAAGTTTAGTATTCTTTAAAAATATAAAATACATCTTTTAAAAAAGAAGCTTTGGTCTGCATTGCATGGCTCTGGAGAAAGTTTCTCTTTGCACCAGCTGCCTGAAGGCTATTGTGGAACATAATCTCCAGACAAGTGAACTCTTTCTGAGCATCATCTTATTTTAATTTGTTTTGCATGGAAAGTACCCACATTGCAAGGAATGTCTTAACTTCAAGGAGCACTTTAACTTTTACACAGCTATTTTAGAAGGAAACTCTCACTAGAGTCTTGGTGGATTAAATAACTCCTGGTCACAGGCACTGCACTCTGTTGACAAGCGTACTCCGGCTCGCCATGGCCACCGTATACCCAGGGCCCCCTCTTCTTCCTTCTTCAATCCGCTGGCACAGATGGCAGGCGGGCTGGCATTTCTCAAGGGCTCTCTAGCTGAGGACACAGGAGGGTCAGAGGCGCTGCTGCTGAAGGTCTGCTCCTCTGGGCCCTGTCTCTAGAAACCATAGTGATTGTCAGTGTAACATGACAGTCAGACTTAAGATTTAAATCAACACATCACAAACTTGTGTAAGTTTGAGGGTTTTGTTGCAGCTATAAGAACACTGCTTGTGTTGAGAGAGGAGCCATGCGCAGGGGGCTGCATTTTGTTCTCTGACCCTGAACACTGTGCAGTGGGGAAGTGCCTTTGCAATACTGTATCTGGACAGAGCCCTTGTGTACTAAGGAAAGCAACCCAGAACATGGCATTTCTATTTGGCCACCATTAACATACAAGAAAGATTTGGTCATGGAGGCCCATACCAGGAATGCCAGTACTCCAGAGGCTGAGGCAGGAGGATCATGAATTTGAGGCTAGCCTTTCTCAAAAAACATAAAGCGAAGCGAGACACAGAAGTGAAAACGAAGCTGCCACCTGCACATGTCCAAGCACTATGACCATGCTGCCAGTCCTGTGGTTAACAGGGCAGTCCTCTCACCAGGGCAGGATTTGTGGACTAAAACCAGAACACTGAGTTCTACTACACTCGTGTTTCCAGGATGTTCCTCCTCACAAGACCCTCTCCTTTGCTGCCCCCTCCCTTACAGGCCCTAATCTGAGCTTTCCTTCTTCATTCCTTTGACCCTTATTTCCATTTGCAAACTGCCAGAATGGATGGGCTTGAAGTTTGCTTGAAGCTCAGGTGTTTATCAACACTGCTGCCTCTACCTTGCAGGAGCTGACTTTCAGCACACTTCCCTTCTGGCTTCCAAATTCTGGGCCTGGCTGCTCCCCATTCTGGCTCCCCTGGCCATTGTGATTATGTCAATGTCTTCCCTTAGTTCTCATGATTTTTCCATGGGGTGGGGACTGGGTTTATCATAAAAAGGTATTGAGCAAAGCCCAATATCCCCCGGATACCCTGAAGGGATGGTAGGAGTGTGGCCTGCTCTGCCTTATGTGATAACCTGGCCCCAGAAAGCTACTGTAGGTACAAATCTTTTCCCCCACAAAGATCAACCCAGACCAGAACCAGGTTTGGGGGTTTTGTTTCTGAGTTCCTGAACTTCCACATCAGCCCTACAGCCTTCCCGCCTTTACTTCAAAACCCCCACCTTAACTTTCCTGCCTTCTGTAACCGTCAGAAAGGTCTCCCTTTATAAACCCCTGCCTTGGTTTTGATAATCGAACTGCCCACTGACACAGTTTCCTGGGAGGAGTACTGGGAGGGCACCCCTCCCGCCACACTCTGAGCCACCTGAGGCCATGATCGATCATCCTCCATTCTCTGGCATGGCTGGAACAAAACAGCTGTGCTGGAGATGGAGACCCACCCACAAATGGCGCCCAATGTGGGTGGATACAGACCAACAATGGTGTCCCGTCTCCTTATGGCTATCATCATGGGCTCGGCAGACACTGGTCGGTGCTCCTCTTCCTCTGCAGGGGACCCTCCCATGGGGCTGATGGCTCCACAGAACGCCCCTGCAGGGAATCGGGTGTGTCCTTTCCTCCCTTAAGATTTCCTCTCCTCAGACCGGTGATCAGCCAGCAGGAAAGGAGCCAAGAGATGTCAGGCGTGCAGCCTGCCCAGCAAGCCTGTGCTTGCTATGCTAAGATACAGCATGGACTGATGGCCATGACACTCCTCAGGTGAAGCCAGGGTCCCCGTCAACCCGGGAAGAGACAGCAGCTGGAGTCTTCACAAGAAATCTTGACTCTTTATTGTGTTGCAGTTCTAACAGATGATACAGCTCTCCCCAGGCGCAGATTCCACTTTGCAAAGCTCAAGCCTGCTCTTTTATGCCCCTGTCCCCCAATCAAGCCTACTTCTTATTGTCCTATCATATTTGCACATTTTCAAGCCTTGCTTTTCCAGCATAAGGGCAGTTACAAGGGGGTTGCAAAGGGTGGTTATGAAAGGCATCAATAGTCCCATCAGTAGATAGCAAGCATAAGCTCAATTATCATACATGGGAGGGTTAGGTTTTGATTTCTCCAAGGCTCACTCAACTTCTTGGAACTGCTTGTTTGTCTCTCCGGCCAGGCTGGTCAGGTTTCACTTCCCTTCAACACCATCTTGGCTGTCTGTTTATTGTTACCAGGCATTTAATGAGACCCCACATTCCTCCTTGTGATTACCCCTGTCCCTGGCCCACGGGGAGGGGAGCTTGGGAGAGATTAGGTGCACGGCTTGCCCCAACCCAGGTTCCCAGCACGATGGGGACCCTAAAGGTGAAGCCAGGACTCCTGTCTAACCAAAGAAGTGTCTACAGCCAGCTCTTTTTGGTGTTGCAGCTCTTTAATGTGTTGCAGCTCCTTCTGCTACAGCGGGAAAAGTCGTTTTATGGTGCTCAAGCGTGCTCTTATATACAGTTCTCCCAATCAGGCATACTTCCCTGTTAACAACCTATTACATCGTGTTATTTTCAAGCCTTATATTCACATATATGGGTGATTACAAAAGGCAGGCAAGCATGTAATCTTTCACCTTATTGGCATAGTGGGTTTCTGTTTCGCGGCTAGACCAAAGGGGGAAGGAAGTTTAGTTTCGCTTCCCTTAGGCACCATCTTAACTATCAAGCTCTAACTTATTTCTTATGGCCCAGCACAATAGCAATTGAATAAGGGACACTCCAGGATGCACTGGAGAAGGTGAGTGCTCCCCACAAGGGACATTGGCTTCGATCCCACCATCCTACCCTGAGGACAGGCATGGTTTCTTTCTAACTTCCATCTTTTTCCTTTGGTCTGAGCCCTCATGAGGGACTGGTTATGTCATGGATTAAATGAAGCTTTCTGACCAGGGCTACTCCCTGGTGTTAGCTGAAGGCCCACATGTCCTCTGACCGGACCCCAATTGGGTGTGGACAACAACCTTCTTACTCTCTCTGATCAAAAACCTGGTAATGCAATGACCAGTTAAAAATCTTAGAGTGGTGACCACTCTCTTAAACTTTCACTGAGGCTTACATGTGTATAGTGGACTGAACTCCCCTGGGATGCTTCCACAGACCAGGGAATCTTCCTGTATCACACATTTCTACTTTTCTATCATGGGCAATGCACCACCTCCATCAAACTGTAGGTGAGGGAATGAGCTCCATTAGTTAGCTTGTTATGCCTCAGGGCATGTTAAAGCTGTAAATACCTTGCCTCTAAGAGTTAAGAAAAAAGATGGTTTAAAGACATTTCATTCCTTTGGCTTCTTGTCACCATGGTTCCCTATGCAGGTATGGAAAAGAACAGTTAGATGGACATGAGATTCAAACCTGTCACCTGTTAGCACCAAACAAACATATGTTAAAATGGCTAACTGGTGAATTTTTGCCTCCCCTTTTGTTTCAGAGAACTGATCATTTGCTCTAGGGATCCGGACTCAGCAAAGGCCTGGTTTCTGTTACTTGTCTATGTCTTTTGGTTTTGTCTTAAGTGTACTGGTCGCTTCGTCATGGGCCAGAGTGAGTCCGAAAATGTTAAAATATCGCTATTTTTAAATGTATACTGACTCTTCTAAATGCCTTTATCTACCTTATTATCTGAAAATGTAATTACCTCTCTACAGAGGAAAAAAAATGGTTTAAAAAGTTATTTCTTTCCTTAGGCGTTTTCTCCGCTGTGGCTCTCTTTATGGATGGGGGAAAAGAGCCTAGAGGGCCTGAACTTTGGACTCAGTCACTATGGTCCCAAGACAGCTGCCTTTCTAACTAGAGCTAAGCATTTTAAGTTTTAGTGAACAGGAGAGTTATACACCATGCTGTATATGATATTTAATTGGATGCATTTTAAAAGTAAAAATTATATACCATGTGCTTGTTCACGATCATGGCTGGTGCCCTTAATAGGAGAGAGGAAACCATGTGGTCTTGACTCCATATCTTATGTGTGTAATTTCATCAATATGGTGACAGTCACATGGCTTGACTGCCACCTTGAACAAAAATTCTCAAAATGGTGTTAACCTGCTTGACTTTGCCACCCTCTTAATCCAGCCACATGGCATAATTCAAAATGGCCACACCGAGGAATTTACTGGTTCTACAGTACTCTAGGAGATCTTGATAATCTGGGAACTCCCTGGACCACAGGCATTTAATCATATTTCCTAATCCTTTTGCAATTTCTAATAGGGTCTTTTGTAACAAGGTTAATATATTATTATGTCAAATTAGGAAGACAATATCAGCATTTTAAGATCATTTTAGTCTGTTTCTAATGAAAATTATTTTAAATTTTAACTTTTAGTATGGTACTGGTTTTTAAAATGACTATTTTTACATTGTCTTACGCATTTACTGGTTTTTACAAGGGAACTATTTTAAATTCTGATATTTGTTTATATAACATCTTTATCTGTTCTTAAAGGAAATTATTTTGGATTTTAACATCTTTATATGGTATATTTTCTGATTTCTAAAAGTAATTATTTAAAATCTAACATTGTTTTGCATAATGTATTTATCAGTTTCTAAAGAGAACTTAAATTTTTTTTCTAGCCATAGGCCTCCAAGACTAGCTAGGTACAAAATGAGCTGATACTTTGTGATGGCTAAACCTAGGAAGCTCATGTGAATTTGCAGTACTCCAATGCCAAACCTTACAAGAAACAAGCTTCTATCAGAATATAACTACAGCAATGGGAAGTAAAGAGGAATAACCTGCTTGGATGGGAGATGTGAGATTTGGCCTTCACTGGTTTTAATTCCTGCATTTTTGCATTGTGATCCAGAGCCTACTTTTCTGAAATAGAGTATTTCCATCTCCGATGCTTAGTTGCTCCAAGTTTGCCTTTGTTTCTGCCCCTTCATATCCTGAGCATCACTGCATTTCACTTTCTAGTTACAATGTCCTGCACAGACTAAAAGAGAAAAACATTTTTGTATCAACTCTTTCCAGGTTCATTTAGGTATCATTGTTTTCTGTGTTCCTTATTCTTTAGATTATGGGTATTTAAGTTCAAAATTATGTATGGTAAATTATAATATGGTTTTTCTCATCCAGACAGACTGAAAGCTCCCTTTAAAAGAAACTACCATGTGAACTAATAGTCTTGCCTCCTATTTACTTAAGAAAAAACTTTGTACAAATAAATCATAATTTAAAAAAAAGGTGTTAAAATATTTAAAGAGTACTTATTAAATCTTTTAGGTTGTGATTAACACGAATAGACAAACTAATTAATTATGGATATAAGTTTTCATGCCTCCGGTCACATCAAGTATAGCCAGAGAGGATCTCAGGTCTGACAATGGTAAAGGCAAAAACTTCTGTCACCTTAGTCATGTTTGATCTTGGGTGCTCACCAAGCACCCATGGGCTCATAAGATTAAAAATAAAGTAAAATAATCTGTTTGTAGTAAATTTTCTGTTTTAATTAATTGAACCCTGTTCTAGATAAAGGACCCAGCATTTAAAAAACTCACCTGCCTAGATAAATATATACAAGTTAGAAGGACAGATGTTTTCATTTATGCTAGTAATGACTAAACAGCTCTCCTGTGCAATGACTTTTGTACAGATTCAGGCTGGCCACCCGACTCTGTGACAAGAAAAAAGAAGAACAAAACAGCCTCAGAGTAAAGCCATTGTGCTATTGAGAATAACTAAGAGATAAACTAATTTCAATAAAGGTTATGATTATTCATCTTATCGTTTAAAATATCTATAGCAAAAGTAACTCATGAAATTCTCTGTTTTCTCACAACAATAAAGGTCACTAGCACAGACAATGCAAATGTATAGGAAAGCAGCAGTTCATAGTCCTTGGACAAGATAGACAGCACCCTCTGTCTAAAATTCCTCAGTTAGTGATTATGCTGAAGATTCTAAACTTCAATTTGATAATGTCTTACTATGTACCAGTTGCTTCTTTCTACCTAATGTTTACACTCCCATAAGACCTAAATCAAGGTTTTGGTAGACCAACTCTCTAAAATAGATAAAGTAAAAAGAATTTTAACAGTTTTTGTGTTTTCTATAAGGTTTTACTAGGAACTTATAAAGTACAATGTACATTATTTTATGTGTAATTTACATAATTATGTATTTATGTATTTACATTATGTGTAATCTACATTCCATCTTTATTAAGATGATGCTGCACAGCACTCTTTTGAGGCAAGTAACTGCCATCCTTTAACTTCAGCGGTGCTTACTTACAGAAGTTCATCATGGTGGAGTTTTATGTATTCTTCCACTGAAGGAGGAGTAAGCAGGGTCATTGATCTCTCACCTGAGTATCCAGCTACTCTTCCCAGCCATGTATGTAATTTTACCCTAATCACAAATGGTCTCCTGCATTTGGGGAGGAAATGTGGGGAAGGCTAAAATAAAGGACTTGATCTATGAGGTTATAGAGAAGTCAACATCCATGCTAGATAAAGACTTTACAGTGCATCTACTCTCAGGTCAGCTATATACCTGTGAATCCTACCTCACCCATTTGTATGAGTAAAGTCATTCATTCCCCAGGGTGAACTTTAATATGATCAAACATTGGTTTGATACTAGAGCTTTAGAAAGGGGATAAACATGGCTTAGTACACTCAGGAAGAGAATTTTCTTAATGTTATTACATCTCATGATCTTAAGAAAATGAGAAGGTGAAAAATATATATATTTTATTAAAAAGGGTTTTTGTATAAGAAAGTCTATACAAGTGATTAAAGATCTGAATTTATATGTTATAATATAGGAAACAATAGATAAATAATGTTGAAATAGCCTTAACGTTTCTAAAGTAATAGTTTAGCCAAATACGTTAAGGAACAAAATATATGTCTAGTCAAGGCTTATTAAAAAATGTTTGGCTTTTGCCCAAGCTTTTGCTACATAACGTACAATAATTAATAGTTTAGTATTGGTGGAACTAACCTTGGGCATTTAACAACCATATTTTAAAGGCCTATAGTAATCTGGTCAGAGGGATTTACAGGGACAATTTTTTTGTCTCTTGCCCTCCAAGGTCAACTAAGTTCCAGGGGACTGTGGGGCATCTCTTAAAATGTCCTGTAACTGTGATGAGTCACCTGTCTTCCTGTTTAGGGAGGTCGTGGAGAGCCTACTAGAAGGACTTGAGCCAATATCCAGTCTGCAAAGAAGAGAGTCAGCACAGGAAAACATTTCCTCGATTTGCTTCCACGTGAAGCCATGGTCTAGCAAGACTTTCTGACTTATCTTCACAGAGGTGGAACTGGTAAAACAAAGGTGTGTGGAGGCAGGGACTCCTCTCAAGCCCATGTGACACCCCTGAGAACAGATACACAACTGACTTTAAAAATAAAATTTAGTTGGTTTATTTGGGCCAAACTGTATGATCTTAAACACCCAAAAGGAAAGTATAACCAAAAAAATTAAAAGTTATTAGTATGCTTCTTTAAGAATATGAGGAATTACACTTCCCAGACATTAGGTTTTAAGTTTATATAAAATGTTATTTACACAATTTCTCACTAATGATTTTGTTCTTAATAAGAAAATGCCAATCAGATGTAATATTTCAATTCTTGGCCTACCTCAACACTGCAGTGCATACCTGTGGCCAAGAAAGGCAAGCCCACCATTGTTCTAACCCCAAAATTAAATAATTTCTTCTCTCCATGTCTAGAAGCCATTTGGGAGGGAACTCACCCTGATTCTAGCCACTCCAGCTGTCAAAGTGCCTGAAAACAAATCCTGACTTCAAGACTCTCAAGTTCAGCCTTGGCAGTCAAAAAGAAAAACAAAGAGGAATCCAAAAGATGGAAGCCTTTGAAAGTCCTTAAGCAAGAAATTCTAATGGACTTTGAATTGGACATTTGAACTCTACACTGTTAGGACTGTTTTAATTTCATCTTGCAGGCATCAGTCAACAACTTTCTTTTCTCCCTACAATTAACAGTTATGCAATTCAGGGGCCTTTTAGATAGATTCACTGAAGAGGGGTACCCCAATTGCCACAACCTACGTCCCTGTTCAGCCTGAAGCAGCCAAGAGCGGTCAGCGCCCCAATTCCCTATTGGCAATTAGGGTGACCTCTTCAGAGGGGGCTGTGATGAGAATAGGAGGTAGAATTTGGCTAGGCAGTTTAGGGTTAAAAGACCCCAAAGACCAAAAACTGGTCTTGTGTGCTTTAACAGCCTACTCTATGTCAAAGGTCAAATATGTCCAAAGTATTTGGGACTTTTAGCTTTAGTTGCAAATTTGACACATCTGGGTTGAGGAAGCCTCTGTTGGGGAATAACCTGTGGCCACGTGTGTGGAATATTTTCTTGACTGTTGAGTTCTGTGGGAGGCCCAGCCCACTGTGGGCAGTGCCACCCCTGGGCAGGTTGTTCTGTGTTGTAAAAGAAAGCAGGCTAAGCATGTGTTGGGAGAGCAAGCAAGTAAACAGGGTTCCTCCATGTTCTGGGCTTCAGCTCTTACTTTCAGGTTCCTGGTCTGAGTTCCTACCATGGGCTCCCTCCCTAAACGACAAAATGTGACCTGGGAGATGTAAGCTAAATAAACCGTTTCCTCCCCAAGTTGGTAGTGGTCAGAGTGTTTTGTCAAAGTGATTAAAAGCAATCTAGGACAGCCTCGCAAGTGCTATGCTTACAAGCCTCCAGCACCAAGTCCTCAATTGGGCAGACTACTAACAACAACTTGTCTAATCTCAATAGCATTGTTCTACTAATAAATACTTTTAACCAAACAGGCAAGTCTCTGAATGTTACATATGATTCAGTTTTCCAAACTTTCTTGAAATAAGTTAAAAGATGGAGAACAGGTTTGTGATGGGCTTGGGAGGCCTGGAGGAACAGGAACAGACAGTGTGAGTGTGAAGGGGTGGCATGAAGATCTCTGGGGGGCCAATTCTGTTGTCTCTTGTGCTGGGAGTTCCACACATCTGTGTGACAACAAAACTGTGCAGGCCTGTGGAAGCGTTAAGAGGTGAGGTCTCACTGATGGACAAGTGCGGTCCTAGGAGATGACCAAGTTAGGCTCCAGTTCCTCCTCTGCTCCTGGTGAGTCACCACACTGTGACCATATCCTCCTGTCACACCAACATGAACTAGCCACTCCTACTGCCATGCCTTCCTGCAGTGAGGGACTAAAATACTCTGAAACCAGAAGCCAACAAAATCTTTCCTCCCTTAAGTTGCTTATGAATGGCACTTTGTCAGAGCAAGAAAATAACAGTGCCAAAACCAATTCCATGTTTTATACCACAGTTGACATAAAGCATAACTGTTTTTCAGTCCTGGGCAGGGGGTAATCAACTTTTCAGAGATTTTGGTCCATAGTTTCTGGCTCCATGCTGTGGGCTTATGTGGAGGTGGTCACACACAATGAAGAAAGCTTCTCATCTCATTACAGCTGGGAAGCAGACTGAGGGACAGGCAGGGGCCAAGGGCACACTTCAAAGACAGGCAGGCCTTACCAGGGGCAAGATACAACCTTAAACAGGCAGGCAAGGAAAGGGACAGGTTAAAACCTTCAAAGTCATGCCCTAAGTGGCCTGCTTGGACCAAACAGGCTTGGCTCCTGATGGCCCTTCAGCTATGAACCCATCAATAGATGAATCCACTGCTGAGATCAGTGCACTCATCATCCAAGCAGCTCTCTATAGCTCCATCTGCTGGAGACCTGCCTTCAGCACATGAGCCTTTGGGACGTGTTATAAATGCAAACTATATTGGCAACATTTGAGGGAGCTGGGTTAAAGGTACACAGTTTCTGTAGAGTCCAGTGAATCTATAATCATTTCAATGCAAAAACCTTAAGATGTAAATTTAGAGCAATCCCGTAATTAACGGGGTGTGTCCTTTCAAAGCACATCTTTGGGCTAGTGAAATGGCTCGAAGGATAAAGTCACTTGCTGCCAAATCCGATGACACGAGTCTCCCAGGACCCACATGGTGGATGGCGAGGAATGACTCTCAAAAGTTGTCTTCTGACCTCCGTGTGCATGTCATGGCATATACCCACACACAAGTGAACAAAATGTCAGGAAGGTAAACAGATACGAACTTCTGAAAAGTACATTCTTCCAAAAGGCAGCTTAGGTATTATGAGCAACCACACAAAGCTCAGCACAGTGCTTGAGCAATGCTGTAGAGCTTGCAAGCCATACTCTCACAGACTGAGCAGAGAATGTCAGACATAGAATAAAAACTTGGGCTGGTGGCCTGGCTGCTCATAGCGAGCCAAGAAAAAAGTCCTCGGCCTCAACATTACACTTGCAACTTTTCCACAGGCTGATTAGTCTTGTAGAATGTTTTTATTTTGAAAACAAGGACCTGGCCTGGTAGCACACACCTTTAAACCCAGCACTCAGGAGGCAGAATCAGGCAGATCTCTGTGAGACTGAGGCCAGCCTGGTCTATATAGTGAGTTTCAGGCCAACTGGGGCTACAGGGAAACCCTGTCACACAAAAGTTTTGGTGGCTATTGATGTGGCTCCATTGGTAGAGTTCTCGCCTAGCATGCACAAAGCCCTGAGTTTAAGCATCACATAAACTGAGTGTAGTGGCACATTACTGTAACTCTAGCACTCAGGAGAGGAAGACAGATGATCAGAAGGTCAAGGCCAACCTGGGATACTTTGAGACCTGACATAAAAGACTTGAATGTCAAAGGATAAGAAATTCTAAGTAAAGCTGATGAAATTTCAGGAAGTGCCTGTTTCCCACCAGACGTCAGAAGTCATCCCTGACAGAAGTGACAGCCAGTGTACAAAAATCTCGAATGTGAAATATGTTTTGTTGTCAAAGAACTGGCACACAGTTGGTTACCTAAAAATACAAAAGAGCTGGGCATGGCGGTATATGCCTGAAATCCCAGTACTCAGAAGGCTGAGATAGGAAGACTGAGTCCGAGGCCAACCTGTGCTTTATAGTGAGGTGTCTTGTTTCTTTTTCTGAAGAAAATTCAGATGTTATCCTTGGAAAACAAGGACTTCTCCCATGTACTCTTGATGGTGCTGAGTCCCAGCTGCTCTGGCACCACCCAGCCCCTGGCCTTCCCAGGCCCAAAGACTGGCAGGAAGGCAAGAGAATGACCAAATGACACCTACCTAGCAAGGGTCAATGAGAACCAACGTGAGTCTGAATCTTCAGTACCCAGTCACTACAGCACTAGCACTCAGGAAGCACTGCTCAGGTGGGAAGGCCAGGGCCCAATGGGGGGGTCACTGTCTTCACTGTCTCTCTCATCCTCTCCACTCATACAGTCCAGCAGGAATTGTCCCCTAATGCTGGACTGGCCAGAGGAAGTTTTAACTTCAAGTGGCCATCCCAGAAACATCCGGGCTAAGCATGGACTCAGGTGGAGTCTTAAAGTGCAGTTTCTAACCAGAATGGAAGCTGGCTGGGGCTGACAGGAGGCCCACAGACAGAGCTGCCTTCCTGTGACTCATGGTGAAGCCTGCAAAGACTCCGTCAGTCCAAGTGATCTCTAACCTTTCAAGTACTCTGCTATACAAATTACATCACTGGAAACTCCCTGTTATGTTTGTGTGCAAGGTAGATAAGCTATTATTCCTGCTCCACAGAGAAAATGAGGATCAGAGAGGTACAGTTACTTCATGCAGGTTCACACAGCTAGCAAATGTGAAAGCCGCTGTTTGAGCCTTAGCAGTCTGCCTCCAAGACAGACTTCCAGGTGCTATTCTTACTGCTTCCCATGATGCCCACTCTACCTCAGCAGTCCCCTGCACCATAGTGAGCATCACACTGGTGACAGTGGTTTTGGTTAATTTCAGTGGCATTTTCTGCAGGGAAGCGAGCAGATTCGAAGCAAGGGTAAAAGCTGACCTTCTAGATCTGGAGAAAATATTGCTTAGAAAATATGACCCCATAGCCACCCTATCCTACTCCTCTCCCAACACAAAAATAAAAATAGCACCACCTAAAGTGGCATTGTAAACTCACTTCTTTTTCTAGAATTGATGGAGTCCAAAAGCCTTTTGATGTGTTAAATAAGGTCTCAATAGAAGTAAGCACAAACTGCTGGAGGAATGGCTCTGTGATTAAAAGGACTTGTTGCTCTTCCAGAAGACCCCAAGTCAGTGTTCAGCACCCAAATCAGGCAGCTTACAAGCTGTGAATCTACCTCCAGCTGATCTGATACCCTATCTGGTCTCTACAGGCACATCCACGTGTGCACATATTAATATTCACCCCAAAATAATTAAATCATTTTAAAAGGTAGGGGTTGGTGGGGTGGGAGAAGAATGGAGAGATGGCTTGGACATTAAGAGCATTTACTGTTCTTCCAATGAATCCAGTTTAGATCCCAGCACCTACATGGGGAGATGCTCACAACTGCCTGTAATTCCAATTCTGGGGGGATCTGACAGCCTCTTCTGGGCTCTATAGGCAACTGCATTCACAAATTATGTGTACTCAGGCACATACATACATATAAAATACGTACATCTTCAGAGATGGTGGCCATCCTGAAGGTGGCAATTATGGAAGCAGACCATGTTACTTTCAAAGATCAAAAAAAAGTTTCATTGAATGAGAATTACAGAGCTAAATGAAGGAATAAGCAGTCACAACCCAGTAATTAGAAAATGCTTTTGATGACTTCCACCATGCTTATAGATGACTAATGATTCTTTACCAAATTGGAGATGCTTTCATTAGCCAAACTCAAGAAGAAAACAAGGAATGTTAGAAGCAACACGGGAAACTGCAAGAACAAATTGGCACCTTAGAGTCCTGAGTGGCATCAATCGGCAGGTATTAGCAGATTTGCAAGTTCAGTTCTATGCAAAATTTGGCTGCAGCTGAAACCTTGAAGCTAATGAAGTTAAACATTTACTACTGTTATTTTTATTTTATGAGTGTTATACCTATGTCATGCAATACCCGAGAAGAGAGAAGAGGATGTCGGAATCCTAGAACTGGAGTTACAGACTCTTGTTAGCTGCCATGTGAATGCTGGCATTTGAACTGGGTCTCCAGTCACATTTAATACTTTAAAAAAAATAAAGTTTGCCTAATAAAGTTTAGTATTCTTTAAAAATATAAAATACATCTTTTAAAAAAGAAGCTTTGGTCTGCATTGCATGGCTCTGGAGAAAGTTCCTCTCCTGAGCTGCCTGAAGGCTCTTGTGGAACATAATAATCTCCAGACAAGTGAACTCTTTCTGAGCATCATCTTATTTTAATTTGTTTTGCATGGAAAGTACCCACATTGCAAGGAATGTCTTAACTTCAAGGAGCACTTTAACTTTTACACAGCTATTTTAGAAGGAAACTCTCACTAGAGTCTTGGTGGATTAAATAACTCCTGGTCACAGGCACTGCACTCTGTTGACAAGCGTACTCCAGCTCGCCATGGCCACCGTATACCCAGGGCCCCTCTTCTTCCTTCTTCAATCCGCTGGCACAGATGGCAGGCGGGCTGGCATTTCTCAAGGGCTCTCTAGCTGAGGACACAGGAGGGTCAGAGGCGCTGCTGCTGAAGGTCTGCTCCTCTGGGCCCTGTCTCTAGAAACCATAGTGATTGTCAGTGTAACATGACAGTCAGACTTAAGATTTAAATCAACACATCACAAACTTGTGTAAGTTTGAGGGTTTTGTTGCAGCTATAAGAACACTGCTTGTGTTGAGAGAGGAGCCATGCGCAGGGGGCTGCATTTTGTTCTCTGACCCTGAACACTGTGCAGTGGGGAAGTGCCTTTGCAATACTGTATCTGGACAGAGCCCTTGTGTACTAAGGAAAGCAACCCAGAACATGGCATTTCTATTTGGCCACCATTAACATACAAGAAAGATTTGGTCATGGAGGCCCATACCAGGAATGCCAGTACTCCAGAGGCTGAGGCAGGAGGATCATGAATTTGAGGCTAGCCTTTCTCAAAAAACATAAAGCGAAGCGAGACACAGAAGTGAAAACGAAGCTGCCACCTGCACATGTTCAAGCACTATGACCATGCTGCCAGTCCTGTGGTTAACAGGGCAGTCCTCTCACCAGGGCAGGATTTGTGGACTAAAACCAAAACACTGAGTTCTACTACACTCCTGTTTCTAGGATGTTCCTCCTCGCAAGACCCTCTCCTTTGCTGCCCCCTCCCTTACAGGCCCTAATCTGAGCTTTCCTTCTTCATTCCTTTGACCCTTATTTCCATTTGCAAACTGCCAGAATGGATGGGCTTGAAGTTTGCTTGAAGCTCAGGTGTTTATCAACACTGCTGCCTCTACCTTGCAGGAGCTGACTTTCAGCACACTTCCCTTCTGGCTTCCAAATTCTGGGCCTCGCTGCTCCCCATTCTGGCTCCCCTGGCCACCGTGATTTGTCAATGTCTTCCCTCAGTTCTCATGATTCTTACCTCAACTTTGTGACCCTTCCTGCTGCTCCCTGTGCCTTCTCCTCCCCAACAACTTCCTCTTGCTAATGGCACTACTTAGGACTCAGTTTGAAGACCTTTCTCTCTTCATTTCCTAGATTCCCTGGTGACAGATTCATTTTTTTAAGCTCTGTTCATGAAACAAGGCATGAACCAGTCAGCAGCTCTCCCTGACTACATGGTGCTTCAGAACTGTCCTTTCTGATGCTGGTGGTGATTGTCTGGAGCCTCACTGTTTATGAAGCAGTCTGACCTGCCCTGTGTGATGCCCAGTCTGAATCTGTTGACAGGAAACAGCCACCACAAAGAGATTCAATGGGATCCTATCCCTGAGCGCCAGTTGTCAGGATCCTCAAAGATTCAGCAGTTGGCACACAGGTACCTATCCTAGCAGATGATCAGACCTGGGTTCAAATCCCAGGCCTGACCCCACTTAGCTGTGAGGTCTTGTTCCACATCTTTATTTCCTCTAAATGGGGACCATAAGTAGCTCAAAGGATGGTTACAAATATTAACTGGAAGGTTTTCAAGGTGCCTTGCACACAGAAAAGGCTATGCAAATTGTGGCCACCATTTGTTACGAACTAAATTTTCTTGAGACAGACTCTCCTTCTATTGTCCATAATGGCTTTGAACTTATAGCAATGCTTCTGCCTCAGTCTCCTAACTCCTGGAATGACAAGTGTGCACTACCATTCCTAGCTTAGCTTTGTTCTAAAATTTTAAGGACTTACCTCTGAGGCTTTTGAGTCTTCTAAAACACAGCCTAGAATGCGTATGTATTCCGTTGCACCTTTAAGGATATCCACTTTGTTTGGCTTCCTGTTCTGTGGTAGAAATGGCACTAGTGCCTTGAGCTTAGCAAAGCCACGGTTGAGATTTTTTATCTAGAAACCAAAAAAGCACAGTGATGCCCTGTGATACTGACTTGTGCAGACATCACCAAGTCACAGAAGGCAGTCGTGAGGACTTGACTCCTCCACCCTCTGCTCTTGGGGTGACTTTAAGCAGTCAGTAGAGTTGGCAACACCATCGGCTGTGAGTGGGTATGTGTATAGTCATAGACCCAATTCCACCCCCCTGAGAAGACACCTTCACATTATAACTTAGAGATCTCAGGGTGACTGCTTAACTGACCAGTAACTACCCATTGTGCCAGGATTGCCTGACTTCATCCTTCCCACCTTTATGAGAACCAGTGTGGGATACTTGTATCACCAAGCCTCTGTGTGCTCATCTGAGGAATGAAAGTACTTAGCCCATATCTTTTTGGTGATGATTGTGTGACAACACATACCTACAACTCCTCACTCAGGTCCCCCACATACGAAATGGCTGTGCCAGAGATGAATGAAGCCCCAAACACATGCCTCAAGCACTCAAATCCCCAACCTCTGTCTCCTAGCAGAACTAAGAGTGAGCACTGCATGCCAGGGAGACACCAGACTTCCCATGTCCCCTACCCTGCTGGTCCACCAACTTGGCTCTCCAGGCAGGAACTCTGAGGCCCCTCTCTCTCTAGAGGTCAGATGATCGGGGAGTTGGCTCCCTCTGCTCCACAAAGCCAATATGCTCAATTATCCTAAAAGCTCCCTCCTCCCTTAAGCAAAGACTGAAGACACAGACAAATCACAGGAGAAGCAAACTGTAAGAAAACCACACACTCATCAGCTGTGTTTTTATGGTGTGTTTATGTGTGTGCACATGTATGCAGAGGGTACATGTAGACATCAGGTGTCTTAATCTCTCTCCACCTTGTTTATTGAGACAGGATTTCTCACTGAGTACAAGGCTTATGGATTTAGCTAAGGCTGGGTGGCCAGCAAGCCCAGGGCATCCTTAAGCCTCCTCCTCCTCCCCAGCACTGGGAATATGGTCGTGTACCATCGTGCCCAGGTTTATTACTCGGGTCCTCATGCTTGCACAACATTTTACCTAAGACTGAGCCTTCTCTAGAGCCCTAATTAGGTATAGATTTTCATGGGTCATGCTAGGAACATTTTTATTTTACCATGTTTAGCACCATGGAAGAGAGAACATTCCCATACTGAATAAAAGGGGTAAAAATTGGAAACCTTTTGAAAAACAATTAGACAACTTGTACCAAAAGTCCCGAGGCTGAGCACCTCCCAGTAATTCCACTTCTAGCATTTGATTCTGAGGCAGTCATCGGGTGTAGATACAGATTTTTACAAAGATTAGGCACACCCAGGAACAAGGGATGCAAAACGTTGTCGACTTAAAGTGTAGAGTACACAGCCAAACCTGTGCTTTGAAGGAACTCTGTAAAAAATGAAAAAAGGTTTCCAGTAAAGTTAGGTGAGAAATATTCCAAAGATACATACTAAATGCTCACAATCTAGAATTTTCTGCAGGATATTTTCTAACTGGAAAAATGTCTGGAAGGACACAGGCTAAAGCATTCACAGTTGTCATCTCTGTTAGGAGCCTCTCATTCCATCATTTAGGTGTTTTCCAGAAGAATTAACCTTTCCTAATGGACAACATTAAAACCAGGACCTCATCCCTATAAAAGGCAATATACACTCTTGGTTCCAAGGGCTGATTAGAATATTGGATCATGCCCTGCTGAACTGTATCACAACTGATGACCTCTGTTTCCAGGAACCCATGGTCAAAGGACAGAATTGACTTCCCAGGTTATCCACTGATCTCCACAAAGGCCATGGTACATGCATGTCAGATTTCACACAAAATAATCAATGAAAATTTAGAAATATACTGGCTCATAATCTCATTAAAATGGGGCCACCAAATCAATAGCAGGTTGTTCTTATAAAGCATCCACTCTCTAGTCAAAGCATCATCTCCACTCTTGAAATTTCCCCAGCTTCCCTTGAGTCTTCTGCCCTATTGGTACTTCCCCAGTCTACTCCCAGAGGTCCATTTTTCAAGGGCCTGCCCGAGAAGTCTAGGAGCAAGTGTGTGCCACTCTCCCTATTCTACCCCTTACTCTTCCTACTCCAGGATGGAGTTTCCTGCACCAAATCCCAGGATTATCCAGGGCCACAGGACACACACCTGGGCTCAAGTAATCTTAATTTGGGGCCAAGATTTGCTGGAAGATACTAAAACTCTCAACAGGTGGCACTCTAAACAGTGCCTACTTTATTACTCTCAGTGGAAATAAGAGTGGGCTCATCCTTCGGGCATGGGGGTTTGATGCTTAAAAGTGTGGGGGAAGAGGTAGGAGAGATGGCTTTGTGGATAAAAGTCATTGCAGCACAACCTGACAATGTGAGTTGGATCCTTGGAACACATGTAAAGGTGAAGGAGAGAATCAGCTCCATAAAGTTCTCCTCTGACCTCCACAAACACAAACACACACATACAGAGAACCACAGAAGAACAAAAATGTTTAAGTAGCTTCCATGAAGTCCCTTCAGTCTGTATTTGAGGCCAGGGTGCAACAGGCAGGGAAAAAGATTTGATACCTTTAGCTCCTTATAGCCATAGGTGTGAAGCTGAGACACAGCTCCTGAACCCTGAGCATATTGTAAAGCACCTGTCCAGGGTGCCACGTCTGAAGATAATATGGGGCTCCCTCTAACTCCCTATGCTCCTGCTGGGCCTGCAAGGTTCAGGCGGTTCTTCAGATGAGGCAGCCACTCCCCTAGCTGTGAACAAGTTTTTGCACCTCGCGGGAGGCGGGGGGGGGGCAGTTCATTGGGGACCCAAGGCAGCCTCACGGAGAGAAAGTCACCAGGAACTTGAGGTGGAAAGCAAGTGGGTGCATGGGGGCCGGCCAGGTGTGGGGTGGTAAGCACAAGACAGCATGGCCACCTGAGCGAGGTGGGTCTGGTACACTCACCCTCTCGCGCTCCTTGGCGTTCGCCATGCGTCGTCGCTCCAGTAGCAGGTTCTGGTCATCCATGGATGAGTATCCACCTGAGGGTAGCCGCTTGAGCCGGCAGATGGCCGCCTGTTGAGGTAGGGGTCCAAGCTGCTCCTGTAGCACGTCCTCCAGCACCTCCGCCTCTGGGGTGACCATGACAGCCTCCAGGGATGATGCTGTGTCCATGGTGCCACGTGCAGGCCATGAGTGACGGGCTTTTAACAGCCAGCCTCAGAAGCAGTAAGGAGGGGGCTTGTGGTGTAAATACGCAGAAGGGGCGTGATGCGTGGAGGGGCGGGGCCTGGGTTGGGGCTAGGCAGCACTTGGGCTGGCAAGGGCACGGAGGTTTCTGTTCAAAGTGCCTTACACTTGGAGCGCCAACTCCAGCAGCAACAGTATGGGCTATTGTGAGGAGGCAGGGATCAGGTAGAGATTCATACTCTAGGGCTTTACATCTGGTCTGTACAAGGCTCAGGCGGGGGCACGAAGTGGCGCTGAGCATGAATGGGTGATGCAGGCATGTATAAATCCATGACCAAGAAGGGGTGCATAGAGCGGGAAGCTGGGTGGTCCAATGCTAACAGGCCTTACACCTGCCATACCTGCATCTCAGGCACAAGCGATGGGCCAGGACCTACTGAGGGGCAGTAAGAATTGAGGATAAGAGGCAGAGGGAAAGCTGGGTGTGAGGAGGTCTCTGGTTAAGGGACTTAGCCCTGCCTCACTTGGAAGCAGGAGACCTAGGCAAGTAGGAGCAGAATGAGTGGAGGGGCGGGGCCGAGAAGGGTTCAGTTGAATGCAGTGGAAGATTTTCTTGAGACAGGGGCTCCCTCTGGTAGTCCTGAAACTCCCTATGTAGACCAGGGTGGCCTCGAATTCAGAGATCCATATGCCTCAGCCACAGGAGTGTAATCAAAGAAGGCACTCTGTAATCAAAAGGCTTTACTGGCCTCAAGCAGGAGGGAGTGTGGGGAAGGGCAGGGAGTGCTGAAGGAAGAAGCAACAGCACAGAGGCCTGTGGCCCAAGGGACTAACACCTTGGGACCAGCGTGTTGCCTCCAATGCAGGAGGCCTAGACAGGACACCCTGAGGAATGAACCCAGGGACAGTAGGAGACAGAGGAAAAAGCAGGTGCACCAAGAGGTCCTATATGGAAGGGCCTTAACCTGCATGACTGGAGTAAGGAGTAAGAGAAAGGAGAACGGGGGGGGGGGGGGGGGGGGGGGGGGGGGGGGGGGGGAGAGGGGTGGCACCAGCACACGGAGAGTTTTTAATCAACAGACTTTACACCTGTCACACCTCTGCATCCAACAAACTGGAGCAGTCAGGTTGCTGGCAGCTACCAGGTGAAGTCAATGACCCTGTGAGGGCCATGGTTGAGGGGCCTTACACCTGTCTCACCTCATAGCACAAACACATGGAGGAGTGAAGAGCCCAAAAGCCTTACACCTGTGGCACCTCCTGGAGCTGCAAATGGCATGGGCGGGGCAAAGGGTAAGGGGGCCTGCCACATGGTGGATTATGATGGGAAGAGATTTCAACTGCAATACTCCAGCGCAGGCCAGGCAGAGGGAGTGTTGTCTCCATATCCTGCCCTTAAGTATCTGGCGGTGTTGAGGACCTGTGCATTCTGGTAGGTACCAGGCATCTCTAATACCCCCAGGTGATTACTATGAACCCTGGATGATGTTCCCACACCAGAATAAATGGGGAGGATATTGTTTTAAATCCACCATGTAAGGTTTGGAATTCGGGTTTGGTTCCGAGTGAGACCCAGAAAATTTAAAAAAAGAGAGACTCTAGCTTGGGAATTAACAGGACATTGCTTGTGAATTCTGGAAGTTTGGCTGGAGTCGCCAGGGTGTCTGTCAGTCCTCCTGAGTCCTAGAACTGCTGAGGGTTTTCACTTCACATGTTACAACCATAACTCAGTGAAAGGCAATGCCTGTTTCCCTTTTTAGTCGACTTTTATGACTATTCATGAGGACAGGGTCTTTGCTATGGTTTGATGTCAAATGTCCCCTGAGGAGCCATGCTTGGGGCATTAGTTTTACCACATGGCACTTGTGGGGATATTGTGGAATCCCTGAGGAGTTAGGCAGAGTGGCAGGAAGAGGGTTTACCTGGGAAGATGGGAGGGCTGCTATTTCGGTGTAACTAGCCTCCTCAGGCCCCTACTAAGGTAGTCACCAGCCTCTTCCACCACTATGCCTTCCCTGTCCTTATGAACAGCAAGTGAAGAGGACCAGTGTGACTTGTGCCCAGCTGTGATGGGTCCATTTCTCCCACTGATGTCACAAGGAGCATTGTGAGGAAAGACTGACAGGTGCTTATGTACAGCTTTGTTTGAGACACACCTCTGCTTTTATGGAGCAGAAGCTGTTGGATGCTAGATTAGCTGTTGGATTTTTACTGAGAGTTTTTGAGTTGTTGGATTTCTCCATAGTGAGTTTCTTTCAAAGTTGGTTTCATTTGTTGGTCAGCATTTTGTTTGTATTTATTTGTTTGATTTGTGTTTGCTCTTATCTTTACTATCAATCATTTATCTCAATTTATCTTTGCAGCACTATTTTCATCTATCTTTACTTTTTAATTTTGATTTATTTCTCCCCTTTGATTTCTTCTCTTTGTATGGACTGATTGCACAATATGAAGATTTACATTACGACAATCCCATACATGCATATACTGGCTCTTGATCATAAAAGAGCTCCAAACTCATCCCCTTTCTACATTCTTAGAAGTCACCATCACAGGGCCCCTGTCCCTTGTCAAATTCAACATATGATAGAGGACAAATAACACCTGTCTGTGAGGCTGCATCTGAAAAAGCAATCCTCTCCAGTTCCATCTATTCTGAGGCTCGCAAAATTTCATCTTCCTTTTGACTGACTATGGGTTCGCATTTGGACCCTGGGCCTCGATTCCTCTTCTATGATGCATTTTGTTCATGGATTTGTCCATGTGGAACAATTCTTGAATTCCAGTGTGAACATACCCGGATTCTGAAGTATGATTCCTTTTAAACGTTGTGAAATGTGGTATGGAGTAGTATCTCATTTAAGGATTTTCACATCTGTGTTTATCACAGAAACAGCTGTTGTTGCCTCTGGGTTTTGGGTCTCACCTAATTGGTTTCTATTACTGAAGAAATATATTCTGAAATAAGAGACTTGCGGCCAGGCATGGTGGCACATGTCTTTAATCTTAGCACTTGGGAGGCAGAGGCAGATGGATCTCTGTGAGATAGACAGCAGTCTATTCTACACAGCTAGTCCTAGGTCAGCTGGGCTACTGGAAGACTGTGTCTCAAAAAGGTTAAAAAAAGAAACTGACTTGGGGAGCAAAGGGTGTTTTTGGCTTACAGCTTACAGCCCATCACCAAGGGAAGCCAAGATAGGAACTCAGGGCAAGAACCTGGAGGCAGGAACTAAGGCACAGATCACAGGACAAGGCTGCTGACTGGCTTGTTTGGCCTCTACTCAGTCTGCTATCATATACAACCCAGGACCATCTACCCAGAGATGGCTTTACCCAGGGCTCACCCAGTCCCACCGACATCCACTAGCACTCAAGAAAATGAGCAGAGACAGGCCCAAAGACCATTCTCAAAGCAATCATTCATAAAGTGAGGCTCCCTTTTCCTGAGAGTTTAAGGTTGACAACTCAAACTAACCAAGGCAGTGTCCTTACATGGTCTTGCAAAGCAGTTAATACTGGGTTTCAGGAACGAGTTTGGCATGGTTCCTCTCCTGCCTGTTCATGGAATAATTGGATGAGCCTCGAAATTTGCTCTTTAAATTTCTGGTTGAATTAATCAGTGACTCGATGTGATTGTGAGCCTTCTTGTGCTGAGATTCTTCTATAGGCTTCAAAATTGCTTCTCCTTATTGATCTCCTTGGTGTTTACTATGCTTTAAGTTTAGTTTTGAAGGTCCTGTACTGACAGAAGTTTGTCCAAGAATTCCACAGCTTCCTTGTCATTGGGACTCTACTTTTCAAATGATTTCCTAACGACCCTCTTGTTTTCAGTGGCATGTGTTTTAATGCTCAGCTTTTTCTGATTCTGATATTACTTGTGCTGCTCTCAGCATTAGATGAAGTGAGGGTTGTGATGTCCATGATCCTTTCTGATAACCAACTTCTGGTTCCTGGATCCTTTTTTTATCTGCTTTTGGTTGTCTCATTGTCTCCTGTTTGGCAGTTGTTTGGTCTCGGCCTCCTGTGCCTTTTCAGTGCCTCATGAGGTTGTGAGAGCTGTCTCTATTCTTGACGTGGAAATTTAGAGCTGTAAAATTCTCTTGTAGCAGGCTCTAAAATATGCTTAACGATTCCTGGAGGTCCTGACCGTGGTGCAGGACATGAAGGCGTGCTCTGTTGTCAATGTGCTCTTCAGAACAACTTACAAAATGATGATGTCCCTTGGTAAAGGACCTTTTTCAGAAGTCAGACTTGCTTGTCACATTCCACAGTCAACTGTATTGCTGTGAAAACCCTCAGAAACAGTGAGGAGAATAGGTCCTTCATTTCCAGTGAGATTGAGATCATGAAATGTTTATGTCATACCAATGTCATTAAATTGTATCATGTGGAAACGAGAGACCACATGTACATAGTCATGGAGCTTACTGCAGGGGGGAGAGCTCTTGAAGCCCATCATTCAACACAGCTCTTTACTGGAGCAGGAAACCCAAAGGATGTTTGACCAGATCCTGCATGCAGTGCAGTAATGCCATAGCAATAACATTGTGCACAGAGATATAAAGACTGAAATCATCCTGGTCAATGGCTGGGGGAACACCAAACTGAGTGAATTTGGTCTGGCAACTTAAACTCAGAGAGTAGATCATGGACTTCTGTGGGACTCTACCTTTCTGGGTCCCGGAGTTCTTTGGGGAGGATCCATATCATGCCTTTCCTGTAGACATTTGGAGCCTTGGAGTACTCCCCTTCCTTATGCTCACCAGAAACTTCCCATTCAGAGCTGCTCCCGCTGTAGAGGTGAGGCGGCAGGTCCTAGCTGCCAACTTCAGGGTTCCTAGTTCTGTTTCCACCGATATATTTAATGTCATCATTGAAATGCTCATCATCATCCCTGGCAGAAGGACAACTATTTCCCAAATCTTAGAGCACCAGATGTTCAGGGACTGTGAGGAATGTCCATCACTGACTCACATACAGACTCTGGGAGGCACCCCTAGGCCTAGCACTGTCAGGGCCATGAAGGTAATGGGGTATAAACCCTGGGAAATGGTGAGTCTCTCAGAGACCAGAAATACAACCAGGTAATGGCAACATACCTGATTCTACAACATCAATCACCTTGGGCTGACTTTTGTGACCATAAGACGAAGCACTTGCATACAGGTGTTGTCGTCACCCTGGAATCCTTAACATTGCTTGTGCCTGAAAGGACACCTTCTGAGCCTGCTTTTCCCAACTTCAACTCACCACCTGAACTCAAAGAGGAGGAGGAGGAGGAAAAGAACTCCTCCAGGGAGGCAGAAGGCATAACAGCATGCCTGCCATCCTGTACTGCCAGGCCAAGAGGAACCGTCACCTACCCCTTCAGGGTTCTGACATGGATGTTTCCCTCCTCAGCAGTCTCGATGTCCATCAGAACTCAAGACTGGGAGCTGTTGCAGCCTAGCTGTAGTCCATCAGTCATCCTCTCCTATGGGTCCACTGCAGGCTGTGACTGATTGTCACTTAATATATAACACTGGGCTCCATAGCAGGCTGCTTGGAGGAAGCCAGTCATCCTCTCCCCAGGGGCCACACCAGGCTGTGACTGACCATCACTTAACATGTGAAATTTGGCCCAGTGGCAGCTTGGCTGTAGGCAATTCGTCATCCTCTCCACTGAAGCCAGGCTAAGCTGTGACTTACCACTACACAGTTGAGAAAACATCCTCCTGCTGGCCCCTACTGGAAACCAATACTTCCTGGGATATGTCCCAAGGTGTCAGTTTGAGACACCCCTCTGTCAGATATACATAATTGGACAGCACTGTTGGCCAGCATCAGAGAGCAACCACATCTTCCCCTTAAATCCATCATGAGGGCTGGAAGATGGTGAAGAAGACAATCATGAATGGCCTCAGATGTCTCTGTTGCTGTCTGCTGCCCCCGAACAGAAACTCCACCTCCCGTCACAACCAGGCTCCACAGAAGGCGGACGGTGGAGTCACCCACAGAAGCAGGTAGGTGGGTATGGTACATGTTCATGTGTGTGTGTGCAGGTGTGAGGGTACATGTGTATGTGGAGGCCACAAGTCATTTTTTGGAAGTTTTGTCCATTTGCTCTCCACCTTTAAAATATTCATGGATTTTCATTTTATGTGTAGGTATATTTTGCCTGTATGTATGTGTTTATGTATAACACATGGATACTTGGTGTCCTCCAAGACCAGAAGAAGGTATCAGATACCTGGAACTGGAGTTTACAGATGGTTGTGAGCTACTATGTGGGTACTAGGAATCAAATCTAAGTCCTCTGCAAGAATAGAAAGTGCTCTTAACTATTGAACTTTCTCTCCAGTCACTGTTACTTTTAATTTTTATTTAATATGTATGGGTGTTTTACCTGCACATATAAGTGCATCATGTGCATGCAATGCCTGTGGAAGTCAGAAGGGGGCATCAGATCCCCTGGAACTGGAGTTATAGTGGTTGTTGGATGCCATGTACATGCTGGAAACTGAACCCCAATCCTCTGAAAGAGCAGTAAGTGGTCTTAATTATTAGGTGATCTCTCCAACCCCAATACTATGTTATTTTTTGAGATGGAGCTCTTACTGAACTTGCAGCTCACCAATTTGGCTGTATTGCTTTCCCAGTAAGCCTCTGTTAACTCCCCTACCTGTGCTAGGGTTATAAATACATGACTTCATACCTGACTATGTGGGTGCTAGGGAACCAAACTCAGGTCCTCACATGTGCATTGCAAGTACTTTGCCAACCCAGCCATCTCCCCTGCCCCATTTGGTGATTAATCGTGATTATCAATGTGATTGCCTTGAGATGCACTAGGAGGTTAGTAAAGCACACGACTTGGTATGTCTTTGAGGCTGTTTCTTGAAAGGATTAGGGAGAAGACTGTCTAGATGTGTACATCGAACATCCAGGAGGAATAAAGTGGCCAGTGGAGCCTGCAATCTAGTGCAGGCATTATCATTTTGATTCCCAGGTTCCCTGAGGTGAACAGCTCTGCTCTGCCATGCCCTTGTGCTGTGACTTACCAATTTAAATAGCCCAGGAATGTGGAACCAGACTAGCCTGAATGCTAACCAAAATAAATGTTTACTCTGAAGCTGCTTGTACTAGGTAATTTGTCACAATGTTGACAAATGTGTAAGGCTGAAAATTAGTACTAAATAATGTAGGTTTATTGATGTGACTGAAGCCTAACACGGTACTTACACTTTTGAACTGGTTGGAGGAATTTGGAAAAGTCTAGAACACTGGCAAGAGAAACCTAGGCTAGACTTATGAAAGTCTATGTAGAGCTTAATGAGCAATTGTGATTGGATTGCAGAAGGCCAGAATGACAACAGAATTGCCCTGAGGCTATATAAGGCCAAATTTAAGGGTGATAGATTACTAATACACTTGAAGAGATTCCAAGGCAGTCCAGCATGCAGGCTGTGGCTTTACTGTGAGAATCAGTTAGTGAAAACAAAGCAGGAAAACTTGAAAAACAGGAAGGCATGGTGTCTGAAGAGATCAGTGCTATGGAAAATAAGCCAAGTGCTTTGCATCAGGAAGTAGGAATGTCACGTTAAGAGCATCTTGGTTATTGGCCAGATTCTTTGTCTGTAGAATTTAATGTTTGTTTTGCTGGGATTTGTCCTGCTTTTGTCTGACCCTTTCTTGCTATTCTCCTGTTTTCCTTTTGGAATGGGAGTGTTCATTCTGTGCCTTTGAGTATTAGAAGTGTCTAATTTTGTTCTTGATTTTATGGGCGCCTGCATCCAAGAGTTTGCCTTCAGTCTCAGAGGAGACTTTTGAACTTGAACTTTTGGTTAATGTTGGAATTGTTAAGACTCTTGAAGTTAGACTAAATGCATCTTGTATTATGATGGGCATGAGCCTTTGGACCCAGGTGTGTCTAAATTTCTTACATTGCAACATATATTGGAAGCTTATGTCCAATAACCATGCAACCATCTTACCAAACAGATACAAAAAATCTCATGTTTTAAGTAATCTTGTGATTTTTGTGTTGGGGCACATTTATGGCTGTTCATGGCTGCATGTGTATTATAGATTAGATACATCTAAAAGTGATACAGGTAAGTGTTAAGTTGAAAAAGGGAAGGTTTATAATAAGGTATCTTGATTATCTAGTTGATTTGATTGAGAAGTGTCTAGAAGATTTTTAAAGCAGAGCTCTGGGAATATCTGGATACATCTTTCTAGAGAAGAATCAATATGGGAAAAGACCCTTTCCAAAAGTAAGTGTCACTCCCTCCACTGTTTGGGGACCCAAGGGAATAAAACCAGGAAGGGGAGGAAGCCAGCTAGTGCAGGCCTCTCTTTACTTCCTGGCTTCCATGAAGTGAAATGGGCTTCACCACACCTGTCTGCCATGATGCTTTGCCCCATCAAAGACTCAGAAACAAGGGACCAGCACACAACAAGATGAAACTGCAGAAACAGTGAGTCAAAATTGATGTATCAACGTTGAACATATTTATGTCAGGTATTTTGTCACAGCAATAGAAAAGTCTAACACCAATGATCTATTCACAAGGTATAAGAGCTCCCTGGTGTGCCCCATGGGAGTGAGAAATGGAGGCTCTGGCCACAGCTCTCGCCCGAGTCTCAGCTGGGATTTCATACATCAGAATCATGACTGGCAGATTTGCTTGAAACCTAGATATGAGAAACTTAGCCATGCTTTCTGTAAGCATTAATCTCATACCCAAGACCTCAGTTCAACCTTAATATATAGATGCTGGGAACTCCTTATCTGGATCCATTGAGCTCTACATTTTAGTGAACACTAAATAAATTGAATGCCCAGAATCCTGGGAACCAACTCTTTGACTGTAAGCAACCTCCCCACTCTTCTCCATCTCTATGTACACCAAGTAGTGTGCACTAGGAAGGCTAGATGGGACCCCAACTATCATTTGGCCTTACTGGCCTTGGGTGGGGCAGAGATTACATCACTGTGTATGTCTCCCATCTGTAGGTCAGATCTGCTGGAATTTTGCACTCCTAACCTGACATCTTCTGGGTCCCTTGGCTGCCACTTCTAGCTGTGAGCCTTCCCTCAGGTCTATAGCTCGTGGTGGCCCTATCTTTATGGACTCTTCACTCAGGGAGCTGCCTGAAACATGGGGGCAAGTCCTTTCTTGTCTTTTCTGGCACCTTTTCTTTAACTGTTTCCAATGCTGGGTCAAGGGCCCAGTTGGCCTAGTAGAGGGCCTTCTCAGGGTTTAGGCAACCTCTACACAATAATTCTATTCTCTTTAGAATAAGCACTTCCTACCTTTCTAGCTTTTTCCTCCAGTTTATGCAACATCTATCAGGGCAGGGATTCAGAGAATCTTTGAAGAGGGACAGTAAAGCATGAAGGAAAAGATACAATACTTAGAATTTCAGAACTAGGTAGTCAGAAGGCCCTCTGCTGAGAGCCCAAGGTCCTCTTCCACTGTGTATATTGCTTTACAATTGCATAGCAAAGCAAACTTTGACTTTTTCTCCATGTAATCAGTCTTGAGAAAACATTTTCAAGACTTCTAGGTACGTTATTGGATATTTAAATATTGCATTCCCATCCTGGAAGTTTCCAGGTAACTCTTAGAAACAAATTAAAACAATGATGTAAAATACACAGGACTCTAGGCTGACAGTGTTTGATACATTCACCCTTTGGGGAAACACAGCCTTGTAAGCATTTGTCTCAGAGTTTTAAGGCATTCCATATACTGGGGCCAGAGACATGGCTGAGCTGTTAACATCATTATTCCTGCAGAAGGCCCAAATTCAGTTTCCCTAAACACTCTTGGGATGTTACTTTTATAAAAGATGGGCCTTACTGATTGCACAGAATCTAATGTCATGACTCATATCTCTTTAGTCTCTCGGACAGGATCTAGAAGATATTTTGATTTTGACCAATTTTCTTCACTAAGTTAACACCGAAACAGGGACTGGAAAGATGGCTCAGCACTTAAGGGTAAATATTGCCATTAATGAAGGCCCATGTTCTGTTGTCTGCGAGAAGGAATAACTGGGTCTCTGAACTCTCCTCTTTCTTCAGTTTGAGTCTCTTGCTTGAGAGATGCCCAGAGAGAGCTCAGGGAAACACAGCTTCTAGCTTAATACCAAGGATGGTTAGCACAATGAAATGAGATCCTAGCTAAAAAATAGAACAAACTGAGAGTTGGGGAGGATGCTCAGTAGGTCATGTGCTTGCCACTGAATGATGAAGACCCGAGTTCGGATCCCAGCACCTACATAAACAGCTGCCAAGAAGCTCCCAACAGTAATCCCACTGCGAAAGTCAGAGACAGGAGGATCTTGTAGGTTTGTCGAGACTGGAAGTCTAGCAAATCAGTGATCTCCAGGGGTACACTGAGATGCCCTGTCTAAAACAGCAATGCAAATGTGGGTCTGATGGGAGACTCAATTGGAGGACTCACCCTCTACCTTGCAGGAACATTATTAGAACTGATGCTATTTAAGACATGCTCCCTTGTCTGACTCCACATATCAGATCCACATATGAATTGAGAAACTCTGCCAGGCTCCTCTCATTCTTTCCTAATTTCCTTCACTGGCATATTTCTCCATAAACACATTACAGATGTAATCCTATGAGGGTTAGATCTCAGAGGTTGGAAACTGCTAGTTTTGACAATATACCTTTAACCTCTTTTCCATCTAACATAAACTTCTGAGCACTGTCAGCCAATTGAAATATTACAATAGGAACATGACCACATCCATTGTCTTTCTATACAGAAACTTTAAGAATGAAGAATCTGAGTTCCTATTTGTTTTCTGTGAGTACTGGGATTGAATGTACGGCTTCATGCATGTTAGGAAGGTGCTCAGCCACTGAGCAGCAGCCATAGCCTTAATGATGAAGAACTAAAAATGAATCAAAACATTTTTATTGATGAGAGAATCTAAAAGTTTTGAATAAAGTACTTAGAATTAACTTCAGCAGGGAGACAGTAGACTTGTACTGAGAAAATGGCCAATGTTGCTGGAAGAAATGATGAGAGAAGACAGGAATACATGGAAAGACAGCTGGAGTCAGTGGATTGGAAGGCCTAATCTCATTATTATTGTTGATTGAAGCACTAGGAGTGGAACCCAGGGTCTTGTGAATGCTAAGTGAGAGGTCTACCAGTAGGCTCTACTTGCTGCCCTCAGCCCTTTGTTTTGAAACAGGTTGTCACTAAGATGAGCAGACTGGTCTTCAACTTATTATGAGAACCAGGTACTCTTAGCACTTGTCATCCTCCTGGCTCATCTTCTTTAATAATGAGTTAAAGGCATGCATCATCTTGCTTGAATGCTAACTTAATTTCTTTAAGACAATGTTACTGATCTATAGATCCCCTGAATATCCTATCTGTGGCACAGTGGTATTTTGTACAAATGAAGAAAAAGCAAGTGAAAACAATCTTGAAGATAAAATTGGAGGACATACTTAGTGATTTCAGTATTTAGAACTATGTGC
Organism: Eospalax fontanierii; assembly: GCA_035773235.1. Classification (NCBI taxonomy): domain Eukaryota; kingdom Metazoa; phylum Chordata; class Mammalia; order Rodentia; family Spalacidae; genus Eospalax; species Eospalax fontanierii. The sequence continues at coordinate 2,190,760 of CM069530.1, read as the reverse complement.
AGTAGTCAGAATATAGTGTCAATGACATAAAGGCAGGCGCATATTCCAGGAAGATAGAACTGAAATATTAGAAAGACTTATTTTTACTTCCAATAATTACATCTAAAAATAAATAAATGCAGCTCCTTGCGGCCTATTCTACCGATGCGCGCCACTGCCAATATTTCGCCTCTCCCCACAGGTTGTCAGGACCTCCGCAGTCCTCCAGCCTGGCCACCCAGGTACAAGGGGATGGAGGACCAGACCCGCCCTCGCACATGCGCCCCGGGCCCTGCAAGCCTGAAGGGAGGCGGGGTCCGAGGCTGCGCTGCAGGGCAGAAAAAGCCGCCCGCAGCTGGAGACCTCAGCGAGCCCGTCGTGCGCTGCAGAGCGTGGCCCGCCTGCATCTGGCCTGTCCTGTAGGACCCTCACTCAAATAAAATAAAAAGCCATTAAAACCTCCTTGTCAGCTCACCCCTCCCTAATTGGAAAGTCCCAAAAGTTATAAAGGCTATGTCAGCATCTTCTGTCACAAGAACCATGTCAACAACTCATGGTAGGTGAGATAATGTCTGGGATAATAACAGAAAAAGCCCTTTTTCTAATAAAAATAGACTCCTGGTCAAGACATTTGTCAAGTCAACAATTTGTAATGTGCTTGTGGCATTACTGAGAAAAAGGTTGGACTATGTAAAAGTTGTCTTTATGTAACCCTGGTTTGTGCCAATCTATACCCTATATGTCAATATATGATAATTTTGTGGTTTTTTGCTATAAGAGCTTGGTCCGAGCAGGGCCGGGGGTGGGGTGGCGCTTGGCATTCCGAGACCAAGTCACCCACTTGTGCAAGTGTAATAAACCTCTTGCTGTTTGCATCTGACGGTCTGGATTCTTGGGACTGACACTCAGGCAGCCTGAAGGGGTTCGAGTCCCCTAGGCTGAGAGTGGGAGTGGGGTGAGGCCCCCCGAGGTTGGCTCTCAGGCAGCCTAAAGGGGTTTGAGTGCCCTGGGCTGAGAGGGAGAACCAACATTTTGGTGCATTGGCCGGGAAAAGCCTCACCCTAATCCAGATCCGCCAGGAGGTAAGTCCGGACCAGCTTTTTGTTTGTACAGGAGAGAGAGAAACTGTCTGTTTGACAGGCAGTGTCTGTTCTGTTGTTTTGTGGGAAAACGCTTGGAAGGGGCTGATGAGCCCAGTGCCCATGAACTCCTGATCCTGGGGGACGCCCCACGGGAAATGACCCTGGAAGACATTCCACGGGCAATTTGGAGGAGTGAGGAAGACTCAGTCGCCCTCATTCCAGGGGCACGGGGATATATATTCCTGAGCCCATCTGAGTCTGTATTTTTCCTTTTCAAGAGCCATGTGGCGAAATTGTTTGTCTTTCTGTTTTCTGTGTTGTTCGTCCTGTGGTTTGCCTGGTTGGAATCACACCATCACCCCACTATGGGACAGAATCTAACTACTCCCTTGAGTTTAACTCTAGATCATTGGAGAGAAGTCCGGCACCTGGCTGGGAACCTGTCTGTGGAAGTCCAGAAGGGGAAGTGGCAGGTGTTCTGCAGCTCCGAATGGCCGGCTTTTGGTGTTGGGTGGCCAAGGGAGGGGACCTTTAACATAGATGTTATCTTACAGGTAAAAGCCAGAGTCTTTGGTTCTGAACCAAGTCCTGTACATCCGGACCAAGTCCCTTACATCGTAGTCTGGGAGAACTTGGCTCAGGATCCACCACAATGGGTAGCCCCCTTTGCTGCCCGATCTCCAAACATGTTCTGGCTGAGGATGCAGTCCTGATAGATCTCCTTTCTGAAGAACCACCGCCCTACCGTTCCCCAAGACCAGCAGTCCCCCAGGCAGCAATGCCTGACCCTCCAGTTCATGCCCAGCTGGTGTCTCCCCCTTCCCCAGATTCAACCCTGCCAGCAGAATCGGGTCTGCAGAGGAACGATCCCGATCCTGACCCCTCCCCCGTGGCCCATCGCCTTCGGGGAAGCCAGGCGGCGGCGGGGGAGGAGAGAAGTTCACTGTTCCCTTTAAGGCCTACAGGGGGACCCGACCAGCCAGTCTTTCAGTACTGGCCTTTTTAAACCTCAGATCTTTATAACTGGAAGACCCACAACCCCCCATTTTCCAGGGACCCAGTCACTCTCACAGGGCTAATGGAGTCTATCTTGCTAACGCGTCAGCCCACTTGGGATGATTGCCACCAACTTTTGCAGGCTCTGCTGACATCAGAGGAATGGCAGAGAGTGATATTAGAAGCACGGAAAAATGTGCCTGGAATTGACGGAGCACCAACTCAGCTTCCGAATGAAATTGATGCCGCTTTCCCCTTGACCTGCCCAGATTGGGACTACAACATCCCGGCTGGTAGGGAGAGACTTCGTCTTTATCGCCAGATTCTCCTTGCAGGTCTCAAAGCAGCGGGCAGACGCCCCACTAATTTGGCTCAGGTAAGAGCAGTGACTCAGGGGCCCGGGGAAACTCCAGCTGCCTTCCTTGAGAGGCTGATGGATGCATACCATATGTACACTCCTTTCAATCCTGACAGCCCAGAACATTAGGGTAATGTAGCAATGGCATTCATAGGACAGTCTGCTCCAGATATAAGGAATAAGCTCCAGAGGCTTGAAGGGTTACAAGATTATACCCTACAAGGCCTCATGAAAGAGGCAGAAAAAGTTTTTAATAAAAGAGAGACCCCGGAGGAACGGGAAGAGAGAATTAGGAAGGAACAAAATAAAAGAGAAAAAAGGAGAGATAGGGAATTATCTAAAATCCTGGCCACTGTAGTTCAGCCTAGGCGAGAGCAAGGGAGTAAGGGACAACTGGGAGGCAGCAGAAGACTGAGAATAGACCGTGATCAATGTGCATACTGTAAGGAAAAAGGACATTAGGCACGAGACTGTCCAAAGCGCCCTAAAGGGGCAAAGAAAGAGCAGCCGCCTAAAGTCCTTCTCATGGAGGACGAAGACTAGGGATGTCAGGGCCAGGAGCTTCCCCCTGAGCCCCGGGTAATCCTTAAAGTAGGGGAGCAACCAGTAACCTTCATGGTAGACACAGGGGCCCAGCATTCGGTACTTACTCACCCAGCAGGACCATTAAGTAAAAAGAAAATATGGGTACAAGGTGCCACGGGGACAAGGCCTTACAGATGGACCACTGAAAGAAAAGTACACCTGGCTTCTGGAACGGTAACTCATACTTTCCTCCATGTCCCGGACTGCCCCTACCCCCTGCTGGGGAGGGACCTCCTGACCAAAGTAGGAGCTAGAATACAATTTCATAAGAAGGGGGCAGAGGTGGCTGACACCCAGGGGAAGCCTCTTAAAGTATTAACCTTGAGATTGGAAGATGAATATAAACTCTAGGAAAACAAAAAGGAAGCCCCAGCTGAGATGGATGCCTGGCTTCAGGCAGTGCCACAGGCATGGGCCGAGACAGGGGGTATGGGACTGGCACGAAACCAACCTCCCATTATGGTCACTCTTAAACCAGGAGCGGGTCCCATTTCAGTCCGGCAATATCCCATGATTAAAGAGGCACATCAAGGAATTAGGCCTCATATTAAAAGACTGTTGCAGCTGGGTATTCTGAAACCCTGCCAGTCCCCCTGGAACACCCCATTATTACCTGTAAAGAAACCAGGAACAGGTGATTATAGGCCAGTACAAGATCTCAGAGAAGTTAACAAGAGTAGAAGACATTCACCCAACAGTACCCAACCCGTACAACCTCCTGAGTACTTTGCCACCTAACCATGTTTGGTATACAGTTTTGGACTTGAAAGATGCCTTCTTTAGCCTGAGACTGGCGCCCCAGAGTCAGCCTCTGTTCGCCTTCGAGTGGAAGGACCCGGAGGAAGGAACCTCAGGACAGCTGACCTGGACAAGACTTCCACAGGGGTTCAAAAACAGCCCTGCCCTGTTTGATGAGGCCCTGCACCAAGACTTGGCCCCCCTCAGGAAGGAAAATCCAGAGGTAAGCCTCCTCCAGTATGTAGATGACCTGCTGCTGGCCGCACCGTCCCAAGACAGCTGCCTGAAGGCAACATCGAGTCTCCTGAGTACGCTGGGACATTTGGGAAATCGCGCCTCAGCCAAGAAGGCTCAGATTTGCCAACCCAAGGTAACTTATCTCGGGTATATCTTATGTGAGGGAAAAAGATGGCTGACAGAAGCATGGAAGCAAGCTGTGGCCCTGATCCCTGCCCCCCAGAATTCCAAACAAGTAAGAGAATTTCTGGGCACTGCAGGGTTCTGTAGACTCTGGATCCCAGGGTTTGCAGAGATGGCAGCGCCACTGTATCCGCTGACAAAACAAAACACCCCTTCAATTGGGGCACAGAACAAGAAAAGTCATTCTCTCAGATTAAAAGGGCGCTTTTGCAAGCCCCTGCTTTGGGCCTGCCTTATGTGACCAAGCCCTTTGAACTGTTTGTGGATGAAAAGAAAGGCATAGCAAAAGGGGTCTTGACTCAAAGAATTGGTCCCTGGAAAAGACCGGTGGCTTATCTGTCAAAGAAGCTAGACACTGTGGCAGCTGGATGGCCCCCTTGTCTCCGTATGGTGGCAGCCATTGCTACTCTGGTACGGGGCTCAAGTAAGCTTACACTGGGACAGCCACTGACCATCATAGCCCCCCATGCTGTTGAAACCATCATCCGCCAACCTCCTGACCGTTGGCTGTCTAACGCTCGGGTGACACATTACCAGTCTATGTTGTTGGACTCAGACTGCATCTCCTTTGGACCTGTGCATCAGCTAAACCCAGCCACACTTCTGCCCGAGCCACAGGCAGACACCCCCACGACTGCCAGTAGATACTAGCTGAAGCCCATGGAACCTGGCCGGACCTGTTTGACAGACCCCTCCCCGACGCTGAGGTAACCTGGTTCACGGATGGAAGTAGCTACATCCTGGAGGGGCAGCGGAAGGCTGGCGCGGCAGTGGTAAGTACAGAGGGAGAGGTTGTTTGGGCAAGTGCTCTGACCCCTGGGACTTCCGCTCAGTGGGCAGAAATGGTGGCCTTAGCCAAGGCCCTTAGGCTGGCAAAAGGAAAAAAAGCCAACATTTATACTGACAGCCGGTATGCATTCGCCACGGCACACATCCATGGAGAAATCTACCAGCAGAGGGGACTGTTGACCTCAGAAGGAAAACAGATTAAAAATAAGGCAGAAATTTTGGAGTTGTTACAAGCCTTGTTTCTCCCCAAGAGACTAAGTATTATACACTGTCCTGGACATCAAAAAGGGGATTCTCCAGTAGCCAAAGGCAACCGATTAGCTGATGAAGTCGCCAAATAGGCTGCTTTGGGGCCTCAGATTATGATCATTTCAGAAAAGGATGAGAGCACGTATTCCTTTATTGAATCCTATCAGTATGATGACTCAGACCTAGATGTCATCCAGGCTCTCGGGGCTGATTATGATAGCCAAAGCAAAAATTGGAAGTACCAAGGGAAAATAGTGTTACCTGTTAGTGAAGCAAAAAAATTACTAAAGACTGTGCATCAATTAACCCACCTGGGAGCTAAAAAGATGACTCTTCTCTTTGAGACCAACAAAATAGACTATTACATCCCAAGGAAACAGACCCTCATTCATCAGATTGTCGCCCAGTGTAAAGCATGTGCTCAAGTGAATGCTAACAAACCCAGCAAGGTGGAGGGAGTCCGTATGAGGGGACACCGTCCTGGAGTACACTGGGAAGTAGACTTTACTGAGGTAAAGCCTGGTCTCTATGGCTACAAATACTTATTAGTGTTTGTGGACACGTTCTCCGGATGGACTGAAGCCTACCCCACCAAAAGAGAAACGGCTCAAGTAGTGGTAAAGAAGATCTTAGAAGAAATATTCCCAAGATATGGACTCCCCCAGGTAATGGGGTCAGATAATGGGCCCGCGTTTGCCTCCCAGGTAAGTCAGTCGGTGGCCAGGACACCAGGGATAACATGGAAATTACATTGTGCATATAGACCCCAGAGTTCAGGACAGGTAGAGCGTATGAATAGAACAATTAAAGAGACCTTAACCAAATTAAAGCTGGAGACTGGCACTAGAGACTGGGTTCAACTCCTTCCCCTAGCCCTTTACCAGGCCAGGAATACTCCTGGTCCCCATGGACTTACTCCTTTTGAAATCCTGTATGGCAGCCCTCCTCCTGCTGCTTCTCCATTAGCACCAGGGTTTTTATTAAACACCCTCCCTTCTTTGAAAGCTCACTTGCAGGTGCAACAGGAAGTGTGGAAACCACTAGCCGCAGCATACCAGACCTCCGACAGGCCGGCAGTGCCTCACTCCTACACTGTGGGAGACTCCGTGTGGGTTCGGAGACATCAAGTCAGGAACTTAGAGCCCCACTGGAAAGGACCCTATACAATTCTCCTGGCCACCGCCACAGCAGTGAAGGTGGATGGAATAGCAGCTTGCATCCACATCTCTCACGTAAAACCAGCCAGCAGTGGAGAGACCCCAGGACCTGCAGCAGGATGGAAGCTTCAACGCACTCAAAATCCTCTAAAGATAAGACTTGTAAAGACCTGAGCAGAATTCTGTTTGTGCTTTTGATTTTCTTTATGCTTTTGAGTAGCTCTAGGGGTAGTAACCCCCACCAGGTCAAGCTATTGACCTGGCAAGTTATCTCCCAGGCTGGAGACGTGGTATGGCAGGTTAATGGGAGCCACGCTCCAAACACCTGGTGGCCTGATTTGTATCCAGATTTCTGTCAACTAACCATAGGAGCCAGTGGATGGGATTTAGAAGACTATCCACCCGGGGGGGGGGGGGGCAGCCCCAGAGAATGTTCCCAGAGCTGCTGCCCATATAGGATGCGGCACTCCTTCATTGAGGGCCGCCCTAATACCCTTTGAAATATACGTGTGTCCTGGCTACCATCGAAGTAGGGCACTCAGTTCAAAGTGTGGAGGAGGGGAACACTTTTATTGTAAGAGCTGGGGCTGTGAAACTACTGGGGACGGGTACTGGAACCCAACCTCAGACTGGGATTACATCACGGTTAAAGCCCTCTATCCACATTTGGACCCAAATGATGGGGGATATATGGGCGCAAAACATGCAAGGCAAAATGTAAAAAGCTGCACAGGGAAATGGTGCCACCCACTTAAGATCCAGTTTACTGAACCAGGAAAAAAGGCCACTGGTTGGCTTACTGGACACACATGGGGCCTAAAATTACACAAAGGTGGCCCTAATGCAGGAATACTTTTCAAAATCAAACTTAAAGTAGATGCAATAACCAAATCAAAGAAACCCAACCCAGCGGTTGAGGGCCAAGCTCCGAAAGCAAACCCTAGGGCCTCAACTCCAAAAGAAACAGGAAGCCCTAAACCTAAACCTTCCCCAGCTCCCACTTTGAAACTAATTCAGCCTTATAAGTCACTGTCTGTTCTTACTGGGACTATGGCCGTTTTAAACTGCACTGTGACCACATTATTTCCTGTAGGACCCATTATATGGATAAAAGGAAAAGGAAAACGTTGAAAAGTGATTTATAAATTTACAGGAGAGCGCTTCCCCCGAGTTGCAAACGTTACAGATACTTCAAAAAGAAATAACTTGGATTTTACTATCAGTATCAGTAACATTGTCCCAGCAGACTCCGGTACCTACTATTGTGTAAAATTCCAGAAAGCGCTTTCCGGTATTAGAGAGGTTCAATCTGGGGGAGGCACAAAGGTGATAGTGCAGGCTCCCCCCACAACTCCAAAAGCAGAGGCAAAGCCACACACCCGAAGGGCCGGGGTGCTGGAACTCCCCACCAGTGAAAGCCTGCTTAACTTAGTAAATGGAGCCTTTCAGGCCCTAAATGAAACCAAGCCAAACCTTACTGAAGATTGCTGGCTTTGCCTAGCTTCAAGGCCACCCTATTATGAAGGGATTGCTGTACTAGGAACTTTTTTTAATGTTACTGACCCTCCAGAAGTGTGCATGCACCCCACTATCCATAAGCTGACCCTGCCCCAGGTGGAAGGGCATGGATTATGTATTGGCTTAGTACCTTCAAGTCATCATAAATTTTGCAATAGAACCCAGACAATTTATCCTGGGAATTACTATATAGTCCCCCCCCCAATGGAACATGGTGGGCCTGCAACACTGGCCTTACCCCTTGTGTCTCTGCTGCAGTAATGGATCAAACAAGAGACTATTGTATTCTAACCCAGATGATGCCTCACATTATTTACCATTCTAATGAGAATGTACTAAGAAAGTTTGATCCAAATCCCAGGGTCCGGCGTGAACCTTTTTCTGCCATATTGGGACTCGGGGGGTTAGGAATAACTGCTGGAATTGGAATTGGTACTACTGCTTATATTCAGGGGCAAGGAATAGCACAACTACAGGCTGCAATAACTCAGGATTTACAAACTTTAGAGAACTCCATCTCTCTCTTGGAACAATCACTTACTTCTTTCTGAGGTAGTGCTTCAAAATAGGCGGGGGCTAGACTTACTTTATCTAAAGGATGGGGGGCTATGTGCCACTTTAGGGGAAGAATGCTGTTTCTACACCAATCACTCAGGAGTTATTAGAGATTCTATGGCCAAACTTAGAGAAAGGCTGCGAAACAGACAAAGAGACTATGAGGCACAGCAAGGCTGGTTTGCAGGATGGTTTAATAAGTCTCCCTGGTTAACAACTTTAGTCTCTACCCTGCTGGGTCCACTCATTATAATCCTTCTTTTGCTTACGTTTGGCCCCTGTATTGTTAATAGGTTAATTCAATTTATGAAAGATCGCTTGGCAGTAGTTCATGCTTTAATATTTACTCAGCAATATCATGCTGTGAAACAACAGGAAGACACAGGGTTTTAACCAGGGTTATAAGAATATAACCAGGTACATAGAAAAGGGGGAAGTGTAGGACCCTCACTCAAATAAAATAAAAAGCCATTAAAACCTCCTTGTCAGCTCACCCCTCCCTAATTGGAAAGTCCCAAAAGTTATAAAGGCTATGTCAGCATCTTCTGTCACAAGAACCATGTCAACAACTCGTGGTAGGTGAGATAATGTCTGGGATAATAACAGAAAAAGCCCTTTTTCTAATAAAAATAGACTCCTGGTCAAGACATTTGTCAAGTCAACAATTTGTAATGTGCTTGTGGCATTACTGAGAAAAAGGTTGGACTATGTAAAAGTTGTCTTTATGTAACCCTGGTTTGTGCCAATCTATACCCTATATGTCAATATATGATAATTTTGTGGTTTTTTGCTATAAGAGCTTGGTCCGAGCAGGGCCGGGGGTGGGGTGGCGCTTGGCATTCCGAGACCAAGTCACCCACTTGTGCAAGTGTAATAAACCTCTTGCTGTTTGCATCTGACGGTCTGGATTCTTGGGACTGACACTCAGGCAGCCTGAAGGGGTTCGAGTCCCCTAGGCTGAGAGTGGGAGTGGGGTGAGGCCCCCCGAGGTTGGCTCTCAGGCAGCCTAAAGGGGTTTGAGTGCCCTGGGCTGAGAGTGAGAACCAACAGTCCGGGACGGTGCGGCGGCTGCGGGGCCTGAGAGCCTGCGGAGGACGGCGACAGCGAACCGGGCGCCCGGACTTGGTGGACCCGCCGCAGCCTGAGGTGAAGCCGGGAACGGAGAACGCGGCACTGCGCGGTCTGTGGTAAACCGACAGCTGAACCCAGAACCTGCTGCTCCAGCCCAGGTGGAGAGGGCGGCGAACAGGAAAAAGCGCAGGACAGCAGGTTGGTGACTGTGGAGGTGCAGTCAGCGGGTCCTCACCTGGAGACGGCCCACTCCCGGAAATGGCCCAAGAGAGGGCCTGGGCGCTGCCTCCAAGAAAGACGCGAGGAGCAGGAGAGGGGGAACACAGCCACAGAAAGGAGAGCCCAAAACCAAGTCGAAGGCTTCGGGGAGGAGACTGGGGATGAGGATGGCCAGCTAGGTGGGCAGAGGAAAGGGAATACAGATGGGTCCGTCGCCAATAGACACGAAGCCTGAAGTACCCAGAGAGAGAGATTGGCCTCCGCCCCGCGCAAGACAGTGCCCTGCTAGCCCAGGGGAGATCCAAGGGCCTTAGCCTCCCACCTTCATGCCTGTGTCTGTGGCTCCCAAACCTGGCCTGACCCAAGCAGGAAAAGAAAGAGGGAGAAGAGTGATGGGGCTGGTGGGGCTGGGGTTAGGGTTAAGGTTAGGGTTTTAGGGTTTGGGGCTTTGGGTTGGGGATTAGGGGTTACAGTTAGGGTTAGGGTTTTAAATGTTTTAAAAGTAACAAAACTAAGTTAACTTGTTAAATATGTGAGCTGTTATAAGCATTTAGAAACTGGTTTTGTCAAAAAGTGTTTACTTTTTATTTGATTTTCTAGTGCAACCAAAGCAGGATAAAGCCATGGTGTCTGTTTTTATTTTGTGTATGTCTTTTAAAAAAGTTATTTGCTTACTTTTGTAGGTAGGCCTATTAATTAGGGAAATTGCATTGTGAATCAGGATTCCACCAGAGAAGACCACTCAGACTCAGAATATAGCCAAAAGGAGGTCTTTATAGCCAGCCAGCAACTACACTGGGCATTGGATTACAAGTGCAGTCAAGCCTCTCTTGTGGTAGGCTTTTATACAGTAAAACCAGAGAAAACCACTTCCTGTCAGCTCAGGGGTCGGAAGTCCCCAGCAGTTCACAGTCTCTACCTGTAGGTACAGAGACGTGGAGAGTACAGAAGCAGAAGTAAGCCTTTTGCAAGAGCATGTTACCATTTCTTAAACCACATCCTGGTTCAGCTGAGCTGTACTTCTCCCATACCGTGGGGCCAACTGCCTTGTTTCAGAGGCTAGGTTCAGCCTGGACTTCAGCAGGCCATAACTATGGTTAGTCTAGAAGGTGCCTTATCACAGCTGAAGGGACTGTGAAATAGTGTTTCCATGGCTTAAATAATATGCTTGGTGATGGGCTGGAGATGGGCTCAGCAGTTAAGATCACTGTTTGCTCTGGAAGAAGACTGATATCCAGCATCCACATGGTGCCTAACAACTGTTGGTAAACTCCATTTCCAGGGGATCTGACATCATCTTATGACCTCCTCAGGTATTGCACAACACGGGTGTATCTACCTACCTACCTGCAGGCAATACACTCATACATAAAATGTTAAAAAATATGCTAGGTGAACTTAGCTGAACTTTGAGCACATCTGTCTGGAGAGCCTTGTGTCTCATGAGAAAGTTTATGGAAGAATGTTTCCTGGGGAGCTATCTCTGGAATGCTGGTGCTCCCCTAGTTTCTCAGGAGACACTGTGCTCTCCTAAGAAGGCATACTATGGTGGTACTATTATCCTGCTGATTATTCTTTGCTGAACTGCTGTATTTTAGGCATGTTATTACTATTCACTGTTCTGTAAACAATCAGCAGTAGCTCTAAGGAGTACAAAAAACCAGCTGGCTGTGTTTTTGGCACTTGTGTATGTGACCATGCAGGGCCCCTGGTTACTCAGTGAGTTCTGTGATACTCTATTCAGGCTCCCTGACTGATACACAGGTGGCCACACGTGGAGCCTGAACAGGGAGCTGAACTTCAGGGTGGAGACACTGCAGGTTTCATCAGAGAGGTAAGCTACCCAGGAATTCATGCACAGGGTGCACTCCAAGATGCCAGGAACACTGAACAATAAGAGTGGGACAAACGAGCTCAGGCCTTTTGGGTGGAGGATTGTCTTCAATGTTTGCGAGTCCTTTTAAAAGCACTAATCAAAGGACTATGTAACCCACCTGTGCTCAACATCGTAGGGGCCAGGAAGACTGGATTCCAGTTGAGAATCAATTAAGATAGATGACCAGGCAATTGGATAAGTTGGAGCATGTTATGTTAAAACATGGAGCATGTTTCTCCACCTGGAAAGATGGCCATCCAGTTCAACAAAATAATTGATTTTGTTGTTAAGTTACAGCACAATCTATAAAAAGATGTTTCCTGTGCTGTTTAACAAGGATACACTGGTAAAAATATTTGCTTTTGATAATGTTAATGCTGACTTTTGCACTCTGTCAGGGCTGCTCATAGGAGATTAAAAGGATCACTTTAGAGTTTGCAGTGACATTGGCTCCCTGACTAATAATGCTAATTTTTTAGCTACTGCTTTGCAGGGAAGAAAGAAAGTAGCAAAATGTGGAAAAGCAGGGCACTTTAAACAAAAGTGTTGAGAAAGCCAGTGAAAGGCTAGTGCCTCTGCTGAGCCAGCTTCCCCAAGAATTTCGAGATTTAAAAAGAAAGGTATTGGACTAATCAGTGCTGCTCTAAATTTGACAAAGATGGCAGTCTTATTGCTGATAGGTCTTTGGGAAACTCCTGTCCAGGTCCAGCCCTGGGGCCCTGGAGACCTGCCATATCATGGAGTGCCACTGCTGATTGACTGTTGTTAGGCTGCACTTTCTACAGGCAGAACAGAGGGTTGTAAAATTAGAAACCTTCCTGTACAGGCCTATTCCCTCTGGCTCCGTTGTAGAGAAATTAAAACAAACGAATATGAATAATTAACCCTTTACATGTTTGGTCTCTACCTTATAAGGTAGGTGACTCAATCTTCACAGACACCTGCTCCTTTGAAAGAAGGCCATCAAAAGATTTTATAGAAAGGGATAAAACAAAAAAAATTTCCATCTCAATTCAGTGTTTTAGTTCTACCTCTCATGAGAGATTGAGATATGGTTCTGTTTGAATGCATGGCTGGCTAAATTGTTGTGTGAGTGATGAAATACTCCTTTTGAGTTTAAAATAATGGACTAAAGGACTAGTCAGTCCTGACTGCCGGGTAACTAGCGCTGAGTCCCGACCTTGCTTCCTTTTTTTCTCAACACCCTGGGAGACCAGACTGTTCATTTCCTTGGTGGCTTTCACAGGCTGGGAAATTAAGAACGAGAACTCGGAATCTGGAGGACTTCGTTTTGTTTTGTTTTAGGCAGGATCTCCTGTAGCCCAGACTGGTCCCGAAGTCACCGAAGATGAGCTTGACTCCTGATTTTCCTGCATCTACTTCCGGAGTGCTTCGATGACATCAGACTCAGCCACAGGGAATTTTTAAAATGTTCTTTGTGTAGATTTTAATCTACCATCTTCTGTCAGTATACAGCTTTTTTTCAAAGATAGGTTCTCATGGAACCCAGACAAACCTGGAACTCCTGATTCTTCTGCTTCAGCTTTCCTGGTGCCAAAATGACAAACATGTGCCCACAACACTGGGCTATGTTTAAAAAAATGTTTAAACATGTTAAATAATTTAAAATTTAGTTATTGGCTTCAACATGGAAAAATATACGGAACATAAAAGTCCCCCGCTGTATTCAGAGTTAGCAGAAATACATTTTGGAGCTGGGGCTTAGTTGGTAGAGTGCTTGCCTAGCATGTACCAAGCTCTGGATTCCATCTCAGCACTGCATAAACCAGGCATGGTAATGCACACATGTAATTCCAACTCTTGGGAGGTAGAGGCAGGAAAAGCAGGAGCTCCAGATCAACCGTGGCTACATAATGAGTTTGAGACCAGCCTGGGCTCCATGACATCCTTCTCAAAATAAAATACAATAAATAAGAATAATCATATAATTTTAGGGTTAGTATATTTATATTTACTGTGATTCATCAAACTTTACATTTGAAATCTGGACACATTATGCAAACTGTGTCTTCATTAAAAAGCCAAACCTTTAGGTGTTGGGTAGTGGCTCACACCTAGCACTTGGAAGGCAGAGGCAGGTAGATCTCAGAACTCAAGGCTTGCCAGGGCTGCATAATGAGATCCTATCTCAAAACAAAAAAAAAACCAGTAATAATTAACCAGTAGAAAACTTGGGGCTTCACGAGACTCTGGTAGATCAGCATTCATTAGGCCCTGAGTTCCATTCTCAGTTTTGTAAAAAAGGAACAACAAAAAACATTTCAGGCCTTTCCTTGTTAGAGTGTTTTAGCTGCAGGGACCACCAAGTACAAAAGTCAAAGTGTTTTTCCTGGAGCTGGAGAGATTAGGGGTCTCAGTGGTTAGGAGTACTTACTGATCTGCAGAGGACCTGGATTCAGTTCCCAGCATCCACATGGTGGCTAACAACTGTCTGTAACTCCAGTCCCAGGGGTTCTGACACTCTGTCCTCTTTGGACATGGTACACATGCAGGCAAAACATTCATACATAACAATAAATAAATCAGGAAAACAATTTTAAAGATTTACTTGTTATCTTATTTATAGTTATGAATGTATTCCTGTATGAGTTTATGTATACCACATACCTGAGGAGTCCAAGAGGCTTTTGATCCCCTCCAAAGCTGGAGTTACAGGCAGCTCACAGGGAGTGCTGGAAACCAAACCCTGGGCCTCCAAAAAAGTATTAAACACTCTTAACCACTGAGCCATCTCTCCAGCCCTTGTTTTTTCTTTCTTAAGATAGGGTTTCACTCTTGTCCAGATGGGTGTTGAACTTTCTTAATCTTTTTGTCTCAGCCTCCAGAGTGTTGGAGTGTTGGAATGACAGGCATGTGCCATTGTGCCTGTTGTGCTTTGTTGTGCCAGGCTCTCATTGTGTAGTACCAGCGGACTTGGAACTTACTACATAGACCGGGCTGCCTGGAATTCACAGAAATCCACCTGCCTCTGCCCTTTGCATGCTAGGATTAAATCTGTGCCATCATGCCTTGCCTATACCTGGTCTTTTTCTCTTTTATTTTTGTGGAGATCAGAAGACAGCTTTGTAAAATTCTGTTTTCTCCTACCTTCGTGGATTCTAGGGATGAAACTCAAACCCCCAGGCTTGTGGCAAGAGTGCTCACCTGCTGAGCCATCTTACTGGCCCCTCTTCCTCTTCTCTTCTTGAGGTATCGCATCCAAACTGTGCCCTACTCAGGCTGGCAGCACACAGTGTTAACCATATAGGATGTGCCTAGGATAGGCCTGCACCTAGACCTGGCTATGGAAATAGCCCAGCTGTGGTGCCTCCTCAGCTCCCCAAATACCATCTCATGTTTATTTTAATCTCTCTCTCTCTCTCTCTCTCTCTCTCTCTCTCTCTCTCCAAAAAGTCTCAGGTCAGCCTTGAGTTCCCTATATAGCTGATGATGACTTTGAACTTCCAGTCCTCCTGGCCTCATCTTTGTGAGTACTGGAGTGACATGTGCAGCACACCTGCTTTATACGGTGCTGGGGGTGGAGCCCAGGCCCGGTGTACGCTAGGTGAACGCTCTATCAACTGAACTATGTGCCTAGCTCTTCATTTTTGTGTTTAAGTCACAATGTCACGATGGGCCTTTTACCTTGTTCTCTTCTGTGCAGCTGTCAGGACCACTGTGCCATGTTGAGACAGTCTTGCTTTGTATCCCAGGCTGGCCTCAGCCTTCTAAGGCCTGGCTGGGATAACAGGCCTGCACTACTACATCTGCCTTCCATATAGACCCCCTGCAGCCCTCCCTAGCTGTGGGGTGTAAGGAGGTCAGAGGTGCCCTGACAGTGGTTCTGTCATTGTTTATATATACACATAGCCTGTGGCTGGCTGGCCAGTGTAGTATACTGGTCAGTCAGGGAGTGCCTGACACATTCTGTCAGCCTTTCTGGCTGTCAGGGCCTGCTGTAGCCTGGGAGAGCCAGGAGGAGCCTCTGGATGGATGTGGACTGCACCTTTACTATCTAGATTGGCCGCCAAACTGGTTTCCTGATTGGCTCTGCCTTCTGTCTTCCTGTCTGTGGGTCTTCCCTACTCAGCGTGACACTCACCAGCTCTACCACGAAGGTTCAGCCCTTTGATGCTTTTTATTTTGAGATGATTCTCACTGCCCAAGCTGGCCTGGAACTCAACTCATTTTGTAAGTAGACTAGTCTGGAACTTATGAGGATTCCCCTGCCTCAGCCTTCCTAGTAGCTGGGATCATAGCACCACTGTGTGATTTTATGACTCCTCCAGGGCCCTTTCAGCTAACCCATGGTGTCATTTGCATCATGAGAGTTTCTCTTTTCAGTGAATCCCTGTTTACATTTTCTTCTGTTACTGATGCTTCTGGCATCTTTTTAAGAAGTCTATTAGTTTTTAAGTTACATTTATTTTGTGTGTGGAGGGGGCATGCCATGGCATATGTGTGGTCCTGGGGATTGAGCTTTGGGCAGGAGATTCCTTAACTTGCTGAGCCATCTCACTAGCCTTTTTTTAAAAAAACAAAACAAAACTTTTTATATATTTATTTAATGTGTGTGATTGTTAGTAGACCTGCATGTGTGTTAAGTGGCCAGAAGAGGACATCAAATCCTCTGGAACTGCAGTTACTGATGGTTGTGAGTTGCCATATGAGTGCTGAGAAATGAAGAAATGAACCCCGATCTTCTGCAAGAGCAGCCAGTGCTCTTAACCACTAAGCCACCTTTTCTGGCTGCGTCACACAATGTAGATTTTGCTGATCAGGAATTTGCTATGTAAACCAGAGCAGCCTCAGTGATTCTCCTGCCTCTGATTCCTTAATCTTTTCTTTCTTATTTATTTTTGTGTATATGAGTGCTTCTGGTGCATGTATGTATGCATGCCATGTGTGTGCCTGGTGCTGGAGGAGGCCAGAAGAGGGTATCACATCCCCTGGATCTGGAGTTAGAGAAGGTTGTGAGTGCTTTTAACCCCGGAGCCATCTCCAGCCCCCTTCCCCCTCTTTTGAGAAGCGGTCTCATGGAGCCTGTGGTGGCCCTGAACTCCTGATTCTTCTGCCTCCACCTTACAAGTGCTAGGAGTACTGGGTGTATGCTATATGGGAGAAGAACCCAGGGCTCTGTGCATGCTAGAGAGGCATTGTACCAGTGGAGGCCAGCTCCAGTGTGCTCCAGTCCACCCTGAGTTAACTCGACTCCCCAGACGAGGAGGGAGTGCTGTGAATCTCTTGCACGTGGCTACCTGGTTGTCCCATGCTGAGAAGACTGTTCTATTCCCATTCAACTGTATTGGCATCTTTGTCCAAAGCCAATTGGCCATAAAATGTTAAGGTTTATTTGTGGATCTCAGATGCCTGATTATGCCTCGTTGACAAACGTGACCATCCAGTGCCTCCTTTGTCCTGCGCACACAGCTGTGTGATGAGTTTGTAGGCATCAAAGTGCAAGTCCTTTGATTTGGCTCCTCCTGAAATAGTTTGGCCATTCTGGTCCTTGTACATCCATGTGAATTTCACAGCCTGCTTGTAGGTTTCTGCAAGAGAACAGAAATCAGGATTCTGATGGAGATTGTGTTTGGGTCTGCAGGCCACTTTGGGGAACACTACCTCCTACTCAGTCTTAAGCATTTCATTCACAAATGTATTGATTCAAGAAAGAATGGTGTAGGCATTGCCTCCAACCCCAACTACTGGGGAGGTTGAAGTGCAGGATGTGGGTTCTGCATATGCCCTCTGGGGCCTCCTCCTCAGGTGGCACCTCCTGAGGTGCAGACCACCCCAGATGTTAAGAGCATTGGCCTTGCCCCAGCCGGCCAGTGCCTATGAAAACACTATAGACAGACCACATGCAGGTGTCCAGGCCTGAGGACCAGCACTCTCCCTTGGAGCAAGTTGGCTATTCTGGGAAGTTGAGGGGAGCAGCTCTGGTTAACCACTTGGGACTGAGTTGAAAATGAGCCCTGTGGGGTCCCCCAGCTGTTGAAAAGAAAAAGCAAAAAACTTAAAATATAGGGGCATGGTGAGTGCCTTTAATCCCAGCACTTGGGAGGCAAAGCCAGGCAGATCTCTGTGAGTTTAAGGCCAGCCTAGTCTACATAGCAGGTTACTGGCCAGCGGGAGCTACAGGGAGACCCTGTCTCAATAAAGACACCCCCCCACCACCAATTAAGAAATAGAGAAAATGTATGGTGCTGGTGTAGCCCCTCCCCCTCCGCCTCCAGTGGCACAAACTGACTGTCAACACTGGTGACCACAGCTGATCCTGAGCACCTGGGCTTCCCAGAGAGCTCACACCCCTGAACCCAGCCGTTCGACTTCTGTGGCTGGAGGGCCTTACCCTGAGCAGAAGCTTTTAAAACATCGAACTGGGCAGAAGGGAAAGGTTTAGCTCCTGACCTATCCAGGGATCACAGCCCTGCTTAGCACCCCTAAGACCCCCAGAGCCCCTCTCCCCAGGCCCAACCTCCACCCCAACATTTGTTGTCATTGGCTGATCCCTGGAGTTCATCCTGCTGCTACCAGTGCTCGAAACAGCCAGTCAGGATTAGAGCTGCCCCTGCTGGGCTTCAGTCACTGTTTATGGTGGCCTCTGTCCCTTCCCTGGGTGCAGGGCAGGTGGCAGTGGAGCCGAGGGCCAGCTGTGCAGCCCCTCAGAGCGCTGCTGGCCCAGGTGGGTGCTGTCAGAGCTGCGCTTTCTGGTAGATACCAGGCCTTCATCCTTCTAGACCCTCAGGCTGTCCTGTTCTTTAGGGCAGCAGTGTGGCAGCACAGACTGCCTAGTACCACTGGCGGGGCTGGTGAGGAAGAGGGACAGGCCACCTGCTGAGTGGGTGTGCAAGGACAGAGTCAGAGATACTATACAGACTGAGCCTGGAGCCCCCCCCCCCCCCCCCGCCATTGCTGATTGGAATCCTGGAGGCCACTGTGGTGAGAGGGAACCTCGTCCTCTCTTGCAGGCAACAGCATGTTTGCGGTGGGCATTGGGACCTTGCTCTTCGGATACTGGCGCATGATGAAGTGGAATCAAGAGCGCAGGTGAGGCCCCAGGTGCATGTAGGGCGTCTGGAAAGGGCCCTTCTCAAAGCCAGGGAGGACGAGGTTCTATAAGGGTGATGGTGGCCTTGGCCAAGCTGTCCAGGGCCAGGAATTGCAGATTCCACCTTCACTTCCTGTCCTGAAGCAAGGAGCTGGCAACTACACCTTCAGCTTCTAAGATTGGGGACCTGGGTCCAGGTTATTGTAGGACATTAGTGGAGGGCAGCTGGGACATATGGCATTTTAGCTGGCTTTCTGAGCAGTGACCAGCCCAGGTTATGATTTGGGCTTAGATACCAGACCATGGAAGGCAGCACCCCCTGAGAACCAAAAAGAGCATGTCACAGGTGAGGGGACCCTGCCAGAGGTCTCTCTCAGGGAGCCATCACTAGGCACTATTCCCACAGAGCCTGGAGCTGAGAGCTTCCTAGCTCCCTGTGGGGATCTTGGGGGAAGGCTTGCAGGCCCAGCTTCCTGCTGCTTTTCTGAGACAAAAGGAACTGCTTTGTGAAGGCCCAGAGCCCTGATGAATGCCCCCTCTCCACCCAGATCGGCAGGCAGGGCTATTTTTAGGATTAAAAAAAAAAAAGCTTAATTGAAAGGAAAGTGAGAAGCCAACAGTTTTGTGGTGGTATGGCCTGTGCCAGCTGTGCCCCTGCCTACCCTCCTGTCCAGCTCCTGTGCCCAACCTGTCACACCCTCCCTCTCCCAACCCAGTAGTACCCCATGGCCCTGGCCCTGTCGTGTCTGTGTCCCATACTCCCCCACTGGCCACATCTGACGCCATGGGGGTGTTGTGGTTTCACAGGCGCCTGCAGATCGAGGACTTGGAGGCACGCATCTCCCTCATGCCACTCTTCCAGGCGGAGAAGGACCGCAGGTAGGGGCGGAGAGGAGGAGGGTATGTGAGAGTGGGAGATTCAGCTGTGCTAATGGAACCCTGCAAGGCCAGGGAGAATGGGGGCGGGGGAAGGAGCTCAGCCTTGCACTGTGGGCATAGGATCCTACAAATGCTTCGGGAGAATCTGGAAGAGGAGGCCATCATCATGAAGGACGTACCCGGCTGGAAGGTGGGTCCGGATATCCTGAGTGGGGCAGAACTGCTAGCTGGGGACTAACTGGGACTGACCACCACCCTGCCTGCAGGTGGGAGAGTCTGTGTTCCACACCACGCGCTGGGTGTCGCCACTGCCCGGCGAGCTGTATGGGTTACGCACCAAGGAGGAGATGCACAACGCCAACTTCGGCTTCCTCTGGTACACATAAGGCCTGAGGTGTTCAATAAATAATAGTAAAATTAATTCTGTCACGTGACTCCTGCGAGCTCCGGATCAGAATTCCTGACCAGCTCCTCTTTGGTCTCCACCTGCCGGCTCTCCCTAGCATGGCAGGGTTAAGTCCGTCCACGTGCACTGGCCAATGGCCCGGCGCAGCGCCTCCTTGGCGGCCTCTGATTGGTGAGCACTCTGGTCGCCTGGCCCGGCCCCCGAGAAGGGCTTTAAAGGTTGCCCCGGGAGCCCCCGCACAGTCTCTCAGCCTACGGAGAGCAACGCACCAACATGAGCAGCGAGACCGCAGAGGAGCGCCACTTCCTTAGGTCAGCCTGAGGGTGGACGGGCTGGAGGCTGTGGCTTGATTGGGATGGGGCTGAGGGTCCAGCTGGAGAGCATGCAGGTACATTAGAAACTGAGTGGCCCGGGAAACCGCATCCCAGGCAGGCCCTTCTCCGACCCTGGGTTCCCAACACCAGGTTTCCATCTGCAGCGAGCCGAGCAGCTCCTCAGACCCTCTCGAGGCAGACTCACCCTGCTGTCCTGGTCCAGCGAAGGAAGCTTAGGCCTGGGGGAGATTGGGGCCAGAGTTTGCACAGTAGAGCCAGTGAACTCTGGACTTGGCATCCGTGGCTGTGGCTTACATCTCAGGTTCTCCCGTGCCTCGGCCTTACGATGAGGGACCACAGATGGACTGTAGACCTCAGTGTAAGCCACATTTACCCCCTGCCACTGTAACTCAGCCCCGTGCCAGGGCAGACGGTGTACAGGGAGGTGAGGGCCCTGGAGCAGCTATAAACTTCAGTGGCCAGGAGGCCTCAAACACCTGCTGAGGAGAGATGGGACTCCATGAGGCAAGTGAGAAGGAAGGGGGGGTGTGGTTGAAGGTCTCAAAAGGGGCTTGGAAGTACATTGAGGTTCTTAGTATCCTTGGGCACTAGGAGTGGTAGAAGGCTTGGGGTGGGGGTCTGTGACCTGGCTCATTTTGGGGCTCAGCATTAATGGATGCAGGCCACCAGATGGGCACTGATAATGGGCAGAGGTGTTAGGGCAGCAGAGGGAGCTGGGGGGCCCTGGAAGTTCCTTGCTTTTCTAGAAGCAATTTGGGATTGTCAGGCCCAGTTCCTTTTGGACCTAGGCAATTTCAGTACTGGGTCTGGAAAGGAAAGACAAGTCTTCCAGCCCCTCCCTCGCCGGCTCTCATCCCCACTCTACTCACCAAGGTCAACACTGTCTCCTGCCTGGACTGCTCCCCAGTCCTCACTGTCACCTTAGGCACTCGTTAGTAAATTCCAGGTGAAGGAAAGGGACTGACCAGTGAGTTCCTAGAGACCTCCTCTCTCCACCTCCCTAGCACTTGGATTATAATTATAGGTACACCTGTGTCCAGGCTTTTGTTTTTTAAGTTGGGTTCTGGGGCTAAATTCAGGTCTTCATGGCAGGCACTTCTCCAGCTAAATCATCTTCCAGCCCCTACTGTTTTTCTTATTTGATACTTTATTATTTTATGTGTATGAGTATATTATCTATATAGATGTAAGTGACCCATGTGGTGCAGTTGGTCGAGATGTGACCCCCCTCGTGCAGAGATCAGAAGAGGGTGTTGGGTGCCCTGGAACTGGAGTTAGAGAGGTTGTTAGTCGCCATGGGGCTACTGGGAACCAAACCCAGATCCTCTGCAAGAGCAGCCAATGCTCATCTCTTCAGCCCCTTGACTTGAATCTCACCATGTAGGGCAGACTAACCTGAACTTTGAGAGTCCTGTGTGAGCCCTCCAGATGCTGGGATGTAGATGTGCACCTTGTGCCCAGGATTCACTCCCATACTTGGACGTACTATGCTGGGTGTGCTGGTCAGGAGGCCAGCATACTCTGCATCCAGCTCAGCACAACAGGCTCCTTGAGTGACCCCTAACCCCAAACCGGAAGTGAGCCCTCACCCGGAAGTGAACCCTACCCCTAACGCCGAGGGGTGCCTTATAACCCTAACCCTACCCCTCACCCTGACCCTCAGGCTCATGATCACCCTCCCCCTCCCCTTCCCCCCTGACCCGGGAGTGAACCCTAACCCTAATCCCGAGGGGTGCCTTGTAAACCTAACCCTACCCCTCACCCTGACCCTCAGACTCACGCTCACTGTCACCCTCGCCCTCACCCTCACGCTCACCCCTGACATGGGAGTGACCCCTAACCCCAAACCGGAAGTGAGCCCTGACCCGGAAGTGAACCCTAACCCTAACCCGGAGGGGTGCCTTGTAACCCAAACCCTACCACTCACATTGACCCTCATCCTCACATTCACCCTCACCCTCACCCCTGACCCTGGAGTGACCCCCAACCCGAAACCGGAAGTGAGCCCTGACCCGGAAGTGAACCCTAACCCTAACCCGGAGGGGTGCCTTGTAACCCAAACCCTACCACTCACATTGACCCTCATCCTCACATTCACCCTCACCCTCACCCCTGACCCTGGAGTGACCCCCAACCCGAAACCGGAAGTGAGCCCTGACCCGGAAGTGAGCCCTAAACCTAACCCCGAGGGGTGCCTTGTAACCCTAACCCTAACCCTCACCCTGACCCTCAGGCTTACATTCACCCTCACCCTCACCCCTGACCCAGGAGTGACCCCTAACCCCAAACCGGAAGTGAACCCTAACCCTAACCCCGGGGGGTGCCTTGTACCCCTAACCCTACCCCTCACCCTGACCCTCAGACTCACATTCACCGTCACCCTCGCCCTCACCCTCACCCCTGACCCGGGAGTGACCCCTAACCCCAAACCGGAAGTGAGCCCTGACCCTGCAGTGAACCCTAACCCTAACCCCGAGGGGTGCCTTGTACCCCTAACCCTACCCCTCACCCTGACCCTCAGACTCACGTTCACCGTCACCCTCGCCCTCACCCTCACCCCTGACCCGGGAGTGACCCCTAACCCCAAACCGGAAGTGAGCCCTGACCCTGCAGTGAACCCTAACCCTAACCCCGAGGGGTGCCTTGTAAACCAAACCCTACCACTCACACTGACCCTCAGCCTCACATTCACCCTCACCCTCACCCCTGACCCGGGAGTGACCCCTAAACCCAAACCGGAAGTGAGCCCTGACCCGGAAGTGAGCCATAAACCTAACCCCGAGGGGTGCCTTGTAACCCTGTATCCTTACCATAATAACCTCAACCCTAACTCTAACATCAGCTCCAGCCCCAAGCCTAACCCTGATGCCAAGCCCAACCCTGACCCCAACCCCAATGTTTTTAACACCAATTCATTTGGAAAAAAGCACAGTAACCTCTGGTCCACACCAAAAGAACAAACATCAAAGCTATTCTCCTTCACTCCCAGTTGGGGGA